>JBBGZY010000902.1:1202500-1798715 GCA_037952925.1 Lithobates clamitans | reverse complement strand
CTTTGCTGCTTTCAAATCAAAAACAATATAACACTTTCGTTTCGACCGATTCGAAAATTTATCTATTTGAAAATTTCGAATCAAAAAAAATCGTTAAATTCGAACAAAATTTCGAAAAATTCCAAATACGAATTCCGAATACGAATTGAATGAATCAAACCGAATTGAACGAAACAAAATAACTAGATTAACGAATCGAAACTAAACAAATTTTTTTGTCATGCACATGTCTAAACTGAGCATCCCCCCCTTCCCTTGGGTTAGGATCAGGGTGCCCAACATCCCTGCAATAGACCATTGTGCCCAGGGCAGCCGTCCCTTCTGCCCAATTCTTGTCCTGACCTGGGTTCAGGTAAGTCTTATAGGGCGTACACATGGTCGGACTTTGTTCGAACATTCCGACAACAAAATCCTAGGATTTTTTCCGACGGATGTTGGCTCAAACTTGTTTTGTCTACACACGGTCGCACAAAAGTTGTTGGAAAATCCGATCGTTCTAAACGCGGTGACGTAAAACACGTACGTCGGGACTATAAACGGGGCAGTGGCCAATAGCTTTCATCTCTTTATTTATTCTGAGCATGCGTGGCACTTTGTCCGTCGGATTTGTGTTACACACGATCGGAATTTCCGACAACGGATTTTGTTGTTGGAAAAATTTTATCTCCTGCTCTCCAACTTTGTGTCGGAAAATCCGATGGAAAATGTCCGATGGAGCCCACACACCGGTCGGAATTTCCGACAACACGCTCCGATCGGACATTTTCCATCGGAAAATCCGACCGTGTGTACGGGGGCAATTAGGGGTGCTGGGGAGGTTGCTACACACAGAAGGCTTTTTATCTTAATGCATAGAATGCATTAAGATAAAAAAAACGTTTTGCCTTTAAAACTCCCTTAACCACTTAAGGACCGCCTCACGCCGATGTACGTCGGCAAGGCGGCACGGGCAGGCAAAATCACGTACAGGGTACGTGATTGCCTCCCGCGGGGTGGGGGGGTCCGATCGGACCCCCCCCCGCCGCCCGAGGCGGTCCCGTTCTGTCCCCCGGCGATCAGAGACGAGGGGGAGGCCATCCGTTCGTGGCCCCCCCCTCGCGATCGCCGCCGGCCAATGAGAACACTCCTTTGCTGCTGTATGCTAAACAGCAGCAAAGGAAGTGATGTCATCTCCCCTCGGGTCGGTATTTTCCGTTCCGGCCCGAGGAGAGAAGACATCTATGTGAGTGCACAACACTACACACACACAGTAGAACATGCCAGGCATACAAAACACCCCGATCCCCCCCCCGATCGCGTCCCCGATCCCCCCCCAATCACCCCCCCCCCCCTGTCACAAACTGACACCAGCAGGTTTTTTTTTTTTTTTTTCTTCTGATTACTGCTAGGTGTCAGTTTGTGACAGTTACAGTGTTGGGACAGTTACTGTTACCCCCCTGTAGGTCTAGGGTACCCCCCTAACCCCCCCCTAATAAAGTTTTTAAACCCCTTGATCACCCCCTGTCACCAGTGTCGCTAAGCGATCATTTTTCTGATCGCTGTATAGTGTTGCTGGTGACGCTAGTTAGTGAGGTAAATATTTAGGTTCGCCGTCAGTGTTTTATAGCGTCAGGGACCCCCATATACTACCTAATAAATGTTTTAACCCCTTGATTGCCCCCTAGTTAACCTTTCACCACTGATCACCGTATAAACCGTTACGGTTGACGCTGGTTAGTTCGTTTATTTTTTATAGTGTCAGGCACCCCGCCGTTTATTACCGAATAAAGGTTTAGCCCCCCGATCGCCCGGCGGTGATATGCGTCGCCCCAGGCAGCGTCAGGTTAGCGCCAGTACCGCTAACACCCACGCACGCACCATACACCTCCCTTAGTGGTATAGTATCTGAACAGATCAATATCTGATCCGATCAGATCCTATACTAGTGTCCCCAGCAGTTTAGGGTTCCCAAAAACGCAGTGTTAGCGGGATCAGCCCAGATACCTGCTAGCACCTGCGTTTTGCCCCTCCGCCCGACCCAGCCCAGCCCACCCAAGTGCAGTATCGATCGATCACTGTCACTTACAAAACACTAAACGCATATACTGCAGCGTTCGCAGAGTCAGGCCTGATCCCTGCGATCGCTAACAGTTTTTTTGGTAGCATTTTGGGGAACTGGCAAGCACCAGCCCCCAGGCAGCGTCAGGTTAGCGCCAGTACCGCTAACACCCACGCACGCAGCATACGCCTCCCTTAGTGGTATAGTATCTGAACGAATCAATATCTGATCCGATCTGATCTATACTAGCGTCCCCAGCAGTTTAGGGGTTCCCAAAAACGCAGTGTTAGCGGGATCAGCCCAGATACCTGCTAGCACCTGCGTTTTGCCCCTCCGCCTGGCCCAGCCCAGCCCACCCAAGTGCAGTATCGATCGATCACTGTCACTTACAAAACTCTAAACGCATAACTGCAGCGTTCGCAGAATCAGGCCTGATCCCTGCGATCGCTAACAGTTTTTTTTTTGTAGCGTTTTGGTGAACTGGCAAGCACCAGCGGCGTAGTACACCCCGGTCGTAGTCAAACCAGCACTGCAGTAACACTTGGTGACGTGGCGAGTCCCATAAGTGCAGTTCAAGCTGGTTGAGGTGGCAAGCACAAGTAGTGTCCCGCTGCACCAAAAGACAAACACAGGCCCGTCGTTGCCCATAGTGCCCTTCCTGCTGCATTCGCCAATCCTAATTGGGAGCCCACCACTTCTGCAGCGCCCGTACTTCCCCCATTCACATCCCCAACCAAATGCAGTCGGCTGCATGAGAGGCATTTTTATGTCCTCCCGAGTACCCCTACCCAACGAACCCCCCCAAAAAAGAGGTAGTGTCTGCAGCAAGCGCGGATATAGGCGTGACACCCGCTATTATTGTCCCTTCCTGTCCTGACAATCCTGGTCTTTGCATTGGTGAATGTTTTGAACGCTACCATACACTAGTTGAGTATTAGCGTAGGGTACAGCATTCCACAGACTAGGCACACTTTCCACAGGGTCTCCCGAGATGCCATCGCATTTTGAGAGACCCGAACCTGGAACCGGTTACCGTTATAAAGTTAGTTACAAAAAAAAGTGTAAAAAAAAAAAATAATATATGAAATAAAAAAAAATAGTTGTTCGTTTTATTGTTCTCTCTCTCTCTATTCTCTCTCTCTATTGTTCTGCTCTTTTTTACTGTATTCTATTCTGCAATGTTTTTATTGTTATTGTTATTGTTATTATGTTTTATCATGTTTGTTTTTCAGGGTATGTAATTATTTATACTTTACTGTTTACTGTGCTTTATTGTTAACCATTGTTAACCATTTTTTTGTCTTCAGGTACGCCATTCACGACTTTGAGTGGTTATACCAGAATGATGCCTGCAGGTTTAGGTATCATCTTGGTATCATTCTTTTCAGCCAGCGGTCGGCTTTCATGTAAAAGCAATCCTAGCGGCTAATTAGCCTCTAGACTGCTTTTACAAGCCGTGGGAGGGAATGCCCCCCCCCCCACCGTCTTCTGTGTTTTTCTCTGGCTCTCCTGTCTCAACAGGGAACCTGAGAATGCAGCCGGTGATTCAGCCAGCTGACCATAGAGCTGATCAGAGACCAGAGTGGCTCCAAACATCTCTATGGCCTAAGAAACCGGAAGCTACGAGCATTTTATGACTTAGATTTCGCCGGATGTAAATAGCGCCATTGGGAAATTGGGGAAGCATTTTATCACACCGATCTTGGTGTGGTCAGATGCTTTGAGGGCAGAGGAGAGATCTAGGGTCTAATAGACCACAATTTTTTCAAAATAGAGTACCTGTCACTACCTATTGCTATCATAGGGGATATTTACATTCCCCGAGATAACAATAAAAATGATTAAAAAAAAAAATATGAAAGGAACAGTTTAAAAGTAAGATTAAAAAAGCAAAAAAATAATAAAGAAAAAAAAAAAAAAAAAAAAGCACCCCTGTCGCCCCCTGCTCTCGCGCTAAGGCGAACGCAAGCGGCGGTCTGTCGTCAAACGTAAACAGCAATTGCACCATGTATGTGAGGTATCACCGCGAAGGCCAGATCGAGGGCAGTAATTTTTCCAGTAGACCTCCTCTGTAAATCTAAAGTGGTAACCTGTAAAGGCTTTTGAAGGATTTTAAACATGTATTTATTTTGTTGCCACTGCACGTTTGTGCGCAATTTTAAAGCATGTCATGTTTGGTATCCATGTACTCGGCCTAAGATCATCTTTTTTATTTCATCAAACATTTGGGCAATATAGTGTGTTTTAGTGCATTAAAATTTAAAAAAAGTGTGTTTTTTCCCCAAAAAATGCGTTTGAAAAATCGCTGCGCAATTACTGTGTGAAAAAAAAAAATGAAACACCCACCATTTTAATCTGTAGGGCATTTGCTTTAAAAAAATATATAATGTTTGGGGGTTCAAAGTAATTTTTTTGCAAAAAAAAAATAACTTTTTCATGTAAACAATAAGTGTCAGAAAGGGCTTTGTCTTCAAGTGATTAGAAGAGTGGGTGATGTGTGACATAAGCTTCTAAATGTTGTGCATAAAATGCCAGGACAGTTCAAAACCCCCCCAAATGACCCAATTTTGGAAAGTAGACACCCCAAGCTATTTGCTGAGAGGCATGTCGAGTCCATGGAATATTTTATATTGCGACACAAGTTGCGGGAAAGAGACAATTTTTTTTTTTTTTTTTTTGCACAAAGTTGTCACTAAATGATATATTGCTCAAACATGCCATGGAAATATGTGAAATTACACCCCAAAATACATTCTGCTGCTTCTCCTGAGTATGGGGATACCACATGTGTGAGACTTTTTGGGAGCCTAGCCGCGTACGGGACCCCGAAAACCAAGCACCGCCTTCAGGGTTTCTAAGGGCGTGAATTTTTGATTTCACTCTTCACTGCCTATCACAGTTTCGGAGGCCATGGAATGCCCAGGTGGCACAAAACCCCCCCAAATGACCCCATTTTGGAAAGTAGACACCCCAAGCTATTTGCTGAGAGGTATAGTGAGTATTTTGCAGACCTCACTTTTTGTTACAAAGTTTTGAAAATTGAAAAAAGAAAAAAAAAATGTTTTTTCTTGTCTTTCTTCATTTTCAAAAACAAATGAGAGCTGCAAAATACTCACCATGCCTCTCAGCAAATAGCTTGGGGTGTCTACTTTCCAAAATGGGGTCATTTGGGGGGGTTTTGTGCCATCTGGGCATTCCATGGCCTCCGAAACTGTGATAGGCAGTAAAGAGTGAAATCAAAAATTTTCACCCTTAGAAATCCTGAAGGCAGTGATTGGTTTTCGGGGTCCCGTACGCGGCTAGGCTCCCAAAAAGTCCCACACATGTGGTATCCCCATACTCAGGAGAAGCAGCTAAATGTATTTTGGGGTGCAATTCCACATATGCCCATGGCCTGTGTGAGCAATATATCATTTAGTGACAACTTTATGAAAAAAAAAAAAAAAAAAAGTGTCACATTCCCGCAACTTATGTCAAAATATAAAATATTCCATGGACTCAATATGCCTCTCAGCAAATAGCTTGGGGTGTCTACTTTCCAAAATGGGGTCATTTTGGGGGGTTTTGTGCCACCTGGGCATTCCATGGCCTCCGAAACTGTGATAGGCAGTGAAGAGTGAAATCAAATATTTACACCCTTAGAAATCCTGAAGGCGGTGATTGGTTTTCGGGGCCCCGTACGCGGCTCGGCTCCCAAAAAGTCCCACACATGTGGTATCCCCATACTCAGGAGAAGCAGCTGAATGTATTTTGGGGTGCAATTCCACATAGGCCCATGGCCTGTGTGAGCAATATATCATTTAGTGACAACTTTTTGTAAATATTTTTTTTTTTTTGTCATTTTTCAATCACTTGGGACAAAAAAAAAAAATATTCAATGGGTTCAACATTCCTCTCAGCAATTTCCTTGGGGTGTCTACTTTCCAAAATAGGGTCATTTGGGGGGGTTTTGTACTGCCCTGCCATTTTAGTACCTCAAGAAATGACATAGGCAGTCATAAACTAAAAGCTGTGTAAATTACAGAAAATGTACCCTAGTTTGTAGATGCTATAACCTTTGCGCAAACCAATAAATATACGCTTATTGACATTTTTTTTTACCAAAGACATGTGGCCGAATACATTTTGGCCTAAATGTATGGCTAAAATTTAGTTTATTGGATTTTTTTTATAACAAAAAGTAGAAAATATCATTTTTTTTCAAAATTTTCGGTCTTTTTCCGTTTATAGCGCAAAAAATAAAAACCGCAGTGGTGATCAAATACCATCAAAAGAAAGCTCTATTTGTGGGAAGAAAAGGACGCAAATTTCGTTTGGGTACAGCATTGCATGACCGCGCAATTAGCAGTTAAAGCGACGCAGTGCCAAATTGGAAAAAGACCTCTGGTCCTTAGGCAGCATAATGGTCCGGGGCTCAAGTGGTTAAATGGGTTACATTTGGTGGCAGTGAAGCCTCAATTAATCTACATGTAATGTCCCGATACCATTGTATTAGCTGGTAGGTGGGCATGGAGGAGGAAAGAGGGAGTGGGCTGTCATTTACCGCTGTGTATATGCCCACATGTGTGACTCTATAGTCACATGGGCTGCTCAGATGTGATAGGGAGGAAATGCTCAGCATAGAAACTCACTGAAAACTGAGCATGTGCAGAGTTGTCACCACAGCTGCAAAATCCCTGGCTGAATTGGGGACTTGGACAGCAGGGGGAGATGGAGAGCAACAGGATCACCATCTCCTCATCTCCACCTGCAGAAAATGAATCTCATAGTGACTGAGTATGAACAGCATGTAATACATCATGTATTGATAGTCTTTTATGTGCGTTTAGTGACACTTTACAGTGGAGCTTCAGGCTTCCACAAAAAATAAAAATTAAATAAAAGTCAGCAAATACAAATAATGTAACTGCTGACTTTTAATATTAGGGCACTTACCTGTCCAGGCATCTAGCGGTGTCCTCACCCAAGACGATTCTTCAATCGGCTATCGGGTGCTGGTGCTGCCATCTTGACTAAGGAAAACCGGTAGTAAAGCCTTGTGGCTTCAGTCGGTTTCCTACTGCGCGTGTGCAAAGCACACTGCTCTTTGTACATGGGCCACAGTCTTCTGAGACCCTTGACGTGTCCCAGAAGGCTGCAGGGGAAGGAGGGGGGCCAAAACCAGGTACCCGCACCCCCCCCCCAAAAGGTGCTAAATGTGGCAGTGGAGAGGGCAAAAAAGCAGATAAACAGAGCTTCCCCTTTTGGGCAGAACTCTGCTTTAAGTTAATTTTAGGGCGCAGAAATTCAATATACTATATTACCCAAGTTTTTTTTTTCACTCATCATGATTGCGAATGGATGTACATTGGGGACATATTTTTTTTTTTTTTTTAATGAAGGGCTTGTCAAAAACTGTGATATTTTTTTTTACATTTGTCATTTTTTTTGGTGAATGAGTAGGGGTACTATGTATCCTCTACTGTATCCCCTACTCATTTACTTGAAGGGGGGGGCGGGAACTGGGGGCCTCCTTGTTAACCACTTAAAGAGGAGGGCCAGTCAAAAAAAAAAAAATTAAAAGTCAGCAGCTACAAATACTGCAGCTGCAGACTTTTAATTGGACACTTACCTGCCCCAGGGTCCAGCGATGCGGGGTATTGAAGCCCCGCTCGTCTCCCCCTCCGTTCAGCGGCACCGGCATTGCAACTGTGGGCGCCGGGCTGTGGCTTCACAGCCTGGCACCCACTGCGCATGCGCGAGCGTAGCCGCGTGCCGTGATTGGCCGCTCAGTCACCTGGGACCTGTAATGGGTCCCAGACGATTGACAGGAGGGAGGGAGCAGAGCTGAGCCCTTCCTGTGCCGAGGGGAAAGTGATGTCACCAGCCCAGGCACTGGAAGAGGCAGACTACGAGGGACCCCCTAGCAACAGGCATTTAGAGGTAAGTAAAAAAAAAAAATATCCAAATATTTTTTTGTATTTTTTCTTAGGATTTTTCATGTAGTTTTTTTTTTTTTGGGTGGAACCCCACTTTAAGGACCAGGCCTATTTTTCAAACTTGTTGATTACAAGTTAAAATATTTTTTTTTTGCTATAAAATTACTTATAACCCCCAAACATTATATATACAGTATATATATTTTCAGACACCCTAGAGAATAAAATGGCAGTCGTTGCAATACTTTATGTCACACCATATTTGCGCAGCGGTCTTACAAGCGCATTTTGACCTTTAAAAATCCCCGTAGGCAACGTTTAAAAATTCTTACAGGTTACCAGTTTTGAGTTACAGAGGAGGCCTAGTGCTAGATATTATTTTATTTTGACACTGTCCTTTTAAAAGAAAAAAATTTAAAGAAAAAATGTAAACATCCCTTGTAATAGAAAAAAAGCATGACGGGACCTCTTAAATGTGAAATCTGGGGTCAAAAAGACCTCAGATCTCACATTTACCTCTTAAATGCAATAAAAAAAATTTTTTTTTAATTTCCCCTTTAAGACTATTGGGCAGAAGTGACGTTTGCCGTCGCTTCCGTCATCCAATGTTATGGAGCCGAGTGAGGGCCATCTTTCCCTCACTTGGCTCCATGCTATTGAGGAGATAGGATCGTATTCTCTTCGCTGCTGCCGGCGGCTACGTTAAGTGACGGACATGAATGGAGTGCGGCGGGGGGGCACCTCTCCCGCCCCCAATAAAAGTGATCCTGCGGCGAATCTGCCACGAGACCACTAATATCTGAAAGGGGACTGCCCGCTGTTGAAGAAAATACCGGGGTTATGACAGCTATCTGCTGCCATAATCCCAGTATTCCACGTCAAAGTCCTGACGTATAACGTCAGCGGCTGGTCCGTAAGTGGTAGAGGGCTTCCAGATTCCGATAAGTCCCCCCCCGGGCACCCCCACAACCACTGGACCAGGGTTGTGGGGAAGAGGCCCTTGTGTTCATCAACATTGGGACAAGCCGACAAGGTGCTTTGCCAGACCCCACCCCCCCATCCCGGCAATGCACTCCCCCAATGTTGAAGGAATGTGGCCTAATATGGGTCGGGAGGGGAGGAGCACACACTCACACCCCCCCATTCCTGGTGTGCCAGGCTGCATGCTTGAATAAGTGTCTGGTACAGATTTTTTGGGGGAACATAACACCATTTTTTCTTTGTTTTTGGGTGTTAGGTCCCCTCCAAAATCCAAATCAGACTTGAAGGGCCTTGTTTGGGTTGTTGTGGAGAAGCTTTTTTTTTTTTTTTTTTTTATGTCGGCTCTTTTGTTTACATTTTGCTGTCAGCAGTGAATCCACCAATGACAGCAGGGATGAGTTATGGTTGTTAGGACGCCGGCGGGTGCCAGCTCCTTAACAACCAGCTCTATTACTTTCATACATTCTTTAAACAACACATGACTAGACCGCTACTTATTTAACAAATATATTTATTCACTTATTTTCGCGAATTGACTTTAAAGGAGAAGTACAGCCAAAGCTTGTTTGGCTTTACCTCTCCTGTGGATCACAAGATTGCTGTTTGTTCTGCACTCCTGTGACCTGTTTTTAGCAGGCGCCTGGCTGAAGCCCGCTATTGGGTGACATCACAGAGCAAGATCCAAACAATAAAGTGGGGATTCGCTCACATGCCTGGACTGACACCTGGCTCAGCCTCTCAGAATGCTGCTCCACAGCCTAGCACTCCAGTGAGCGAGGGAGGGAGGGGAGAAGACAGAGAACTGAGTGATCGGAGGTGTTTGAACGCTCAGTTATCAGTTTTAGAGCCGGCGGGGGACAGATGCAGCATCGGACCACCTATGTAAGTATAATTCTGCAAAAAAAGCGAAACCCATACTTTATTTTTTAATGTCAGTTTATGGGGTATTTACTGTGCGTTTGTAATTTTTGTGGTAAGTACAGCATAAACTGATAGTGAATTCACCTTTTCTATATTGCATGTGATATTTTGCTCAAATGAGTCACGTGATCCAAATATCACATGCAATATCCTGTAGTGAATTGAACCCAATGGCTCCGCCTGACTATGGCTCATTGCTGAGTCACACACACGTGTCCTCGTCTATCGTCAGTGGGTGTGTGCGTCTCCTCTGTCCTGGATTCCACAAAGAAAATGACTGCCAACCTTCACCCACAACCAGCCTGTTCCTGCCTCAGTCTATAAAGCTGATTTTACAGGAACACTCATAAGGATACGTAGTATCAGGTTAGATGCACTCACTCCCACATGCGATAAAGACCGGCAAAGTGGTGATTGTTAGTATAAGGATTTCGCAATTCTTGGTTTAACCCTTTCACTGTCAGAGACGTTTTTTGCTGACATGTTTAAAAAAAAATATTTTAGGCCTGAAGATTAGTTAAACCCCCAAATTATTATATATTTTTGGAAAGCAGAGACCCTGGAGACAGAGGCAAAACTAGATCCTTCAGCCTACATTTTGTATGGCTCAAATCGCACCACATCCACACCAAAATGGTGCAGGACCCTTTTTTTTCCGCACCTGAATTGCATCACATGGGTGTTCATACCCATGAAATGCGATTCCGGCAATCGCACTGCGTTTTGTGACCTGTTTCGGGCATTGACGCCCGCAGCAGATCTCATGGATACTGTGTGATTGGTATGCAGTGCAATGCTGGGAAACGCAGCAAATCTTGTGGATTTCCTGCGTCACATCAGTGTGAACCAGAGCTCAGGGCCAAGCTGCAAGAAACCATAAAGGGCACCCCTAGCCGGGGCCCATTGTTTAGGGGCCATTTACTCCCCTCGCGGGACCCTTTATTAGGGTCCGACAGTGGGACCCTTTCACATGGCCTTCCTACGGTGCTGGAATGCCAGGGACTGGTCACAAGTGCAAACTTTGTGACCCTGGTAGTCCACCACTGGTGTCAGTCATTTTTTTTTTTTTGGGG
The DNA here is from genome assembly GCA_037952925.1 of Lithobates clamitans. Lineage (NCBI taxonomy): Eukaryota > Metazoa > Chordata > Amphibia > Anura > Ranidae > Lithobates > Lithobates clamitans. The sequence goes on along the minus strand of JBBGZY010000902.1, from coordinate 1,787,784 downwards.
GGGGGGGTCTTGGTGAGAAATCAGGGGTCTAAACAGACCTCTAATGTTTCACCTTTTAGATAGAGAAAGAAGATTTCCCTCAATCCCCATCTCTGCAACCTCAGCTACACAGAATGAATTAACAGGAAAAGCTCTGTACAGAGCTGGGACAGGGGTGCCCAATGCATCACCGATCACGGTAGAGGGACAATGACAGCGGCCCTTTACCACCTGATTGCTCCATTCAATGATGGAGCAATCAGTTGTCAACAAGCTGGCACCTGCCTGGTTCAGCTCTTCCCCTCTCCGTACTGATCGATACAGTGTTCAAGGAGAGGGGAGAGATTGGGTGCAGCAGCGCTGTGAGTTGGATCTGAAGTGCCCACAGCGCTGATATGTGCCAATTCCTGCCTCATCCATCCTCATTCATGCTCATCCATGGCTCATCCATGGTTCATCCATCCCCATCCATGGCTCATCCATCCCCATCCATGACTCATTAATGCTCATCCATCCCCATCCATGGCTCATGCATCCCCATCCATAGCTCATTTATGCCTTATTCATGCTTATCCATACCTCATCTGTGCCACATCAGTGATGATCCATGCCAAATCAGTGCTCATCCGTGCCACATCAGTGCTCATCTGTGCCACATCCATGCCACATCAGTGCTCATCCATGCCACATCAGTTCTCATCTGTGCCACATCCATGCCACATCACTGTTCATCCATGCCACATCAGTACTCATCTGTACCACATCCATGCCTCATCAGTTCTCATCCCTGCCACATCCATGCCACATCCATGCCACATCAGTGTTCATCCATACCACATCAGTTCTCATCCGTGCCACATCCATGCCACTACAGTGCCCATCAGTGCCACTATAGGGCCTCACAAAAGTGTAATAGGTAGTTAAATTAGATTTGAAATGTATGCCCTTAGAACACCTGCTGGTGCTCCCTGCATGTTGGGCCTCTCTATGTGGCCAGGTTGTGTAAAAGTCTCACACATGTGGTATCACTATACTCGGGAGGAGCAGCAGGATGTATTTTGTGGTGTAATTTTGGCTATTTACTGTACATGCTGTGTGTTAGAAATATTGTATAAATTGACAACTTTGTGTAAAAAAAAAAAAACATTTTCATTTTCTTTCCACATTTTCCAAAAACGTGTGGAAAAGAAATGACTTGTTCAAAAGACTCATTATGCCTCATATGTTGGGGTGTTTACTTTCCAAAATGGGGTCATTTTTTGGGCGTTTCCATTGTCATGGTGCTCCAGGGCCTTCAAAAGTACAAGAGGTAGTCAAGAAATTTAAATGTGTATTTTATGTCCCTAGAATGCCTGATGGTGCTCCCTGCATGTTGGGCCTCTGTATGTGGCCAGGCTGCGTAAAAGTCTCACACATGTGGTATCGCCATACTCAGGAGGAGTAGCAGAATGTAATTTTGGATGTAATTTGTGGTATGCATATGCTGTGTGTTAGAAATAACCTGTTAATATGCCAATTTTGTGAAAAAAAAAATCTTCATTTTGCAAAGAATTGTGGGAAAAAATTATATTATAGCAGCAGCCTGTTTGTTCTAATTGTAGATTTTTCACCTAAGCGCTGGATGAGTGATATTGTTTGCTTTTAGATTTAAGGGAAAAACAAATTTAAGAAACTCACCATGCCTCTTACTAAATACCTTGGAATGTCTACTTTCCAAAAAGGGGTAATTTGGGGGGGTATTTGTACTTTCCTGGCTTGTTAGTATCAAGAAATGAGACAGGCTGTCAGTACATCAGGTGTGATCAATTCCCAGTGATTGGCACCATAGATTGTAGACTCTATAACTTTCACAAAGAACAAATAACATACACTGATTTGGGTTATTTTTACCAAAGATATGTAGCAGTGTAAATTTTGGCCAAAATTTATGAAGAACAATTAATAATTTGCAAAATTTTATAACAGAAACAAAGAAAATGCATTTTTTTGCAAAATTTTCGGTCTTTTTTCATTTATAGCACAAAAAATAAACCCAGTGGTGATTAAATACCACCAAAAGAAAGCTCTATTTGTGTGAAAAACAGACAAAAAAATGCATATGGGTACAGTGTAGCATGACTGAGTAATTGTCATTAAAAATGAGAGAGCATTGAAAGCTGAAAATTGGTCTGGTTAGGGAGGGGCTTTAAGTGTCCAGTGGGCTAGTGGTTAACTTTATTTTTGTCCTAGAGGGAACCAAAAGTCCCCTATGTGATAGAATTTTGTTTAGACAGGTTCTCTTTATGGAGACATCAGAGGTCCATTTGGCACCAATGTCTCACCTGCCTTCTGCTAAAACTCAAAGAGTGTACAATTAACTTCTTCCCTGGCCACAGCGGCCGGGGAAATTTGGTCATTTTTGATCTATATAGTCTTATATAAAATGCATTACTTATCTATCAAACAGTGTTTCCCAGTGCTAAACCTTTTATCCAATTTAAACATTTTTGCATTTGTAAATATTAAAAGCCAATAAAGGAATAGTAGTGGTAAAAAAGCGCTTGTGGGTTTAACCAATCATTTTTTTTTGTACAATGTTCCTTTAAGATGGGCCTGGCAAAGGGTGTGCCCTATGCCTACATACTTTTTCTTATAGATGTCCCTCATTCCCATCAAGTCAAGTCAAGCTTCATTGTCATACCACTACACGTAAAAACATACAGTAGAACGAAATGTCGTATCTCACAGGGCCACGGTGCTACATACAAATTAAACATAATTATAACTAGATGTACAAAGAATAAAAACACAGTGAGGAATACACATCTGGGAACTATGTAACTGTACATATACTATATATTTCCAAAAGTCTTTGTAGCAGCAAGAATATTGGGGGATATGTTAATGCACTCCACTTCCATGTTCATTCTCTCTCCCCTCTACCCAGCGACACCTGTCATGGGGGTCCCGGGCCCACAATCGGCACAGTGGAGCCCCGAAAACATGGTGGCGGAGTTGCTTTGGAGAGGAGACGCACTACATCTGCTGCCTCCTCACCTCCTGTTTTAACCCTAAAGTTGCTGTACCAACACACTGCACACACATGCATTTCACACAGTTGCGGGGCATTTGAAGCGCTTCCCCATTCACTTGAATGGGGGGGGGATTACTGCCCACTGGATGTGACAGGAGCAATAGTTATTGCCATAGGCAAAAAGCATCCCAACCATGGCATGTAAACACCCCCAAATGTTGCCTTTGCAGGGGAGGCGGTTGGTTTGGACCCCCTCCTCCCAGTACAATTCTGCCCCCCTATGCCCCTTCAAACTCAAATCCTCTCTCTCCGTAAATCCGCCCTCCCAAAAATAACACCCCTCCTAGCACAAATCCCCTACCCCTCAAATTTCCTCTCCAAGCACAAATCCTTTCCCCCCACTCAAAATCCCCCTCTCCCAGCACAAACTCTTCCCTAACCCCCCCCTCCCAGCACAAATTTTTCCACCTAATCCCCCCCCCAGCTAGTGTTGCCAACCACTCGTAAGTTTCGAGCTGCCCGTAAATGCCCGTTATGGGCAGCGGTGCCCATAAAAAAGATTACTGCTGGCCAACAGCGCAACTGCGCATGCGCCGTTCCGAAACCTGCTGGGCTCGGGAAAAGTTGTACACGCTCGGCTGGTCATGTATTTGCAGTGACGTGATGGCACCGCTTGGCGCCATTTTTGAATGGCAGGCACTCGTTCCTTGCAGCGTCTCGCTACAGCAGAGGAAGAGGAGGAGGTTGGTCTCTGCCTGGAACATAGCGCCGCTGACTGTGACTATCCACTCCAGGTCAGACTGATGTGTATTGTGCAGATCAGCCTGAGCCTCCCCTATACTGAGCCAAGTATGGAGGAGGAGGGAGGACAGCTAGAGCAGAGCAGAATACTCCAATAGGAGAACACTACACAGACTGCCTCTGACCCCTGTACCATGTCCGCGCAGCCTCTGACCCCCTGTACCATGTCCGCTCAGCCTCTGACCCCCTGTACCATGTCCGCTCAGCCTCTGACCCCCTGTACCATGTCCGCTCAGCCTCTGACCCCCTGTACCATGTCCGCTCAGCCTCTGACCCCCTGTACCATGTCCACTCAGCCTCTGACCCCCTGTACCATGTCCACTCAGCCTCTGACTCCCTATACCATGTCCGCTCAGCCTCTGACCCCCTGTACCATGTCCACTCAGCCTCTGACCCCCTGTACCATGTCCACTCAGCCTCTGACTCCCTATACCATGTCCGCACAGCCTCTGACCCCCTGTACCATGTTCACACAGCCTCTGACCCCCTATACCATGTCCGCTCAGCCTCTGACCCCCTGTACCATGTAAATAGAGAAATATGCTTTTTGACTTTTGTTTAACTTAAACACTTTGCTAATAGCACTAGCTGCATGTTTATAGTTTAAATATTGATATTTGCACTGTTTAGCACTGAAAACAAGCATTGTAGGTGCCTTTTTTGCAGTGTCCATAAATGTCAGTATATGGCTTGATTTTTGCCAGTAAAAAAAAAAATTGGGGCCGTTTGTAAATTTTGGCATCCTGCCAGTAAATTTCACTTTGGGGGGTTGGCAACACTGCCCTTAGCACATATTCTCCCCTAGCCCCCCCCCCAGCACAAATTCTTTCCCTAATCGCCCCCCTCTCCTAGCCCATATTCTCCCCTAACACACCCTCTTGGCACAACCCCCACACACACACACACACACACACACGCACACAAATGTCGCCTCCTAGCATAAATACCCCCTAATCATTCCTACTAGCACAATATCAACCCCCCCCCCCAAAAAAAAACTCTTCTTAGCACAAAGTCCCTCCCCCTCTACCATATTACCTCTTCTAGCACAAACCCCCCAAATCCCCCCTTCCAACAAAAATCCCTCCAAATCACCATTCCTACTCTTCTAGAATAATTCTTATCCCCTGCCACCCTCCAAATTCCCCCTCCCAACACAAATTACCCCCTCCCCATGTCCTTCTCCCCCACCTTCACATGCTACCACAGTGCCCAGGGAAGCCACCCCTTTTGCCCACCCTTGTCCCGGTCATGGGTGTTACTTATTATAAAGTGTGAGCTGGAGTTCAGCTTCAATTTGTTAGTGGTTGTAAATTTGCTAGTCCATCTAACACCCCCCCCCCCCAGACTGACAATGCTGCTGTCGTCTGTGCCCCCTGTGCTCCTTCATTCAGAGTGGGGGCGTTCTAATACAGGAGGTGTGTTACTGGGCAGATCACCAGGTGAAAACAGAAGGAAAAAGGCCAAAGAAGATAAAACTAATGCAGCCACCACATCTGATGATTGGTAAGGTAAGCTGCAATATATACAATTTTGGGTTTTGGATTTAATACCGCTTTAACGTTTTGGATGAAGTGAGAAACCTTAAAACTGCAGTACATTTTTTAGTGCTGTCTGAGAACCCTTCAGAGAGATTTCCATACACTTCCTGTTCGCAGAGACTTAACAGGATGTGAATGTAAATTTCTGCAAAATAAGGGGAAATTTCATCTTTGTCACTGAAACTAGTATCCTCAATAGAAGATGTCTCCTTAACTCAGAATTCTGGATTTTCCCTCTGATGATGATAGTGGACCCCAGGAGAAGTCATGAGGTTGGATTTTCCCAGCAGTTATTAAAACATGATATTCTAACTCTTGCGTCACTGACTGTCACTGACTGTACTAACTTTACAGCTGTAATATATCAGTCACGCAAGAATTGTAATTTAAAGATACAATACTGGCAGGTCAGTGACCCAAGGTTTCTCTACTGCTCTTACAGCAGAATTCCAACCAAAAGATAAAAATGAATGGCCCATTAAAGTATAAACTATATCCTATCCAGCTGCAATATTCACCTCCAATCCAGAGATTTTCAGTGCAGTACTTCTTATCTGCCAATAGATGTCCTCAGTCAGATAAACAGCATCATTCAACCAAGTCAACCTGGACCCGCCCCCAGTCGGACTGGACAGTGAAAGAAGAAGCAGTACAGTGTTAAGCTAATTTGCTCTCTCCTCTTATCAGCATGCCCCTTTCACTTCAGCACAACTTACTGGCTCCTCGTACTGCTTCCAGCCTGAGCTCTACTGTACTTTATCTTCAATAATGACACCGAAACTGTGTTGGAGTTAAATGGTCGGTTCGGCCTTTTATTAAACCAAAAACCATAATTAACATAAAACATTTTTAACCACTTACGGATCGCCCGCTGTCATCACACGGCGGCACTTTGAAGTGGAATATTGTTGTTATGGCAGCAGCTTGCTGCCATAACCCTGGTGTCCACTTCTTCAGCGGGCGGTCCGCTTTCAGATAAAAGTGGTCTCCATGGCGGATTCGCTGTGAGATCCCTTTTATCTGTGTCGGGAGAGGGGCCCCCTCCTGCCGAGCTCTGGTGCCCTCCGCCGCTTACTGGAGCCGCCGGCGGAGGTGATCGGATCCTGTCCGCTCTATGGTATGGAGATGAGTGAGGGGAAGATGGCCCCCACCCGGCTCCATACCATTGCAGGGCGGAAGCAACGTCAAAACGTCACTTCCGCCCATAGCTCTTAAAGGGACTTTTTTTTTTTTTTTTCAAACGACATTTTTTCTATGTTATTGCATTTTTGTGTAAATATGAGATCTGAGGTCTTTTTGACCCCAGATCTCATATTTAAGAGGTCCCGTCATGCTTTTTTTCTATTAAAAGAGATGTTTACATTCCTTGTAATAGGAATAAAAGTGACATATTTTTTTTTAAAAGAACAGTGTAAAAATAAAAAGTAAAATAAAAAAGGAAATACAATTTTTTTTAACATGCCCCAGGCTCGCGTGCAGAAGGGAACGCATACGTGAGCAGCGCCTGCATATGAAAATGGTGTTCAAACCACACATGTGAGGTTTTACCACGATCATTAGAGCGAGAGCAATCATTTTAGACCTCCTCTGTAACTCAAAACATGCAACCTGTAGAATTTTTTAAACGTCGCATATGGAGATTTTTAATGATAAAAGTTTGTCGCCATTCCACGAGCGGGCGCAATTTTGAAGTGTGACATGTTGGGTATCAATTTACTCGGCGTAACATTATCTTTCACAAAATAAAAAAAAATGGGCTAACTTTACTGTTGTCTTATTTTTTAATTCAAAAAAGTGTATTTTTTCAAAAAAAAGTGCACTTGTAAGACCGCTGCACAAATATGGTGTTAGAAAAAGAGTGTTAGAAAAAAAGTATATACAGGGCTTTTTTTCTCGGAGGATAGGTGCAGGAACTCTCCCCGTCTGACACCCCTTGTCTCTGCCCCTACCCACCTCTGACCACCGTCCCTTGATTCCACCCCCTACCCACCTACCAGTACTGCCCCTTTTAGAGAATACAGAACCAAGTATCATTTTGTGGTGCTAAATCAATTGTATGGAACATGTTAATGATAAATAGAAAAGCAGTAAAATAGATCCCCTGAAGCCAGGAACAATAGAATCCCAGCAATAGATCCCCACACAACAATAGAGCCCCCCAGCAACAATGGACTCCACCCCAACAACAATAGATTCCCTGCAGCAACAGTGAACCACCCACAACAAAATATCACATCCAGTAACAAAATATCCACCCAAGCAACATTAGACCCCCCTCCCAGCAGCAACAACAGATCTCCCAGCAGCCAGCATCAATAGATCCTCCAGCAGCCAGTAAATATAGACCTCACCCTCAACAGTAGATCCCCTCCAGCAACATAAGAATCTCCCAGCAACAATAGATTCCCCATCAGCAACAATAGACCCTCACACAAAATCAGATCATCACCAGTGACAATAGACCCTCCAGCACACCCCATACCTCATGCTTTTACATACATTCAGTGCTGGAGGTGCCGGAACTGCGTTCCCCCGCGTTCCCGCTGAAAAAAAGACATATATATATATATATAATGTTTGGGGTTTCTAAGTATTTTTCTAGCAAAAAAAAGATTGTTTTTTTTTTTTTGAAAAATAGGCCTGGTCTTAAAGTGGTTAAATACTCCAGCTCAAAGACCAATAACTGGCTGCAGATCCTTGATGACACCATCTCCCACAAATTTGGAATCTGTGGTACAGCCAAGTTAGGTTCTGTCCCCAGTGGCCAAACACCGCCTCGAGGTCTACCCTAACTGACTACAGACCCCTACCACCTTAACTACCAGGTCAGTCTAGACTGAACCAGACCAATCAGGAGGACTCCGTACCTGAGATGGGTCCCACCGTTTCATCAATATACCTCATGTTGTATACCCTCGTCAAGGACCCCAACCGCCACAGCAGCACAAGTGTGAACCCTAAGGCTCCTTTCACACTGGGGATGGGGCATTGTCGGCGGTAAAGCGCCGCTATTGTAAGCTGCGATTTACCGTCGGTATGCGGCCGCTAGCGGGGCGATTTTACCCCCCTGCTAGTGGCCGAGAAAGGGTTAAAACCACCACAAAGCGCCTCTGCAGAGGCGCTTTGCCGGCGGTATAGCCGCGCCGTCCCTTTGATTTCAATGGGCAGGAGCGGTATATACTCCGCTCCTTCACCGCTCCGAAGATGCTGCTGGCAGGACTTTTTTTACCGTCCTGCCAGCGCATCGCTCGTGTGAAAGCCCTGGGGGTCGTTTTTCGGGTCGGTTTGCAGGCGCTATTATTAGCGCAATAGCGCCTGCAAACCGCCCCAGTGTGAACCCTAACACTTGAAGACTGCACAAAGTAACTGACCTGTGATTGGCTCTCCCACTCTAAGCGCTGTCTAACTTAGGTGGTAGGTATAGTGATACATTGTGATCTATATTTCTAATATATGGCCTATATATAATGCAGGGGGAAGAGCTGTGAGAAGACATGGAAAGATCTAGAAGGAATCCACCCAACAAAAGTACAAACACCACACAGATATTGCTTGTCTCTTCTACACTGTAGTAACTTGGTCATTGCACTGAAGGACAGGTCCTCTTTGATAATCTGTTCTTTATCAGAAATACAGAATTTTTGCAGACTGGTTTCGGGCGGTTTGAAAAGCATTTTTACCAGCATTTTTCCTAGATATGGCTATCGTGTGCAAATATTTACAGTGCTTGGCTCCTTGTAGAACTGGATGTCGTGCAGAGACGTGATTCATACTTACCAACATATTCGTCCCAGTCCCAGGGACACTGTCACTACTGCCTGTGGCACACACTGTCCAGGCAATCACACCTAGACCATGCCCACTTCCTGGCATGGTCCTGTCCACAAATATTGGAACCTATAGATTCAGTGGAGTACAATGATGATGATGAACTCTACTAACTTAGGCCAAAAAGTGGACCTAAAGCAGGGTATTACTTACAAATTTCAACAAGTGACCCTCACAGGTTCATTGGAAGCTACTTGGGATGTGGTTAGGAATGGCTCCTTTGTGTCAAAAGAAGGTGTTCTCAGATCACAAAACCCCCGTTTTTAACTCATATTGTTAGACAGGTGATTTCGGTTGGTCGCTGGCTGGTTGGTAAGTTTGAGCTTGGAAATCTCTTTGTATTTGTTTGACATACGTCGCCCTTCCACCACTCCTTGCTGTAAAGACCATTTATAGGTGGGGGCAGTGGCCACTTGTTTGTATTTTGATTACAGTAAAACCTTGGTTTGAGAGCGTTTTGCAAGACAAGCAACGTTGTTTAATACATTTTGATTTGATATACAAGCGATGTCTTGATATAAAAGTAGCATCATATCACAACTGACTATAAAAGAGAAGAGAGGCACCTCTAAGTGTAGCAATATAGTTACATTTAATGAAGGTGCAACATTTAGCAACTCACATGGTTGATGATTAAAGCAGGAACATCTAAGAATGCAGGCATCTGGGGTAAAGCTGTCCACATAGACTGTCCTCCTCACTGGTGTCGACATCATCCCTTCCACGCTGCGCTCCACGAGAGCTTCAATCGCTCTACTGCAGGGAAGTCTTTCCGGTCACGATTGCAGACTGACAGCCGGTGAGGAGGACGGTCTATGTGGACAGCTTCACCCCGGATGCTTGCAGACTTATGCCCCGTACACACGGTCGGATTTTCCGACGGAAAATGTGTGATAGGACCTTGTTGTCGGAAATTCCGACCGTGTGTGGGCTCCATCACACATTTTCCATCGGATTTTCCGACACACAAAGTTTGAGAGCAGGCTATAAAATTTTCCGACAACAAAATCAGTTGTCGGAAATTCCGATCGTGTGTACACAAATCCGACGGGCAAAGTGCCACGCATGCTCAGAATAAATAAAGAGATGAAAGCTATTGGCCACTGCCCTGATTATAGTCCCGACGTACGTGTTTTACGTCACCGCGTTCAGAATGATCGGATTTTCCGACAACTTTGTGTGACCGTGTGTATGCAAGACAAGTTTGAGCCAACATCCGTCGGAAAAAGTCCTAGGATTTTGTTGTCGGAATGTCCGAACAAAGTCCGACCGTGTGTACGGGGCATAAGATGTGCCTCTTTTAATCAACAACCATGTGAGTTGCTAAATGTTGTACCTTCATTAAATGTAACTATATTGCTACACTTAGAGGCGCCTCTCTTCTCATTTATACTCTGTAGCTCCTGCTGGATTTTGCTTCTAATCCCCTTGTGGAGGCTGCCATTTGTGGATGGACATTTTATGGTTACACAACCTATCACATTGCTATAATCTTTTTATATGGACTATACACTGAAGGAATAAATGGTTGTGGAACAAATCATTTGAGTTTCCATCATTTCTTATGGGGAAATTTGCTTTGATATACAAGTGCTTTGGATTACAAGCATGTTTCTGGAACGAATTATGCTCGCAAACCAAGGTTTTACTGTATATTGGTCAGGCAACACACTGACATCTTTGCTGCCATAGTGCGATGTGCCGGGTGTTCAGTGAGCCCCTGTACCTTTAACCACTTCAGCTCCGGAAGGTTCACCCTCCTTCATGACCAGGCAATTTTTTGAGATACAGCACTGCGTTGCTTTCACTGACAATTGCGCAGTCGTGCAATGCTGTACACAAATAAAATTGATGTCCTTTTGTTCCCACAAATAGAGCTTTATTTCTGCGTTTTTTATTTTTTGCGCTATAAACAAAAAATGGCCGAAGATTTTGAAAAAAAAGCAATATTTTTACTTTCTGCTATAAAACACATCCAATAAAAAAAAATGTAAAAAATCTAAATTTCTTCATCAATTTAGGCCAATGTGTATTCTGCTACATATTTTTGGCAAAAAAATGCCAATAAGCGAATATTGATTGGTTTGCGCAAAAGTTATCAAACTATGGAATATATTTATGGAATTTTTTTTTTTTTACTAGTAATGGCGGCGATCAGCTATTTTTTGCAGGACTTCAACATTGCAGCGGACAAATCTGACATTAAGTGACACTTTTTGGGGACCAGTGACACCCATACAGTGATCAGTGCTAAAAAACATGCACTGTCATTGTACTAATGACACTGACAGGGAAGGGGTTAACATCAGGGGCGATCAAAGGGTTAAATGTGTTCCCTGGGAGTGATTTCTTACTGTGTAGGGGATAGTTTAACTGTAGGAAGACAGAGATCCGTGTTCCTGCTTAGCCGAAACACAAGATCTCTGTGATCCTTACTACCAGAATGGCGATCTGTCTTGTTTACATAGGCAGACCGCCGTTCTGCATCTCTCAGAACGATTGCCGGGTTACTGACGGACATCGAGTCCACCTGACCCGCTGATTGGTTCCTGCTGTGTCCAATCACAGCGGGAGTGGGACGCCGGCGGGGCGTGTGCCCCAGGCAGGAAGAACAAAAAAAAGTACAGGTATGTTATTTTGCGCTTTAGACATTAATGGCTGTGTGTTGAGTTATTTTGAGGGGACAGCAAATTTACACTGTTATCCGCTTCAGCCCCGGAAGATTTTACCCCCTTCCCGACCAGAGTGTTTTTTGCGATTCGGTACTGCGTCGCTTTAACTGACAATTGCGCCGTCGTGCGACGTGGCTCCCAAACAAAATTGATGTCCTTTTTCCCCCACAAATAGAGCTTTCTTTTGGTGGTATTTGATCGCCTCTGCGATTTTTATTTTTTGCGCTATAAACCAAATAAGAGCGACAATTTTGAAAAAAATGCATTATTTTTTACATTTTGCTATAATAAATATCCCCCAAAAATATATAAAAAAAACATTTTTTTCCTCAGTTTAGGCCGATCGTATTCTTCTACATATTTTTGGTAAAAAAAAATCCCGATAAGCGTTTATTGATGGGTTTGTGCAAAAGTTATAGCGTTTACTAAACAGGGGATAGTTTTTTGGCATTTTTATTATTTTTTTTTTTTTACTAGTAATCGCGGCGATCAGCGATTTTTATTGTGACTGCGACGTTATGGCGGACATGTCGGACATTTTTGACACATTTTTGGGACCATTGTCATTTATACAGCGATCAGTGCGATTAAAAATGCATTGATTACTGTGTAAATGACACTGGCAGTGAAGGGGTTAACCACTAGAGGGCGGGGAGGGGTTAAGTGTGTCCTAGGGGAGTGTTTTCTAACTGTAGGGGGATGGGCTGTGTGTGTGACATCACTGATCTCTGCTCCGATGACAGGGAGCAGAGATCGAGTGACCCTGTCACTAGGCAGAACGGGGAGATGCTGTCTACATCAGCATCTCCCCGTTTGTCCTCTCCGTGAGGCGATCGCGGGTATCCCCGCGGCGATCGAGTCCGCGGGACCCGCGACCCGGCTCACGGAGCTCCCGGCCGGCGCGAGCGCGCACGCAATGGCACGGCGGGGAATTCAAATGGACGTACCTGTAAGCCGTTCCATTCTGCCGACGTGCATCGGCGTGCGCCGGTCGGGAACTGGTTATACAAGCTGTACACTCACTACTTTACATTGTAGAAAAGTGTCATTTCTTCAGTGTTGTCACATGAAAAGATATAATAAAATATTTACAAAAATGTGAGGGGTGTACTCACTTTTGTGAGATACTGTATGTACATGTGATTTTTTTTTATTTTTAATAAATTTGCAAAGATTTTAATCAAACTTCTTCTTTAACTCTATCATTATGGGATAATTGTAGAATTTTGAGGAAAATAATGAATTTAATCCATTTTGGAATAAGGCTCTAATAACAATATGTGGAAAAAGTGAAGCGCTTTGAATACTTTACGGATGCACTGTATATCCTGACAATCTAATTTGATTATTATTATTATTATTATTATTATACACGATTTATATAGCGCCAACAGTTTACGCAGCGCTTTACAATGTAGAGGGGGGACATCACATTTACAGTACAGTTCAATACAGAAGGGACAGGAGGACCCTGCTCATAGAGCTTACATTCTAAAGGGAGGGGGTGGTGGTACAAAAGGTAATAGATGCGGGGAATGATTTAATGGGGGGTGGCTAGGGGACAGTTGTTAGGTGGGTGTGGGACAGGCTTCCCTGAATAAGTGCGTTTTCAGGGATCTCCTAAAGGTGGACAGGTTAGGGGCTGATCGGATATACAGGGGCAGGGAGTTCCAGAGGATGGGAGAGGCTGGGAGAGGTGAGATGGGAGAGGCTCCTGAAGGCGAGAATGAGAGGAGGTAACAAGGGAGCTAGAGAGCAGGAGGTCCTGGGAGGAGCGGAGGGGGTGATTTGGGCGATATCTGCAGATGAGGTTAGTGAGGTTTATTATTCTAGCAGCAGCATTCATAATAGACTGAGGGGGGGATTTGATAAATAGAACCAATAAATAATAATAATAATAATAATAATAATAATAATTTATTAAATAGAATAATAATTTGATGAATAGAACTGTGAAACAGACAACTATTTGCAATTCAGGGTCTCCCCACTGGGCAGTCCTAGAACAAATAATAAACGGTTACAGCGCTGATAATCATACAATAACGTGCCAAGTGCTAAAAGATATATTGAGTATTGGCTATATTGCAAATATAACTACTAGTTACCACAATGTGAGTGATATACCAACCAGTATTACCTGATTAGACACAACCTAAAAAATGTGTTAGTAAATGGTTATCAAATCAAATAAGAGTGAACTCTAATCACAATATAACAGTGCAAGAAATAGTGTAAAAAAGAAATAGTCCCGAAACAACTAGCACCAGCTGGGCATGGAACTCAGACAGCCAACTTAATGGTATCCCAACGGCTCCTATGTGGACAAGTCAATCCGTAACTCTAATCCAACATCAGGTGCTTCTATATGGATAAGTGGATGTTTAGACTGATACTTCAACCTATGGAGCCATATATCTTGCAAACGATCACCCAAAAATAGAAGGAGAGAAAATATTTTTTCATTTTTATATTTTTTCCATTTTTATATATTTGTTGTTGATTTGTTGATGTTATATTGTGATTAGAGTTCACTCTTATTTGATTTGATAACCATTTACTAACACATTTTTTAGGTTGTGTCTAATCAGGTAATACTGGTTGGTATATCACTCACATTGTGGTAACTAGTAGTTATATTTGCAATATAGCCAATACTCAATATATCTTTTAGCACTTAGCACGTTATTGTATGATTATCAGCGCTGTAACCGTTTATTATTTTATCTAAGTTTATACACTTTGCTACAGCAGCGATAGCATCTAGCATAACCAATTTTTGTTGCGAGCGCTGTTCCTTTTATTTATTATTTTTAAGGATTATAGCATCTTTTTGAGCAGCAGCTGCGACTCTCACTTTGATCGCACAATTTGCACTTTATCGCACAATATTTGTATATAGTCCAAGTTGTTGGGCTGCCCTGTAACATATTTTGAAGGGTTTTTGGTTTAAAGTTGTGCTCACCATTTCACCAATTTGTCCATCCAGCTTTATCTGCTGGTTTTATATTCTAGCCTCATGGAGATTTTTTCTTTCATTAATGATAGAAGTTTGGATGCAGACAACTTTTTTTCATCTAATAGTGACTCTTCTGATGTCAATCAAGACTTTAAACAGCTAAAAAGTGCCCTAGACAAACAGATTAGAACATGGTGGGATATTTTTTCTTTGAAGAAATATGTGAAGGATAGGATTACGCCGAGGCGTTTAAGATGGGATATTGCTCCCAATGATGGGCTCACTGACAAAGATCTTGAAGAAGAGTGGTTCTCTTTCTTTAATCTCACAGAGAGGAAACTCTTGGAAATGTTGATAGGAAGAAAAGAGAGAAAAATTAAATTAATTGAGGCTAATATCAATAGTATCAAAGCCAAACTGGGGCCTTCTATCGCCTCAGGTGAATATAAAGATAGAATAAAACAGCTCCAAGAATTTGTGGATAAAGTGGACAAGGATACTCAAAAGAAAAAAATTAAAAAATTTATCAGAGATACTAATGACTATAAGTCAAATAAAGTATACAAATGGCAGGATGTGGTTGAGGAACCTGCCATTGAGGCAGCTTCCTCATCCAGAGAGCCAGAACGGGTTTTAGATACCATCAAAACACCCGTCCGTCGATATGATGGCTCATACCAGGATTATACCAGAAACATCCAACAGAATGAGGAATATTACAATTCACCTACACCTACATATAATGTAGCCACCTATAACCAGTACGAACCTCTGGGCTGTGATTACCCCCAGTCATCGCATGGGGGACCTAACAGTGCAAGAGGCTATGACCAAAGGCGAGGTAATTATGGTGGACAATTCTGGCCTCCCCATCACCCCAATCAACAGCCTCCGCCCCATAGGGGCAGGGGTAGAGGTTGGTAGCCCAATAACCAACGAGGGGATTTTCAGAGGAGAGTGTCAGGAGGACCTCCCCTGAGAGGGAGGGGAACCGCCACTCCGAGGGGTCGTGGGAGAGTACAGAATCCATCAGAGGAATGGAGACCCTGGTACCCAATGCCACCACAGTGGCCGGGAGAAGGAGAAAGAAAAGAAGAACAAGAGGGTGCAGAGGAGGCAAAAGGAAAGCGAAAAAGGTTAATCTAATGAAAGGAATTTTTAATTTGAGCGATGTAGTATTTTCACAGGAAGAATTAAAGGTTTTAGATTTAGGTCTAAAATTTGCTTTGGATAGGAATTTTAACAAATTTGATGCTTTTATTGATCTTCAAAAATTTATAAGGAAAATTAATATTAAAAAGTTTTTTTGCAATACTAATACCCCTACTAATACTCAGATAGAAGAGTATCTGCATACTTCTCTCAAAAACAATTCAATCTTTAATCCTCAAATCTCCAACAACCATTTTGTTGGCGTCTTCAGGTCATTGGTTGAGCGAGATCTTGATAGGCTTGCTATACAACCTAAAAGACGTAAAGGGGATTTGGAAAAAGGCTTAAAGGCCCTAGAGAAGAATAAGAACATAGTTATAAGGTCAGCCGATAAAGGTGGGGGAGTGGTAATACTCAATAAAACCGACTATCTGGAAGAGCTGAACAAACTGGTTGGGGACCAAACAACATATGAAAAGTTGAGAAGTAACCCCACAAAGAAATATAAAGCCCAATTAAAAGATATAGTTAACAAGGCCAGGGAAGAAAAAATTCTAAAAAAGAAGGAGGCAAGATATTTGGTTCCGAGTGCTCCAAGAGTACCGGTGATTTACCAGGTACCGAAAATCCACAAAAATTCCACGAAACCACCGGGTCGACCCATAATAAGTGGGATCGGGTCTTTGTTCTCTAGACTGGGAGAGTATTTAGACCATTTTTTACAGCCACTCACCAAAGGCTATCCTTCTTATCTTAAGGATAGCAAGGACCTTATAGAACTGATCAGCCCAATGAAAGTACCTGAAGATTGTTTGTTGGTGAGTATGGATGTTAACTCACTATACACAAACATCCAACAAAAAGATGCCCTCCAAGCTGTTGAGTGGGCATTAGGGAATACTGACATGAAATGTAAACAGAAGGAGTTTCTCCTAAAAGCATTAGAGATGGCAATGAGCCATAATTTTTTCTGGCACGAAAAAGATTATTATAGACAGATTAAAGGCGTAGCAATGGGGGCTAAGTATGCCCCCTCAGTAGCTAACATCTTTATGAGCTTTTGGGAAAATCAGGCTATATATCAAACTAATATACCAGAACTTAGACTCTATAAAAGGTACATTGACGATATTTTTATTATTTGGGCAGGATCACCAGAATCGTTTTTTGATTGTCTAAAAGAGATCAGTAGAAATTCCTTCAATATCTCTTTCTCTGAGAGTCTGAGTTGTACAGAGATTAATTTCTTAGATCTCACTATCTATAGAGAGGGAAATAAACTCTGTACACGCACTTTCTTTAAGGATGTGGACAGGAATGGCTATATCCCTCTGACCAGCTGCCACCATCCAAGATGGTTGAGGGGTATACCCAAAAGCCAAATGCTCAGGGTGAGAAGAAATTGTAGTAATAAAAACGACTACAACCTACAAGCCAATACTATTCTGGAACGTTTTAGAGCCAAGGGATATAAATTGGAAGACTTGGAACGTACAAAAAAACTAGTTGGTGAGATGGATAGACAGGAGTTGTTCAAACCAAAAATGAAAAAAGACAATGACTACAGTATAGCCTTCAAGACAGGGTTTAATAGGCATTATCGTCAGTTTGAGAAAATTATTAGAGAACATTGGCCCTTACTGTTAGAAGATACTGACTTGAAAAAAATTCTACCTGCCCGACCAAGTTTCATTTATACCAAACCACCTTCACTTAGGCTACAATTAGCACATAATGTGGTGAACCCACCTAGGAAGGTGTGCACATTTCTAGACAGGGTTGGGTTTTTTAGTTGTGGTAGGTGTATGATGTGTAGGACTTCAAAATTTCGAAAAAAGAAAATCACCCATTTCACATCAGCAGTTGATGGTAGGGTTTTCGAGATCAAGAAGTTCATCACATGTAACACCACGCACGTGACCTATCTCCTGTCCTGCCCATGCAATTTGCAATATGTGGGGAGGACCACCAGGCAATTAGGGGTCAGACTTAGAGAACACGTTAATAGAATTAGGAAGGGCTATAAACATCATGGCCTTTCCAACCACTTTAGACTATTCCACAATAGGGACCCTAGTGTTCTCACTTTTTGTGGTATTGACAAAGTGGAAGCCCATTGGCGGGGTTCGGATCTGAAGAGGGCAATATCACAGAATGAAACCCAATGGATCCACAGACTCCGCACGTTACAACCTCATGGGATTAATGTCGAATTAGATCTCAATTGTTTTCTTTCCAATTGGTAAATTTAAATAAACTAAATCTGAGATTAATGAAAGGGGTTATGGCTGCATCTTTCCTTTAACTAACAAGGGAATTCTTTTCGATTGATTTAAAAGAATTTTTTTCCATTTTAGAATGGGAAGAATTTTTTCATAGAAATGGAAAAGAATTTTTTCATTTTTATATTTTTTCCATTTTTATATATTTTTTTATTTTTTTATTTTTATTTTTTATATTTTATTTATTATATATACTTATTTGTTTTATTTTGTGTATAATTCTTATTATTGTTTGTATTTTTATCAATTATTCCTATCTAAGCAATATATGTTCAAAATGTAATAATATAATTGCACATGAGATTTCTGTATTCAAAGCTAGTGATTAGCTTTTTTAAATCAATCCTATGTTGTTCATCCCTTTTTGTAATAAAGTTGTCTGGGTTACAACAGGATATGATGATTCAGGAAGAGTGGTGATGAGGGCGTCCCACTAGCCTTGATTGGCTGTCACTCTCTTTTTTCACCCTATATATTGGATGGCCGTGGTTGGATGTGTGGTCCTCTGATGACGCCCTGGGGGAGGGGCGAAACGCGTAGACGTCACATCCGGCCTTCATACAACCAAGTGACGCTTTTTTTATCTTCCTGGCTTCGTGGAACGCACGCTACCAAGCGGCGATCGCGGAAGCATCTGATATGCCTGTCATGCCTGACTGTCACCAGGGAAAGCGTGAGTAGCGGTTTGTAGTGCGATTGGCTCTTACATCCCGCAGTACTTCACCATATATATATTTTCTCTCCTTCTATTTTTGGGTGATCGTTTGCAAGATATATGGCTCCATAGGTTGAAGTATCAGTCTAAACATCCACTTATCCATAGAGAAGCACCTGATGTTGGATTAGAGTTACGGATTGACTTGTCCACATAGGAGCCGTTGGGATACCATTAAGTTGGCTGTCTGAGTTCCATGCCCAGCTGGTGCTAGTTGTTTCGGGACTATTTCTTTTTTACACTATTTCTTGCACTGTTATATTGTGATTAGAGTTCACTCTTATTTGATTTGATAACCATTTACTAACACATTTTTTAGGTTGTGTCTAATCAGGTAATACTGGTTGGTATATCACTCACATTGTGGTAACTAGTAGTTATATTTGCAATATAGCCAATACTCAATATATCTTTTAGCACTTAGCACGTTATTGTATGATTATCAGCGCTGTAACCGTTTATTATTTTATCTAAGTTTATACACTTTGCTACAGCAGCGATAGCATCTAGCATAACCAATTTTTGTTGCGAGCGCTGTTCCTTTTATTTATTAGTCCTAGAACAAAGGTCCCATTTGTGGCTCTACCTGAACACTGATCTGCCAGATCCGGCTTGACTACTAGTCACAGTTGACTTTTTCCTGTACGCACCACAGTATAGTTGTTGACCACACAATATTTTACAACTATCCATAGAAATCCAGTCATCTCTGCTTTATGCATTGCTATAATAGTCTAACCCAAGAGAGAACCAGTAAAACAAGAAAATGTTCTATGTCACAAAAGTGATACATGTATACCAGGGTTAGGCAACCTTTTGAGCACAATGTGCCGAAAAATATTTTCAAAGAAATTGAGCGTGCCGATTTTATAGCACAAATATGTAAACTTCCCAATTCACACTCTCAATCACGAAAAGGATTTTTTATAAAGTAAATACTGTAAACTACTTTAGTAGTGAGAAATCAACATCCTGCAACTCCACACCTCAGATCAGCTCCAATTCCTGCAACTTCACACCTCACATCACTGTCCCCCCTGCAAATCTGCCCCATCACTGCCCCCCAGCTTTTCTGTCCCACTGCTGAACCCCCTTCACATTCCTCCCACCACTGTACCTCCCTGCACATCTGCACCACTGCCGTATCCCCATGCTCTTCTGTCTCACTATTGAATCACCTTCTCATGTGTCCTAACACTGAACCTCCGGCACATCTGTCTCACCTCTGTACTCCCCAGCTCTCCTGCCCCATCACTGTTTCCCCTGCTCTTCTGCCCCACCACTGTAACCCCCTGCACATCTGCCCCATCAATACACCTCCTTTCACATCTGCCCCACTGCTCTACCCCCCCTGCTCATCTGGCCCAACACTGAACCCCCCTGTTCATCTGGCCCAACACTGAACCCCCCTGCTCATCTCTGCCCCAACACTGAACCCCCCTGCTCATCTGTCCCATCATTATACCCCCTGCTCATCTGTCCCATCATTATACCCCCTGCTCATCTGGCCCAACACTGTACCCCTCTGCTCATCTGGCCCAACACTGTACCCCTCTGCTCATCTGTCCCATCATTATACTCCCCTGCTCATCTGGTCCATCACTATACCCCCCTGCTCTTCTGTCCCACTGCTGAATCCCCTTCTCATCTTTTTTACCACTGTAACCCCCCTGCTCATCTGCCGCATCAATGTACCCCTTTTCTCATTTGCCCCACCACTGTACCTCCCTGCACATCTGCTCCACTGCCGTATCCCCATGCTCTTCTGTCTCACTACTGAATCACCTTCTCATCTGTCCTAACACTGGTCAAATATCAGGGGTCTAAACAGGGTGAATATGCATCACATGGGGTGATTAGGGTGTGCCCAGGCACACCCGGCACACCCTGTGCGCACGCCTATGCTTCCACCACTGTACCTCCCTGGATATCTGCCCCACCGCTGAACCCTCCTGCTCTTCTGTTCCACCTCTGAACCCCTCCTGCTAATTTTCCCCACCGCTATACCCTCCTGCTTATCTCCTCCACCGCTGTACCCTCTTCTTATCTATGATATGTGTGATATGCAGAGTGGTGAAAGGAAGCAGAGATGGGACACATCTACCTGTCCTGGGACACTCATCCTGCTGATCCACCTCTCGCATCCAGCCCACGTGCTTGTATGTGATGTATGGGATGTATGGGATGTCACAAACAAGCATCTAGAATGGATGCGCAATGATGAGCTCAGGTCAGGGGCATTTTCTAAAAGCAGTGGGCCTGTGTGCAGGATCATAAGTTGTCCCGCCCAAAGTTGAGGAACTGCGGTTGAGTTTGAGTTTGATTTTCATTGCGCTGAATACTGGCTGTGGCTTAAAGAGACACAGAGTGCCGGGGTTCAGTAGTAAGTGACGCAAAGGTTCAGGAATAATTTCAAAAGTTCCCAGAATCAACAGTAATTCCACAAACTGTCACCTGATTGTGGTTTTCTCAATCAGTGGAATCCCTTCTTTCTGAAATTTGTAGTGGCAACCAAACGATTCATCTTCCTCCATATGGTGGATGGGGCTAGCAGGACTGTGATTGGTTTTAGCAGTGGCCAATGACAGTCCTCCTCCTCCTGGAAACAGGGACCACCCCCCCCCCAGCAGAACTGCACCCAATCTCTTCCCCATCACAAAAGCTGACGATCGCAGCTACAGCAAAGTTAGAAAACCAAACAATGTTTCCCATCTTTTACAATATGTGGGGGCACAGTGCCTCCCCCTCAGTGAAGGTGCGGTGTGGGGAACTCTGAAATTGGAATGCATTTGTGTCTCACTGACACTTCCCTGAGCTGCTCTGGTGATGGGGAGGGAGTCGAGTGCCGGCAAAAGAGACTTCGCGTGCCTCTTGCGGCACCAGTGCCCGGGGTTGCCTACCCCTGCAAATAGAGGAACATTGCTTTGGGCAGTGATGTCTGGGTGCCTGCTGGCTCCAGTGATGGAAACCAGGTCCTGCATTCAGCTCTTGATAGTACATGCCACTTCCTTATTGGCAGTGAACTAATTCATAATCTTTACTGCTAGCCTTACTGCAGCTTGATTGCAAAAAAAAAAAAAAGGTCACACATAAGCACACATAACCTGATATTGTGCAATTAGGCTGGTAGTACTCTTATCTCGAAAAAATTCTATATAAAGGTTTCTTGCTTTTGGCTGCACCCATTCTCTACCCCTTTTGCTCCAGCTGCCTCCAGTTGGCATAGAAGGTGCTCTACACATACATGGTCAATTACCGTACTTGCTTCCTAGCAGTTAGAAGGTAGTTGCACATGCACAGTGTGTTTTTTGTGTCAGCTGTGTGTCGATGGGGTGGAGAGTGGGCATGTTGGAGCATGGTGTGACAGCAGATCTGGAGCATGCAGTGTGGGGGCACCCCTTTCGACCACTACTCCCTGAGCATTCTGTGTCATGCATTAGCAGTGAATGAGGGGGGTACTGTTCTGCATCTATGCCCTGGGCGAACCTGTCCAGGTACTGACCGTTACTGGCTAAGCCAAAAATTACACAGGACAGAAGATGTGATTTCAATCAGTGTGCGTTGTTGCCACCTCAACTTTGTTTCAGAACATCAGTCTACTCGGGACCTCACCACACACATACCCTCATTTATTTCACCAAAACCTCAAAAAATATGCATATTTCAAAAGTGTTTTAGTTCATTCAGCTGATTAGCAGATCAAACCATCCAATTTCTACAGAGTAGTCTAAAACAAATATATAAATAACACATTAAACAATTAATAAATATAAAAATAATTTTTACAAAGTCCAGTTTGGCTCTTGTAGCTTGTCAAGAGGTATCTAATACCTGAGCAATAGGTAAACAGTCAAAATGTCTTGTCCAGTAAGTTTTCACCTTACAGGTTGCGTCCAGCAGTTTGGCAAAAAAGTTCTTGGGGGGCTGCTTTTTATTTTTAAGGCCTGTGAAGAGTTCTTGGCATTGTAACTATCAAACTCAATGTTTTGTTCTTAAGTTTGCATCCACAGATGCCTTGATGAAATGTTGGAATAATGAGATCCAGTAGCTGAAGCGTTTCACTGATCAGCTTAATAATACGTTTTCAGTGTTGGCCTTCTTCCTGGCCTTCTTCCTGGCCTTCTTCCAGCGTTGACTCAAAAACCTCCTCCTCCCACTGGGTCATGGCCTCGCTATATTCCGGGGGAGGGGTTAAAGGCTCTGGCCACCTTTCCTCTGGAATGAATCCAGAGCTCTTGAACTCATGAATGTCTGAGCTAACCCGAAGTAATACAGGCGCTTGAATCCTAAGATCTGCCATAGCACCTCGCCTTAGGGCCAATTCGCTTTGGTATGGAGGAGGCTCGATGTCTGGATGGGGGCCCAAAGTTACTGTCCATACTGTAGTACCACGCAGGATAACGTCTTCATAACGAGGGGCATCAAACTGGTTGGTATCCCTGTGAGAAAGAGAAAAGGTCATCAATAAAGTGAACATATACAAACAAGCCGTGCCTGTAATAAAATCTAATTAGCTAGTCAATTCATTGTAGGTGCAGGTTATCCCCCCTTCTGAGTCACACCTCCAAGCACCATCCCTTGTTTCAACCCCCTAGCTACCTCCTAGTACAGTCCCTTTTAGAGAAAACAGAACCAAGTATCCTTTTGTGACACTTGCTAAGTTATTTACATGTAATTTGTTAACAAAAATAAAAGAAAAACGTAAAATAGATCCAGTGCAGCCACTAAAAACATCTCACCCTCCCTAGCAGTGGCGGCTGGTGCTAAATATTTTAGGGGTGGGTGGGCAATCTAACAGCAGGAAAAGCCGGGGCCGCTCTGACCGAATATTCCGGTGAGCACACAGAGAGACATGCTCTTCCCGGCCGAACAGGAACAGGAACTGTGCCTTGAGACATGATTGGACAGGGAGTCCTAAGACTCCCTGCCCATTCGGGTCTTCCTGATTGGCCGGGAGGAGAATGAGGAAGACAATAGTGATTATTAATTTGCTATTGTCACACAAGTGGGTGGGCTGGGGGCACAGTGCTCTGCTCTGCCTTTTTTTAAGCTAATTAGAGCCTCTGGCTCTAATCATGTGCTTTGAAAAAAAAATCCCATTGGAATCCATGCGCCCGGGCCCAACATGTAGATTAGGGGGCCGGACGCGTGGATAGGCCCCTGCGCCATGCATTACGGGCTGCTACTCCCTAGCAAAATTAGATCCCCCGAATGACAACAGATCTCTCCAGCAGAAATAGCCCCCCTGCAACAAAATATTTTCACAGCAACTGTACAGTAGATCCACCCCAGGAACCATAGACCCCAACAGCAAAAATGCATCTCCAGCGGCCAGCAACAGTAGATCCCTCCCTCAACAGTAGGTCCTTCACAGCAACATAAGACTTTCCCCTAGAAACAATAGAACCCCCCCCTCTCAACAACAGATACCCCCCCAGTGACCATAAATCCTCCAGCAGCCAGCATCAATAGACCCTCCAGCACCCCTTGTCATTACATACAGTCAATGCTGAAGGTGCTGGAACTGCGCTCCCCCACATGAAAAAAATGCCCTGTATACAAAACATTCCATAGTTTAGATTTCAGGGATACATTTCATATCAAAAATATGTGGACACCCTTCCAAATTATTGAGTTAGGAGTGCCCTTTTTTTAATACATGTTTTGTATTTTTTTGTTTTGTTTGATTTTTGTTGGTTAACTTTTTGTCTGAGTATAGATCTAGGTTTGGCCCATGCATGTTTGAAACCACTTACTGTTGGATGACTCATTACCTCTGCTGGAAGTCTATTCCAAGCATCAACTACCCTTTCAGTAAAATAATACTTTCTAAGATTAATTTAGAACTTTCCTCCAGTTAGTTTGAGGTCATGTCATTTCATATTAAAAATACTGCCCTCCTGAACCTTATTCACCCCCTTGATGTATTTGAAGCTTTCAGTCATGCCTCCCCTTTCCATTCTTTCCTCCAAACTGTATATACTAAGTTCCTGAACTCGCTCTTGATATGTTTTATTCCTCATACCTTTCACCATTTTTGTTACCCGTCTCTGGACTCGTTCTATCTTATCAATATCTTTGTATTCTAAATGAGGTCTCACTAAAGATTTATATAGATGAATCAGGACCTCCTTCCTCCTGTTGGTGACCCCATTTAGTGATAAAAAGATGTATATGGGGGATCAGGACCTCCTTCCTCCTGCTGGTGACCACCTCAAGTGAAATAAAGATCTATATGGGGGATCAGGACCGCCTTCCTCCTGCTGGTGATCCCTCTAGTGATATAAAGATCTATATAGGTAAGTCAGGACCTCCTTCCTCCTGCTAGTGATCCCTCTAGTGACAAATAAACATGTATATAGAGGAATCAAGACCTCCTCCCTCCTGCTGGTGATCCCTCTAGTGACAAATAAACATGTATATAGAGGAATCAAGACCTCCTTCCTCCTGCTGGTGATCCCTCTAGTGACAAATAAACATGTATAAAGAGGAATCAAGACCTCCTTCCTCCTGCTGGTGATCCCTCTAGTGACAAATAAACATGTATATAGAGGAATCAAGACCTCCTTCCTCCTGCTGGTGATCCCTCTAGTGACAAATAAACATGTATATAGAGGAATCAAGACCTCCTTCCTCCTGCTGGTGATCCCTCTAGTGACAAATAAACATGTATAAAGAGGAATCAAGACCTCCTTCCTCCTGCTGGTGATCCCTCTAGTGACAAATAAACATGTATATAGAGGAATCAAGACCTCCTTCCTCCTGCTGGTGATCCCTCTAGTGATTCATCCTAGAATTCTATTCGCTATTCCCATTGCCTGGTCACAAAGTTTGCTCATTTTGGAGATAACGTGTTATTTATTATTGGCCTTGAAGTGATTGCTTTAAAATTATTTTTTTGGTTGAATAATGATTTAATTTGGTATATTTTCCATATTTTTGGATGCATAGAGCCAAGTTCTATTGGCACATAGCATGTCTATTTTTTTTTTTTTTTTAATGCACAATAAATAATTGTGTAGAATAATACTTGGCTATGTGCTCTACTTCAAATTAAAGTTTGGGAGTAGGCAGTTACATTTTAAAAAATACAATGTAAAATTGACAAGGGACATCAACATAGTTTGATCTAGGGACATCAGTATCTTTGATCTTAAAAACTGCGGGATAATGGTGTTGTGGTAACTTGCACAAATTAAAAAAAAAAAAAAAACATAATAATATTATTCTTGATATCACTAGGAAAAAAAAAGCCTTTGAAAATTAATTTGCAATAACGCCTTCAGTATCACCAGCAAAGCAGCTTCATTATTATCCCATTAAAGAAGAAGAGAATGTGCGCTGCATTTGGAGATTTCATAATTTGCCACGTTACGAATGTTAATTCTTCATTACAAATGCTAGTTTACAAGACCGACCGCTTCTGCTTTCGAGCATGCGTATGTAGCCCCCCGTTCCTAAAATTGGGGCTATAATGTAAATTTAGTTTTTGGCTGAGCTGTAAACAGCTCAGATTGATTGTACATAGTTTAATTGGCTCTGTTCTAAACTTGACTGTGTTGTGCATTTCCCACTGTTGCCAGTAGGTGTCACTGGTACCACAGGACAGTGTGAGAATAACAGCTAGGTTGTGCTGCAATGAATATTCTTTTTCCAGAAACAGCCCAGTAGGAGGTTCCTGGCTGCTTTGCATTCTGGGAAGGGGTATTTATTGGACAGATGCCATGTGCTCTAGTCAGTCTTCCCCTCATGGCCCTCCTGGCCTGAGGCTACATTGCTGCAAGCTCTGCAAGTAGACCCAGAAGACTGTCTGGGGCCCACTACTCCTGAGGTGGTCCTTAGGCTGTCTTGCCTGTTTGGAAGAGGCCGAGCCAAGCTGAGGAGATCCAGGGGAGGACCCTTGCTGGAGAGAGGTTCTGGTACTACAATCTGCTCTACAATCTAATCAAGGCAATATGCTCCTGGCTGCTAAGTTTGTGAGAAAGACTTATCCAGGCATCTACTGGCCACTAAGTCTATGAGAGAGGCTTATCCAGACATCTTACTGGTTGCAAGGTCTGTGTGAGAGACCTGTCCAGGTATTCAAGATTTGCTGAAAGAAAGTTGTTTGTCCTTTGATTCAAGGAGTCTGTAAGTGATCTGCTAAAAAGGGTATCTGAAACCTCCCTTCAACCTCTTTTCTACAACCTTTCTCAAGTTCTAATAAAAGCATTTGAAAAATACCTAAAATGACTGGCGCCCACATTTGTTCTAACTTCCCATTATAGCCATGGACTCAGCCCTGGGGTGAAAGTAAGCCTGCTCCCTGTATCTAGAGGTACCTTCCTGCTCCCAGCAGACCCAGGGGGGCGCTACACGTGTTTGTACTTTGGACTTTTGTCGGACGGAATTGTGTACACATGATCGGAAAATACACATTTGTTGGCGGAAAATGTGAAAACATGCTAGCCAACATTTGTTGGCGGAAAGTCCGACAACAATCGTCCGATGGAGAATACACATGGTCGGATTTTCCACCAACAACCTGACAGCCAACATTTCCTGTCAGAAAATCCGATCGTGTGTACGGGGCTTTAGTCTGCCCATGTATGTCTGGCTTGAATTTTTCAGCACATTAGCTCCTTCAATAAGTGTAGGCTGTTAAAATGTGTTATATGTAAATATGACAGTTCCAGTTCTCATTCTGTCCTTTCAGAGATGTCACCAAGGGCTCTGCCATTATGGTTTATGTACAAAAGTTAATCGTCATACACTTAGCTCTAAGCTGTGTGCATTTGAAGTTATAGAGAAGATGGCATATCTGGAATCCTAGCTCCTAAATAGGTCTCAGGTGTTCTGTGTCAGGACGGGAATGTTGGCTTTCAGCATTGATGGCATACATTGATGACTCAGGTAAGTGTTCTGCAGATGTTGCATTTTGGGATAGTTTAAAAGTAACCTTATGTTAGAGTTAGGCTCAGGGATTAAAGGATTAAAGTTTAAATCCAGGCAAAACCCTTCATTTGGATGGCCTTGGGAAGGACTGGAGCTCCTCTTGGGTTGTTGCTGCTAACCAGGACTCTGTTAGTTACATTTCCCCTCATTTACTGTCCCGTTGACTATGGTTTCACCAAACAAATGTAGGGAAATTTCCAGCTTTCTGGGCCCACTAAGATGTATTAAGTTCGATGTAGTGTGTTTTAAGTCAATCCCTTTATTTAATGAGCATTCAGTGCACCACAATGGACCTCAAACTGGACATGAAGCATTTATTCCAACTGTGCATATCACAACAGCCAGTAGTTTGTTAACAATGGCATCACAACACATAGCAACATTCTTGGTGCTTTACTGTGTGTTGCAATAACACACACAATTTACTATTTTTTTTTACTGTAATACAGTGGTATAACAGGGAATTTAAAGCAGTAATAAACCCTCAGAGTTGTTTAACTTTAAACATTGAGCACAATAAAATAAATGTTCCCCAGTAAACAATGTGTTAAAGTTCTTAACCCAGCACTTGCAGTTTCCAACTTTTAATGCTACTGGCTCCTGCTCTCTCAGTGCTGCTTCCCTGAACTTCCAGTTTTCACAGGAAAGAGTTAACAGTGGACAGTGTAGTCTGATAGCCTAGAGAAGAGAGGTGGGAAGGAGGAACAGGGGAGGGCCCTGCCATCCTAGGCTATGGGGCTGTGTGTTTTTATTGACACCCAAAGTGTAGGGAGACACAAATCTAGCCCCTGCATGCAAGGGTGACTCCATAGAATACTCCATAGGAGCCACCCTAAAACAGGGACAGTGGTTACAACGCCAACTTAAACTGGAACATAGGCAAGAATTAAAACATAAAGTCGCTGAATGCTCAGTAAGTGATTAAATCTGCTTTTGAAAGTGCCTAAACAACTGAGGATTTAATATCACTTTAAAGCTGATTTCCAAGAAGATGCTAAATACAGATGAAATACACTATATTACCAAAAGTATTGGGACACCTGCCTTTACACGCACATGAACTTTAAAGGTATCTCAGTCAGTCTGTAGGTTTCAATATTGAGTTGGCCCACCCTTTGCAGCTATAACAGCTTCAACTCTGCTGGGAAGGCTGTCCACAAGGTTTAGGAGATCCCTTAACTGGAACCAAGCCCAACACTTGAAAAACAACCCCACACTATAATGTCCCCTCCACCAGATGATTTGGACCATGGCACAAAGCAAGGTCCATAGAGACATGAATGAGCGAGCTTGGGGTGGAGGAACTTGACTGACCTGAACACTCCTGACCTCAACCCAATAGAACACCTTTGGGATGAATTAAAGCGGAGACTGCGAGCCAGACCTTCTCATCCAATATCAGTGCCTGACCTCACAAATGCGCTATTGGAAGAATGGTCAAATATTCCCATAGACACACTCCTAAACCTTGTGGACAGCCTTCCCAGAAGAGCTGAAGCTGTTATAGTTGCGGAGGGTGGGCCAACGCAATAATGAACCCTACGGACTAAGACTGGGATGCCATTAGAGTTCATGTGCGTGTAAAGGCAGGCGCCCCAATACATTTGACAATATAGTGTACATGTATGGAAGCTGCTTTATCTACATCCAGTCCTGAGATTTACACAGCTTTGCCGCCCAGCACAGCCCTATCTGATGATCTGACTTTTATCAGCTGCAGTTAAACAGCACAGCTAGGTCACCTCCCTTTGAATCAGATGGGTTTTACATTGCCATATACTGTAAGTCTATAGGGGTGCAAACCCTTCTTGAAGCAGGTCAAATGCAGGTGAGAAGATCAACTGCAGGTCAAATTCACATGTCAATTAATTCTTAATGACCTCAGGAGTGTCTTAGACTGATAACAACCTGATGCCATTGACACAGGCCCTAATGCTGCCTCCTCCTGCTCCCAATCAGTCCAGATACCCAGCCAATAGCAGGTATTTATAAAAAAAAAGGGTTGTATTTGCAAAAAAAATGCAGATCTATTCCTTCTGCGAAAGCCATGTACATTTGGCAAAATCAAATATTTCTAGGCTAATTTTATTCCAGGTTGGATATTCATTTTCCATAAGAATAGTGTAAATCAGGAAAATACCACATTTGAGTAACTAGGTAGAGCTGACGATCATAGTAAATCATGATTTACTTCCTTTGATTATCAGCTCCATAATGTAGTATTTTCTTTTATTAATTTTCTTTTATTAATCCAGTATTTTCCTATTCTTATGAATGAAGAACATCTGACCTGGAAAGTACCGTAAATAGTCTAGTAATATTCCATTTTGCCAACTCAACCCTTCAGTACAGACACTCCAGTACAGTCATCCCCCTCCCATCTTAACCCCTTCATTATAGACCCCTTCAGTACACCCCTCCCAGTACAGCCCCCCTCCCAGTGTAACCCAACAGTACAGACCACCCCTTTCCTTTCTAACCCAATACAGACCCCCCCTTTTCGTCCCAACCCCTCAGAAAAGAAACCAGCCAGTACTGTCCTCCCTCCCAGCCTATCCCCTCAATATAGACCCTCCTCCTTCCGGTCTAATCCCTCATTACAGACCCCTCCTCCCATCCCATCGGCTCAGTCCCCCCCCCCAAAAAAAGTCCCCCCTCCCAGCCCAATTCTTAAGGAAAAAACTCCCTAGTTTAACCTGTCAGTACAGACTCTCCCAGTACAGCCCCCCCCAGCCTTACCCCTCAGTACAAACCCCCTCTCCCACCATCATAGTCTTTCAGTACAGACCCCCCAGTACAAAACCCCCTCCCAGCATAACCCCTCAGCACAGACACCCCCAGTACAAACCCAATCAGTACAGGCACCCCCAAAATTACAGACCACCCCACCTAACCACCCAACACAGACACCCCTCAGTACAGGCTCCCCTAGTGCAGATTTCCTTACTGATCTGCATCAGTTCAGAGTGAGGGAAGTCCACCCCTTGGCTGTGTCATGTGATCAGAGCCAAGGAGGACCATTCCCTTGGCTCTGAACTGCCACTGTCAGACGGGCAGAAATGCAATACAGTGGAGCTTTTGCCTGTCTAACAGCAAAGCAAAAAATTGCAAAAAATGCCGGTACCCAGTGCAGACTGCACCCCTTAAGTATGCCAATGCCCGGGCCCCAGCAGTTTAGCACCAGGGGCCAGGGATAGAGAGGGGAATATTTACTAATTTTTAGGATCAGGCAGAGTAACCCTCCCGGCAAATAAATTAAAATTCTGCCCTGCCCTGGTGGATTAATATAGAAGAGGCCGGAGCTTTAATTTAATTGACGGGAGTCATGGCGTGGGGGATTACCCAGCCTGCTCCTGAAAACAAGTAAATAACCCTCTCCCTATCTCCGGCCCCTGTTGCTTAACTAATGGGGCCTGGGGAACTTTTATTCGCTGGGAGCTAAAGCCCCTGGAATAACTGTGCATGCGCCCAAAGGTATTTGACTCAGAACTGATGGGGCCCAAGGTCTGTTCAGGGAGGGTGGTTCTACCCCACTGTGCCCTATCTGAGGCGCTAGTACAAGAAATGGGGGGGAAGAATTATGTAGACCAGAGGTCTCCAAACTTTCTAAACAAAGGGCCAGTTGACTGTCCTTCAGACTTTAGGGGGGCCAGACTAAGGCCAGTGGGAGTAGAAAACGTCCAGGTGTCAGTGGGGGGGGGGGACTAGTGCCTCATCGTTGATGTCAGTGGAAGGAATTGTGCCCCATTGGTGGTGTCAATGGAAAGAATTCTGCCCCATTGTTGGTGTCAGTGGGAGGAATAGTGCCCCATCGTTGGTATCAAGGGAAGGAATTGTGCCCTATGGTTGGTGTTAGTGGGAGGAATTGTGGCCTTTTGATGGTGTCAGTGGGAGGAATAGTGCCCTGTTGTTGGTGTCAGTGGATAAAATGGTGCCCCAAGAGCCAGATAAAAGCAAGCAAAGGGCCACAGTTAGGAAACCACTGGTGTAGACAACAAAAAAAAATATTTTATTGGGATTTTATGTGATAGACCAACACAAAGTGGCACATAATTGTGAAGTGGAAGAAAAATGATAAATGGTTTTCCATATTTTTTACAAATAAATATCTGAAAAGTGTGGCGTGTATTTGTTTTCATTCCCTTTTACTCTAAAATCCCTAACTAAAATCTCACGGAGCACTATTTAATCTATCATCCGAAAATGAAAAGAGTATGGCACAACTGCAAACCTACCAAGACACGGCCGTCCACCTAAACTGACAGGCCG
This sequence comes from Lithobates clamitans, assembly GCA_037952925.1. Taxonomy (NCBI): domain Eukaryota; kingdom Metazoa; phylum Chordata; class Amphibia; order Anura; family Ranidae; genus Lithobates; species Lithobates clamitans. Next base: position 1,755,639 of record JBBGZY010000902.1, on the reverse strand, counting down.
GGCAAGGAGAGCATTAATCAGAGAAGCAGCCAAGAGGCCCATGGTAACTCTGGAGGAGCTGCAGAGATCCACAGCTCAGGTGGGAGAATCTGTCCACAACTATTAGTTATGCACTCCACAAATCTGGCCTTTATGGAAGAGTGGCAAGAAGAAAGCCATTGTTGAAAGAAAGCCATAAGAAGTCCCATTTACAGTTTGTGAGAAGCCATGTGGGGGACAAAGCAAACACGTGGAAGAAGGTGCTCTGGTCAAATGAGACTAGAATTGAACTTTTTGGCCTAAAAAGCAAAACACTATGAGTGGCTGAAAACTAATACTGCACATCACCCTGAACACACGATCCCCACCGTGAAACATGGTGGTGGCAGCATCATGTTGTGGGGAAGCTTTTCTTCAGCAGGGACAGGGAAAGCTGGCCAGAGTTGATGGGAAGATGGACAGAGCCAAATACAGGGCAATCTTAGAAGAAAACCTGTTATGCCGCGTACACACGGTCGACTTTTCGTCTACAAAAGTCCGACAAAAGTCCGTTAAAAGTCTGTCGGACAGGCTGTCGGACTTTTGTAGCCGAAAAGTCCGACCGTGTGTACGCGGCATTAGAGTCTGCAAAAGACTTGAGACTGGGGCGGAGGTTCACCTTCAAACAGGACCCTAAATATACAGCCAGAGCTACAATGGAAAGGTTTAGATCAAAGCATATTCATCTGTTAGAATGGTCCAGTCAAAGTCCAGACCTAAATCCAATTGAGAATCTTGAAAATTGCAGTTCACAAACACTCTCCATCCAATCTGATAGAGCTTGAGCTATTTTGCAGAGAAGAATGGGCAAAAATGTCACTCTTTAGATGTCAAAGCTGGTAGAGACATCCCCAAAAAGACTTGTAGCTGTAATTGCAGTGAAAGGTGGTTCTACAAAGTATTGACTTAGGGGGGCTGAATACAAATGCACGCCACACTTTTCACATATTTATTTGTAAAAAATTCTGAAAACCATTTATCATTTTCCTTCCACTTCACAATTATGTGCCACTTTGTGTTGGTTTATCACATAAAATCCCAATAAAATATATTAACGTTTTTGGTTGTAAAAATGTGGAAAATTTCAAGAAATTTCAAGGGGTATGAATACTTTTTCAGGACACTGTAAATTGTATTTATTTTTTAAATAATAAGTTTTACTTATCCCTTTAAAATGTGTTTTCTAGCATACTTTTGTTTTTACAGATGGATACTCGTGTTCTTGATGCAAAGACAAAAGGCTCAGAGGAAAACAATACTGAACGCCAGGTTATTGTTCGGTCTCTTTGTCTTGCATAACTGAATAACAGGTTTCTGCACATAATAACATAGTATTAAATTCAATTGTATCTCCAGTCTCTAATGATGTCTCTATCTATTTATAGTTTATCTATGTCATATATTATCGCATTGATGTTCATTCGCTCTGGTTAGTCTCCCAAGGCATATTGAGAACTCTCCTCTAGAGCGATGGGCGGTGTTTGAACCCGAGATGTTTGACATAACTTGGGTTGGAGATCATAAGTATGACATGTAGATGCCTCTATGTAGGTGTCAACGCCAGACGTACCAGGACCAGATCTGTCTGGTTGGGTCTAGTGAAGACTGGGTTAGCTATTTGTGTAATAGTTTCACTTGAATTTTTCTGTTATTGACAGAAGTCAAGTTGAATAACAGCAGTAATCTCCCGTAGAATCAGGTTACATATTATGTACATGTATTTTTATATTTTATATATGCGAGCTGCAGCTATCCTGACCTTTTAGGACTGGTGAGAGAGACCACTACTGGATTAGATTGCTTCGTGTTATGGTTGGCGCTAGGGTAGGGCAAAGCGATTTTGGCAAAATGTTGCAGCAAAATGACAGATCTTGCCATCAGCAAAATTTTGCCAAAGTGCAAAGGGGAAATTTTACTCACTAGGCTGCTTAGGAAAAATATGCTTGGAAAAATTACATTTTTTCTATTTATTTTTTTATCTTTTCCTTTTTTTTTTTTTTTATAGAGGTGTATTTAGAGTAGCTTATTTTATTTAGTGATTCTATATTCCTGTGGTTTTCATTTTTTTTTTATTGTACTTTACTTTATTTGACAGGTCCGGGATAGTAAAAAGGATTTTCTTTACCCTCAGGAGCTTGTCCTGTCCTTGGGATAAAAACGGCCCCCTTGCTAGCTTCATTATTTATTTATTTTTTGACCTTTTTTTATTTTTTTTGGATTAAACTGCTTCGTGTTATGATTGGTGCTAGGGAAGAGCAAAGCAATTTTGTCGACATTTTGCAACAAAAATTAACATTTTACTGCCAAATTTTGGGAAAGTTGAAATTTTTCTCACTGCTCAAAAAAAAATATGCTTGGAAAAGATTTTCTCTATTTATTTAGGAAATGTTTTTATCTTTTCCTTTTTTATAGAGACATATTTACAGGCATACCCCACTTTTAAGTACACAATGGGGTTTATTTACTAAAGCTGGAAAGTGCAAAATCAGGCTCCCTTCTGCATAGAAACCAATGAGCTTCTAACCCCAGATTGTTTAATAAAGCTTTGGTAATAAAACCTGGAAGATCATTGTTTTTTTGCAGAAGTGAGCCTAATTTTGCACTTTCCAGTTTTAGTAAATAAACCTTACTGTGTACTTAAAAGTGGGGTATGCCTGTAGAGTAGTTTAATTAATTTTTCTGTATTCCTGTGGTTTTATTTTTTTTATTTTACTTTTTTTTTACTTTGTCCCAAAAAAACAATAAAAAAAAGAATGAAGCTAACAAAGGGGCCATTTTGAGCACCAGAACAGGTCCAGGATAATAGAAAGGAGCTTTTTTTTACCTTCAGGAATTATTTAAAACCCATTAAAGACCAAAAAATAACAACCTTAAAGTGGTTGTAAACCCACTTTGAAAAAAAAAAAAACCTAACACCTGCAAGACAAAGGCATAATGAGCTAGTATGCATAGTATACCAGCTCATTAGGTAATACTCACCTGAGATCGAAGCCCTCGCTGCGGTGCCATACACAGCACCGGCTGGCGACATCACTCCCTGGGGTTACTTCCAGGTATCGCAGCTCCGGCGCTGTGATTGGCCGTAGCCGCGATAGCATGTGCGCGGTAATGGCACACTCACTGAAGCAACGGCACCTACGTGCCATTGCTTCAGTTTGTGTCAGTGCGCATTTGCCGATGACGTCGGCACATGCAAATACAGTCTCCTAAACCGTGCAGGTTTAGGAGATATCCTGGGTAGCTACAGGTAAGCCTTATTATAGGCTTGCCTGTAACAAAAAGTGGTCTGTAAAGGTTTACAACCACTTTAACTTGTCCCTCCTTTTTGGAATAGCAAAATAGCAACAATTTACCAAAATTTCCAGATTTTTTTACCAAAATTTTTTGAAAACTCTTAGTTCTGCCTTCCCTGGTTAGCATGAATAAGCCATACAAATCCCATTAGACACTACTGAGAGATTTACTAAAACTGGAGAGTTGCAAAATCTGGTTCAGCTCTGCATAGAAACCAATCAGCTTCCAGGTTTTATTGTCAAAACGGAATTGAACAAGCTGATGGGCTAACATGCACAGCTGCACCAGATTCTGAGTACTCCAGTTTTAGTAAATCCCCCCAAAAGATAGTTTGATCAGAGGATGATCAAACTATCTATGTAGCGGTCTATGGTAGTCACCAAATGATGGGCCATTTTGGCATAAGAATAGGTCCAAGATATTTGAAGGAAACTTCTGTATCCCTTAGGGGTTGTATAATATCACAATGATGTTCATTAGCTCTGGTTAGTCTCCCAAGGCATATTGGTAATTCTCATCTAGAAATAACGGGTGGTGTTAGAGATGTTTGGCATATCTCGGGCTGAAGACAACAAGTATGACATGCCGGTGACTCTATGTAAGAGTCAACGCAGGACGCACCAGAACCAGAACCATCTGGTTGGGTCTAGTGTAGACTGGGTTAGCCATTTGTGTAATAGTTTCACTTGAATTTTTTCTGTTATCGACAAAAGTCAAGTTGAACACCATCAGTAATCTCCTGCAGAATCATGTTGGTTTATTTATTTATTTATTTAATGCGAGCTGCAGCTATACTGTACTGAATATACTGTACTGAAGGTTAACAATGAGTTCCTAGCAGCTTTTCCAAACAGTACCTGTTAGAACTGGTGGGAGATACCGCTACTGGATTAAATGGCTTCATGTTATAGTTGGCTAAATTTTGCAGCGAGATTAAAGATTTTGCCGTCAGCAAAATTTTGCCAAAAAAATATTAATGACGCTAACAAGGGGCCATTTTTAGCACAAGAACAGGTCCAGAATAGTAAAAAATATTTTATTTTTTTTTACCCTTAGGAGCTTGTGCTGTTCTTGTGCTGAAAATGACCCCTTTTTAGCTTCATTATTTATTTATTTTTTTAAATGATTTTATTTTTGAATTATTTTTATGATTTTTTTGGATTAAACTGCTAGGGAAGATCAAAGCAGTTTTGGCAAAATTTGGCAGCAAAATTAAAGTGGAAATTTTGCTCACTAGGCTGCTTAGGAAAAACATGCTTGGAAAAGTTTTCTTTAGAAAATGTTTTTTATCTTTTCCTTTTTGTTATACAGTACTTTATTTTATTTAGTGTTTCTGTATTCCTGTGGTTTTCATTTTTTTTTTTTTTTTTTTACTTTTTTTTTTTTTACTTTCAGCAAAATCTGCTGACGGCAAAATCTTTAATTTCGATGCACAATTTTGCCAACCATGACATGACATGAAATGGTTTAATCCGCAAAGCTATTGTGTTCACCCGGTGGTGGGGCGGGGCAGGGGGGGGGGGCGTCCAGGCCAGGAGAACATACAGTGTTTATTGCTAGAGGCTATAGCCGATAGCAACAATCGCATGAAAAATCCGTCAGGCTGGTTGTCTGCAAGTTGATCGATTGATCAACTTGAGTACAATCAGCCTTCCCACACATGGTTTGAATCTTGGCCAGTCCCCGCTGAACCTGCCAAGATTTGAACCGTCTATGGCTGGCTTAAAGTGGTAGTAAATGCTTCTTTTTGATATATGCCTACAAGTAAGCCTATAGTGCACCGTTTAGGAGATATTTACTTTAGCAGCAGTGATTTAACCCGGCGCATGCACACTGCGCTCTCTATAGAGTCAGCCGTGCCGCGGCCCGCCTTGCTCCGCCAGTCAAACGCCGGCTTTCTGCGAACCCGGAAGGAAGACCGGGTGAAATTTAAAGTCATTGCAGCAGAGGGCTTCGTTTTCAGGTAAGTCTTACATAATGTACTAGCACATTATGACATTTATTTTCAGGGAGATTTTTTTTTGGGGGGGGGGCGCGGCTTACTACCGCTTTAAGATGAAGAACATGGAGACTGACTTCAATTTAGCAGGAGAAAAGCAGGAGAAAAGTTCAAAACTAATCTTAAATAGTATTATTTTATAAAAAGTGTAGTTGATGCTTGGAATCAGTAAACAGTAAGAAAACTTAAACATGCCATGCTATCCTATGCTAAATTATAGATCTATAATCAGACATAAAAAGCAAAATAAATAAATAATAATAATAATTTTAAAAAAACATAAAAAAAAGGAGCAGACTTGATGGACCACATGTTTTTACTTCTGCCATAACACAATGCTTCTATGCTGAATGGTATCCCTCCCAGTCATTATTTCTGGTCTTTGTCTCTAGAATTGTATGTACAGTATGTGGCTTCTCTCTACCTCCTCTATTAGCACTAAGCAGGAGAACTTGTATAACCACAGCATTCCTATGTAATTAAGAATCTGGCCAACAAGACAACATGTGATGGTGAGATGGCACATGGAGATCCAACCCTTGTATAACCACTTAAAGAGCAGGCCTTTTTTTTTAGCAGAGACCCTAGAGAATAAAATGGCAACCATTGCAAAATTTTATGTCACACTACATTTGCACAGCAGTCTTTTAAACACAATGTTTTTGGAAAAAATACACTTTAATAAATTTAAAAAAAACAAACTGTAAATTTAGCCCATTTTTTTTGTATAATGTGAAAGATGATGTTACGCCAAGTAAATAGATACCTAACATGTCATGCTTTAAAATTGCGCACGCTCGTGGAAAGGATATTTAAAAATCTCCATAGGCTACGCTTTAAAAATATTTACAGGTTACCAGTTTAGAGTTACAGAGGAGGTCTAGTGCTAAAATGATTGCACTTGCTCTAACGTTCATGGCAATACCTCACATATGTGGTTTTAATACCATTTACATATGCGGGCGAGACTTACGTATGCGTTCGCTTCTGTGTGTGAGCACAGGGGGGGTGGGGTGCTTTTTACTTTTTTTTTACTTTTCTTATTTATTTTACTATTTATTTTTTATGTTTACACAGTCCCTTTATTTATTTATTTTTAATCACTTTTATTCCTATTACAAGGAATTGTAATAGAAATAGGCATGACAGGTCCTCTTTATTGAGAGATCTGGGATCAAAAAGGCCCCAGATCTCTCATTTATCCTTAAACTGAATTGACCGGGAAGCTGACCACCTAACGGAAAAAAAATAACGGGGTTTTGGCCGCTAGCTGCGGCCAAAACAACTGTATTTAACGTCATAATGACTTATATTTACAGTTAGGCAGTCTGCCTTTCTATAAAGTCTATGATCAACAGAAAGCCTAAATGTTTTTTTTTTTTGTTCTCTGTTTCTTCTTAGTTTTTTTTTCTGTCTAGCTTCACTTCCTGTCCTGGAGATACAATTGCACACGATGAGAATATCGGACGAATGATGGTCTTTTTTTTTTTGTATGCTTGTCTCATATTGAAGACCAATAGGTTCCAAAAGTTACGAAAATGCTAGTAAGACAGAATACAACTTCAGAAGTGATGTATTGTATTGTATTCTTTTGTTTCTGAGAAAAATGTTCGTGCTTGTCCTTTCGGATATTTTCGCACAAATTCGGCTCTCAAAAGCTGTGCACTAACGATTAAACACTAAATCATTTTTTTTTTTCCTCCGATAATCTCATCAGGCCTTTATCTCTTCCAAATTCTATTAACCAGTTCTGCTATTTGTCGCATACATGTAAAAATCTTAATTTTTTTTGCTATCAAATTGCATAAACATTATATATTTTGTGAAATCAGAGGCCCTGTAGAATAAAAAGGTGATAGTTGCAAATTTTTTTGTCACATGATATTTGCGTAGCTGTTAAATAAAGGCAAATTTTCAAGAAAAAATATAATAAAATAAATTTTAGAGCAAAAACACGTTAAAATATAAAATATGACATTGCATTGAGTAAATAGATACCAAACATTCCATGTCTTAAAATTGCGTGCGCCTGCTATATCGCCAAAAAATATGGTGCCCAATAATCACCATAGGTGGCGCTTTAAAAGCCTTTACAGCTCATCAGTTTAGGGTTAACTAGGAGCTCATGTGCTAGAATTATTGTTGTCACTCTGACGTTCGCTGTGATATGTCACACGTGTGGTTCGACCGCAGTTCACATACACGTGCGCACCCTGGGCTTGCATTTGCGCAGGTGAGCGTGGCAGCGGGGGTTACAGGATTTTTTTATTATTTTAATATATTTTATTATAATTTTATTTTTTAAAACTTTTTTTCTTTTATTTTGTTGTACTTGATTGCTATCACAAGGGGTTAATAAACCACATTCACTTTCAAGCCGGGAGCCAGCTACACAAAACTCACACATGCTGATGGCTGCTGCTGCTAATTAAGGGTTCACACCTTGGTGTCCATTTATGAAACAATGAACAGCGGTGATCCCTGGGATCGCCGCTGATCTCAGTCCATAAACGGTTTATGAAACAGAGATAATTGGGGGAGAACATGTTCACCACCGAAGTTCTCCGCACAGAGAGAAGCTGTGATTGACACAGAAACGGCCAGTTTATGAACCTGCAATCTCCGCACTTGACTGGCGATCTGTGTCAGAATTCTCAATCCCCGATTCACTGGCTCAGAGGTGGTGAATCGGGGAGAGAAGAGAGAATCCCGGGGGGAAGGAGAAAGATTTTTTACTTCCTCCTTCCTCGATCAATATCCCCCAAGACAGTAACCATGTCCCCCTGCCATGTCTCGTGTGTGTATGTGTGTGTGTGTGTGTGTATGTGTATGTGTATATGTATGTGTGGGTGTGTGTGTATATATATATATATATATATATATATATATATATATATATATATATATATATATATATATATATATATATATACAGGTGATACCCGAAAAATTTGAATATTGTGCAAAAGTTCATTTATTTCACTAATGCAACTTAAAAGGTGAAACTAATATATGAGATAGACTCATTACATGCAAAGCAAGATAGTCCAAGCCGTAATTTGTCATAATTGTGATGATTATGGTTTACAGCTCATGAAAACCCCAAATCCTCAATCTCAGAAAATTAGAATATTGTGAAAAGGTGCAATATTCTAGGCTCAAAGTGTCCCACTCTAATCAGCTAATTAAGCCATAACACCTGCAAAGGGTTACCGAGCCTATAAATGGTCTCTCGGTCTGGTTCAGTAGAATCACAATCATGGGAAAGACTGCTGACCTGACAGTTGTGCAGAAAACCATCATTGACACCCTTCATAAGGAGAAAAAGCCTGAAAAGGTATTGGCAAAAGAAGTTGGATGTTCCCAAAGTGCTGTATCAAAGCACATTAATAGAAAGTTATGTGGAAGGCAAAGGTGTGGAAGAAAAAGGTGTACAAGCAGCAGGGATGACCGCAGGTTGGAGAGGATTGTCAGGAAAAGGCCATTCAAAAGTGTTGGGGACTTTCACAAGGAGAGGACTGAGGCTGGAGTCAGTGCATCAAGAGCACCACAGACAGACGGATCCTGGACATGGGCTTCAAATGTCGTATTCCTCTTGGCAAGCCACTCCTGAACAACAAACAACGTCAGAAGCGTTTTACCTGGGCTAAAGAAAAACAGACCTGGTCTGTTGCTCAGTGGTCCAAAGTCCTCTTTTCTGATGAGAGCAAATTTTGCATCTCATTTGGAAACCAAGGACCCGGAGTATGGAGAAAGAATGGAGAGGCACACACTGCAAGATGCTTGAAGTCCAGTGTGAAGTTTCCACAGTCTGTGTTGATTTGGGGAGCCATGTCATCTGCTGGTGTTGGTCCATTGTGCTTCATTAAGTCCAGGGTCAACACAGCCATCTACCAGGATATTTTGGAGCACTTCATGCTTCCTTCCTCAGACGAGCTCTATGGGGATGCTGACTTCATTTTCCAGCAGGACTTGGCACCTGCCCACACTGCCATAAGCACCAAAACCTGGTTCATTGACCATGGGATTACTGTACTTGATTGGCCAGCAAACTCGCCTGACCTGAACCCCATAGAGAATCTATGGGGCAATGCCAAGAGAAAGATGAGAGACATGAGACCGAACAATGCAGAAGAGCTGAAGGCCTCTATTGAAGCATCCTGGTCGTCCATAACACCTCAGCAGTGCCACAGGCTGATAGCTTCCATGCCACGCCGCATTGAGGCAGTAACTGCTGCAAAAGGGGCCCAAACCAAGTACTCAGTACATATGCATGCTTATACTTGTCAGAGGTCCGATTGTGTTCTATGTACAATCCTTGTTTTACTGATTGCATGTAATATTCTAATTTTCTGAGATTGTGGATTTGGGGTTTTCATGAGCTGTAAGTCATAATCATCACAATTATGACAAATCACGAGATTCCAGTATCAGGGGGCGTTCTCCACTGTTTGAAGCGTTTTTAGCTCACTTCACTCCTCCAAAGGAGAAGCGATCTACACAGCTTCATAAACTGGCACTCAGAGGAGAATGATCTCCTCCGTGAATGCCGGAGAATGGAGCAGTGAATATTTTTTAGTACGTCCAAAGAGCTAAACTGGTTAAAAACTAAGAAAGTTTTGGCTTTAGATACATTTTAACTGCCCTTCGCAAATTCTTGTTTTCCTGTTGATCTTTGCACTTTGTCTTGTCCAATAGACCTGCACTTCCAATTGGGATTCAACCAAAAAATGGTGAAAAAAGTTCTTGGATACGAGGGAGGAAAGTTTGAGTTGTAGGAAATGTATGGAGGGTTGAAAACCAGCATTTGATTAATCAATTCAAAACCTTTCTGTGAGTTTCTCACAAATGTAAAAGATACACAAAAATACACAAAAAATATTGCGCTGCGGGGTCCCAGTGTCTTGTGTGTATTTTTAAGTTTGTGAGAATATCATAGGAATGTAGAATTTTTTTTTTCAAATCCATGAATCAAATGTTGGTTTTAGACCTACCTCAGATTTCCCAAAACCCAACTTTCCACCCTGGTTACCAAGAACTTTTTAAAATCTGTTATGAAAATGTTGGGTTTTAACCTTCCTCTGATTTTCCAATTCTCCAACTTTTCTCTCTGTTCCATATTTACTATTCCAGTGGGATCTACAGTCCATTGATTTTCCTACATGCTACATTTGAACTGAAAAAAAGGACTTACGGCTCAACATGACGCTGGCCTGATTGTCTGTTCTCTGCTTCTGTAGTGTTTTCTTCATCCACACTCCTCCGATTCTTTTTAACGCAACTGGAAAAGGTCACCAGGAGGAAGAAGAGGACCCCCAGGCTGCCCGCTCCCAGGAAGCAGATCCCTAGGATAAAGACTTTGTCTGAAACAGTCAACAGAATAACTCCGATGATAAGGAAAGCCATTCCCAGGGTCACCACTGTTCGATGGATGCCCTTGCGCAAATCGCTGTATACCATGGCCGATTCTGTATGCGTATCTGTGTGTGGAGAAAAAACAGTGTTACATTTTTGCTTTATTTAAGGAAAGTGTTGCAAAGTTTAATTAAATGACATACAAAAGGGAAGAATCCAACCAAAGTTGAACTAGGTGGAGTCTTGCCGGTTCAGTCTCAACCTGGCCATGAAGTGAAGAACTTGGCCATTTTTTTTTATATTTCTTTTTTTTATTGTCATTTTAATAGTTATTGGTACATTTTTAACTCTGCTCATACACACTTTGGAGCTTTGGGTTGTCTTAAACAGACTGGGGCTTCTCACTCCTGTTGCATTTTCATGACATAGGTTTTAAATAGGAAAGTAGGAACCCTTTAAGATGGCCAGTAGGTGTGCCCAATTTTTTCCCCCAATGCTGTAGTTTTCATTTGAAGGACACTTGTACTGACATTAATAGTTTACCATTGTTCACACCCATATGAAAAATGCTAGTTCCTTTATACTTTTGTATTTCCCCATTAATTAATTAATTTATTTTATTAGTTTCTCTATTTTATTTATGTTATTTGTATTTATTTACTTTTTGCCTTTCATTTAGCAGTACAGTTTATTTATTTATCTGTTATTTTGTCCATGCTTTTACACAATTGTTTATCTAAGCGATGATTCAGTACTGAATCACGGAGGATTTTCTTCTACTATATATATATCTACTTCTATTGTTATTGTTATCTCAATATATTTTTTTTACTCTGTGCAAATTTGCAATACTTTTTCCTTTATGTAGAGATAGTGATGTGGGCTGGTGACAGACTCAAGTAGGCACCAATATTCCTGGACCAAATATGTATACACAGGAACGTTTTTAGTGGGATTTTGGCAGTGCCATGATCAGAATAGTACAACAGGATTTGTTTAAAAGAATAAAACTTTCCTGTGTATACATACTTTTTCCTTTATATTTTTAAAATGAATAAAATGTACTGAATGGGGAAAGGAAAGTAAATAAATGGGAAAGGAAAGGAACGGGAAAGGAAAGTAAAGAAATGGGAAAGGAAAGCAAAGGAAAGGGAAAGGAACAGAAAGAAAAAGGAAAGGAGGAGAAAGGGGAAGCGAAAGGAAAAGGAAAGGGGAGGGAAAGGAAAAGAAAAGGAAAGAAACAGAAATAAAAGGAAAGGAAAGAAATGGGAAAGGAAATAAAGGGAAAGCAACAGACAGGAAAAGGATAGGAGGAGAAAGGGGAAGCGAAAGGAAAGGGGAAGGAAAGCAAATAAAAGGAAAAGGAAAGAAACGGGAAAGGAAATAAAGGGAAAGAAACAGACAGGAAAAGGACAGGAGGAGAAAGGGGAAGCGAAAGGAAAGGAGAAGGAAAGGAAATAAAAGGAAAGGAAAGGAACAGGAAAGGAAAGAAACGGAAAAGGAAATAAAGGGAAAGGAAAAGGAACAAAGCTAGTTCCCCAACTGCCATGTTAATTCTTTGGATTCAAAGCCCTCTAAATCCTGAAACTAGAGGATCATAAAGATAGCTAAGCAAATATGGTTAAAAGAAATTTGTTAAAGGGGTTGTAAACCCTTGTGTTTTTTTTTTTTAAATAACAAACATATTATACTTACCTCCACTGTGCAGTTCGTTTTGCACAGTGTGGCCCCGATCATCATCTTCTGGGGTCCTCCAACGGCGCTGGTGGCTCCTCCTCACATCGGTAAACCCCGTAGGAGAGGCGCTCTCCCTGGGGGTTACCTTGCGGGCGAGCTCCCGAGTCCAGCATTTGCGTCCATAGACACAGAATGCCGGACTCGGCCCCGGCCCCCCCCCCGGCGCCCGCGTCATTGGATTTGACTGACAGCAGCAGGAACCAATGACTGCGCTGCTATCAATCTATCCAATCAAGAGCCGAGAACCCTGGGCAGAGAGGTAGATTGCGTCTCCGCCGAGGGAACGAACGGGCTCAGGTGAGTAAAGCTGGGGGGCAGTGTCAGAAGTTTTTTCACCTTAATGCATAGGATGCATTAGGATGAAAAAACACGGGGTTTACAACCCCTTTAAGGCCCGGTTCACACTGATGCGAGTTCATAACGAATGTGATGCGTCAAAAACACTTTAAATTCGCATGTCATCCCTAAAGTCATTGTTTTTAATGACGGTCATTCACATACATGCGTTGCGATTCCTCTACGATTGCGATGCCATAAAAAAAGGGGTCTTGTGCGAGTTTACTGCGTTGCGAATTTAGTCTCCATAGACATCAATGTAAATCGCTCTTGAATCGCATTGATGGTTCATATGTGCGAATTCCACCACACTACTCCCCACAAAAAACAGGAAGTACACAGGAAGTTAACACCTCTTTTTTTTTACATTTTGATTCCATTGGCTAGAATATCAATCGCAGCTATGTCCAACTCCTCGCGGCAAAATCGCCGTAAAATCGCAGTAAATTCGCACCTCACACAGGACAAAAAACGGAACAAATTCACAGCGCAGCAGTGTGAACCGAGCCTAAAGAGGCCCTGTAACCAGACCATTCATTTTAACAGAAACCTTCCCATTAGATTAAATGTGCATTTCATGCATTTTACCTGTAAATGCCTCCCTCGTGTAGATATCTAAAAGCCCAGAAACTTGGATGTGATGTCAGCAGACTAAGCAGGCTCAAACCTGTCACTTATATATTTTTTCCCCTTGGCTCCTCTTCTAAATTGTTATGCAGGCAGGTAAGAGGAGGGACGGAGGAGCTTGGTCAGCACAGCCAGTAATTAGTCTGAAAAGGGGAGAGGGCTATGACGTGCAAGGGGGAGAGGGCTGTGCTAGAGAACTGACACTCCTGAAGTAGTCTAATGTACTTGCAAGATCAAAGGCACAACACAAGTGAAAAAAAAAATAATATAATTAAAAAAAGTAATAATAATAATCATCATAACTATTTATTATTATGACGATGATGATTATTATTAGTAGTAGTATTACATAATGACTTATTAATGGAAAGTAAATATATAGCAATTTAAATGCTTACTTGTAATGCTTTTTCTTTCCTGTAAGAATTCAAACAATAACAATTATATTTATTATTATTTACATATGGATAGATATATATGTGTGTGTGTGTGTGTGTGTGTGTGTGTGTATATGTATATGTATATACCTATATATATATATATATATATATATATATATATATATATATATATATGTAAAAAATAATAATACATATAAGTATTATTATCATTATTATTATTTGAATTAATAATGGAAAGAAAAAGCATTACAAATAAGGATTTAAATTGCTTTTTTTTTGCTTTTACCTGCAGATTGGACACCAGGAGTATAAATAACATGGGCAGAGACTGCTCACTTTTGTTGTACCAAACAAAACCCATCTCCATGCCAAATCACCTCGGGCATAATTAGATCAAATGGTATAACTTGATTTAATTGCATGAGTGTTTACTAAAACAAACAGATCTTGGATAGCGAGCCATGCGACACGTAGGTTTTATGTCATAAACATGCACACTCATTTTTTTAATTCGCTCCTATGGCTTTACGTGGTGCGATGTGCATAGCACAAAGATGCAGGGTTTGACAAGCCTTGCACTGACGATACCAAAAGTGCCCGAAGCAATGCTGCAGTGCAACAGGCTAATAAAGAGTAAAGGAAGTTCTTTGGGTAAACTCCGATCCCTGTGTGCCATTTACATCTGTAAAAGTTTGGATTTCCTATCACTTTCTGTCTTTTTTTAGAAATGATCACCAGGAAAATAGATGTGGTAAATCAACCCCTGTACAGAAGAGCTCAGAGGGAGAAGCAGCACTTGGAGACAGTTTTGATGCAGTGCTCATGTGCGAACAAGATCATGCTGATAGCAGGAGAGAGCAGAGCGACAGAGAGATGAGCTCATCAGTTTGCTGCTTCTCCTTTCACTGTCCAGTCACAGGCTGGGGGAGGGACAAGACCTGGAAGTTTCTGCTGAACTTAAGCAGAGACAAATCATGTCCCTTTGCCCTGCCAGGCAGGACTGTACTGTATGGCAGGGCTGTGTAAATCTCCAGGCTGGACAGAAATCCAAATCCTATGGCAGGCAAGACATCTCTCATATGTGTATTTCATCTGTTTGTCTGGACCTAAAGCAGTATTCAACTCAAAAGCAAACATTTATTTTATTGGAACGTACCAATTCTTGGCTGCATTCGTTTTCTTTTTTAGGCTTTCTTTCTTTTATTTGTATCTGGTGAGCAGAATGTTTGATCATTCTTCCAGAAGAGCATTTGTGAGGTCAGGCACTGATGTTGGATGGGAAGGCCTGGCACGCAGTCTCTGCTCTAATTCATCCCAAAGGTGTTCTATCAGGTTGAGGTCAGGACTCTGTGCAGGCCAGTCAAGTTTCTCCACCCCAAACTCGCTCATCCATGTCTTTATGGACCTTGCTTTGTGCACTGGTGTGCAGTCATGTTGGAACAGGAAGGGGCCATCTCCAAACTGTTCCCACAAAGTTGGAAGCATGAAATTGTCCAAAATGTCTTGGTATGCTGACACCTTAAGAGTTCCCTTCACTGGAACTAAGGAGCCAAGCCCAACCCCTGAAAAACAACCCCACACCATAATCCCCCCTCCACCAAATGATTTGGACCAGTGCACAAAGCAAGGTCCATGAAGACATGGATGAGCGAGTCTGGGTTGGAGGACCTTGACTGGCCTGCACAGAGTCCTGACCTCAACCCAAGAGAACACCTTTGGGATGCATTTGAGCAGAGACTACAAGCCAGGCCTTCTCGTCCAACATCAGTGCCTGACCTCACAAATGTGCTTTTGGAAGAATGGTCAAACATTCCCATAGACACACTCCTAAACCTTGTGGACAGATAAGTTGAAGCTGTTATAGATGCAAAGGGTGGGCCAACTCAATATTGAACCCTACGGACTAAGACTGGGATGCCATTAAAGTTCATGTGCGTGTAAAGGCAGGTGTCCTAATACTTTTGGTAATATAGTGTATGAACACTCACCGGCCACTTTATTAGGTACACCTTGCTAGTATCGGGTTGGACCCCCTTTTGCCCTCAGAAATGCCTTCATTCTTGATGGCATAGATTCAACAAGGTGCTGGAAACATTCCTCAGAGATTTTGGTTCTTAGTGACATTATAGCATCACGCAGTTGCTGCAGATTTGTTGGCTGCACATCCATGATGCAAATCTCCAATTCTACCACATCCCAAGGGTGCTCTATTGGATTGAGATCTGGTGACTGTGGAGGACATTGGAGTACAGTGATCTCATTGTCATGTTCAAGAAACCAGTGGTGAGATGATCTGATCTTTGTGACATGGTGCATTATCCTGCTGGAAGGAGCCATCAGAAGATGGGTACACTGTAGTCATAAAGGGATGGACATGGTCAGCAACAATACTCAGGTAGGCCATGGCATTTAAATGATGCTCAATTGGTACTAAGGGGCCCAAAGTGTGCCAAGAAAATATCACCCACACCATTACACCACCAGCAGCCTGAACCGTTGATACAAGACAGGATGGATCCATGTTTTCATGTTGTTTATGCCAAATTCTGACCCTACTATCTGAATGTCGCAGCTGAAATCGAGACTCATCAGACCAGGCAACGTTTGCCCATTCTCCTCTGACCTCTGACATCAACAAGGCATTTTCCTCCACACAACGGCCGCTCACTGGATATTTTCTCTTTTTTGGACCATTCTCTGTAAACCCGAGAGATGGTTGTGCGTGAAAATCCCAGTAGATCAGCAGTTTTTAAAATACTCAGACCAGTCCGTCTGGCACCAACAACCATGCCACGTTCAGTCACTTAAATCCCCTCTCTTCCCCATTCTGATGCTCGGTTTGAACTTCAGCAAGTCGTCTTCACTATGTTTAGGTGCCTAAATGCATTGAGCTGCTGCAATGTGATTGGCTGATTAGCAATTTGTGTTACCAAGCAATTGAACAGGTGTACCTAATAAAGTGTCCGGTGAGTGTGTATACCCATGCATAAATTACTGACCACACATGTAAATGATCACATTTTGGTTTACAGATCTGAACCTTTACTTTACTGATCTATATGCATTGCATGTATTGACTCATAGAAAAAAAAAATCACTGCATTCAGATCCATAAATTGTGTGCAAGAACCCTGAGAGCTGGTTCATGCCAGATGCAGTCCAGTGCATTTTTAATCTGCATCAAAACTGCATGCGCGGTGTTCTCTATGTATTCCAATGGCCCTAGTTCACACCAGTGCAGTCAAAAAAATGAGGGGAAAAATGCATCAAAAGCGCATCAAAAATGCAGAAACGCATCTGGAATTGTGGTGTTCTGATCATACAAGGGCTGTACAGTAGGCAGAGCCTATAAAATCACTCTCCCGGGACCCGCCATTGCCGCGTACAGCCGCCCTTGGAGATGAATTAGAAGATGCTGTTGGTGGTTATGCGCCGAGGCTTGAGTGAAGCACCCACACAGACGTATGCTCAGAACGCAGATAGTGTGCTTCGGAGCGTAGATCCGTGCAAGTGCTGTATGCAACACCTGGCGCATAACCGCGTCCAACTGCATTTTCTGTACATAACCACAGTACGGCTGTGTGCATGAAGCCTAAAGGAGAAAAAGTCTTGAAAAAAACAAAAACAAATGTGGCCACCACATCTAAGGACTGGTAAGAAAAAATATATTTAAAAAAATCAAGCAAAACAACTATAAATTACAAAAAAATATATAATACTAAAAAAATACTGAAAAAAAGAAAACAAATGCAGTCACCCCCTATCTAAGGACTAGTAAGATTAAATATATTACATAAAAATCCTTAAAAAAGACAATACGTCACAAAACATGTATTACAAAAAATCCTGAGAAAAAATAAAACGAACGGGGTCACGACATCTAAGGCCTGGTAAGATTAAATATATTAAAGATATCCTAAAAAAAATAATATATTACAACCCCCCCCCCCCCCCAAATAAAACTATTGTTGTTACCACATCTAAGGACTGGTAAGATTAAATATATTAAAGATATCTTAAAAAAATAATATATTACAACCCCCCCCCCCCAAATAAAACTATTGTTGTTACCACATCTAAGGACTGGTAAGATTAAATATATTAAAGATATCCTAAAAAAATAATATATTACAAACTCCCCCCCCAAAACAAACTATTGTTGTTACCACATCTAAGGACTGGTAAGATAAAATATATTAAAAAATCATGAAAAACGACTATAAATTACAAAGAATATATAATACTAAAAAAATGAAAACAAATGCAGTCACCCCCTATCTAAGGACTAGTAAGATGAAATATATTACAAAAAAATCCTCAAAAAAGACAATACGTCATAAAACATGTATTACAAATAATCCTGAAAAAATAAAACGAACGGGGTCACGACATCTAAGGCCTGGTAAGATTAAATATATTAAAGATATCCTAAAAAAATAATATATTACAACCCCCCCCCCAAATAAAACTATTGTTGTTACCACATCTAAGGACTGGTAAGATTAAATATATGACAAAAAAAGCCTAAAAAAAATAAAATATATTATAAAATAACCTGAAAAGAAGACAATAAGTTACAAAACATACAATATACATAAAACATACCAATATACATAAAACATACAATAAATTACAAAAAAAACAAATCCCGAAAAAATGAAAACAAGTGTGGTCACCACATCTAAGAACAAAATATCCTGAAAAGAGTATATAATATATATATATATATATATATATATATACTTTTTTTAGGATATATATATATATTATAAAATATATTACGAAAAAAATCACAATACAAAAGGAATAAAACGCGGTCACCACATCTAAGGGCTGATATGCCGAAGAACATTACACTTTTGTTCTTGAGTTTAGATATATTTTAACACCAATTTCTTAATTTTTGATGCAACTTACCAGCTAGATTTGGGAAATGATCGCCGCTCGCTACGCAGACTCAGGTTACGTCCGTTATGCCGCTCTCCGGTTTTGCCCCAATGTCACCTGGCGTTTCCCATCGTGAAGAGCTTCATATCCAAAAAATGTGTTAGTCTTCACTAATATCCAGCAGTTCTCTTCCTTGGAACAGTCAGTGGATTCTCTGCATTCTGTCTTCGAAGTTTGAAAAGTGCTTGTAAAGTTTTACTATGGAGCAGAGCGGATGCTGGAAATTCCCTGTGCCTCCTGTGTGAGTCAGCGGATTTTTGTGTGTTCTTGTCTATGGCTTTTTGTCTCCCTCCTCTGGCAGTCACCCTCACCTTTGTCCACCGTCCAGGAAGCTGCAACCTGTATTATACTCTCATGACAGAGTGTCCCTCCCTTCACTGCACTGATATGTCAGGTCATTCCTACACCAGGCAATTGCATAGTAAACTCAGTTACGTGCAACTGCCAAAGACCAGAAATGCCACTTTACAGCCCTGCCCTAAATGCTGTGCTGGGAGCTGTGTTCCTGGATCTTGGATTGTACTGTAGTAGTTAAGCTGGCCATACATGGCTGTTTTCTTTTTCATTCAGGCAGAGGGCTGAACAAAAAAAAAAAAACTGAACCAATTCCCCCATTTACACATTGGAGGGGAATCCTTCCCGATGCGTCAACAGCGGGACTCCCCCACCATCAGAATACACCAATCAGCGCTGCACCCGATTGGCTGCAGTGCTGATCGAAGCAACATTTTCCAACAAGCCCGTTTATGACAAGTTGACCGTTAGATCGACTTCTCATGAGCAGGAACGGCCACAGATTGATCAAAATTTGGCAGGACCCTGCTGAACCAGCTGAATTTCGATTCAACTATGGCCACCTTTATTCACATCCAACCTGACTTATTCTGTAATGCTGAAGACATTTCATAGCCTATCCAAGACATGTCTTCATTTCTTCAACTGGGCTTCCTCTGTAATGCTGAAGACATTTCATAGCCTATCCAAGACATGTCTTCATTTCTTCAGCTGGGCTTCCTCTGTAATGTTGAAGACATTTCATAGCCTATCCAAGACATGTCTTCATTTCTTCAAATGGGCTTCCACTGTAATGTTGAAGACATTTCATAGCCTATCCAAGACATGTCTTCATTTCTTCAACTGGGCTTCCTCTGTAATGTTGAAGACATTTCATAGCCTATCCAAGACATGTCTTCATTTCTTCAAATGGGCTTCCTCTGTAATGTTGAAGACATTTCATAGCCTATCCAAGACATGTCTTCATTTCTTCAGCTGGGCTTCCTCTGTAATGCTGAAGACATTTCATAGCTTATCCATAGTACTTCTTTAGTTCTTCAGCTGGACTTCCTCTGTAATATTGAAGATATTTCATAGCTTATCCATAGTACTTATTCAGCTCTTCAACTGGACTTCTTGTGTAATGGTGAAGACATTTTATAGCTTAATCATAGTACCGTATTTTTCCGTGTATAAGACGCTACTTTTTCCTAAACATTTTGACTGAAAATCGAGCAGCGTCTTATACATGGTCAGTCAGCCTGGGAGAGAGCCACGCGGGTGCGTAGCTGGTCATAGCGGCTTCCTCCAATCACGAGCCGAATGTTCGTGACGTCAGCTGGAGGTGGAGGCAGAGGTCGAGAGGGCGTTGATGCGATCCCGTTCGTCGTGGAGCTTGCGCAGGTGCATCAGGGAGCGGAGAGCGGAGCGGAGAGTTTTTACAAGATGTCACAGAGTAGTAAAAGTAAGAGATTGTCTTATTCTGCAAAATTCAAACTCAGTGTAGTTAGCTATGCAAAAGAGCATGGGAATAGAGCTGCAGAGAGACAGTTTGGACCTCCCCCCACTGAGAGTATGATCAGACAGTGGAGAAAACAGGAAGAGCAACTCCTTAAGATGCCAAAAAAGAAGAAGGCCTTAAGGGGAAAACCAGCAAAATGGCCAAATTTGGAGCAGAGGCTTAAAACTTGGATTTTAGAGCAGCGCCAGAGTGGCTTATGTGTGTCAACCAAACTTATTCAATGTCAGGCAAGAATGTTTGCAAGTGAAATGAACATTGTTGATTTTACAGGAAAGGCAAAATGGTGCTTCAATTTCATAAGAGAAGGGTTGGCCATGAGAACACGAACAAAGTTAACTCAGAAAATGCCACCAGTTTATGAGGATAAAATCCAACAGTTTCACTCCTATGTCATACAACTTAGGAAAAAAATTTGATTTTGAACCAAGTCAGATTGCAAACATGGATGAGGTTCCTCTCAATTTTCATGTGCCTTCCAACAGAACTGTTCATGTGAAAGGAATCAAAACAGTGGCAATTAAAACAAGTGGCCATGAAAAGACACACTATAGTGCTGTGCTTTCATGCTGTGCAGATAGTACTAAACTGCCTCCTATGCTTATTTTTAAGAGAAAAACCTATCCTAAAGAGACCATACCACCTGGCATTATTGTGCAAGTTCAAGAGAAGGGATGGGTGAATGAAGACATTATGGCCATTTGGTTTGCAAAGGTTTGGTCCAGAAGACCTGGAGGGCTCTTAAAGAAGCCATCTCTGCTTGTTTTTGATCAATTCCGAGCACATTTAACAGAAAAGACTGAAAGGGTTGCATCAGATTTGCGAACACACCTAGCAGTTATTCCTGGTGGACTTACAGGTCAGCTACAGCCACTAGATGTTTCAATCAACAGGCCTTTTAAAGTCCTGATGAGAGAAGAATGGAGTAGATGGATGCAAAAAGCAGGTGATAACTTGACACCGGCAGGAAGAGTGAAAAAACCAACCATTACTGAGGTCTGCAATTGGGTCCTTAACTCATGGTATGGCGTCAAACAAGAGGTGATTGTGAAGTCCTTCAAGAAATGTGGAATCAGCAATGAAATGGACGGAACTGAGGATGATCTCACATATATAGACAGTGACTCAGAAGACAGCAGTGATGCACAAGAAGCTGAAGAAATTCTGTCTGGCACTAGTGATGAAGAAGAGAACATTGATGCAACAGAGGCTGAATAAAGTGATATGCTGCATAATATACTGGTATGTAATCTTTACCTGCGGTAATTACTAAATAAAACTGTGTTCTGTTTTACCTGTTTAAAATATTGATTTCTTAATTTTGGGTTGGAAAAGTGGGGGGCGTCTTATACATGGGGGCGTCTTATATACGGAAAAATACGGTACTTCTTTGGTTCTTCAACTGGACTTCCTCTGTAATTTTGAAGACATTTCATAGCCTATCCAAGACACTTCTCCAGCTCTTTAACTGGACTTCTTTCGTAATGCTGAAGACATTTTATAGCCTATCCAAGATCTACTACCTCACCTCACTACCTTTACCTCAGTTCTTCAAATGGACTTCTACGCATAATGTTGAAGACCTTTCACAGCCTATCCAAGACACTTCTTAGGTTCTTTAACAGTACTTGTTATGTTATGTTGACGATATTTCATAGCTTATCCAATACACTTCTTCAGTTCCCCCAATTGGACTTATTCTGCTGATCTCTAATGCTTTTTGCAGGGAAGAAGTCTCAGGCAAATTGGTAGAAAACATGGGAGGAATTGTTGTGGTTGCCCTGCCTCCCTGACCTTTTGCAGGTCCTGTAGTGGGGTGCTTAAGACCTTAAAGGCCTGGACAGAGTCAATGTCAGTGTGATATGTCACAGAAACATTACAGTAAAGTGCAGAAAATGCATTTGTGTATGGATATTCCTTAATTCTCAAATATTAAGGCCTAAGGCCAAGGATGTTGTGGGCATGCCCCAGGCCAAGGGAATGACACAAGATGGCAGAGAGTTTAATGCAACAACAGGTGGTGATTGTCCTATCTGAAAAGAAGCAGGGCAGAGACTTGCACAGTTTGGAGCCACCACCTACCCAATCGTCTTTTTCTGCCTTCACTTTTCTATGTTCTTATTCTTACAAACTTTCAGCTATACAGCTTCCTGCATGATTTCCCTGTCTTCAGCTTGCTCATTCAACAAAATAAACAATAAGCAGCAACACATTTTTGCAACCTGTTCAATCACTTTGTCTCCTGAAAGCGGTCACTTAGGTGTGGCCTCGCCATATAAAAACAACAATTTCAGTTTCCTGCTTTCTCAACATTTTGTTGAAGTACACAATGGCCCGATCAAATGAGATTTCAGAAAAGTTCCTGATGCTCATATAACACTGGAAAAGGTTATGTAGGGCACAAGTTTGACAAATGAAGAGGAAGCCGTACAGTTGGTACTCTTCCTAGGAATTTGTGTCTTATGAAGATGCGGCGAAAACAAGGATTTCAGGATCTGCAGGCAACTCTTGTTTTTAATAACATCTGCCTTCTTGACTTGACTTGCAATAGGAAATATACTGAGCAAGGACTGCGCCTCAGAGATTAAAAGCCTGGTAGACACGATGAGTTTCTTTTCATTCAACCCAGTGGGTTGAATGAAAAAAACCTGTCAGTGCCAGTCAGAGCAGCTGTACTAACTATGCGTAGTTAGTACAGTGATCTTCCCTGCTGAGTTGTTGTGTTTTGCCCCCAGAACACTCTGATCAATGCTCTCCACCATTGGCTGAGAGCGCTGATCGGGAGTCGGTCGGCTGCTGATTTTCCAACATGCTCATCTGACAGAAGCTGCCCAAACGACCAGCTTCTGTCGGGACGGCTGCCATACACACAGGCTGAATGTCGGCCGTTTTTTTTTTTTTCTCCCAACATTCGACCCATGTGTATAGGGCTTAAAGCAGACCATAGATGATGGGATTTTCTTTCCTGATCCCACGGGTTGCACGAAAGAAAATCGCCTGATTGCCACTAGCATTAATCACTGTATTCTCTCAGGAGAGACAGATCTCTGCCCCCCCCCTCCCCGCCCACACTAGGAAAACACAATAGCTCAATGGGAGGGATTCCCCTCCCATTAAGCTATTGTTTTCTCCCGGTGGGGGAGTGTGGAGAACACAGTGATTATTGCTAGTAGCTATAGCTGCTGGCAACAATCGCATGCTGAAAATGCAGCATGTTGGTTGTACCCAAGTCAGTCAGTGGATTGACTTGGTCAAATTCATCCTGCCCATAGATGGTTCGCATCTCAGCCAGTCCCTGCTGAATTGGCCTATATTCGAACTATCTATGGCTGGCTTAAATCTTTCACTGCACATACAACCTATTCTCACTTTCATGCATATGTTAAACAGGCCTCCTAAGGGCTCATATACACTTGCTTCCACTTCATCACACATTAAAACGCCTACCGTTTCAACATGCTTTTTTGAGGTACTTCGATGATGCTCCGGGGGTGCTTCTGTGATGATTCGGTGGTGCTTCGATGATGCTTCGGTGCTGCTTCTGTGATGCTTTGGTGGTGCTTCGATGATGCTTCGATGATGCTTCGGTGGTACTTCTATGATGCTTTGGTGGTGCTTCGTTGGTACTTCTATGATGCTTTGGTGGTGCTTCCCTTATGCTTCAGTGGTGCTTCTATGATGCTTCGGTGGTACTTTGGTGATGCTTTGGTGCTGCTTCTGTGATGCTTCAGTGGTGCTTCGATGATGCTTCGGTGGTACTTCTATAATGCTTTGGTGGTGCTTCGCTGATGCTTCGGTGCTGCTTCTATGATGCTTCGGTGGTGCTTTGATGATGCTTTGGTGATGCTTCTGTGATGCTTCGTTGGTACTTCTATGATGCTTTAGTGGTGCTTCTCTTATGCTTCGGCGCTGCTTCTGTGATGCTTCGGTGGTGCTTTGTTGGTACTTCTATGATGCTTCGGTGGTGCTTCAATGATGCTTCGGTGGTACTTCAATAATGCTTCGGTTGTGCTTCGATAATGCTTCGGTGGTGCTTTGATGTTGCTTCTGTGATGCTTTGATAAAGCTTCCGTGGTGCTATTTTGAAGCTTTAATGAAGCTTGACAGATGCCGTGTGTGCGTAGATATCTCACACCTACAAGAAAAAAAAATCTCCAAAACAAAGTGAAGCTGAAGCCGAAAGCCTCTCAAAAGCTTCCGGTGCCTAGTTGACAAGGGTTATAATTTTTGAAGCAAAGCAAACGCAAGGTGTAAACAGGACTGTAAGCTAACCATTTTATTCAGTGACAGGAGCATTGACTAGCATTCAGAGAGCTTTAAAAAAAAGCGTATCCAATGCCATGTTTTTAAGCAAGTGTAAATGAGCCCAAAGGAACACAACCTGAGAAAATCCAATCCTGGAGCAACAGGTCATCTCTTGTATCATGTCTGCAATCTCTGATCATCTCTTGTATCATGTCTGCAATCTCTGACCATCTCTTGTATCATGTCTGCGGTCTCTGACCATTTCTTGTATCATGTCTGCAGTCTCTGACCATCTCCTCTAGTATGTCTGTAGTCTCTGACCATCTCTTGTATCATGTCTGAAATCTCTGACCATCTCCTCTAGTATGTCTGTAGTCTCTGACCATCTTTTGTATCATGTCTGCGGTCTCTGACCATTTCTTGTATCATGTCTGCAGTCTCTGACGATCTGTTGTATCATGCCTGCGGTCTCTGACCATCTCTTTTACCATGTCTGCGGTCTCTGACCATCTCTTGTATCATGTCTGCAGTCTCTGACCATCTCTTTTTACCATGTCTGCAGTCTCTGACCATTTCTTGTATCATGTCTGTGGTCTCTGACTATTTCCTGTATCATGTCTGCAGTCTCTGACCATCTCCTGTACTATGTCTGCAGTATGTCTGGGGGCTCTTTCTAACAGACTCTTTAACAGAAGCCCTCTCTGTGTCCATTAGAGAGACCACCCTCCAGTAGGGTTGCCACATTTTCTTCAAGCCAAACCTGAATACTTTAGCGGCCTGGGACACCTTTGGGTGTGCATAGCGTGCCGCAGCAAAATTTGGGTAAGGCGGTATTGCTCTTGCATACATCATCACCCTGCCCCCCCAGTGATGCTGAACCTGCCCCCAGACAGCTGCCCACAGCTCCCGGACGGCAAAAGGTTTGTGTGTGACTATCTTGGTTACTTGGGGGCCACAGCCTGGTCTGAATAATGTGTCCAGGTTTCAGTCCGCCTGAAACCCAGACACAGGATTCAAAACCCGGGTGAATCCCAAACAGGTGGCAACCCTACCTTCCAGGTCCCATTAGAGTACTCTCTTCCTGTATTTTGTTTATTGTTAACAGATCATGGGAGGATCCCAGGGTAACGAAGACTCCTTGCCAAAGAAACATTTGTAAAGGGAAGGAGTTAGTAAAGATGACCACGCCCATGTGGGGGGTGCCAGAAATATTTCTGTGACCCTAGGATCGGCCCTGCTCCTGGGCACCTGTTTCAACCCTTAAAAAGCTTGGGGTGCAGTGCCGCAAGACCATGCATTCCATGTGGTTACAGGGTAGTTGGGGCTCAGCCCCATTCTCCTAGGCCCCTTTCACACTGAGGCCTTTTTCAGGCGTTTTAGCGCTAAAATTACCTCCTAAATACCGCATGAAAAACGCCCCCATGTATCTCAGTGTAACCTTTCACACTGAGGCGTTGCGCTGGCTGTGAGTTGGAAAAAATCCTGCTAACAGCTTTTTTGGAGCATCTTTGGGACGCATAAAATAGCGCTGTAAAAACGTCTATCCCAATTGAAATGAATGGGAAACGCTGTAAAACCGCGGTAATAAAGCGGTAAAAATGCTTTAAAACCGCCCAGAAGCTGTGGGGAAGGTCACATGACCACAGTAAAGTGGAGGATGCTGGGATACCAGGAAATCCTGTTGAAAAGGGGAGAGGAGACCAGACAGAGCAATACAATGGAAGAGGAATGCAGCCTACAGCTGCAGAAGTCATAGCAGAAAGACCCTCTGGCAGTGGAGATCCAGAGGAATTCATAGACACAATGCGGAGGCACCCAGAACTTTGGGACAAGAAACATAGCTGGTACTCCAACCGCTTGAAGAAAATTGCTGGATGGAATGCTGTTGCAGACCTACATATAGAAAACTGGAATTGACTATCAAGAAACCAGAAAGCTGAGAAATGTAAGCTGAAATTCCAATCTAGTTCCTATTCCCAATGCTGGTATTCTTTACCCTATTCCATGTCTCTGTAGTCCCGAACCCCAATCCTAACCCTAATCCCACCCCTCCTAGTCCCAAACTCCTAACCCTAATCCCACCCCTCCTAGTCCCTAACCCCCAATCCTAACCCTAATCCCACCCCTCCTAGTCCCTAACCCCCAATCCTAACCCTAATCCCACCCCTCCTAGTCCCTAACCCCTAATCCTAACCCCACCCCTCCTAGTCCCAAACTCCTAACCCTAATCCCACCCCTCCTAGTCCCTAACCCCCAATCCTAACCCTAATCCTAACCCTAATCCCACCCCTCCTAGTCCCAACCGCCTGCCTAATCCCATCATTGTACATGTGACTTTAATCTCTTTATGAAATATGATTCATAACTTTATTATGTAATGTAGTAATTTAATTATTGACTCACTAAACATATGAACAATTGAATTTATTATAACATGTAACAGAAGCAAATAGATACATGGCTTTAATAAACATACATCAAACTATTCAAAGAAAGTATTTAGTCTGAATAAATTGAAGGTTTAGATCATGTTTTCTTGCCAACTCAGTGCACCAGCCGGACTCATAAAATAGTCTGCAAAAGCATCTCTAATTGTGAATCCTACTATTGGTCCACATACATGCAGAAAATCGGCAGGTTCAATATTGTGTGACAGAGTATCCTCAAAATTTACTCCATCTCTCTCTCTCACCACATTATGAAATATACAAGCAGCCTTAATTACCTTACATGCGTTTTCAACATTAAGGTTTATTGGTTTCAGAAAAATTTGCCACTTGTTTGCCAGTATACCGATAGCGCATTCTACAAGTCTACGTGCCCGACACAGCCTGTAATTGAAGATCCTCTTTTGTGTATCTAGATTTCCCAGTGAATAAGGTTTCATGAGATGTTCGTGAATAGCAAAAGCATCGTCGGCTACAAACACAAATGGCATTTCGGGTCCCTCTGTTCTGGGCAGTGGTCGGTTATCTGGTAAATCTAATTCATTATAGGCAAGACATTTTCCGAATGTACTATGCTGGAAAACAGCGGAGTCTGCACTGCTGCCAAATGATCCAATATCTACATAAATAAATTTATAGTCAGCATCGACAACAGCCATTAAAACAACAGAAAAATACTTTTTATAATTGTAGTACTGGCTTCCACTATAACATGGTTTTATTAGCCTAATATGCTTTCAATCAATAGCTCCTAAACAGTTTGGAAAATTGGTCTTGTTCAAAAATCGCTGGGCAACATCTTCCCATTTAGCCTTGTTTGGAATTGGTATGACTGTACTTTGCAGATCCCAGATTCCATCACATGTTTGCTTCACAATTTCGCTTATGGTTGATATCCCAATGCGAAATTCATATTGCAGCGATGAGTATGTATTTCCGGTTGCAAGATATCTGTAAAATAAAAAGTTTAATTT
This sequence comes from Lithobates clamitans, assembly GCA_037952925.1. Classification (NCBI taxonomy): domain Eukaryota; kingdom Metazoa; phylum Chordata; class Amphibia; order Anura; family Ranidae; genus Lithobates; species Lithobates clamitans. The sequence continues at coordinate 1,727,467 of JBBGZY010000902.1, read as the reverse complement.
ATCTTTCAGTAAAACTGATAAAGCAGCGATGGGAAACATTAAGAGACACATTCAAACAAGAGTTAATCAGAAAACAACAAATCAGAAGTGGATCCAGCGGGAAACAAAGGAGAATTTACTGTCACTACGAATTAGAATTTTTAAAACCAGTGATGCAGGACAGACAGTAAGTAGTAACATTTTTCTTAAAGCAATGTATAGAAATAATAGCAATAACCACGTAGCACTGTCTAATCATTTATATTTTATTCAGAACAGAAAGCAATTTCAATAGTGAGAGTGAGGCAGAGGAGCTTACTCAAGAAAACAACACTACTAATGAACCACAAGTTGCAGAAGAGGAAAATGATGAAGATATCAGAGAAACAACACCGGAGCCACCACGAAAGTCAACTTCAAGATCCAAACCTAAAAAAAAACAGCAAACGCAGGAATTAATTGATGTTGTCAGAAACCTGATTGATAGCCAAAAAAATGAAAACCACGAGATATCATCTTTTACTAACAGTTTGATTCATCTGATTGTGCAGGTGAACCAAGAATTCCAATGTGATCTTTGAATTGACATTATGAAAGTGATTAAATCTTACCAACAAAAATCAAATCCTCAAAGTGTACACGCCCAAACCTCAGAAAACCCAAACCCACAACAATATGTTCGTTATGGGAATCCATGGGAAGAATCATCTTATCATGCTCCTTCTTATAATTCTCCATGTGGACCAAACATTATGTCCATGACCCCCCAATTTGATAAAAGGTTCCATGCAGGCCAATACGACATGCCCCCTAATTATTATCCCCCAATTCAAGCTCCTCCTCCCCCTCCTCCTAACACCGCTAGAGAGGATTCGCACCCTTACCCCTCATTTTATCAAGATCTGTAATTATGAAATAGTTACATACTTTGAGTTTGCAGATAACGTTTGAATTAGGCCCCTTTCACACGTGCGGACCGTATGTCCGTATTTCATCCATCCGTTTTCGGATGAAATACGGACATACGTGCATCCCTATGGGATAGCGAGTGTCAGCGGATAAACATCCGCTGACACCCGATATCATCCGTCCCCGCTCTCGTCCGATTCAGCAATCGGCGGAAAATCCTATTTTTCTATCCGTCTGTAGAGCGGATCGGATGAACACGGACAGACGGTCCGTGCTCATCCGATCCCTCATCGGGGAGAGCGGAGATCTGACAGGGCGACCCGCACAGTGTGCGGGTCCCGCCCTGTCATCCGCCGGCTCAGCTAGGAAAAACGGAGAGATCCCAGCTGAGCAGCGGATGTTCACAGGTTGGATCAACACGGATCCGTCCCGTGTGAAAGGGGCCTTACGAGTGTCAGTAAACCTTCATGTCATATGTTTTTCATGTTTATTGATTATTTTCAATCAAAGTTTTTATAATTCAGCTATTTGGATATATTAGGTCCCTTTCACACATGCGGACCGTATGTCCGTATTTAATCCATTCGTTTTCGGATGAAATATAGACATACATGCATCCATATGCAGTGGATGAGTGGATGAACATCCGCTGACACCTGATATCATCCGTCCCCGCTCTCGTCCGATTCAGCAGACAGTGGAAAATCCTATTTTTCTATCCGTCTGCAGAGCAGATCGGATGAACATGGACAGACGGTCCGTGCGCATCCGATCCCCCATCGGGGAGAGTGGAGATCTGACAGGGCGGTCCCTGCACAAACCCTGTCATCCGCCGATGAGAAAAACGGAGAGATCCACGCTGAGCAGTGGATGTTCACGGGTCGGATCAACACTCATATAAAGATGATAATTTATTATTATATAGATTTCTATATTCTTGAAAATATTATTACAGTATTATATTTTATGTATATGTTGTGCAATCTGAAAAAATAAATGTTAGTTTTTTCAAACTAAAAATTGTAGTATGTTTATGGTTTATGAATAAATGCATGGAATCATAACATAGTTTACCTCAGTGTTATAAGTAAGTGTTCGCATGGTGATATTGCATCTCTGCAATTAGTATCCCGTCTCAACAACACAGGTGTCAGCAAATCAAGAAGAGAGTCAAATCTATGGAAATAAACAGATTTGTTGTTAAAAACCACAGCTAGTAGGAGTTTGTGACATTGTTTTTTGGAGTTTGGGAAATTGGAAGGGTGGGATTAGGGTTAGGGTTGGGAGTTTGGGACTAGGAGGGGTGGGATTAGGGTTAGGATTGGGGGTTAGGGACTAGGAAGTGTGGGATTAGGGTTAGGGTTAGGAGTTTGAGACTAGGAGGGGTGGGATTAGAGTTAGGGTTGGGAGTTTGGGACTAGGAAGCTTGGGATTAGGGTTAGGAGTTTGGGACTTGGAGGGTCGGGATTAGGGTTAGGATTGGGGGTTAGGGACTAGGAAGTGTGGGAATAGAGTTAGGGTTGGGAGTTTGGGACCAGGAGGGGTGGGATTAGAGTTAGGGTTAGGAGTTTGGGACTAGGAGGGGTGGGATTAGGATTAGGATTGGGGGTTAGGGACTAGGAGTGGTGGGATTAGGGTTTAGTGAACTAGGATATACTTACGTTGCAATGCTCATCCGAGTGTAGTTTCTGAATTTATCAGAGTGCTCTCTCAGGTCACGATAGAGCAGCACAATTGTCCTCTCTCAGAGTGCATTTGAGTGATATGATGAACCCAAAAGTGACGTTGTGGTCTCTGTTGTTGGAGAATATGTTCCCAAACATATAGCACAAATAATAACAGCAGCTCATGGAACCCCATCTTCTCCCTGTTCTATTTCTTCTCTGACGAAAAAACAGGAAGTGCACAGGATGTGATGTAAGGGGGACGGGTTGTTTGCTGACGCTAACGCTACAAAAACACGATTAAAACGCATGGGCGTTAGCAGGGCCGTCTTTAATATTGATTGGGCCCTGGGCAAAGATTTTATTGGGGCCCCCCCAGCTAGACTCAAAATGAGTTTACTGCAGCAGATCAGGCAACGATTGTGATTGGCTGCCAGAGATTACAACACATCATTACAGTTTACAGATTAGTTGCTAGAGGTTACTACACATCATAACCTCTCAGTGCAAATTGCGGGTGTGGCCAAACTGCACTAGCATTGAGGGGTGCACTATGTACAGAGTGCAGGGTTGGGGGTGCGCTTTGTGCAGAGTGCAGGGGTGAGGTGGGTGCAGAGTGCAGGGGTGAGGTGAGTGCAGAGTGCAGGAGTGAGGTGGGTGCAGAGTGCAGGGGTGAGGTGAGTGCAGAGTGCAGGGGTGAGGTGGGTGCAAAGTGCAGGGGTGAGGTGGGTGCAGGGCTGAGGTGGGTGCAGAGTGCAGGACTGAGGTGGGTGCAGAGTGAGGTGAGTGCAGAGTGCAGGGGTGAGGTGGGTGCAGAGTGCAGGGGTGTGGTGGGTGCAGAGTGCAGGGGTGTGGTGGGTGCAGAGTGCAGGGGTGAGGTGAGTGCAGGACTGAGGTGGGTGCAAAGTGCAGGGCTGAGGTGGGTGCAGAGAGCAAGGCTGAGGTGGGTGTAGAGTGAGGTGAGTGCAGGGGTGAGGTGGGTGCAGAGTACAGGGGTGAGGTGGGTGCAGAGTGTAGGGGTGTAATGGGTGCAGAGTGCAGGGGTGTGGTGGGTGCATAGTTCAGGGGTGAGGTGGGTGCAGAGTGCAGGGGTGAGGTGGGTGCAGAGTGCAGGAATAAGGTGGGTGTAGAGTGCAGGAGTGAGGTGGGCGCAGGGTGCAGGACTGAGGTGGGTGCAGGATGCAGGACTGAGGTGGGTGCAGAGTGCAGGGGTGAGGTGGGTGCAAAGTGCAAGACTGAGGTGGGTGCAGAGTGCAGGGGTGAGGTGGGTGCAGAGTGAGGTGTCTACAGAGTGCAGGGGTGAGGGGGATGCAGAGTGCAGGAGTAAGGTGGGTGCAGGGGTGAGGTAGGTGCAGAGTGCAGGGGTGAGGTGGGTGCAGAGTGAGGTGGGTGCAGAGTGCAGGGGTGAGGTGGGTGCAGACTGAGGTGGGTGCAGAGTGCAGGACTGAGGTGGGTGCAGAGTGCAGGGGTGAGGTGGGTGCAAAGTGCAGGACTGAGGTGGGTGCAGAGTGCAGGGGTGAGGTGGGTGCAAAGTGCAGGGGTTAGGTGGATGCAGAGTGCATGGGTAAGGTGGGTGCAGAATGCAGGGGTGAGGTGGGTGCAGAGTAAGGTGGGTGCAGAGTGCAGAGTGAGATGAGTGCAGAGTGAGGTGGGTGCAGAGTGCAGGGGTGAGGTGGATGCAGAGTTCAGGGGTAAGGTGGGTGCAGAATGCAGGGGTAAGGTGGGTGCAGAGTGAGGTGGGTGCAGAGTGAGATGAGTGCAGAGTGAGGTGGGTGCAGGAGTGAGGTGGGTGCAGAGTGAGGTGGGTGCAGAGTGAGATGAGTGCAGAGTGAGGTGGGTGCAGGAGTGAGGTGGGTGCAGAGTGAGGTGGGTGCAGAGTGAGGTGGATGCAGAGTGCAGGGGTGAGGTGGATGCAGAGTGCAAGGGTGAGGTGGGTGCAGAGTGAGGTGGGTGCAGAGTGAGGTGGGTCCAGAGTGAGGTGGGTGCAGAGTGCAGAGTGAGATGGGTCCAGAGTGAGATGGGTCCAGAGTGAGGTGGGTCCAGAGTGAGGTGGGTCCAGAGTGAGGTGGGTCCAGAGTGAGGCGGGTGCAGAGTGAGGCGGGTGCAGAGTGAGGTGGGTGCAGAGTGCAGAGTGAGGTGGGTGCAGAGTGAGGTGGCTGCAGAGTGAGGTGGGTGCAGAGTGCAGAGTGAGGTGGGTGCAGAGTGAGGTGGGTGCAGAGTGAGGTGGGTGCAGAGTGAGGTGGGTGCAGAGTGCAGAGTGAGGTGGGTGCAGAGTGAGGTGGCTGCAGAGTGAGGTGGGTGCAGAGTGCAGAGTGAGGTGGGTGCAGAGTGAGGTGGGTGCAGAGTGCAGAGTGAGGTAGGTGCAGAGTGAGGTAGGTGCAGAGTGAGGTGGGTGCAGAGTGAGGTGGGTGCAGAGTGAGGTGGGTGCAGAGTGAGGTGGGTGCAGAGTGCAGAATGAGGTAGGTGCAGAGTGAGGTAGGTGCAGAGTGAGGTGGGTGCAGAGTGCAGAGTGAGGTAGGTGCAGAGTGAGGTAGGTGCAGAGTGAGGTGGGTGCAGAGTGAGGTGGGTGCAGAGTGAGGTGGGTGCAGAGTGAGTTAGGTGCAGAGTGAGGTGGGTGCAGAGTGAGGTAGGTGCAGAGTGAGGTAGGTGCAGAGTGAGGTGGATGCAGAGTGAGGTGGGTGCAGAGTGAGGTGGGTGCAGAGTGCAGAGTGAGGTGGGTGCAGAGTGAGGTGGGTGCAGAGTGAGGTGGGTGCAGAGTGCAGAGTGAGGTGGGTGCAGAGTGAGGTGGGTGCAAAGTGCAGAGTGAGGTGGGTGCAAAGTGCAGATTGAGGTGGGTGCAGAGTGAGGTGGGTGCAAAGTGCAGAGTGAGGTGGGTGCAGAGTGCAGAGTGAGGTGGGTGCAGAGTGCAGAGTGAGGTGGGTGCAGAGTGAGGTGGGTGCAGAGTGCAGAGTGAGGTGGGTGCAGAGTGAGGTGGGTGCAGAGTGCAGAGTGAGGTGGGTGCAGAGTGAGGTGGGTGCAGAGTGAGGTGGGTGCAGAGTGCAGTGTGAGGTGGGTGCAGAGTGAGGTGGGTGCAGAGTGCAGTGTGAGGTGGGTGCAGAGTGAGGTGGGTGCAGAGTGAGGTGGGTGCAGAGTGCAGTGTGAGGTGGGTGCAGAGTGAGGTGGGTGCAGAGTGAGGTGGGTGCAGAGTGCAGAGTGAGGTGGGTGCAGAGTGAGGTGGGTGCAGAGTGCAGAGTGAGGTGGGTGCAGAGTTAGGTGGGTGCAGAGTGCAGTGTGAGGTGGGTGCAGAGTGAGGTGGGTGCAGAGTGAGGTGGGTGCAGAGTGAGGTGGGTGCAGAGTGCAGTGTGAGGTGGGTGCAGAGTGAGGTGGGTGCAGAGTGAGGTGGGTGCAGAGTGCAGAGTGAGGTGGGTGCAGAGTGAGGTGGGTGCAGAGTGCAGAGTGAGGTGGGTGCAGAGTGAGGTGGGTGCAGAGTGAGGTGGGTGCAGAGTGCAGAGTGAGGTGGGTGCAGAGTGAGGTGGGTGCAGAGTGAGGTGGGTGCAGAGTGCAGAGTGAGGTGGGTGCAGAGTGAGGTGGGTGCAGAGTGCAGAGTGAGGTGGGTGCAGAGTGAGGTGGGTGCAGAGTGAGGTGGGTGCAGAGTGAGGTGGGTGCAGAGTGAGGTGGGTGCAGAGTGCAGAGTGAGGTGGGTGCAGAGTGAGGTGGGTGCAGAGTGAGGTGGGTGCAGAGTGAGGTGGGTGCAGAGTGCAGAGTGAGGTGGGTGCAGAGTGAGGTGGGTGCAGAGTGAGGTGGGTGCAGAGTGAGGTGGGTGCAGAGTGCAGAGTGAGGTGGGTGCAGAGTGAGGTGGGTGCAGAGTGCAGAGTGAGGTGGGTGCAGAGTGAGGTGGGTGCAGAGTGCAGAGTAAGGTGGGTGCAGAGTGAGGTGGGTGCAGAGTGAGGTGGGTGCAGAGTGCAGAGTGAGGTGGGTGCAGAGTGAGGTGGGTGCAGAGTGAGGTGGGTGCAGAGTGCAGAGTAAGGTGGGTGCAGAGTGAGGTGGGTGCAGAGTGAGGTGGGTGCAGAGTGAGGTGGGTGCAGAGTGAGGTGGGTGCAGAGTGCAGAGTGAGGTGGGTGCAGAGTGAGGTGGGTGCAGAGTGAGGTGGGTGCAGAGTGCAGAGTGAGGTGGGTGCAGAGTGAGGTGGGTGCAGAGTGAGGTGGGTGCAGAGTGCAGAGTGAGGTGGGTGCAGAGTGAGGTGGGTGCAGAGTGAGGTGGGTGCAGAGTGCAGAGTGAGGTGGGTGCAGAGTGCAGAGTGAGGTGGGTGCAGAGTGAGGTGGGTGCAGAGTGCAGAGTGAGGTGGGTGCAGAGTGCAGAGTGAGGTGGGTGCAGAGTGAGGTGGGTGCAGAGTGAGGTGGGTGCAGAGTGCAGTGTGAGGTGGGTGCAGAGTGAGGTGGGTGCAGAGTGAGGTGGGTGCAGAGTGCAGAGTGAGGTGGATGCAGAGTGAGGTGGGTGCAGAGTGAGGTGGGTGCAGAGTGCAGAGTGAGGTGGGTGCAGAGTGAGGTGGGTGCAGAGTGAGGTGGGTGCAGAGTGCAGAGTGAGGTGGGTGCAGAGTGAGGTGGGTGCAGAGTGAGGTGGGTGCAGAGTGAGGTGGGTGCAGAGTGAGGTGGGTGCAGAGTGAGGTGGGTGCAGAGTGCAGAGTGAGGTGGGTGCAGAGTGAGGTGGGTGCAGAGTGAGGTGGGTGCAGAGTGAGGTGGGTGCAGAGTGAGGTGGGTGCAGAGTGCAGAAGTGCACAGCTCTCCTCCCACCCAGATTTCAATACAGAGCTCCACTCTCCCTAAGTACAAGGCTGTCCTCCCACAAAGCCCCCCCCATTCCAGTACAGAGGAAAACTCTGTGTACTCACAGCATGTTGTCCTCCGATGTCCGTGGAGCCTGCCAGTCCCAGATGCAGCTTCCCCTGTGCAGAGTCCCCGCCCCCTTCCTCCTCTGCTCTCATAGATCGTGTGTGAGTGTACCCGAGGGATGAGAACAGCCGCCGGAAGAGAAGCGCTGTCACTTGGAAAAACACAAGCCGTGCTTGTGTATTTCCAAGTGACAGTAGCGAGCAGCCACTATGCGACCAGCACCGGAGGTGGCTGAACTCCGGCGGGCAGTGTGCAGGGTTTAAGGGACGGGCAGCGCAGGGCCCCCAGCAATGACAGGGCCCTGGGCAGATGCCCCTTTTGCCCCGCGGTAAAGACGGCCCTGGGCGTTAGCGCTATTTTTACCGCTAACGCGGCAAAAACGTGGTAAAAACGCGCTAATAACGCTCATAGTTTTTACCGCGGTTTGGCAACGCCTCAGTGTGAAAGGGGCCTTAGGGTCCATTCACACATAAACAGACAGCTGCCCCAGAGTGAAACCACAGCTATTTACTGTGCAGCAGCTGTCCGTTCCAGTTGCAGTGAGCCGGCAGTACGGCGCAGTGTGGTGGGAGGATTCAGCGCATCAAACAGCTCCCATTTTTTTTTTTTTGAACAAACTTTATTTTAAGTGCAAAAAAGTGACCATTTATGTCACTGTACAGCAGCATGGTGCATTGCACTGCTGTACAGTAACATGTAGAGTTGCCACCTCATCCCTTTAATACCAAACTCATATTAATTACACAGGTTCTGTGGATGATTAAGGATGAAATTAAACTCACTTGGTGCCTTATGTGCATTAAATTAGCCCCAGAACCTGTGTAATTCATATGTGTTCGGGTTTAAAGGGATGAGGTGACAACCCTAGTTACATGCGATCCTATCCAGTGCGTTGCATATCTGCATTTTTATCACAGATCACTGGAGCGCAGCTTTGGACTGCATTTCATTGTGAATAGGACACATAGAAAACAATTATTTTCGGTATGCCCTAGCAGTGACTGGTGTTTTCCAGTGTGGTCACTGCAGTGGTCTGAATTGGTCCTTAAATGGGTCATGCCCCTTTTTCTGTGTCATATTCTTGTTATAAAACTGGATTGCATAACAAATTTTCTTGGAGGTACAGATTTATACAAGCAATAAAGCTGTTAAATAATTCTACAACAATAATGTTACACAATGAGCAGTTTTATTACACGTTATCTCTTCTCCGCGCTGCTTATGATATTTGCATATGAGAAGTGGGGTTGGTGTGAGTGATAACACTTTCCATTGTACTGCTCATGCCGACACACCCCCTGCATGCTGACTGCAACCATAAAAGGCGAATAGTTATTACTAAACTTAAGATGGAATACCCGCGCTATGGTAATACACTCCCTATGGAACTGCTGCAACCCAAATCCTGGATATGAAACAAATACAATGCAAATACTAAATGGTGCGCTGTCCCTTTAAATGAATGTGACAATCAACTCTGAATTGATGCAACAAAGAACAATTGCATATAAAAAGCGATAAAATGAAATCGTGCACTGTTCCTTTAAATTGAACACACATAAACTCAACCTAAAATAATTTTCATATAGAAATTCAATAAAGTGCAAGTGTTTAACCACTTGAGCCCCGGACCATTATGCTGCCTAAGGACCAGAGGTCTTTTTCCAATTTGGCACTGCGTCGCTTTAACTGCTAATTGCGCGGTCATGCAATGCTGTACCCAAACGAAATTTGCGTCCTTTTCTTCCCACAAATAGAGCTTTCTTTTGATGGTATTTGATCACCTCTGCAGTTTTTATTTTTTGCGCTATAAACGGAAAAAGACCGAAAATTTTGAAAAAAAAATGATATTTTCTACTTTTTGTTATAAAAAAAATCCAATAAACTAAATTTTAGTCATACATTTAGGCCAAAATGTATTCGGCCACATGTCTTTGGTAAAAAAAATGTCAATAAGTGTATATTTATTGGTTTGCGCAAAAGTTATAGCGTCTACAAACTAGGGTACATTTTCTGGAATTTACACAGCTTTTAGTTTATGACTGCCTATGTCATTTCTTGAGGTGCTAAAATGGCAGGGCAGTACAAAACCCCCCCAAATGACCCCATTTTGGAAAGTAGACACCCCAAGGAAATTGCTGAGAGGCATGTTGAACCCATTGAATATTTATTTTTTTTGTCCCAAGTGATTGAAAAATGACAAAAAAAAAAAAAAAAAAAAATATTTACAAAAAGTCGTCACTAAATGATATATTGCTCACACAGGCCATGGGCCTATGTGGAATTGCACCCCAAAATACATTTAGCTGCTTCTCCTGAGTATGGGGATACCACATGTGTGGGACTTTTTGGGAGCCTAGCCGCGTACGGGGCCCCGAAAACCAATCACCGCCTTCAGGATTTCTAAGGGTGTAAATTTTTGCTTTCACTCTTCACTGCCTATCACAGTTTCGGAGGCCATGGAATGCCCAGGTGGCACAAAACCCCCCAAAATGACCCCATTTTGGAAAGTAGACACCCCAAGCTATTTGCTGAGAGGCATATTGAGTCCATGGAATATTTTATATTTTGACACAAGTTGCGGGAAAGTGACACTTTTTTTTTTTTTTTTTTTTCATAAAGTTGTCACTAAATGATATATTGCTCACACAGGCCATGGGCATATGTGGAATTGCACCCCAAAATACATTTAGCTGCTTCTCCTGAGTATGGGGATACCACATGTGTGGGACTTTTTGGGAGCCTAGCCGCGTACTGGACCCCAAAAACCAATCACTGCCTTCAGGATTTCTAAGGGTGAAAATTTTTGATTTCACTCTTTACTGCCTATCACAGTTTCGGAGGCCATGGAATGCCCAGGTGGCACAAACCCCCCCCAAATGACCCCATTTTGGAAAGTAGACACCCCAAGCTATTTGCTGAAAGGCATGGTGAGTATTTTGCAGCTCTCATTTGTTTTTGAAAATGAAGAAAGACAAGAAAAAACATTTTTTTTTTTCTTTTTTCAATTTTCAAAACTTTGTGACAAAAAGTGAGGTCTGCAAAATACTCACTATACCTCTCAGCAAATAGCTTGGGGTGTCTACTTTCCAAAATGGGGTCATTTGGGGGGGTTTTGTGCCACCTGGGCATTCCATGGCCTCCGAAACTGTGATAGGCAGTGAAGAGTGAAATCAAAAATTCACGCCCTTAGAAAGCCTGAAGGCGGTGCTTGGTTTTCGGGGTCCCGTACGCGGCTAGGCTCCCAAAAAGTCTCACACATGTGGTATCCCCGTACTCAGGAGAAGCAGCAGAATGTATTTTGGGGTGTAATTTCATATATTTCCATGGCATGTTTGAGCAATATATCATTTAGTGACAACTTTGTGCAAAAAAAAAAAAAAAAATTTGTCTCTTTCCCGCAACTTGTGTCGCAATATAAAATATTCCATGGACTCGACATGCCTCTCAGCAAATAGCTTGGGGTGTCTACTTTCCAAAATGGGGTCATTTGGGGGGGTTTTGAACTGTCCTGGCATTTTATGCACAACATTTAGAAGCTTATGTCACACATCACCCACTCTTCTAACCACTTGAAGACAAAGCCCTTTCTGACACTTATTGTTTACATGAAAAAGTTTTTTTTTTTTTTGCAAAAAAATTACTTTGAACCCCCAAACATTATATATTTTTTTAAAGCAAATGCCCTACAGATTAAAATGGTGGGTGTTTCATTTTTTTTTTTCACACAGTAATTGCGCAGCGATTTTTCAAACGCATTTTTTGGGGAAAAAACACACTTTTTTTAATTTTAATGCACTAAAACACGCTATATTGCCCAAATGTTTGATGAAATAAAAAAGATGATCTCAGGCCGAGTACATGGATACCAAACATGACATGCTTTAAAATTGCGCACAAACGTGCAGTGGCAACAAAATAAATACATGTTTAAAAGCCTTAAAAAGCCTTTACAGGTTACCACTTTAGATTTACAGAGGAGGTCTACTGGAAAAATTACTGCACTCGATCTGGCCTTCGCGGTGATACCTCACATGCATGGTGCAATTGCTGTTTACGTTTGACGACAGACCGCCGCTTGCGTTCGCCTTAGCGCGAGAGCAGGGGGCGACAGGGGTGTTTTTTTTTTTTTTTTTTTTTTTCTTTATTATTTTTTTGCTTTTTTAATCTTACTTTTAAACTGTTCCTTTCATATTTTTTTTTTTAATCATTTTTATTGTTATCTCGGGGAATGTAAATATCCCCTATGATAGCAATAGGTAGTGACAGGTACTCTTTTTTGAAAAAATTGTGGTCTATTAGACCCTAGATCTCTCCTCTGCCCTCAAAGCAAATGACCACACCAAGATCGGTGTGATAAAATGCTTCCCCAATTTCCCAATGGCGCTATTTACATCCGGCGAAATCTAAGTCATGAAATACTCGTAGCTTCCGGTTTCTTAGGCCATAGAGATGTTTGGAGCCACTCTGGTCTCTGATCAGCTCTATGGTCAGCTGGCTGAATCACCGGCTGCATTCTCAGGTTCCCTGTTGAGACAGGAGAGCCAGAGAAAAACACGGAAGACGGTGGGGGGGGGGGGGCATTCCCTCCCACGGCTTGTAAAAGCAGTCTAGAGGCTAATTAGCCGCTAGGATTGCTTTTACATGAAAGCCGACCGCTGGCTGAAAAGAATGATACCAAGATGATACCTAAACCTGCAGGCATCATTCTGGTATAACCACTCAAAGTCGTGAATGGCGTACCTGAAGACAAAAAAATGGTTAACAATGGTTAACAATAAAGCACAGTAAAGTGTAAATAATTACACACCTGAAAAACAAACATGATAAAACATAATAACAATAACAATAACAATAACAATCAATAACAATAACAATAACAATAAAACATTGCAGAATAGAATACAGTAAAAAAGAGCAGAACAATAGAGAGAGAGAATAGAGAGAGAGAGAACAATAAAACAACAACTATTTTTTTTTATTTCATATTTTTTTTTTTTTTACACTTTTTTTGTAACTAACTTTTATAACGGTAACCGGTTCCAGGTTCGGGTCTCTCAAAATGCGATGGCATCTTGGGAGACCCTGTGAAAGTGTGCCTAGTCTGTGCAATGCTGTACCCTACGCTAATACTCAACTAGTGAATGGTAGCATTCAAAACATTCACCAATGCAAAGACCAGGATTGTCAGGACAGGAGGGACAATAATAGCGGGTGTCACGTCTATATCCGCGCTTGCTGCAGACACAACATCTTTTTTGGGGGGGTTCGCTGGGTAGGGGTACTCGGGAGGACAGAAAGAAAATGCCTCTCATGCAGCCGACTGCATTTGGTTGGGGATGTGAATGGGGGAAGTATGGGCGCTGCAGAAGCGGTGGGTTCCCAATTAGGATTGGCGAATGCAGCAGGAAGGGCACTATGGGCACGACGGGCCTGTGTTTGTCTTTTTGGTGGCAGCGGGACACTACTTGTGCTTGCCACCTCACCAGCTTGAACTGCACTTATGGGACTCGCCACGTCACCAAGTGTTACTGCAGTGCTGGTTTGACTACGACCGCGGTGTACTAGGCCGCTGGCGCTTGCCAGTTCACCAAAACACTACCAAAAAACTGTTAGCGATCGCAGGGATCAGGCCTGACTCTGCGAACGCTGCAGTTATGCGTTTAGTGTTTTGTAAGTGACAGTGATCGATCGATACCGCACTTGGGTGGGCTGGGCTGGGCCGGGCGGAGGGGCAAAACGCAGGTGCTAGCAGGTATCTGGGCTGATCCCGCTAACACTGCGTTTTTGGGAACCCTAAACTGCTGGGGACGCTAGTATAGATCTGATCGGATCAGATATTGATCCGATCAGATACTATACCACTAAGGGAGGCGCATGCTGCGTGCGTGGGTGTTAGCGGTACTGGCGCTAATTTGACGCTGCCTGGGGCGACGCATATCACCGCCGGGCGATCGGGGGGCTAAACCTTTATTCGGTAATAAACGGCGGGTGCCCTGACACTATAAAAAATAAACGAACTAACCAGCGTCAACCGTAACGGTTATACGGTGATCAGTGGTGAAAGGGTTAACTAGGGGGCAATCAAGGGGTTAAAACATTTATTAGGTAGTATATGGGGGTCCCTGACGCTATAAAACGCTGACGGCGAACCTAAATATTTACCTCACTAACTAGCGTCACCAGCGACACTAATACAGCGATCAGAAAAATGATCGCTTAGTGACACTGGTGACAGGGGGTGATCAAGGGGTTAAAACTTTATTAGGGGGGGTTAGGGGGGTACCCTAGACCTAAAGGGGGGTAATATACACTGTCCCAACACTGTAACTGTCACAAACTGACACTATGCAGTAATCAGAAAAAAAACAAAAACAAAAAAAAAAAAAACTGCTGGTGTCAGTTTGTGACAGGGGGGGGGGGGGGGTGATTGGGGGGGGATCGGGGGGCGATCGGGGGGGGGATCGGGGTGAAATGTGTGCCTGGCATGTTCTACTGTGTGTGTAGTGTTTGTGCACTCACATACTTGTCGTCTCTCCTCGGGCCGGAACGGAAAATACCGACCCGAGGGGAGATGACATCACTTCCTTTGCTGCTGTTTAGCATACAGCAGCAAAGGAGTGTTTTCATTGGCCGGCGGCGATCGCGAGGGGGGGGGCACGAACGGATGGTCTCCCCCTCATCACCGATCGCCGCTGGACAAACGACGACCGCCTCGGGCACCGGGGGGGGGGTCCGATCGGACCCCCCACCCGCGGAAGGCAAATCACGTACCCTGTACGTGATTTTGCCTGTCCGTGCCACTTTGCCGACGTACATCGGCGTGAGGCGGTCGTCAAGTGGTTAAATACTGTCCAAAGTGCATTATGAATCAAAGGTATATTTTTTCGCATGATTTTTATTAAACGTATATACCAGTATTACACTATGCGAAGTTCCCTTTCTCTTATTTTTGGGTGATACCTAATGTCCATTCCTGAGCCGCCTTTGAACACCATCATTGGTTAATGGGCCGCACTTTGCTCTTGTGTCTGATGCCTTTCGAGTTGTTGCCCCGGATTCCTTTGGACAGAGGCCCTGGCTGGGTGTATAGCTGCAAGCTGTTGTTGCTTGCCCTCCGGTAAGTGCGCAATTTATTTGGTGTTCGGCACTTATTGGTGTTGGAAGATTGCACATTTTTATTCATCAACCTATTTAAGTTGCTTGTTCAGTACTAAGTGATATATGGACATTTTTTAGTCATACCTATACTGTTGGGACTTTATATTTCACGTTTTGGGATTTTTAACATTATTTTTGTTATTCAGTTTATTATTTGCCACATATGTGTTCACATGTGTACTTTTTCCCCCCCCTTTTTCCATTAGTAAAAAGTTTGCTCGCCATATCAGCGTGCTTTCCAAACACCCCATGTCACTTCTTTGTCCTTACTTGACGCGTTTCGCCCTCCCACTGGGCATCCTCAGGAGCACTTTAAATAATATTGTTCATTTTTTTGCACTTATATATGAATTGTTTAGACTTCATTTACATAGTCACCACTGAGCACATTGTTATTTATGATAAGACCAGTGCTTGTAGCTGAATAGTTATTACTATCTTTGTATCCTTTGGTACAGTAATGTCTGAGTGTATAAGAGGCCAGTGTTAAATAGTAATTTTCTGGGAATCCCCAAGGATCAGAATAGAATTGTTCTGGGACATCCAAAGGTGAGTGTGTCATTGTTCTAGGACCCCTGAGGGTCAGTATGTCATAAATCTGCAACCAAAAGGATGTCATTGTCCTGGGACCCCCAAGGGTAAGTATGCCACTGGTTTGGGACTTATGGGCCAGTGTGCCATTGTTCTGGAACTCCCAAGAGTAAGTGTGTCATTGTTTTTGGAGTCAAGGGTCAGTATGACATTGTTCTGGGACCCCAAGTGTCAGTGTGCCACTGCTCTGGGACTCATGGCCAGTGTGCCATGGTTCTGTGACTCTCAAGGGTCAGTGTGCTATTGTTCTTGGATTCATGGGTCAGTGTGTCATTGTTCTGGGACCCCAAGGGTCAATTTGCCACATTGTTCTGTGACTCTCAAGGGTCAGTGTATCATTGTTCTGGAACTCCCAAAGATCAGTATGTCATTGTTCCTGGATTCATGGGCCAGTGTGCCATTGTTCTGTGACTCCCAAGGGTCAGCGTGACATTGTTCTGTGACTCCCAAGGGTCAATTTGTCATTGTTCTGTGACTCCCAAGGGTCGGTGTGTCACTGTTCTTGAACCCCTAAGGGTCAATTTGTCATTGTTCTGGGATCTCAAGTGTCAGTTTGTTATTGTCCTGGGACCCCCAAGGATAAGTGTGCCATTGCTCTGATACTCATGGCCAGTGTGCCATTGTTCTGGAACCCCAAAGGTCAATTTGTCATTGTTCTGGAACTCCCAAGGGTAAGTGTGTATTTGTTCTTGGACTCATGGGCCAGTGTGCCATTGTCCTGGAACCCCAAATGTCAGTGTGTCATTGTCCTTTGACCCCAAAGGGTCAGTATGTCATTGTTCTTGGACTCATGGGTCAGTTTGTCATTTCCTGGGACCCCCAAGGGTCAGCGTACTATTGTTCCTGAACTCCCAAGGGTCAGTATGTCATTGTTCTTGGACTCGTGGGTCAGTATGCCATTGTCCTGGGACCCCAAGTGTCAGTGTGTCATTGTCCTCTGACCCCCAAGGGTCAGTATGTCATTTTCTTGGGCTCCTGGGTCAGTTTGTCATTGTCCTGGGACCCCCAAGGGTTAGTACATCATTGTTCTTGGACTCGGGTCAGTGTGCCATTGTTCTGGGACCCCCAAGGGTTAGTACATCATTGTCCTGGGACTCATAGGTCAGTGTGTCATTCTTCTGGGACCCCCAAGGGTGAATATGTCACTATCCTGGGACCTGCAGGAGTCAGTATTTCACTGATCTAGGAACCCCAAGAGTCATTATGTCATTGATATGGGACCCCCAAGGGTATGTATGCCATTGCTCTGGGAACTCATGGGCCAGTGTGCCATTGTTCTGGAACCCCAAAGGTCAATTTGTCATTGTTTTGGAACTCCCAAGGTTTAGCGTGTCATTGCTCTGAGACTCAAGGCCAGTGTGAAATTGTTCTGTGACTCCCACGGGTCAGTGATTCATTGTTCTTGGACTCATGGGTCCGTGTGTCATTGTTCTGGGACTCCCAAGGGTCAGTTTATCATTGTTCTGGCACTCTCAAGTGTCAGTGTGCCATTGTCCTGGGACCCCTAAGAGTCAGTATGTCATTGTTCTTGACCCCAATGGTCACTATGTCATTGTTCTAGACCAATAATTGTTCTGGGACCCCAAGGGTCAATGTGTAATAGTTACCTTACCCGCAAGGGTCAGTGTGCCATTGTTCTTGGACCTCAAGTGTCAGTGTGCCATTATTCTGGGACCCCAGTTGTCAGTATGTCATTGTTCTTGAAACACCCCCCCCCCCCCCCCCCCCCCGCAAGGTTCATTGTGGTTGCTTTACTAAAGGAGAACATGTTCACTCTGTAAATGTAATTTTCATAGATGAAATATATTAACTCTAAGGTCAATGGTCAGTGTGTTATTTTTCTGGGGCCCCATGGGCCAGTGTATCAATAATATAGGACCCTCAAATGGCAGTGTGTCATTGTTCTGTGGCCCTTTTCAAAACAAAGTACCATTTTGGCCATATTATGGATCCTAAATGATCATAATACAGAGACTCGGTGGAGACCTCTGGTTGAGAAAAGGGGAATGACCCCATTATTGTGCTGTGTTTGCGGTATGAAGCAAAGTCCAGGCACACTGACCTCTTTCACAATCCTCCGCTTTTACTACCTGTGAATTGTCATATCTGGAAAAGATCAATTCAAATGCTTGACTAACAAGGAAGTAGATTTCATGTCATGCAAAGCCAGATAACTGCCAATTAAAGGACTACTGCTGGAAGGTAGAGATACTGCTAAACACACATCATGTGACCTGCCAAAATATTTGTGTACTAACATACCTTTGTGACCCTCCTACCTCAACTGTTCTATATGGCTGCACTGGGTAGGGGGTATGAAGCACCCCTCAATGCTAACAATTCTGTAAAGCCTATGCTAAAATTGCTACTTTATGCCAGATGCCAGATTTTTGGTCTATAGTGCACACAATTACACTGATGATACAAACAAAAGCTTTGATATGAGCTGAGCACCTGCACCTCCTGTCCATCAGCTTGCAAAGCAGACATTCTCACTGCAACCCTGATTTAATTTTTCAGTAATGCTGCTTTCACACTGGGGCGGTAGGGGGCGTCGGCGGTAAAACAGCGATATTTTTAGCGCTGTTTTACCGCGGTATTCGGCCGCTAGCAGTGCGGTTTTGACCCTCCACTGGCGGCCAAAAAGGGTTAAAACCACTCGTATAGCGCGGCTATAGCCGCGGTATTGCCGCGGTATAGCCGCGCTGTCCCATTAATTTCAATGGGCAGGAGCGGTTTAGGAGCGGTGAATACACCGCTCCTTCACCGCTCCTAAGATACGGCTTGCAGGAGATTTTTTCTTCTGCCAGCGCACCGCTTCAGTGTGAAAGCCCTCGGGCTTTCACACTGAAACACTGAACAAACAGCAGAGGCTGTTTAGGGGCGGTTTGCAGGCGGTATTTTTAGCGCAATAACGCCTGCAAACCGCCACAGTGTGAAAGGGGCCTAAGTCAGTATGAAAAAAAAAAGTTTATATATATATATATATATATATATATATATAGCGATCTGCCACCCATGAGATCAATTAAGGAGGCACTAATGTAGGCATGGTGGGAGAGTGTATATACCAGATACTACTTCCCCCCCTCAGCCGACTGCACACACCAACAACCAATGATACTGTGTGACCCAGCCCCTACGTTCTAGCAACTAGACATGTGCAGATCGAAAAAATGTGTTTTGTTTAGGTTCGTTATTTACATAAATATGTTTAGTTAAATCAGTTTAATTTATTTAATTAATTTTCAAAATTTGTTTCATTTTATCAAATCCAGTTCAACCGCATTCGGAAAATTTACAATCAATTCGAATTTCATCAGAAATCAAATTTATTCTATTCTAAATTTGAATTTCGAAAGATGGTTGTATTCTTTGTGTTCTATTGTTTTTATCTATTCTTTTCTATTGATTCAGTTTCAATTCTACTAAAATGTATTCTATTTGAAATGTGAATTCTGGAAGATGGTTATATTCTATTATATTCTATTGTTTTTTTCTATTCTTTTCTTTTCTTTTCTATTCTAATCTATTCTTTTCTATTCTATTCAAATTCAAATTTATTCTATTCAAAATTCTAATTTTGGAGGAAGGTCATATTCTATTTTATTCTATTTTATTGTTTTCTTAATTCTACTATATTCTTTTCTATCCTATTCAATTTTTTTTCTATTTGAATTCAAATTTGTTCTATTTGAAATTTAAATTTCAGAATATGGTTATATTCTATTTTATTCTATTTGTATTCTTTTCTATGCCTTTATTTTCTATTCTATTTCATTCTGTTCTTTTATTTTCTATTCTATTTAGTTCTGTTTTACGCTATTCTATTCTTTTCTTTTCTATTTGATTGCTTTATTTTTTATCCTATCCCTTTATTTTCTATTCTATTTTTTTCCATTCTTTTATTTTGTATTCTGTTTTATTTTACTCTATTTATATTTTTTTTTCTATTCAATTTTTTTATATTCTATTCCTTTATTTTCTATTTTATCTTATTCTCTTCTGAAATTTAAATTAGATTTGAAAACTATCCGAATTTCGTCCAAAATTTTTGTTTTATTATTTCGGATTCGTTTAAGTTTGTTACTATTGTAATTCGGAAATTCGGATACATCCGAATTCCCGAGTAACAAAAAACTTGTCTGAATTACAATTCGGAACAAAACAAACCACACATGTCTACTAGCAACCAATGACACTGTGTGACCCAGCCGTCTGTGTCCTAGAAACCAATGACACTGGGCATCCCAGCTGTCACGGACTTGGGGCTTCAGGAGAACTGTCAGGATCTTGGTAGGAGACCGAGTTGCTGAGAGGGCTCCCCTTGCGGCCGAGTGCAGCACAACCCTGAAGATGACACAGGGATGTGGTGCTCACAGAAGCACGGGTTGCCTGGAAGTAGGAGCCGGTGTTGGTGGCTTGATAGAGCAAAGTCACTAGAGGCAACGTGCTTAAGGTCCAAGCAGGGGACCAATGGAAGTCCAATAGGAAATCAGAAGCCAGGCCAGGGGGTCAAACACAGTAAGCAGTCCGAGAATCTAAGCAACAAGTCCAGGTACAGGAGACAGAGGAATGCGGAGTCCGTTTAGCCAAGCCGGGGTCAGATGCAGGAAGCAGGCAGGAAGAGTCAGAAGCAAGCCGGTGGGTAAGTCAGGAGGTCCAGAGGAGTAGATAACAAGCCGGGTCGGTACACAGGAGGTCAGGACAACAGGAATCACAATCACAGGAACACAGGAAGAGCTGATGATAATCCAGCAATGTGGCACTCTCAGTGGAACGTTTAAATAAACAAGGCGCAGTATCACGTCGTACGCGCACCGTTCCGTTTCGTGCGTTCGTACAATCGCGACGTTGTTACGCACGCGCATTCGTCCGAACGTGGCGCCAGGCATCCGCCTAGTAGAAACATTGCGCACCCGTGTGCGCTGATGCGCGTTAGCGCGACCTTGCCTGTGCTGGTTTGCTAGCATAGCAGGACTATGCATAGGGATGCGCCTATTTCCCTGACAGTGCCCCCCCAAGGGGCAGCTTCCGGATGCCTAAACATGCCCATTTTTCGGGGTACCTACTGCGAAATCTCTGTATTAGTCTAGAAGCGTGTACATAACTTGCAGGCTCCTAAGAGTTCTCTTCTGCAGAATACCCCTTGAACTTGATTAGAAACTGAATTGTCCTACCTCTCCGACGACAGTCAAGGATAGATTCAACTTCAAATTCCGCTTCATCTCCAACCTGGACCGGAGGTGGGGGCACTTCTTCTCTCCCTGGAAAAGGACTAGAAACAATATGTTTAAGAAGTGACACATAAAAAACAGGATGGATCTTGAAAGATTCGGGTAAAGTGAGTTCAAAGGCTACAGGGTTGATTTCACATTTGATCTCGAAAGGACCCAGGAACTTGGGTCCCAATTTCCGAGATGGGCATGGTAGCTTGAGATTTATAGATGAGAGCCAGACCTTATCCCCTATCTTAAAGGTAGGGTTCGCTCTTCTCTTTCTATCGTATTGCTTTTTATATTCTTCTTGGGCCTTCTTTATGGTATCCTGGAGTGTCTGATAATTAGTATGGATGAAATCCACTCTGTCCTGAACTGCCGGGACTGAAGATTCCGGAATGATGTTGGGTAAGAATGAGGGATGGAAGCCGTAATTCGCCCAGAAGGGTGATTGGTTGGTAGAGGTGTGTATTGAGT
Source organism: Lithobates clamitans (assembly GCA_037952925.1). Lineage (NCBI taxonomy): Eukaryota > Metazoa > Chordata > Amphibia > Anura > Ranidae > Lithobates > Lithobates clamitans. Next base: position 1,706,599 of record JBBGZY010000902.1, on the reverse strand, counting down.
TATTATAAGCAAATTCTGCACAAGGTAATAGTTGAATCCAGTCGTCCTGAGAAAAAGAACAGAAGCACCGCAGATACTGTTCCAGCGTCTGGTTGGATCTTTTGGTCTGACCGTTACTCTGTGGGTGGTAGGCTGTGGACAAACACATCTCAATAGAAAGTAATTTGCAGAGGTCTTTCCAAAACCTAGAGGTAAATTGTACCCCTCTATCTGATACAATGTTATTTGGTAATCTGTGTAGTCGAACAATTTCCTTAATAAAGATTTTTGCTGTATCCAAGGCAGAGGGAGTACCCTTTATAAGCAAAAAATGCGCCATTTTGCAAAGGCGATCTACTACCACCAAGATGGTAATAAATTCTTCTGAGGGGGGAAAATCCACGATAAAGTCCATGGAAATCCTCCTCCATGGTTGTTCTGGGACTGGCAATGGTCTTAACAAGCCCCAAGACTTGGCGTTGGATCCTTTGTTCCGTTGGCAGATGATGCAAGAGTTGACGTAGGTTTTACAATCAAGTTTCAAAGTGGGCCACCATAGGGACCGCTGAACTAGCTCAGTTGTTTTTCGGACCCCAAAATGACCAGCTAGCTGATGGTCATGAAAGGTCTTCAATACTTGTAATCTGGCTTTCTGAGGAACGAAAACCTTATCTTGGTGCCATAGGAGTCCCTCTTGGCTTCTCAGGGAGGAGACTTCCGCTTCAGTACACTGACTAGAGGCCTGCTCAATAGAGGATCTTAGGTCGGGTTGGATCAGTAGAAAGTTTTGGGGAGACAAAATTGTACTGGGTGCAATTTTTTCAGGAGTGTCCGGAAACATCCGGGTAAGGCGTCCGCCTTTCCATTCTTCAACCCTGGGCGATAGGTTATGTGAAAATTAAACCGAGAGAAAAATAGAGCCCATCGAGCCTGTCGGGGTCTTAAGCGTTTGCCCGTGTGGAGATACTCTAAGTTCTTGTGGTCCATAAAAATCAGGATGGGATGAGTGGCACCTTCCAGGAGATACCTCCATTCCTCGAGAGCTGTCTTGATTGCCAAAAGTTCCCGATCCCCCACATCGTAATTCCTCTCTGGAGGGCTCATTTTCCATGAGGAAAGGGCCACGGGATGCAGCAATGCTTTGGGACCCTGATGCTGGGATAGAATCGCCCCTGTGGCGACTTCTGAAGCGTCGAGTTCCAGGACGTAGGGTAGAGCAGGGTCAGGGTGTTGCAGAAATGGGGCAGAAGTGAAGAAGGTCTTAAGCTGATTGAAGGCGGACTGTGCCGCTGCAGACCACTGAAACTTGATATGTTGGCGGGTGGTCTGAGTAATAGGCGCTACAATGGTGGAGAAATTCTTTATAAATCTTCTGTAGAAGTTGGCGAAGCCAATGAATCTCTGTACACCCTTCCTATCAGAAGGGGCCGGCCAGTCAAGGATCGACTTTACTTTTTGAGGATCCATGGCGATTCCACCTGTGGTGATGATAAGTCCCAAGAATTGAATTGAAGTTTTTTCGAAATCGCATTTTTCAGATTTGACGAATAACCCATGGGTTCTGAGGATGCACAGTACCTTCTTCACGTGTATTCTATGGAGTTCCAGAGTGGCAGAAAAAATAAGAAGGTAGACAACAACAAAATGATCTAAATGCTCCTGGAAGATGTAATTTATGAAATGCTGAAAGGTTGCCGGTGCATTGCACAACCCAAATGGCATGACTAGGTACTCAAAATGTCCAAATCTTGTTCTGAAAGCCGTTTTCCACTCGACTATGCATAGGGATGCGCCTATTTCCCTGACAAGAACTCTGTGTTTTAAACTTAACCAGAAAAAGCTGGTTGACTTTTATGCCCATCTGGACTTCCATCTAGCTTGGGCACTCCATCAGCGCTTCACTGAGTCTGTGATATTGTGATTAGCTCTACTATCTGAAGTGGCCATTGAGATAGTGTGGGTAGCTCTTGTCTGAAGGTTTTCTGTATAAATTCAGTGTGTTTCTGTAATAAAGCAGTTCTTGTTTACTCCAAAAACTGGTGTTGTCTAGTTCTTTGGGGTAGCCACAGCTATAGTCACTTGCCTAGTGTTCCAGAGCTTGGAAAGCAGCTTTTTGGTGGAGATACCAAAGTTAGGGTGTCCAGAGTCCATCACATTTGGTAGCAGCGGTAGGATGCTTCCTTGTGCCTGGAACATCCAAACAACCACCGGGACCTCATCAGATGGAGCTTCGCTACTCCAGCCTTAAGTGAAGTACACTCAAGGATCTGCTGGAATCAAGGAGACAGGGTGCCAGCAACAAGTCAAAGGCCCCCATAATTGACGAGTTGATGGATTGTAACCAGGCCAGCGACTGAGTCAGTGAGCCAGCTATGGAAGGGTCTGGGATGTCTGAGGTCCAGAGAGAGACCTAGTGGCGTCTGCTACTCTACAGCACCACTCTCCCCCAAGAGGTGATCACCGAGATAATTGCAGACATGACCCGCTGAAAAATGCTTTCATTTCTTTCCCAGTCTTGGCTGCTCCTAACCCAAACGTTTTTGTGTCCATACAGATGCCTCTACCATCAGGTTGGGAGCAGTATTAAGACAAGTGAGAGGCAATGGCAGTGATCACTCTGTCGCCTACATCAATCCCAAGCTGTTACCCTAGGAGGTGGGGTATGCAGCCATGGAAAAAGATTGCGTCTATTTCCCAAAGACAACCTCCGCTGTATGGTCTTGGCCACCGTGCTGCAGATCAGTTTCAGGGTCTTGGCAAACTTCTTATAGCCTAGGCCATCTTCATGTAGAGCAACAATTCTTTTTTTCAGATCCTCAGAGAGTTTTTTGCCATGAGGTGCCATGTTGAACTTCCAGCGACCAGGATAAGAGAGTGAGAGCGATAACACCAAATTTAACACACCTGCTCCCCATTCACACCTTAGACCTTGTAACATGACACCGGGGAGGGACAATGGCTGATTGTGCCCAATTTGGACATTTTCAATTAGGTTTGTACTCACTTTTGTTGCCAGTGGTTTAGACGTTAATGGCTGTGTGTTGAGTTATTTTGAAGGGACAGCAAATTTACACTGTTATACAAGCTGTACACTCACTACTTTACATTGTAGCAAGGTGTCATTTCTTCAGTGTTGTCACATGAAAAGTTTTAATAAAATACTTACAAAAATGTAAGGGGTGTACTCACTTTTGTGAGATACTGTGTTATATATATATATATATATATATATATATATATATACAGTATATTGTATATACATACACACACATACTAGCTGAACTGAAAAGAAAAAAACAATTTTTTACATATTTGTCTGTAGTTCCTGTTTGTGTAGGAAAAAATTTCCACTGATTACAAACACGTGAAATAATGAAATAAAATTACAGCTGTATGTTGTCACATCCCCATGGATTGTCCCCGCTGAAACAGGAACAAACCATGGCTCCCATGATGCAACTGGAATTATTTTGCTCTGGGTAAGCTTTAATATATCTAGCAGAGGGAGAGGGCAGAGATACAAAACGTTGCAAGGTATCGGCCTTGGGATGCAACTTCCAGCATTGCAAGGAAGAGAAGTAAATGTGTTAAATGTTTCTTTTAAATTTATTTCAGTAACACCATATTTCCATATTTCCAGAATGGAAAGGGAAATAACTCTCTCCTTTCCTCCTTTCCCCTCTCCTCTCCATTCCCCTCATCTCCTCTACCCTCCCCTCCCTTTCCCTCCCCTTCTCTCCCTTCCTTTTATCTCCCTTCTTCTCATCTATCCTCCTCTCCTTTACCCTTTTTTCCTCTCCCCACCTCTCCTCCCATCTACCCTCTTTTCCTCTCCTTTCCCTTCCTCCTTACTTACCCTCCCTTATCTCTCTCTCTCCTCTCTTTTTGCTATTCTCAACAGAAAAGGATCCTCTTCTTTCTTTCTTTCCTCCCTTCCTTCCTCCATTTCTCTTCTCTCAATCCTCCCACCCTCCTTTTATACTTGTCTGGCATTTCAAACAGATGGATTTTTATCAGTATAGAAGTCCCTTCCTCTTTACTTACCCTCCACTATCTCTCCTCTCCTCCCCCCTCCTTCCTTCTCCTCTCCCCTCACCACTTCTCCTCTACCCTCTTTTCCCTTGCCCTCCCTTTCCTCCCCTCCTCACCCCTCTTATACTTGTCTGGCTTTTCAAACAGAATTGATTTTTACCAGTATAGAACTCTCTTTCTCCCTTCCTACCCTCCCTTATCTCTCCTCTCCCCTCTTTTTCCTTTCCCTCCCCTTCTCTCCCTTCCTCTCCTCTCCTATATCCTTTTCTCCTCTCCCTGCATCTACCCTCTTTTTCTCTAGTTTCCCTTCCTCCTTACTTAACCTCCCTTATCTCTCTTCTTTACCCTTTTCTCCTCTCTCCTCATCTACCTGCTTTGCAGGTGCTATTAACCCTTTATTCTGCAAATAGCGGGGGTTAAAAGCTCCCCGCTAGCAGCCAAAAAGCGCATCTAATTCTACGGTAAATCGCCGTTGCTACAGAGCTCAGAAAATGAACAGAAGGCCTGCTGACTTCCATCATCCAATCACATGCAAACAAAAAGGCTGTTCTTTATTTTCCTTGCACGTGATTGGGTATTCTTTGCAAAATAAAGCTTTACCTCATTTAGTAAGCTCTGGAGCAACTGCACTTAGAAAAGTGCATGGTCTATTTGCCTTTAGTAAATCAACATCATTGTGTGAGATTCAGAAGCTAAAGGGCAAAAGGCATTTACTTTCAGAAATTAAATGGCCCTCAGCACCTAAGCTATAACGTCAGGGAAAGTGAAGCTAAATCTGTGAGCAATGGTAAATCTTTCATAAATAGACCTAGGTACATTTAATCATTTACAGTTTATCCCCCCCCCCCATACTACAAAGATGTACCCCCAAATGTATTTATTTATTTTTGAATGGGGGGGGGGGGGTTCTTGGTAATGCCATAAAAATATACAACTAAAGTTTAGAGATATTTGAATTATTTTGGACCCTGTCCTTTTATAATAAAGTAAAACAAAATAATAAAAATTCACAACATTGTTTCTAAGCCATACTACAAAAAAAAAGAAGAAAACCCTTATTTATTGTTGTTGTTTTGTTTGTTACTTTTTTGGATGGGGGGTGGGGGCATGATAACGGAATAAAAATATACAGCTAAAGTTCAAAAAACAATGTATTATTTTGGGCCAATATTCCTTTTATAATAGAATAATAAAAATGCACATCATTGCTTCTGGGCCATGCTGCAAAAAATATACCCCTGATTTTTAAAAAAATGTAAAGAAGGGAGGCGCCTCTGGGTGTAGTATAAAAGGCCGTTTTTTATTTTTAAAAACAATGTGCAAACAACTCACATTTTGGTAGTGTAAAAAAAGGCATCTAGGAAGCCAGAGGAATAATCCATCATGGGGCAGTTCATCCAGTGGGTCACAGTGGTGCTGGCAGATCTGCGTGTAGCTCCTGGTGTACCGCTAATGCCGGCCGCGGTAGTGATGGACATCCAGATGAGGCTTGGAACGCAGATGGAGGGCAAGCGCACAGCTGTGACGTCACAGGGCCGCGACGCGTTTCCTGAGCGTATGGGCTACGATATTCTGGTAGCCACGCTCCTTCATCAAGCGCATCAAGAGCCCAGAGGCGCCTCCCTTCCTTGTGTTTTTTCTATAGATTCTGGAGCTTGGTTTCAGTTCCTTGGAAGGCAGCCCTGCTTGTGGACTATACATTTATCCCTTTTCATATAGACTTGTTACATGGACCCTTAATGGACTATTCATGCTGATTTTTCCTTTATATATTGTACACATATTTTTTTAAAATTGTATGCTGTTTACTGTGATGTTGCTAGATATTTTCCAGTTTTTTTGCGCCTTTTCCTTGTACATACTGCTCTTTTAAAAAAATGTGTTTGTAAGTATTTATTTATGTATGTTTGATAGGGGGAGGGGGCAATTTTCCTTTTATAATAAACGAATACAAATAAAATAATTATTTTATTATGATATAATAATGCAATAAGAAAAATGAAAAAACTTAGTGTCGGTTCACACTGAAGCAGCGCGACTTGCAGCGCGACTGCCTCAGACGACCTGGACACGACAGGGGCGGCGACTTGCAAAACGACTTCTATATAGAAGTCTATGCAAGTCGCCCCCAAAGTAGTACAGGAACCTTTTTCTAAGTCGGAGCGACTTGTGTCGCTCCGATTAGAACGGTTCCATTGTACAGAACGGGACGCTACTTGTCAGGCGGCTAGGTCGCCTGACAAGTCGTCCTAGTGTGAACCGACCCTTAGATGCACTGTTTTTTTTTCTCATGAGCACAAAAAATAAACAATGTATATTTTCACATAGAACAATACTGTTTAGAATACATAGATCTTTGAAACAAAACAAAGAACAGTGTACCTTTTATCGGCCCCTATTTTCCATTCCTCCATACTTTGGATGTTTCCTTCTAAGTGTGTTCCAGAAAAACCAGAAAAGTAACTATGAAATCTAAATAAAGAGAAAGTGCAGTCAAAACTTAAAAGTAATCACCTAGGTGTCATCATGATGAATGGCACGTAGAAGTGGACATTTTTTGCATTACAAACATTGTAACATTTGCAGAATTGTAGAATGTTCTCTCCCATGAAAAGCCATAACTTCATAACAACTACAAACAGAGATCCGACACATTGTTGTCCCAATAGATTTTTGCTTGTGGTGCTTACAGCTTTGCTACCTTTTCTTCAAGCCAAACGCGAACACTTTAGCAGGGCACAGCAAAAAAAAAATATATATATACATACATACATACATACATACATACATACATACACACATATATATATATATATATATATATATATATATACATATACATATACACATACATACATATATATATATACATATACATATACATACACGTACAGTATCTCACAAAAGTGAGTACACCCCTCACATTTTTGTCAATATTTCATTATATCTTTTCATGTGACAGTACTGAAGAAATGACACTTTGCTACAATGTAAAGTAGTGAGTGTACAGCTTGTATAACAGTGTAAATTTGCTGTCCCCTCAAAATAACTCAACGCACAGCCATTAATGTCTAAACCGCTGGCAACAAAAGTGAGTACACCCCTAAGTGAAAATGTCCAAATTGGGCCCAATTAGCTATTTTCCCTCCCCGGTGTCATGTGACTCATTAGTGTTACAAGGTTTCAGGTGTGAATGGGGAGCAGTTGTGTTAAATTTGGTGTTATCGCTCTCACTCTCTCATACTGGTCACTGGAAGTTAAACATGGCACCTAATGGCAAAGAACTCTCTCAGGATCTGAAAAAAAGAATTGTTGCTCTACATAAAGATGGTCTAGGCCAGTGATGAGGAACCTTGGCACCCCAGATGTTTTGGAACTACATTTTCCATGATGCTCATGCACTCTGCAGAGTAGTTGAGCATCATGGGAAATGTAGTTCCAAAACATCTGGGGTGCCAAGGTTCCCCATCACTGGTCTAGGCTATAAGAAGATTGCCAAGACCCTGAAACTGAGCTGCAGCACGGTGGCCAAGACCATACAGCGGTTTAACAGGACAGGTTCCACTCAGAACAGGTCTTGTCATGGTCGCACAAAGAAGTTGAGTGCACGTGCTCAGCGTCATATCCAGAGGTTGTTATTGGGAAATAGACATATGAGTGCTGCCAGCATTGCTGCAGAGGTTGAAGGGGTGGGGGGTCAGCCTGTCAGTGCTCAGACTATATTGTGCACACTGCATCAAATTGGTCTGCATGTCCCAGAAGGAAGCTTCTTCCAAAGATGACGCACTAGAAAGCCCGCAAACAGTTTGCTGAAGACAAGCAGACTAAGGACGTGAATTACTGGAACCACGTCCTGTGGTCTGATGAGACCAAGATAAACTTATTTGGTTCAGATGGTGTCAAGCGTGTGTGGCGGCAACCAGGTGAGGAGTACAAACACAAGTGTGTCTTGCCTACAGTCAAGCATGGTGGTGGGAGTGTCATGGTCTGGGGCTGCATGAGGGCTGCCGGCACTGGGGAGCTACAGTTCATTGAGGGAACCATGAATGCCAATATGTACTGTGACATACTGAAGCAGAGCATGATCCCCTCCCTTTGGAGACTGGGCAGTATTCCAACATGATAACGACCCCAAACACACCTCCAAGACGACCACTGCCTTGCTAAAGAAGCTGAGGGTAAAGGTGATGGACTGGCCAAACATGTCTCCAGACCTAAACCCTATTGAGCAACTGTGGGGCATTCTCAAACGGAAGGTGGTGGAGCGCAAGGTCTTTAACATCCACCAGCTCAGTGATGTTGTCATGGAGGAGTGGAAGAGGACTCCAGTGGCAACCTGTGAAGCTCTGGTGAACTCCATGCCCAAGAGGGTTAAGGCAGTGCTGGAAAATAATGGTGGCCACACTATTGACACTTTGGGCCCAATCTGGATATTTTCACTTAGGGGTGTACTCACTTGTTTGCCAGCTGTTTAGACATTAATAGCTGTGTGTTGAATTATTTTGAGGGGACAGCAAATTTACACTGTTATACAAGCTGTACACTCACTACTTTACATTGTAACACAGTGTCATTTCTTCAGTGTTGTCACATGAAAAGATATAATAAAATATTTACAAAAAATGTGAGGGGTGTACTCACTTTTGTGAGATACTGTATATATACACATACATATACATACATACATACACACACACGTATTGGGATTTTTTTCAGCAAAAATATGTAGCAAAATACATATTGGCCTAAACTGATGAAGAAATTTGATTATTTAAATTTTTTTTATTGGATATGTTTTATAGCGGACAGTAATATTTCTTTTTTTTTTTCAAATTTGTCAGTCTTAGCGAAAAAATAAAACCTCAGAGGTGATCAAATACCACCAAAAGAAAGCTCTATTTGTGAGGAAAAAAAAGGACATACATTTTAGATTCGGGTACAGCATCGCACGATCGTGCCATTGTCAGTTAAAGTAACGCAGTACCGTATCGCAAAAAATGGCCTGGTCATGAAGGGGGGTAAATCTTCTGGAGGGGAAGTGGTTAATTACTTTCCTATCCAGCGACATATCAGTGCGACGCTGGATAGGAAGGGTGATATCTCGGTCATAAAAATTGTAAAGATACAGTGTGAAAATGTCTTTTTTAAATGAATAAACAATAAAATGAAAAAATATAAAGCACGCCCGTTTCCCCATGCTTTCATGCAAATGCCAATGTTCACATAGGTCCCACATGTATATATAAACGGCGATTGCACCACAGATGGGAGGTATTCCCGCGAACGTAAGAACGAGGGAAATGATTTTAGCACCAGACCTCCTTTGTAACTGTAAACTAGTACCCTGTAAAGGCTTTTGTACTGGACAAGGGGAGGACTAGGATGTAAGGGGGGCAGCGATATAAGGGGAACTTATCCATCTGTGTGCCCCCTTCAAGTAGAGTTTCCCTTATGTAAATATATTATGTTTCCCTTATATTAAATATATTTAATATTATATATAATAATATATTATTATACATCATATTGCTAAAAGTATTGGGACACCAGCCTTTTACACGCACATGAACTTTAATGGCATCCCAGTCTTAGTCCGTAGGGTTCAAGATTGAGTTGGCTCCGCCCTTTGCAGCTATAACAGCTTCAACCCTTCTGGGAAGGCTGTCCACAAGGTTTAGGAGTGTGTCTATGGGAATGTTTGACCATTCTTCCAGAAGTGCATTTGTGAGGTCAGGCACTGATATGGACGAGAAGGTCTGGCTCGCAGTCTCTGCTCGAATTCATCCCAAAGGTGTTCTATCGGGTTGAGGTCAGGACTCTGTGCAGGCCAGTCAAGTCCCTCCACCTCAAACTCGCTCACCCATGTCTTTATGGACCTTGCTTTGTGCACTGGTGCGCAGTCATGTTGGAACAGGAAGGGGCCATCTCCAAACTGTTCCCACAAAGTTGGGAGCATGAAACTGTCCAAAATGTCTTGGTATACTGACGCCTTAAAGAGTTCCCTTCACTGTAACTAAAGGGCCAAGCCCAACCCCTGAAAAACAACTCCACACCATAATCCCCCCTTCACCAAATGATTTGGATCAGTGCACAAAGCAAGGTCCATAAAGACATGGATGAGTGAGTTAGGGGTGAAGGAACTTGACTGGCCTGCACAGAGTCCTGACCTCAATCCGATAGAGGCGTCCCAATACTTTTGACAATATAGTTCAAAGTCCAGCATGTATACAGCTTGTCTGAGCTTTCAGAAAACAGGGGGCGGAAAGCTAACATTACACTCTGCAAAGCTCAGCGATTGCTGATTGGAGGGGAGGGACACCCCCCTTTCACACAGCACACAGGAACAGAGTTGAGGCTGTCAATCACAGGCTGTGTGCTGGAGCTCTCTTGGTGTCAGGAAAACTTGTCAGAAGTAACTCATGCTGATAGCAGAGGAAGGAGGCAGCAGTCAGAAATGACACTTAGTGCTCTGGATTGAGACAAGGACACATTATAGAGGGATATGCTTTGTTCATAGTTCATGTCTGAGGTTTACAACTGCTTTAAACTTTAGATGAAGTTTTAGTAGTTAGATATACATTCACTTTATGTGCTTTATGTAATATATGTGTGTGTTATTATGTAAGAAGCATATGTTACATCACAGTCATTAAAGAGAGTGTTATCTCCTATCTCCAGATCCTCTGGGATTATAAGAGGAAGGGAAGGATACCTAGACCTGAACATAGATAACTCCACTGAAAGGTACAGGTCTTGGACTTACCCATATAGATTAGAAGTCAGGCACAGTCTTCCTTCCCCAGAAAGAATCCACACCCACACAGTACTCGCCCACTAATTACCTAAAAAGCATTTTAGTTAGAGAGGAATTAGAACCCCTTAGTTTTTTTATTTCTGTCTGTGACCCCATTAGGAAGCTTCACCCTCTCTATTTCTCCTGATTACCGTTATCACCAAGAGTGGCGGTAACACACAAATTTTGGGTTGTCACCAAAACAGGAAGAGAGGTGAAATCTTCCAGTCGGGGACACCAGTTCTTGTGATAACCAGGGATTCCCTCTCTTTGGAGGGATTTCCTCTCACATCCTGTTTTGGCTGTGGGACAGGAAGTGACATGAATTCTACCCAATAGGGACACAGATGGCAAGAAAAAAAAAAAAAAAAAAAAAACAACAGAGGTTATAAGCTTCCCATACTCTATCCAAAATAAAAATAAAATAAAAAAAGGTGTGCCTTTTACTTCAAATTAGAGTTCCAGTTTTCCTGTTGCTTTAACCACTTCAGCTCCGGAAGGTTTACCCCCCTTCACGGCCAGGCCATTTTTTGCGATACGGCACTGCATTACTTTAACTGAAAATTGCGGTCGTGGTACACTGTACCCAAATAAAATGTATGTCCTTTATTTCCCACACAAATAGAGCTTTCTTTTGGTGGTATTTGATCACCTCTGTGTTTTATTTTTTGAGCTATAAACAAAAAAAAGACCAACAATTAAAAAAAAAAAAAAAAGACAATATTCATTACTTTCTGCCATAAAACACAGCCAATAAAAAAAAACTAAAAAAAATCGAATTTCTTCATCAATTTAGGCCAAAATGTATTCTGCTACATATTTTCGGTTTAAAAAAAAAATCCCAATAAGCGTATATTAATTAGTTTGCACAAAAGTTATAATGTCTACAAACTATTGGATATTTTTATTTATTTTTATTTTACTTTTTTACTAGTAATGGCGGCGATCAGTGACTTATAGTGGGACTGCGATATTGCAGCGAACATTCTGACACTTTTGACACTTTTTGGGAACCAGTGACACTAATACAGCGATAAATCGTTTTAAAAAATGCACTGTCACTGTACTAATGACACTGGCTGGGAAGGGGTTAACATCAGGGACGATCAAAGGGTTTTACTATACTGTGTGAGATGTTTTTACTAGGGGAAGAGATGGAATTTATTCCTTGCATTGCAGAGACACAGACTCTATCTCTCCCCTCCTTGTCAGAATGGTGATTTGCCTTGTTTACATAGGCAGGCCGCCATTCTGCCTCTTTGCTCGATGATTGGCGGGTGCCGGTGGACATCTCATCCGCAGAACCCGGCGCTCAGCTCAGTGTATATATACACATACATACATACATATATATATATACATACATATATATATATATATATATACATATATATATATATATACATATATATATATATATATATATATATATATATATATATATATATATATATATATATACATATATACATATAAATATATATATATGAGATCCGGTGCAGAGGTGCCCCCCCATATCAGTAAAATTGCTATAGTGCGGATCTTAGGTGGTTAAATCTTTATCTTGGCCAAGCTGGCTCTCAGCACAAGTTTTCCTTAATGATTATCCGATTTGCGGTATATCAGCCGCCAATCTCATTGCGAAAAAGTTACCGTTGTTTATTAACTTCCGGATTTCTTCATTCATCTATGCAAATTCCAGGTCACCGGATTTATAACACAACACATACTATTTATATTACACATGATGTCAGCAAACAGATTCTTTCCTGAAAAATATATGAGGGTAGGAGAGGAACGGGAAGGGGGAGGAGAGAAGAGGGGATGGAGGTGATGAGAGTAAGAGGAGAGAAGAAGAGAGTAGAGGAGTGCAGAGGAAGGGAAAAGGAGAGGAGGACAGAAGGGATGAAAGTAGTACAGAGGAGGATAAGAGGAGAGGAGTTGAGAAGAGGAGAGCAGAAGGAAGGAGAGGAGCACAGAGGAGAGGAAGAGGAGAGGAGAACAGAAGGAGGAGAGGTGTACAGATGAGGGGAAGAGAGGAGGAGGGAAGAAGGGAGAAAATGAGTACAGAGGAGGGGACGAGGAGGGCAGAAGAAAGGAAGGGAATACAGAGGAGGATGGGAGGAGGGGAGGACAGAAGGGAGGAGAGGAGTACAGAGGAAGGGGAGAGGAGGGCAGAAGGGAGGAAGGGAGTACAGAGGAGGATAGGAGGAGAGGAGGATAGAGGGGAGGAGTACAGAGCAAGGGGAGAGGAGGGCAGAATGGAGTACAGAGGAGGAACAGAGGAGAGGAGGGCAGAAGGAGGAAAGGGGTACAGAGGAGGAGAGGAGGACAGAAGGGAGGAGAGGAGTAGAGAAGTGGAGAGCAGATGCAAGGAGAGGAGTACGGGATGAGGGGAAGAGGAGAGGAGAGCAGAAGGAGCAGATGTATACAGAGTAGAGGAGGGCAGAAAGGAGGGAGAGGAGTAAAGAGGAGAGGAAGAGGAGGGCAGAAGGGAGGAGAAGAAGTAGAGAAGAGAGGAAGAGGAGAGCAGAAGGGAGGAGAGGAGATTAGTGAAGAGAAGAGGAGAAAAGAAGGAAATAATTAGATGAGGAGAGTAAAAAGGAGAGGAGTACACAGGAGGAGAAGAGGAGGTCATAAAAGAGGAGAGGAGTACAGAGAAGGGGAAGAGGAAAGTAGGGCAGAAGGGAGGAGAGGAGCACAGGGAAGGGGAAAAGGAGAGCAGAAGGGTCAAGAGGAGTACAAAGGAAGGGAAGAGGAGAGGAGGGCAGAAGGGAGGAGGGGAGTAGAGAAGAGAGGAAGAGGAGAGCAGAAGGGAGGAGAGGAGATTAGTGAAGAGAAGAGGAGAAAAGAAGGAAATGATTAGATGAGGAGAGTAAAAAGGAGAGGAGTACACAGGAAGGGAAGAGGAGAAGAAGGCATAAAAGAGGAGAGGAGTACAGAGGAGGGGAAGAGGAAAGTAGGGCAAAAGGGAAGAGAGGAGCACAGGGAAGGGGAAAAGGAGAGCAGATGGGTCAAGAGGAGTACAAAGGAAGGGAAGAGGAGGGCAGAAGAGAGGAGGGGAGTAGAGAAGAGGGGAAGAGGAGAGGAGAGCAAAAATGGAGAAGAGGTGTTCAAAGAAGGGAAGGAGTAGAGGAGGGCAGAGGGGAGAAGAGGAGGAGAGGAGAGCAGAAGGGAGGAAAGGAGATTAGTGAGGAGAAAAGGGAAATGGGAGATGATGAGAGGAAGAGGAGAGGATATGGTTGGGGAGGAGAGAAAGAGAAGGGGAGTAGAGAGAAGAGAAGAGAAGAGAAGAGGGGAGGAGGAGAGAGAAGGGGATGGGAGATGATGAGAGAGGAGGGGAAGAGAAGAGGTGAAAAAACAGCAGAAGGGAAAGAAGAGAGGAGAGTGCAGGAGAGGATAATGAAAGCAGAGAAGAGGAAAGGAGAGGAAGAGGAGAAAAGTATAGAGAAGGGAAAGATGAGAGGAGCAAAGGTGAGGAAAGCAGAGAGGAACTATAGTAGCATAAAAAAGACAAAAAAGAACCCCCTAGCGGGGCTTTTGAGCAGCCAATGAAGTGCAATAGAGATGGTTGAAAAAATTGGATTTTATTAGTACAAAAAATATATAAATAACATTAAAAGAAAGAATTAATTGAGGAACTATAGTAGCAACTAAATTTAATTTGTATTAGCTCAATCAATCTGTACATAAAGTCAGGTAGATCTCGCCTAACTTTCTGGCTTGAGGACATCCAGCATCATCCAGCCCTTCCCCAATACTTACTTATTCTGCCCCCCACCTTTCATTCATTGGATAACAGTTCTTTTATTCATGGAGTGTTATCTAGGGCAGTCTGAATGCAAATACAGCCTAGAATCACCCACTCCTCCAGCATTTTGATATTTGCATAACTCCTCCCAAGAGCCAGCCCACTGCTTGCATTAGGGCTACAGACTCTTGCTAGGAGTACTGAGTCAGGGTGCTGTGATGTTTTCAGGATGCTATGTAGAGCACCCTGCTGGCCCCTCACACCAGCCATGATCTGCCTGCATTTCATTGAGAAGTACAGAGACCTAGTGATGACATCGACACGCTCCCAGTACAGAGACTGAGGTCTAACCCAGAGCTCTCCTGATTCCGGGTGACCTGATTGCTGTGATAGCCTATTGGTGGTCTAAGGGTTTTACCCTTAGGCGCAAAGGGGTTAAAGAAGACCGGGGGTAGGCAACCTTAAAGAGGTGGAGATCTGCCTGAACAACATAGGAGTCAAAGATATCCGGGCACAGTGTCACCTCCTCACACCTGATTTAAACCTCTAATGGTCGTACTACCGTGCCGCAATTGCGTGCATTGCACGACACTCATGGGTTTAAATCAGGTGGTGAGGTGGCAAATATATCGCCTCCTCACCACCTGTCAAACACACTTGGATCACTTTTCAGGGGAGCAGCAGTGTCTGCTGCAATTGTGAATGAGCCCTTAGTTGCATTTAGCAGCGGCACCCTTAGTGGGGGGTGGTAAAACCCTGCGAATCATGGTTTTGCCGAGGCAGCAGCAACCTTACCCTTGGGTGCCCCTCCACACCCGAAGAGCTCTCTGGATACCGTCTTGCAAGCCCAATGCCCACAGATGAACCCCATCCCTTCTCAGGTATCTCCAAGTCTCGAACTCCAATTCCAAGTGCCTAATGTCCAACCCCCCATTCCTCACCATAAACTTGCTCACTTCCCTATTGATCTTCCTCCTTGCCCTATTAACACCCTCCGCCGACCTGGCCATCCTCCATGTTGTATGAGCCATCATGTCCGACCAAACAATGACCATCTTCAGAAAGTCCTGCATTAATCGCCACACATCAAATTTGATGTCCCGCAAGATGTCTACCATCAATCTCACCCCCAAATCGTTGCCACCTAAGTGCAAAACTAAGACATCAGGCACCCTGTCCCTATGCACATAACGATGCACCTCATAAACCAACCTACCCCACAACATGCTCCGAACCACTTGATGCAGGCCTCCTGCCTAGTAAAACCCAACTGCCTACCTAGTACCTTCATATCTCACATCTCCCCTCCTGGCCCCCCAGCACACAAAGGAATGGCCCATTATCCAGACCAGTCCTGCCTCCGAACCTGTAATTAGAAGGTAACAAAAACAATACCATGTCCACTAACATACTGTAACCTACCCATTCAAACTGATATTCCACCCCAAATGAACATTTCACAGTCCCACCACTAGGTGGAGCCTAACATATATCTGGAACCTGCGCGATTCCCACTGCCCAATACGTTTTACTGCCTCTGCATCCATCCCATTTCTAGCCACCTCTGTCGCAGCCCCTATCCGAAACGAATGAGACTAAATTTTCCTCTCATTCAAAGCCAAGGCCCGTAAACATTTTCTAAATAAGGCCACAAATTGATAACGCGATAAAGGGACCCCATCCAAATGCACCAAAAAGGACCCCCTCACCTTCGGGCGAATACCCAAAAAACCCTTAAATGCCCCCACCAGGCACAACATCGAACCCGGCACCGGAAAAACATGTACCAGCCTCCCTTTTCCCATTTGATCCGTCTTTGATCTACGGAAAAATAATGACAAACCTTCACCTCCACACGTCACCTCCTGATTCCCAAGCCCCTCGTGCACGTTCTTGGACGGAATAACCAACTCTCCTATCCGAAACGCCCCAAAAAACGCCAGCAAAAATGCCGCCTTGAACTAGGTAAACTCGTATTCAGAGGAACACACCCCCCCCCAACTGTGCTATAATACCCATCAAAATCTCAAAGGTTATTGGTCTCCTGGCGTCTGTACGAACCACCGATCACCGATAGCCCTTTATCGCCTGCCGTACCCAGAAATCCTTTGTGAAGTTAGGTTGGCCTTGCAATTTGAACAGGAAAGCTAAACCCGCTAGCTTCTTCTGCAATGCCGACGCGGACACTCCCTCCTCCATCATCCTTGCAATATAATACAACACCAGGAGCCCCACTGCACCACCAACCAACTCTTCACCTACCCCTTGCACAAACGCCAGCCACTCCCGCCATACTTTTGTGTATGCTGACCATGTAACCTCACTTACCGACTTCCTGATCCATCCAGCGACGAGGCCAATGCTATCCCTCATAACCACTCGGGACAAGGCACCCCTTGCTGCTCCGCGTCCGGCGCCAACTCTCGGAACCTGCCTCACTGGAAGCGAGACAGTGCATCAGTGATAACATTTTCGACACCCGGGAGGTGTACTGCATGAATGAAAGCATTCAGTTACAAACATCTCAAAACCAAGTGTTGCAGTAACCTAATAACTGGCGGAGACGATGCAGTAATCCTATTGATCACTTGCACCACACCCACATTGTCTCCATGAAAATGCACCTTCCGGTCCCTAAACGCTGCTCCCCACAATTCCACCGCTAGCACCACCGGAAACCAGCAGTACCAGGTTCTTTGTAAAGCCCGCTTCAATCCATGACTGTGGCCATGGACCTGTACTCCACTGCCCCCAAAAGAATGCCCCATAACCTGTGGATCCCGCCACATCAGTAAACAGTTCGACGTCAAAATTGCTAACCGGTCCTGACATCCATAGCGCCCATCCGTTAAAGGACTCCCAGGAAGATATGCCATACCCTCAAGTCTTCCCTGTGCTCTTTCACCAAGCGTACATAGTGTCTCGGGGACTTAATTCCCGCTGTACTTGCCGCAAGCCTGTGACAGAAAACCCGCACCATTGGCAGAATTTGACACGCAAAATTCAGCTTACCCAATAGCGATTGCAGCCTTCGAAGCTGAACTTTGCGCAATCCAATTTCCCTTTTTAGATTCTCCAACTTGTCCTCTGGTAACCTGCCTTCCATTGCAACCGAGTCCAGGACAATGCCCAGGAACATGATGACCGTGCTAGGTCCCTCCGTCTTCTCGGGCACCAATGGAATGCCAAACCTATGCGCTATGTGCTCCAACGTTGCCAGGAGCACCCCGCAGATTCTGGAATAAGCTGGTCCTATGCAAAGAAAATCATCCAAGTAATGAATGACCGAATTCATGCCTGACACATCCAGTACCACCCATTCAACAAAAGAGCTGAATTGCTTAAATAACGCGCAGGATATGGAGCAACCCATCGGCAAGCATTGGTCCACGTAAAATTGGTCCTTCCAATGGCACCCCAGCAACCGGAAACTGTCAGGTGAACTGGAAGTAACCGAAAAGCTGACTCCACATCTGCCTTAGCCATCAATGCTCCCTTACAAACAAAATCGACCAGCGCGAACCATACAACCTAACTATAAGCAGCTATAGTACTGGGGGAAAAAAATGTATCAAATCCCAAAAAACATAAATAAAGAAGGCAGTACAGCGCATGAGAAATCCTAAATAAAACAATCAATAAATGTCCATAAAAAGATTAAATCCAATTCAAGTCCAGCAATTCCTTCAGTGATATTCGTGACATGCAATAGCTGATTTAAGTGACTGTAGTGACATGGACCTCCACCCTTGGTAGCACAAGCCGCTCACCTCTACAGATGGACCCCTGAGTAAATCAGTCAGGTCAAATCAGCAGTTCCTCATAGGGATAAAGACAGGGGGTGGTGTATGCAGATCCCGGTCAGGCTTCAGCAATAGATACTCTTGCAGTCATGACATGTAAAATATATAAAGGAAATCTAGTGCTCTCTGTAGATCGCTAAAAAATTGTTTATTTATAAACAAGTAAAATCACTTACAAACATCGCACTGTACCCCAGTGCAAAGGACAACAGCATATGTGAAAGGATGATCCACATCGGATGGACGAGCGGAGCGCGGGTGACGTCACGATCCAGACACGTGGGCAGTGCCATACGCGTTATGTCCCTAAAGGGGACATAACACCTATCTAGGTGTACATGGCAAGGTCCCTCTTTAGCAGAGGTGCTGCTCATTTGCCGGGGGTCTTTGGAGGGCCAGCCACCGCCGCTGAGGAAGTCCCGCCCCCTTTAGGGACGTAACGCGTATGGCACCGCCCACGTGTCTGGATCGTGACGTCACCCGCGCTCCGCTCATCCATCCGATCCTATTAATATACAGTTGTGCTCATAGGAGGCTTCTGGGTAAGTACGGACGTCACTTCCTATTTACGAACCAAACCAAAGCTTGGGACGCACGCCGGGTTAGAGAGACGGAGCAGTGTGATAGATCCCCACAAAACAAATAGCTGGACAAACTTGGTGCCGGTTCTAAGGGACCCCAAAGTGTGAGTTTGCATTTTACTTATTGTCAACACTTTTTTAGCTATAATAAACAAATATTTTATGCATACAAGTTGCACTATGATGGCTTTTTAATTTTTATTGGACACCATTATTACTGTGGAGAAATGAGGAATACCTAGCGGTAAACTAGCTGGAGCTTAGCCAGAACAGTGGAGTGGTTATCCCAGATGAACCAAAGGCAAATCTATGTATAGTCTCTGGTGAGTGCCCTTTTTATAAGGTGGTGGTGGCACATGAATTGGTGAAAAGATTCAGCACAAAGCACGCAGGAAGAACCTCATATGATTGGGATTTTTAAGGCAACAAAAAATAGGAATATATTAAAAATTCGATAAATTTTATTTATACAAAGAATTGTTAAAAAATAATTAAACACATGAAATCATACAATTGAAGAGAGTAAAAGAATGTGATACACTACAGAAGTGGCAAAAAATCATACAATCCAACGCGTTTCAAAATGATTAAATTTCTTCTTCAGGGATAAGTTTTTGCCATTATAGTAACCATGATTGACCCAGCGAATTCTCAGCGTATCACTCCAAAAAACTCCCATCCAGTCCGTAACGGTCTTTGATCGTGCAAAAGAGCCCCCAGATATTGAGATCCAAGGAGAGACACCAAATTACCCCGAGCAAAAGAAGAACGCGGGGGGGGGAAGAGGAATGTGGAATCTTGCATGGAAGATGCGAGTATATGTGCCTTCAAATGCGAAAAATTCAACTATAGTAGAGAGGGAAAATTCCCCATCCACAGTTTTAGAGCATATCTCCCACAGATGAGCACAGGCTTATACAGAGTCCAACAGGGTCCAGGAGGGACAAAAATTAGCTCCGAGCCCAAGTACAAACCCACGGCTGTCTGATCCTAACAATAGATGATAGAGAAATGACGCCATTGTCAAGCACTTTTCTGCAGCAGAGAATGACATTTTCCGAACCGATTTTGGGGCCCCGTATCTCAGGGCCACTTAGTGCTAGGAACTCCAGCTTTGGATATGTTGTGGAACCAGGTCCACTAGGTTTGCACACCAAATTTGGGGTTTATAGCATCAAGTGGCCCTGAGATACGGGGCCCCAAAATCGGTTCGGAAAATGAAATTTTTTGCTGCAGAAAAGTGCTTGACTCGAGTATAAGTCGAGGGGGGCACTTTCAGCACAAAAAAAGGTGCTGAAAAATTCGACTTATACTCGAGTATATACGGTATGTATTTATGTTGATAGTTGGTACAATATTGGCATGTTGCACTTTGCAGTGGTCTTGAAATAATATTGGTGTTTAAATAATTTGCACATTTATTGACACATTTGCACTTTAAAGTAAAATTGATGTATAAGGTACAGTGGGGACAGAAAGTATTCAGACCCCCTTAAATGTTTCACTCTTTGTTATATTGCAGCTGTTTGCTAAAATCGTTTAAGTTCGTTTTTTTCCTCATTAATGTACACACAGCACCCCATATTGACAGAAAAACACAGAATTGTTGACATTTCTTCTTTACTTCTCTCACCAAGGCTCTTCTCCCTGGATAGCTCAGTTTCGCCGGACGGCGAAGGGTTCTGGTCGTCCCAAACATCTTCCATTTTCTTTTTTTTTTTTATTTCTTTTTATTGAACATTTTTATCAAGCATACAAACATCTGGGTTATGTCAACATGACAATTTCCCAGTTAACCGGCCACGCAGGGCCTAACATGACTATCAGACTAACATAGTCAACTATAACCTAGCACATATATCCCAACTTCCCTCCCCCCTCCTCCCCTCCCACCTTGTCACAGCTCAAGGATGACAACCTGCCAAAATAAGCAAATAAGCCTGATCAACACTAAATACTTTCTTGTAGTAATGTACTAATTTACTTAGTGCCCTCAATGACATCAGTCTGAGTGTCACCTTAAAAGTAAGGATAGCGGATTCATCTTAAGGCATTCCCATCTGTTATTCAACCCCCGAGATCAGGAGTTATAATGAATTCATCCACTATCCAACCGTAATGTCAGATTCACACCAGACCTTCCATATTTTATCAAACTTTTTCCCACACCCCCTCGCTCTATATGTGGATTTATAAAAAGGTAGCATAGTATTGACCAGCTTCATCCAAAAACTAATCTCTGGAGCATACTTATTCTTCCATTTAAGTAATATTGCTTTTTTGCCATAAAACAAAAGGATGGTGAGTAACGTTCTCAGAGCCCTCGTTGGAACCACCTCCTCCACCAGTCCCAACAAGCAAACCTTTATTGTCATTGGAATGGGCACTGACACAAGATCTGAAATACACTGTGTGATTTCCTTCCAAAAATCCTGAATGAGTGGGCACGACCAGAATATGTGCTCAGCGTTAGCTGGAGAGAACGAACATCTCCAGCATTTTGCCGAATCACTTCTATATATTTTTGCAAGCCTAGCCGGTGTGTAATAACTTCTATGCAAGAATTTAAATTGTATTAATCTATCCCTTGCTGATACTAGGTGACTAAAAGGTTGTGTCCATAGGTCATCCCAATCTTCCCCCTGTATTTCTGGAACTTCAGTCTCCCATTTTATTCTACAGTTAGTTACTGCCTTAGGTGGTGTTTTGAAGAATTCTTTATATGTTACTGAGAGAGTTTTGGCCAATTCCTCCTCACTAAGCATGGATTCAAGGGTTGAGGGCAGGGATTCCACTCTCAACTCTTTGAATTGCTTCTGGTAGGCGTGTCTGAGTTGGAGATACCGGAATAGGTAGGAATTAGGTACCGTATATACTCGAGTATAAGTTGAGTTTTTCAGCACATTTTTTTGTGCTGAAAGTGCCCCCCTCGACTTATACTCGAGTCAAGCACTTTTCTGCAGGAAAAAATTTCATTTTCCGAACCGACTTTGGGGCCCCGTATCTCAGGGCCACTTGGTGCTAGGAACCCCAAATTTGGTGTGCAAACCCAGTGGGCCCCAAAACCGGTTCGGAAAATGTCATTCTCTGCTGCAGAAAAGTGCTTGACATTTTCTGAACTGATTTTTGGGGCCCTGTATCTCGGGGCCACTTGGTGCTAAAAACCCCAGCTTTGGAAGTTTTATGGTGCTAGTTCCACTGGGTTTGCACACCAAATTTGGGGTTCTTAGCACTAAGCAGCCCCGAGATACGGAGCCCCAAATTTGGTCAACTGTGTCCATCTGCAGCAATGTCATTTCGGGACCCTTTGGGTTCAGAGACCCCAAATTTTGGCTGCAAATTTTGGCATCTAGGAACCCTTAACTACAGAGTTTGAAGTTCAGGGGACCTATGGCTGCAAATGGGCACAGTGACGCTGCAAATGGGCATTGTTGACCCTCTTTTCCACTTACAGTAGCTGTGCATTTCTCACCCTCATCTTATACTCGGGTCAATACGTTTTTCCCATTTTTTTGTGGTAAATTAGGGCCTCGACTTATACTCGGAACGACTTATACTCGAGTATATATGGTAAGTCGTGTCTGGAAAACGTCTTCCATTTAAGGATTATGGAGGCCACTGTGCTCTTAGGAACCCTAAGTGCAGCAGAATTTTTTTTGTAACCTTGGCCAGATCTGTGCCTTGCCACAATTCTGTCTCTGAGCTCTTCAGGCAGCTCCTTTGACCTCATGATTCTCATTTGCTCTGACATGCACTGTGAACTGTAAGGTCTTATATAGACAGGTGTGTGGCTTTCCTAATCAAGTATAATCAGTATAATCAAACACAGCTGGACTCAAATGAAGGTGTAGAACCATCTCAAGGATGATCAGAAGAAATGGACGGCACCTGAGTTAAATATATGAGTGTCACAGCAAAGGGTCTGAATACTTAGGACCATGTGATATTTCAGTTTTTCTTTTTTAATAAATCTGCAAAAATGTCAACAATTCTGTGTTTTTCTGTCAATATGGGGTGCTGTGTGTACATTAATTGGGAAAAAATTAACTTAAATGATTTTAGCAAATGGCTGCAATATAACAAAGAGTGTAAAATTTATGGGGGTCTAAATACTTTCCATCCCCACTGTGTATATATATTGTGAAAGGGTGGTATAGGGTTTATACATTGTGGTAAGCTATTATTGGTAAAGGTTTGAATCAGCGCAGTTACTTTCTCTTTTTTAAACAGATCTTTTTCAGCTGCCTTTCTATTTTGGGATTATTTACCTCTGGCCCTCTTTGGTCATCTTTTGCCTGCTTTTTCTGTGTCTCCTGGCCGCTGTCCATTGTTGGTGTGTGGGCAATGTAAGTAATGGGACTGTAAATATATGCTTCCCACTTTGTCAATTTTGCCGCCATTTTATGTTTAATAGATGCATAATATGTGTTTCTATATTTTTTAGACCATAACCTTTACTTAATTGCATGACAGATTATCCCTGAAGGAGTAAAAGTCACTCCGAAACGTGTAGGAATAGTGTATGCTATCAGCATCACCTGCTGACATTGATTATGTACTTGTTGTTTACATAATCTGCTGCTGCTTATCCATATATGCTGGTTCAGTATTTTCGATGATCTCTCTCTCTCTCTCTCTCTCTCTCTCTCTCTCTCTCTCTCTCTCTCTCTATATTATATATATATATATATATATATATATATATATATATATATATATATCTGTATGTTTAAATTACTTTTTTTGATACCATTAAAAATCTCTTTTTTAACTAAATTGCTTCACAGTCTATGCCTTTAAAGTCCCACCCTAAGGGGAAATCTGTATTTTTGCGCTCTCACACTTTGAATGACAATTACTCAGTCTTGCAACACTGTACCCATATAAAATGTTTGTCCTTTTTTTCACACAAATAGAGATTTCTTTTGGTGGTATTTAATCACCACTAGGGTTTTGAATTTTTATCCTAAAATAAAAAAAAGACAGACAAATTTTGCAAATTAGTAATTTTCCTTCATAGATTTTGACCAAAATTTATACTGTTACATATCTTTGGTAAAAATAACCCAAATCAGTGTATATTATTTGGTCCGTGTGAATGTTATAGAGTCTACAAGCTATGGTGCCAATCACTGAGAATTGATCACACCTGATGTACTGACGATCTCATTTCTTGAGACACTAAGGCTGGGTTCACACTGGTGCGACACGACAGCCGTCCTACTTTGGATCCGACTTTGTCCTGCGACATGAAGCCGGCATGTGTCCGATTTTCAATGAACGGGGATCCGACTTGGATCCCCGCCAATGCCCGGCACTGTGTTTGGTATGAATCTTTAGGGGGAACTCCGCGCCGAATTTTAAATAAAAAACCGGCATGGGTTCCCCCTCCAGGGGCATACCAGGCCCTTGGGTCTGGTATGGACCTTGAGGGGAACCCCCTACGCCGATAAAAACGGCGTGGGGGTCCCCCCCAATCCATACCAGACCCTTATCCGAGTACGCAGCCCGGCCGGACAGGAATGGGGGTGGGGACGAGCGAGCGCCCCCCCCCTCCTGAACCGTACCAGGCCGCATGCCCTCAACATGGGGGGGTTGGTGCCTTGGGGGAGGGGGCGCGCTGCGGCCCCCCACCCCAAAGCACCTTGTCCCCATGTTGATGAGGACAAGGGCCTCTTCCCGACAACCCTGGCCGTTGGTTGTCGGGGTCTGCGGGCGGAGGGCTTATCGGAATCCAGGAGCCCCCTTTAATAAGGGGGCCCCCAGATCCCGGCCCCCCACCCTATGTGAATGAGTATGGGGTACATGGTACCCCTACCCATTCACCTAGGGAAGTGTCAATAAAAAAAACCACAGTACACAGGTTTCAAAATTAATTTATTGGGCAGCTCCGGTATCTTCTTCCGACTTCTCCCGGTGTTCCGCCTCTTCTCCCGGGCCCCGCCGCTATCTTCTTCCAGCTCTATTGCCAGCGAGGGGCCCGGTCTGCTGCCGCTGTCTTGTCGCCGCTGTCTCGCCGCTTCCTCTCTTCATCTCTTCTTCCGATGTTGACACGACGCTCTCCCCGGCTGGAATGCTCTCTGTGCGCTCTGCTCTGACTTATATAGGCGGTGACCCCGCCCCCTTATGCCGTCACAGTCCCTGGGCATGCTGGGACTGTGACGTTTTAGGGGGCGTGGTCATCACCCGGGCTGCGTGCTCGGATAAGGGTCTGGTATGGATTGGGGGGGACCCCCACGCCGTTTTTATCGGCGTAGGGGGTTCCCCTCAAGGTCCATACCAGACCCAAGGGCCTGGTATGCTCTTGGAGGGGGAACCCATGCCGGCCTTTTATTTAAAATTTGGCGCGGAGTTCCCCCTCAAGAACATCTGAGCACAAGTCGCGTGCCGAAGTCGGATCATGCAAGACGGCAATCCGACTTTGATCCGACTTCAATGATAGTCAATAGGCTGAAGTAGGATTAATCCCATCCGTTCCGCAAGACGATGGAAAATAGAGTCACCATCATTCTGGATTTCACGGACAGGATCGGATAGCAGCGGGTGTCAGCAGACAATTCAACACTAGAGTTGCCAGCTCATCCCTTTAAACCCGAACACATATTAATTGCACAGGTTCTGTGGCTGATTAAGGTGATAATTAAACTCATATGGTACCTTATCAGCATTAAATTAGCCTCAGAACCTGTGTAATTCATATGTGTTCGGGTTTAAAGGGATGAGGTGGCAACCCTGGTCACCACTGACATCCGCCGCTCCATAGGACTTTCTGATCGGAACGCCCGTTTGAAAGGGGCCTTACAATTTGAAGTCCCTGGAGCACCAGTATTTGGAAAATTGTGGCAAGGAAATGAAAGCGCTTTTTTTTTACGCATTTTTTACACATTTTTATGGCACTGATGAGGATGAGGATCCACTGATAGGGTGGCACTGATCACTTACTGATGTGCACTGATGAGCACTCACTGATGGCACAGTAGGTGACTGATGAGCACTGATAAGTGCTCACTGATGGCACTGATGTGCACTGTGGGGGCACTGATGGCACTGTGATGGCACAGTAGGTCACTGATGAGCACTTATAATCACTCACTGATGGCACTGATTAGCAGACATGGGGGTAAGGCACACATGTGCAAGTCACAAGCAAGTCTCAAGTCTTAACCTTCAAGTCATAAGCAAGTCCCAAGTCACTGTGGCGAAAAGCAAGCAAGTCAAGTCGAGTCCCTGCTAGAAGTCAAGCAAGTCAAGTCAAGTCATTTATTTTGGTCAAGTCACAAATTAAGTCAAAATACTGATCTACCCCATTTTCATCCTTTAAATGAGTTAAAAGTCAGTTTTCAGGAAAGATTTTGTTTTATTTTCAACATTAACAAAACAGCTTAGTGCTTTTTTCTTGGCATATTAAAGAAACACTTTGAATGCCCAAATAGCAGACAAGGAGCAGAACACTCAGCAATTAAATGGCCAACAAGCCTGAAAAAAATGTAGTCCTTGCTGAGGGGGAAAATAACTAAGCTCAAAGTTTGAACTTGACACAATGCCAATATCTGGACACTTGAATGGTGATGAGAATAATAGTATTCCCATCACCATTCTTCAAGTGTCCAGATATTGGCAATTTGGCATTGTGTCAAGTTCAAACTTTGAGCTTAGTTATTAGAATAGAAAAAAGAGGGAGAAACACCCGCGCAATGGGATGCATGCAATGGAATAAAAATTACAAAATTAAAGAATGTTGTTGGAACAGCTGCCACTACCGATTACTTCCACTAGGTGGAGTAAGATATAAGAAAAAAGGAATAGAATTAGATAGCGCTGTTTCCAAGCCTGGTGAATTCAAATGTGTTATAAAGGTCCTGGATGTGCATAAGTCAAGTTGGTTGTCTGACTTAATAAAGTGCAGTGTGTGCTCTAAAAAAGATATAACTTAATCCGTATAAATATAATATATCCATATATAAATGAACCCTATTTTTAAATTAAAAATATTTGTGGAAAATTATGTGATCCATAACGTAAATCGATAATGTACATATGAAGTGAACAAACAAATATATATAATCAAGTGCTTTCAGTGCTGCTAGGATCTGGTGAGTGCAATCAATCACTATTAGAACACGGTTTAAGGCACGCACTGAAAGGTTTGGAATATCTATCAGAATCCAGGGGTTTTCTTTGTAGCAGCACTGAAAGCACTTGTTTATATATATTTGTTTGTTCACTACATATGTACATTATCGATTACGTTATGGATCACATAATTTTCCACAAATATTTTTAATTTAAAAATAGGGTTCATTTATATATGGATATATTATATTTATACGGATTAAGTTATATCTTTTTTAGAGCACACACTGCACTTTATTAAGTCAGACAACCAACTTGACTTATGCACATCCAGGACCTTTATACACAATTCCACGGGATAAACATTCACTGAATACTATAGGCAACATCTTTACAATCTTTCCCACTCCATACTGCCCTCCCACTAAGAGAATAACACATTTGAATTCACCAGGCTTGGAAACAGCGCCTATCTACTTCTATTCCTTTTTTCTTAGTTATTAGAATAGCCACTTAAAATGCATTGCATTTGCAAAAAATAGTATTCTCACTTCTCAGAATACAATTTTTTGCAAATGCAATGCATGTTAAGTGGCTATTCTCAGAATATCCACTTAACATGCATTGCATTTGCAAAAAATTTAATTGGAAAGTACTTTCTCGCTCAGTTGTGAGCCATGGTGTCGCATTATCACCCCACCATGGCTGAACACACGTTCAACAGGTGCGCTTGATGCAGGGACTGACATTACTCTTACCGCTACCCTGAAAAAAGAGGGGAGCATGTGCCTGTTCATGGCCCAAAACTGAAGGCAGCTCTGTCCATCACAAATGTCTAAATACTGGTTCAGCTGAATTTGGGGACTGGAACATGAATCTCTCTTCTGTTTTTTGCGGTATGCTGTGAACAGCCCAGATTGACTCTCTGACTCTGCCACTGGCATTTGCTCGTCTTCATCGGTGGTTGTTGGGGTGGGCTTGCAGTACTCTTTGAGAATTAAGTCTGAAAAACACAAGCATAAAACAGTGACTCAATGCACTCAGGTGTTATTACTGCAAACGGGTTATTTCCAAAAACATAACATACTTTTTATCATCGCAGACACAGCCTCCTTGACATTTTCGGTAGCCAAAACATCATGGGTCAACCACATGGTGCCAAATGAAGGATCCAGCAGAGCAGCTTTTAGGTATAGAGGGTCAGAGAAGGGTAAGGTTGCTACATCATTCTGTTCATCTGCCATCCTCACATTGACAAAGATCCCTTCCAATAGTCTTTGGAGTGATTCTTGCAGGCTACGGATCAAGCCACCAAGGTAGCGCACGCTCTCTTTATGATTTTCCAAGTGGTGATTCAGAGAAAGGATACAGGGTACAACAGCACTTATTGTCACAAGTTTTTCTCCCTGTGAGAGGTCTGTGGCTTCTCCAAAAGGCATGTTGCAGTTTATAATGAGGTCTGACAGGATTGAATTTGTAATTGCCTTTTGCTGCTGGTGGTTGCAGTGGTATAGCTGCACAGTCCCCTGTGCGATGAATTGTGAGATTTGAGGCTGGGTATCATCAAAAGTCCCTTTGGTATGGATGTACTCTTCATATCTATAGAGTAAACAGAAGAGAGATAGAAAAAAAAGTTAGCTATGTGATTTATTGATTTGAACAACAATACACTCTGCTCCCACCTAAAGTGGGATGTAGGCCTAATTTGCATATATATATATATATATATATATATATATATATATATATATATACATACATACATACACGTGATGTTACTGTACCTACTTTTCTTTGTGGGTTTTGTAGTGACGGATGAAGTTGGATGTTGTGGTGGACGTGTCTCTTATTTTTGAGTTGCAGACCTTGCATATCATCGTTCTCTTCTTTTCACCAACATCTAAAACATAATCCTTAAATCCAAATTTAATTATTTTTGGAATCGCTCCCTCCATTATAGCTGCCTTGTGCGTTGGTCTGTCAGGGGCGGATCCAGAGTTTGCTGTCGGGACAGCCCGGGCACTGCCAGAAGATAAGGTGTTGCTGCTTAGTACACTAGTACTTACAGAACTATTTTTAATGTATTATATATATATACGGTCCTAACCTAACCTTGTTTAAAACAGTGACACGTTTATCATTCCAGATTAGAATATTACATTAGTGACTCACAGTGACACTTTTTGGGCACCAGTGACACCAATACAGTGACCAGTGCTAAAGTTTGCATTGATTTCAGCATGCATGGAGCATTGCAGTACATGAACTTTCACTGGATGTGGACTGTTTAATGAGTTTGTAGTACGCATGCGCATGGAGCACTTTATTCAGCAATATGATTTTTATGTAATATTCACGTTGAGCACTTTGTACTTCGCACAAGTAATAGTTAATTAGTGAAGGATTTAGGGAGGAACTGGTCTGGGACTGGGGGTCAGTGCAGTGGCTGTCGCAGTGCAGGAGAAAAAAGCACAGAGCCGAGGAGGAGGAGAAAACAAGGAAAGAAGGTTTGTACCTACCTAGGTTTCATAGTTTTAGCATGTGCAATGATATTGATGATTGATTGCATCTGCAATCATATCTGCATCCTGCAATCATCAGTACAGGCCCTGGCCAGGGCCCTGCTAGCTGCTACATCACTAGTGCAGATTTGCAGAAGCTGCAGGTCTGTTTGATGCAGTGCCAAGCAAGCTAATGATAAGTTTGCAGGGAAGTTTTCAGGGAAGCATTTGCTTGGCACTGCATCAAACAAACCTGCAGCTTCTGCAAATCTGTTTCCTCCTCCTCGGATCTGTGCTTTTTCTTCTGCGCTGTGACGACCACTGCACTGACCCCCATTCTCAGACCTGTTCCTCCCTGAGTCGTGTGACTGTCCCTGCTCCAGTGCCCCCTCAGTAGAAGAATAATAGTCTGCCATGACTTACTCTATGGCTGCTGGACTGGACACCACTCAGATTCAGTCAGTCGGCTAGGCTTGGCTGGCTCCTTGGGCAACTTCCAGTTCCTTCTTCCTCCCCCACGTGAGGCCCGCGACTCACGCTGCTGGCTCTGCACACTTGCACAGAAGCCCAGCCCCTCCCTCAGAGATCACTCCGCAGCAGGAAGGGGGCGGCACCGCGGCCTGGCCGGACGGAATACAGAGACCTACAGCCTAGGTGGAGAGACTGCAGTGCAGTCATCATCAAATAAAAAAAAAGTCTGCTGCGGCCACGAACCCTGCAAGCGCCGCTCGCGGACACCTATCCGATCCCCGCCCACAATGTTAGCAAACTGTATTTGTGCGGGCAGAAGCCGGGACTCGGGGGAGCTTTCTTTTGTGGGGGGCGGCTTTTGCCTAGGCCAAGACACAGCACTGGTGGTGCCAAGTCATTGCAAGTCATTGCAAGTCAAATAGCCCAAGTCAAAGTCAAGTCGCAAGTCATTAGTGGCAAGTCAAAGTCAAGTCGAGTCATTTATTTAATTTTGTCAAGCAAGTCGCAAGTCCTCATACAGGTGACTCGAGTCCGACTCGAGTCAAGTCATGTGACTCGAGTCCCCCACCTCTGCTGATTAGCACTGCAGTGGTACTCGGGATCGTGCCAACTCACGCTGCTGTGGTGTTTCTCTCTCCTCTCCTCACACAATAAGTGATCGCTTTGTCATTGGATGGAGCGATCACGTGGTAAAGGGCCGCTGTGATTTACCCCGATCTGTGATGTGCTAGGTCCTGAAGACCCAGCGGTCATGCACCTATCATCAGATATAATTTTTATAAGTGCATTCATGGTAGGTAATGTGTCAGTATTACATGTCCGGGTATTTATTACCTCTCACAGAGATCATAGTACCCCCCCCCCCATGCCTTCTTTTACATTTCTCTCCAAAAGCAAGGTACCATCTTTGTTCAGGCATCATCCAGGTCTAGCATCTACTTCCTGGAATGATCTGCGGACACAGACATGTAACTGCTGCTTCAAGGAGTATAAGGCACTATCTCCTGAAATTAAATAGGTCGTGCCTGATTGGTTTGTTTAATGACTCCAGCTACAAGGCTCCTGAGCTATTGAACTTAAAAGAGAGGAAAAAATCCAATTATAGGACAATAATGTTGCTGTAAACATTCTCATTAACTTTTGTATCGCTTTTTATAACGTCTTGCTGGCAATAAACTGCTGGCAATATTGTAAGCTAATTATTAATTTATCAGCATCGTGTACAAGTTAATTGATGGGTGGTGCACACGGGGTCACTGGTGAATAAGTGTCATTGGCTGTGAATCTGACATATTGATTAATGTTTTGCAAGTCATCATGCAGTGACAGAATATGTGATATATAGCCAATTCCAGTAAAAAAAATATTGTCAGCTTGGGTGGGCTTCATTGGGTTGAATTCCATCTATGTATCTATCTATCTATACTAATAAAACCAACTATCGAGCCTTTTCCCACAAAATCAAGTGTTTATGGAATAGGTGAAATCGCTAAAAAGAATATCTAAATGAGTTAAATGCGACCAATTAGGTCTGAAGCAGCTACCATATACACACCTACCGATGGCAAGTTTAGAAGAATAAAAAAAAAACCATACATACATACAGGCAGCGCTACAAAGAAACACACAGTCCAATTATTTCAGTTGTGCAATCGGAAAATAGTGTAAACACATATAAAGTCCAAATAATCTGCAATCATGTGCTGTGTGTCAGCACCGTAATGAATATATGAAAAGTCTAAAAGGTGTTTGATTCCCACACTGGGATAAAAAGCTGTCACCAACACCTCCACATGTGAAAAAGGACAGGGGGATATGTATGTCCCCCTCTAAATCAGACACTTACCAGAAAAAACTGGATTAAAATAGAAAAACACCAGATCTTTGCTTGGACACTCTCTCAGGATAATCTCTCCCCAGATCCTGTTGCAGCTGGGAGGGTGGATCAGACGCTAATGAGCTTCAAGTTTAGCACGACCCCCTTGGGGAATGCTTAGATTTACCTGCTCACAGTGGGGCTGGAGCTCAAAATTTTTGGGGGGTGCAAACAAACTGAAAAAAAAAATCCCCATCAATTGCAGCCACTGTGCCATCAAACTCAACCACTGTGCCCATCAATTGCCGCCACTGTGCCATCAAACGCAGCCACTGTGCCCATCAATTGCCGCCACTGTGCCATAAAATGCAGCCACTGTGCCATCAAACGCAGCCACTGTGCCATCAAACTCAACCACTGTGCCCATCAATTACCCCCACTGTACCATCAAACGCAGCCACTGTACCATCAAACGCAGCCACTGTACCATCAAACGCAGCCACTGTGCCATCAAACGCAGCCACTGTGCCATCAAACGCAGCCACTGTGCCATCAAACGCAGCCACTGTGCCATCAATTGCCGCCACTGTACCATCAAACGCAGCCACTGTGTCCATCAAATGCAGCCACTGTGCCATATCAAACGCTCCCACTGTGCCATCAAATGCTGCCACTGTGCCCCATCAAATGCAGCCTCACTGTGCCCCATCATATGCTCCCACTGTGCCCCGTCAAATGCTCCCACTGTGCCCCATTTAAAACGCAGCCACTGTGCCATATCAAATGCTGCCAGTGTGCCCCCCGCCCGCTGTCTGTACTTACCCTTTCTCGGTGGAGGTGGGACAGCTCCTCGATGTCTTCTCCCGTCCCCACTTCTCGTCCTCTGCTATGATTGGACGCCTGATAGGCGTCCAATCACAGTGCCTGGCGTTTCAGCCAATCAGGTGACAGGTAACAGATCCCAGCACCTGATTGGCGGAAAGGCGGTTTAGTGTTGGGAAAGCGAATATTCATTCGCTTTTCTAACACAACTGAGTGACCTTTTTTGACCCCTATTAGAGCGCCGCCCGAAAAAGGGCCAGGTGCCTGAATTGGGGGTGGCAGCGGCTGCCATAGATAGATTCATGCAATGCATGAATCTATCTATTGGTGCTAGAGGGGTGACTTAAGGCCCCTTTCACACTTGCGCGACTTCACCACGATTTTACATTGATTTTACCATGCTTTTTCCGCGATTTGGGAGCAGTACTACTTTGTACGACTTAACCATTCTCAGCTTGTGCTTACAAAGTTGTACTGAAATCGTGTCTATATTATTCAGGTACGATTTGCATGCTACTTGAGGGTTTAACATTGAGGTCTATGGACATCAACTCGCATGGAAGTTGGACCAGAGTAGTGCAGGAACTACTTTGAAGTCGGCACGACTTAAAGTCGTGCCAATATGAATTGTAGTCATTGAAAATCATGGAGAATGACTTGTCATATGATTTTGCAGTACAAAATCGTGGGACAAGTCGTATAAGTGTGAAAGGGGCCTAAAGGCCCCTTTCACACTTATACAACTTGTCCCACGATTTTGTACTGCAAGGGCCCCTTTCACACGATTTTGTACTTAAGGCCCCTTTCACACTTATACGACTTGTGCCACGATTTTGTACTGCAAAATCGTATGACAAGTCATTCTCCATGATTTTCAATGACTACCATTCATATTGGCACAACTTTAAGTTGTGCCGACTTCAAAGTAGTTCCTGCACTACTTTGGTCCAAGTTCCATGCGAGTTGATGTCCATAGACCTCAATGGTAAATCCTCAAGTAGCATGCAAATTGTTAACGGCAAAGTTGTGGCAAAGTCGTACAAAGTAATACTGCTCCCAAATCGCGGCAAAATCACGGTAAAATCGCACGACTTTGAAGTTGCACAAGTGTGAAAGGGGCCTAAAGTAATAAGTCAAAGTTTATTTTCTATACTGGACAACTCAAGGGAGATCTTTGTTACACAGAGGAGGTAATAGATCAACTGAACTTTGGATAACAGTCCCTCAGTAGAGGAATTCCTCCACAATAATACAAGTTAAGACAATTAAGAGAACGAGAAAATATGGGAATTGAGTGGTATGCTAGCTGGCCAACATCATACATTACATCATAGCAAGAACATGCAGCAAGGTGCTTTTAAGGGACGCCCCCTTGGACTTTGAAGGGCAGAGAAGAGTAATAAAAAGTAGAATATGTAAGAAAAAGGCACAGGAGTGCCAAATTTATTGAAATACAAAAGTAGAAAATATATTGTGTGTGAACACAGTTTATTTAAAAAGTATAGACAATACACCAATGAATCATCATCAACAAGATATATATATATATATATATATATCTATATCTATATCTATATATATATATATATATATATATATATATATATATATATATATATATAAAAGCTAATAATCCAGGATACTGCTCAAAATAAATTGAGATCAGTCAAATAGATTTGTAGCATACATCCTGACATGTTTCGGAAATTCGTATTGGTACATGTTTTTTTCTTCATCAGGGGAGGTTCATGGTTGGGTAAATGATTTTCATATCTGTAACATAGATATATATGTATAATAATATTTGCACAGTGATAGTGGTATAAAACTTTGGGCACCT
The DNA here is from genome assembly GCA_037952925.1 of Lithobates clamitans. Classification (NCBI taxonomy): domain Eukaryota; kingdom Metazoa; phylum Chordata; class Amphibia; order Anura; family Ranidae; genus Lithobates; species Lithobates clamitans. The sequence continues at coordinate 1,672,137 of JBBGZY010000902.1, read as the reverse complement.
TCTCCTGTGGGGGGTGTCCATACTGCCAGTATATGGACAGACGCAAAGGCATAGATTTACCTAATGGACATCATTTCCGTGCTAAACACTATGTCAACTGCAAAACTCCCGGCATAGTATACTTACTCACATGCGAATATGGTTGCTATTATGTCGGGAAGACAATAACGAGTGTTGGAAAAGATTGTACCAACATATCACCACAATTCAAAAACGTGACCCCGATGTACCTATTGGCCGTCATATGGCTTTGGTGCACCCAGAGTCAATTCCCAAGGTTCATTTCTTGGGACTTGACCGTATACATTTCCATTCAAGAGGAGGTAATTTTAATAAACGCCTCCTCCAATGCGCCTCCGTGTCAGAGAGACGTCCTAAGTTCTACGGCCAGCTGTTTGCCATACAGCTGATTAGGTGGAACAGACAATCTGATTGGCCCACACCACTCAGATTGGGTATGTAAGTGCTGACACTCGGTTGGCGTTTGTCAGTTCACTGGCTGCCACCCCGATGTCAGCAACGTCCATAGTCTCAATTTAAGGTAAATACAATAGTTACAACAGGCATATCAAGCCTTTGTTTCTTTGCCTGTTAATACCTCCATACTCTTTTATCCTTTTTTTAAAACCATGTACCCTGACAAGAGGAGGATTGATTTAATCGCCTTCCTGTCACAATTGCCCCCACAGTGCAAACTCTGCCGCTGTTGGTAAACCAGGCATCTCTTGTCAATGCGCCCCTGCGACCGACTTTTGGATACACGAATAATTCATCTTGTTATGTGTGTGTGGATTGATGCAGCCAGCAAGTATCCCCCTCTGCTGTTTTTATTTTTATAATTTTGGGTAAATCTAATATATGTAAGTACTTTTGGCCTTGTTATTTTATTACGGAAAAAAGTTTCAAAGAGAATATAATATTTTGATGCTTTTCATATACCACTGTGCAAATATTATTATACATATATATCTATGTTACAGATTTGAAAATCATTTACCCAACCATAAACCCTCCCCGATGAAGGAAAAAACATGTACCAATGCGAATTTCCGAAACATGTCTGGATGTATGCTACAAATCTATTTGACTGATCTCAATTTATTTTGAGCAGTATCCTGGATTATTAGCTTTGGGTATTCTATATATATAGATATATATATATCTCTTGTTGACGGTGGTTCATTAGTGTATTGTCTATACTTTTTAAATGAACTGTGTTCACGCACAATATATTTTCTATTTTTGTATATCAATAAAGTTGGCACTCCTGTGCCTTTTTCTTACATATTTTACTTTTTATTACTCTTCTCTGCCCTTTAAAGTCCAAGGGGGCGTCCCCCAAATGCACCTTGCTACATGTTCTTGCTATGAAGTTAAGACAATTTGGAAATAACAGTATATCATATACACATATGTACAATGAAGTATCCCTTGCACATGACCTGAAAGGATAAGTGAGAGTTAAGCATTAATCCTGGCAAGACTTCTAAAGGGGAAACCCAGGCCGGCCTATTCAATTCTAATGAGAGATCAATTAAACAAGAACGGTATGGGGGCCCATTAAGTAGTAGTGACATTAAAGAGGAGTTCCACCCAGGGGGGTCGGGCATTGCAACTGTGGGCGCCGGGCTGTGACTTCACAGCCTGGCACCCACTGCGCATGCGTGAGCGGCGCTGCGCACCGTGATTGGCCGCTCAGTCACCTGGGAACTGTAATGGGTCCCAGATGATTGACAGCGGCGAGGGAGCAGAGCAGAGCCCTTCCTGTGCCGAGGGGGAAGTGATGTCACCAGCCCAGGCACTGGAAGGGACAGATTACGAGGGACCCCCTAGCAACAGGCATTTAGAGGTAAGTTAAAAAAAAAATATCCAAATGTTTTTTTGGTTTTTTTTTTTTTAGGATTTTTCATGTATTTTTGTTTTTTTGGGTGGAACCCCACTTTAATGTCCCAGTTGCAGGCCTGATGGTCTTCACCGACAGTTGGAGCTCGTTAACTATATCCAATAAGGTGCAGCAACAAGGCCATGGTATTGCTTGGAAAAGGTTGAAGCAACAGGTGTATATGTACAATGTTCAAATAAAGATGCAGTAAAGTGTTTCCCCCGGGTAAAGCTCTCTGTACACCGTGTCCCAGTGAAGCGACAAAGAAAGGTTTGCAAAGGTGGGCAATTGCCCTCTCACCAACGACCAGGCCGATTCAATGCCTTCTGAACAGTGGTTTCTGGAGACGCGCCCTTGTAGCGGATCCGCTCTCGACGATCATCTGCTGTGAAGCCCAAAGCGCGGGTTGTCAGACTATAAGGGGGGTGCTGGATAGATGTCTGCTGAACAGCAAGCAGTGAGGGGCCCTTCTCGGCCGGGTTGAAATGTCATACACTGCGTGGTAGGCCGCGACCTCACCCTCTCTGAACAGAGAGGTTCGTCACACACCAGGCCCAGGAGGAAGAGAGCATGGGGCGAGTCTCTGGCTTCTTTTGTAGCTCCTCCCAGCATTCTCTCTGATGGTAGCAAAGATCCCTGGGATATGTAGTCCGGGTGCATAGTCATACGAAGCAATTGCCATTCTGAGGAACTACTAATCCCATAATCCTTTTGGGATCAGTTAGTGACATCACAGCACAGATGGGGCGGCAGGCGCGTGCCCCCTACCCAGAAATGCCGGAACACGTACATGTATGTGATCCGGTATACAAAGCGGCTGCCCTGTTGCTGTATATGTACGGGCGGCAGTCCGCAGGAGGTTAATAAGGAGTGGGGAAATTTCACATTACAGATGCAGGAAGCAGATTCATCAACCCAACATGTGAGGAGTACTGTAACACCTGCTTGTGGTGCTTTACAACAACCTAAATTAGCATGAACTGAGAGAAGTTTCTGATGGTACAACACTTGCAGTATGTGCTGGACAGCACTAGCCGTTCATTGACTGCTTCTCTTGTTGCCTGAAACGTCCCTCTAACTAAAATTCCCCCGTCCGATCAAGTCAAATAAATACAGATTTTTACAATGTTTGGCTTGTTTTATTAGCTTTTATTACAAGTACATTGGGTTGTTATACCTGACATATCTATTTTATGTCTTATCCTTAAATAACCTCAGTGTCCTAACTCCAGCACACAGGGCAGGGAACCTCGTGTCCTACGGAATCTCTCAATTCTCAGCGACAGCAAGACTTTCCATGTTTCCTGTTATTCCTGATACTGTCTGACAATATACTGATCCGGACAGTGTGAACAAGATATCCCCGAGGTTCAGGTAAAGAAAGCTTCTTAAAGAGAATTCATAGTGGTGTACACATATTTTCCTGCTTTCCTGAATTTGACCTGCCATTAGCCTATCCCTGTACAGAAATGCTCAGACTGGAAGATGGAGAAGAAGCACAAGGACCAAGTCAGTTATGCTGCAGTGTAAGGAACATACTGATAGGAGGAGAGAGCAGAGTGACAGAAAGGAGACTTAAGGCTCGTACACACGATTAGATTGTTGGCCAACAAAACTGTGGACTTTTGTCGAAGGGCGTTGGCCCAAACTTGTCTTGCATACATACGGCACACAATTGTTGGCCAACAATCACGAACGTAGTGACATACTACATGGTTTTTCAGCTCTTTAGCGCCACCCTTTGGGCTCCTTCTGCTAATTTCGTGTTAGTAGAAGTTTGGTGAGTGTTGATTCGCGCTTTTCATTTTGTTATTTTCAGTTCGTTTCTGAACGGCCGTTCGTCAACCAGACATGTTGGGGAATCGGAGGACATAACGCGTTATTTATTATTGGCCTTGGAGTTATCGCTTTGACATTGTTTTTTGGTTGAATAATGATTTGATTTGGTATATTTTCTATATTTTGGATGCATAGAATGCACTTTTTGGTTAAGTTCTATTGGCAGATAGCATGTCAAATTTTATTTGTTTTCTTTTATTAATGCACAATAAAAAAATCATGTAGAATAATACTTGGCTATGTGTTTTACTTCAAATGACAGTTTGGGAGTAGGCAGTTACATTTTAAAAAATACAATGTAAAATTAACAAGGGACACCAACATAGTTGTATCTTTGATCTTAAAAACTACAGGATAATGGTGTTGTGGTAACTTGCCCAAATAAAAAAAATAAGCATAATAATATTATTCTTGATATCACTAGAAAAAAAAGCCTTTGAAAGTTTGTTTGCAATAACTCCATCAGTATCACCAGCAAAGCAGCTTCATTATTATCCCATTAAAGAAGAAGAGAATTGTGCGCTGCATTTGGAGATTTCATAATTTGCCACGTCACAAATGTTAATTCTCCATTACAAACGCTAGTTTACAAGACCGACCGCTTCTGGCTCGTCCTTGCTTCCAAGCATGCGTGTTTGTACTTTAGTTTTTGTCCGATGGACTTGTGTACACACGCTCAGAAAATCTGACAACAGACATTTGTCCACAGGAAATTTTAAAACCTGCCATCCAACATTTGTCCGTGGAAAATCCGACAACAATTGTCCAAAGGAGCCTACACACGGTCGGATTTTCCGCCAACAGCCTGTCATCACACATTTCCCATCGGAAAATCCGATCGTATGTACGAGGCTTTAGTGTCACTGAACCATAGAAGAGTAAAGTCAGGTCTCCAGCCCTGCCAGACAGGGCTGTGCTGTATAGCAGAGCTATGTAAATCTCAGGATGGGCTGGACAGAAAAACAAATCCTTTGGCAGGTAAAAAAAAGCTTTTACTGACTGGAGTTCAGCTTGAAAAAATAAAATGGACCCAAAGCCCTCTATATTAAAGTGCGCGTTTCCTCCTATCACTCTGATGCTCCTTTTAAAGCTATAGGCACATGTTTTAAAGAAATCTGATTGGCCAAAGTGACAGAATCTCTGGTAAGAACCAAACCCCACCCACTGATAGTCACCTCTTCAGCACGCCATTCCCATGTTGGAACTGGGAGTCCTAAACTTATGTAAGCTCTTGTGGGTTGTCAGAGCTCTTACAAAGTTACAAAATGAACTTTAAGCAAATATAAAAGACTCACCATAATCCTGATCTCATTAACACTAAATATACACTCACCGGCCACTTTATTAGGTACACCTTGCTAGTACCGGGTTGGACCCCCTTTTGCCTTCAGAAATGCCTTCATTCTTCATGGCATAGATTCAACAAGATGCTGGAAACAATCCTCAGAGATTTTGGTCCATATTAACATGATAACATCACGCAATTGCTGCAGATTTGTCGGCTGCACATCCATGATGCCAATTTCCCATTCCACCACATTCCAAAGGTGCTCTATTGGATGAGATCGGATGACTGTGGAGGCCATTGGAGTCCAGTGACCTCATTGTCATATTATAGAAACCAGTGGTGAGATGATTTGGGCTTTGTGACATGGTGCATTATCCTGCTGGAAGGAGATATCAGAAGATGGGGACATTGTAGTCATAAAGGGATGGACATGGTCAGCAACAATACTCAGGTAGGCCGTGGTGTTTAAATGATGCTCAATTGGTACTAAGGGGCCCAAAGTGTGCCAAGAAAATATCCCCCACACTATTACATCACTACCAGCCTTAACCATTGATACAAGGGAGGATGGATCCATGCTTTCATGTAATTTACGCCAAATTCTGACCCTACCATCTGAAAGTCGCAGCTGAAATCGAGACTCATCAGACCAGGCAAAGTTTTTCCAATCTTCTATTATCCAATTTTGGTGAGCCTGTGCGAATTGTAGCCTCAGTTTCTGTTCTTAGCTGACAGGAGTGGCACCCGGTGTGGTCTTCTGCCACTGTAGCCCAACTGCTTCAAGGCTCGATGTGTTGTGTGTTCAGAGATGGTATTCTGCATACCTTGTATGGAACAAGTGTTTATTTGAGTTACTGTTGCCTTTCTATCATCTGGAACCAGTCTGCCCATTCTCCTCTGACCTCCGACATGAACAAGGCATTTTCCTCCACACAACTGCTGCGCACTGGATATTTTCTCTTTTTCAGACCATTCTCTGTAAACTTGAGATATGTTTGTGTGTGATAATCCCAGTAGATCAGCAGTTTTTGCAATACTTAGACCAGTCCGTCTGGCACCAACAACGATGCCACGTTCAAAGTCACTTAAATCCCTGTTCTTCCCCATTCTGATGCTCGGTTTGAACTTCAGCAAATAATCTTCACCACATCTAGATACCTAAATGCATTGAGTTGCTGCCATGTGATTGGATGATTAGCAATTTGTGTTTCCAAGAAAGTGAACAGGTGTACCTAATAAAGCGGCCTTTGAGTATATATCTTTTTGAATACAAGCATTGTAAGCTCCTGAATGTTACCTGGTATCGGCCTTTTGCAGTTCTTGTACAGCAGGGCTGGAATGTCAGAGGAAGAAGCAGCACAAGGAGCCAATCAGTTTATGTGCTGACAAGAAGCATGCTGATAGGAGGAAAGTGACAGAGAAATTAGCTTATCATTGTGCTGCTTCTCCATTCACTGTCTAGTCACAAGCCTGGGGCAGGTCCAGGACGACCTGTGCTCAGAGGAAGTGGGTTGAATGATACTGGCCATCAGACTGAGGACATCTAATGGTTGAAAAAAGTAATGCGGAGGAAGGGAAATCTCAGAATTAAACTGAATATTGCAGTGGGTTTTGTTATTTTATCTTTTAATGGGGTATTCATTTTTGTCTTGCTATTTTTTTCAGTAGTTCTGCCTTAAATTCTTCCTTCTCCTCCTCAAATGACAGTGCTAATGTCTGGTAAATGTCCCAAGCATTGCATTCTGGGAGGGGGTCATGCACGACTACTCCATATCCAGAAGGACCAGTTATTTTCCGAGTGACAGAGTGGCCGGGGAGCACAGCAAAGGTGAGAATCTGCGGGTGGAAAGTTGCTATTACAGGAGGGAAAAAAACTGCTTTAGATGTAATACTTACCTCTGCCACAAGATGTCATCAATCTTCCAGGTTGAATGATGCCCAGCCTTATTCATCCTAGAAAAATGAGGACTTACTGTGAGTGCAGGGTGTCATGGATTCACCCCCTGAGGTGGTAGCACCATGATGTCCTACACTCACAATACAATAATCAATGATGTGATCAACTCAGTGCCGCTGTCTGTATCATTGAGGACCTCCCACCACTGGTGAGATTACAAAAAAGGGGTCCCTGCATGTCATGTGACTGGCTTGAAGATATCTGTAAAACTAAAAGAAAGCTTAAAAAATAAAGGTGTCTAGTTAAAAATAAAAATAAACTTGTGGTGCAAATACCTAATTTTAATCCCTGAAATGTGTCTGATATGTGTATTTACTAGTTTGAAATAGTTTGGGGGTCTATTTAGTTTGGGGTCTATTTATTGGGGTCTAAATGCCTCAGCATTTGCAAAATCATAGTGAATAATCCCCAATGTGTTTTCCTATTATTGTCAGCTCCATCTAGGGGCCATCATGCAGTATCTTCCTGAAACACGGCAATCAGGAAAACACTACTTTATGGCCACTAGATGGAGCTGACAATAATAGGAAAGCACAGTGGGGATTATTCACTATGGTTGTGCAAATGCTGAGGCATTTAGACCCCATTAAATAGACCCCAAACTGTAAGGGCCACTGGAGTGGGACCAGAGCCTGGAGTTGGGCAGTAAGGCTCATGGTTCTGGAAGTTCATTCTCATGGTCACTCATTTTTTCAGGCCAGTGACTTAGAAAATACTTGTGATAAAGGGTTATTCTTTATGACGTATTATTTATTTGATAACAGGTTTCTCTGCTTAACCTTTCAAATAGTTGGGTGTGGTGCAATAATATCACAATTTACACAAAACATAATAATAACCAAAAATTAACATATAAATACAGCATCATTCCAGCCCAAGGGAGTTCATCCAGGTTTCCATCATTAGTTCCTGGAACAAGATCCTCGCCTTCCAGGAACTTCTGATCATACATTGAGGACTCCTCCTGGAAAATAAGAATCTACTAGGGAATGTGTACTTATTTATTATTATATTTTTGTGTGATTTATTGGATTAAGCAGACTAACCTCTCATCAAACAAATAAGTAATAAAGATTAACCCTTTATTAGGCCCCGATCACACTTGGCAACTTGAAATCTCCAGCAGAAACGCGGTGATTCTGCCACTGATTCCAAATTTTGGTAAAATTTTGTTAAAACGTGTGACGCATATTTGGATGCCATTGATTCTTAATGGCACCCCAACACGGTGTGATTTTGCCGTGACTGTTGGTCAAAAAGTCCAAACGCAATATGACGAAAAAAAAAAAAAAAGAAACACGAAAATTGTTGTAAAATGTCGGTTAAAAAAGGCACCTGGCCCAGTGCCAAAATTTGGTACATGAGCTTCTTGGACATGTTTTTGGAGCTGCTCCAATACTGCACTCCAAAAACATGCAAAAAAAAAAAAAGCGTGAAATACACGACACGGCATTGTCGCTTATAGTATTGAAGCCACACCATCCTTTAGCATCTTAACCTCTTCCCGTCCACGCTATAGCCGAATGACGGCTACAGCGTGAACCTACATTGCCGGGAGGCCGTCAATAGATGACCTCCCCTTTGCATGCTCCCCGCTCGCCCCCTGCGGGTCACGTGTGATGCGCTCTGTGATCACCGATCACGGCCCCTTACCACGTGATCAGCTGTCAACCAATGACAGCTGATCACGTGATGTAAACAGAAGCTCTGTAATCTTCTTTTTTTCTCCTCACGTTAACAGCGTGAGGAGAAAAAAAAGCTGATCACCGACTTCTGTAAAAGGGACATTGGCCCTGAAGAGGAAGAGGCACAGCCGCCTCATATGTGCCAACCAGTACCACCTGCCAGTGCCCACAGTGCCATCAATTGGTGCCCACCAGTGAATATCTGTGCCACCAATCAGTGCCACCTATCAATGCCTAAGAGTGCCACCTATCAATGCCCACCAGTGATGCCAATCAGTGCCTCATCAGTGCCATCTAGCAGTGCTGCCTATCAGTGTCACCTACCAGTGCCCATTACTGCCACCCATCAGTGTCCATCAGTGCCAGCTATCAGTGTCACCCATCAGTGCCACCTATCAATGCCCTTCAGTGCCACCCAATCATGCCACCTAACTGTGCCATATCTCAGTGCCCACAAGTGCCATCTCTCAGCAGTGGCGTCTCCAGCTTTCATATTTAGGGGGGGCACATGGGGGGACAGGGACAAAAATAGGGGGGCAATATAAAATGCAAATATATAGATCTATCTATCTATCTATCTATCTATCTATCTATCTATCTATCTATCTATCTATCTATCTATCTATCTATCTATCTATCTATATTTTATCTATCCTGGGGCCCTTACCCCTTTACTACAATCCCACAACGGCCCTTTCACATGTTCTGCAGTGAGCTCCCTTCCCACTGTATTGGGCCCCCCCCCCCAGGGTGACAGAGAACAAGAGATATATGTCACCAGAATACCAAGAAAATATAAGGGTCCAAAGCAGTGGCAGAACTATCAGGGTTGCAAAGGTTGTCTTGGCCCTGGTGTTCTGTCACTGTGGGGTTTCCCAGCCTCCTCTTGCTGTCCTGCACCTGCTATTGACAGCGCTGGTCTGGCATCTCTTGGAAGTTACAGGCTCGTTCTCCTGTCCTAAGGACGGGAGAAATCAGTCTGTTTTTTCAGTAACTGAGAGTCCTGGTGGAGTCCTTCTTGCAACTCGCTCTTCTCCCTGCCAATGAGGATGCAGGGGAAGGAGCAGATCGGGCAGCTGTGGTTGTGTGAGCGCTCGCATTATGCAGTGTCAGCGAGCAGAGGGAGGGGGGTGGAATCACCCGCAGGAGCTGACTGGGGACGTTCTCCCTCTCAATAGAGACTGTGTTACCCCAGCGGTGGCCCGAGTAAGATGCGGCACATCCGATATGAATACAAACAAAAAGAAATTGCCTTTTTGTAAAAAAAAAAAATTTAGGGGGGGGGCATATGGTGGGGCCCAGCATAATGTTGGGAGGGTCAGGGCCCCCTCTGCCCCCCCCCCTAGGGTCGCCATTGTCTCTCAGTGCCCACCAGTGCCGCCTTATCAGTACCCACCAGTGCCGCATATTAGTGCCCATCAGTGCAGCCTCATCAGCGTACATTAACGTAGGAGAAAAATTACCTGTTTGCAAAATGTTATAACAAAATATAAAACCGTTTTGTTTTTGTTTTCAAAAATGTTGGTAATTTTTCATTTTTTTAACAAAAAATAAAAACCCAGAGGTGATCAAACACCACCAAAAGAAAGCTCTATTTGTGGGGAAAAATGATAAAAATTTAATTTGGGTACAGTGTTAGATGACCGCGCAATTGTCATTCAATTGGTCTGGGCAGGAGGGAGGTTTAAGTGCCCAGTAAGCAAGTGGTTAAGAAGGAGGTCAGCAATCCACCCTTATCCACATAGATTCACCAAGGTGCTGCATTCCTCAGAGATTTTGGTCCATATTGACTTGATAGCATCACACAGTTGCTGCAGATTTGTCATCGAATCAAGAGGTATACCACTCTAAAGTAAAACATTATGAAATACCAAAAAAAAATATATAAAGAAGTGATGAATAACAGCAGCAACTATCTATGTGATATAATCATAATAAACCGTATAATACTTAAAAAAAGTCACACTGTATATTATAAATCGAAAAAAAATAAAATAAAAATTATGAGTGTGAGTCAATATTTATGAAAGTGCATGCCAATAATCAAACACGGCAGTAAACTATATTGTATTCAAGTGTCAATAATCAATAATAAAATTCTGAAAGAAGTGAAAATTGTTCCATGTAATAAGTGAGCAAGAAGAAGTATTTCAACGAAGTTCCACCACTAATAGTCAAAGTAGATCCTTTGTGATGCCCTTCAACTTATAAATGGGGGCGCTTACCAGAAACAATGGACCACCTATCTCTAACATGGTCAAGCGCTTGCAGATAACCTCTGCCGGGTACAGTATATTGAGTGATGGAACCTTCTCTGGGTCACTGGAGTTGGCTGTTGATAGAGGAATAGGTCCAGTAATATCAGACCCTCAAAGGGATATCCAGACCGATATCATTCACATAAGATGGATATGTAGAAAAACAAAGCTCCCATAGTGTAGTACAGTACAAACTATTTATTATAAAAAAGCCAAGAAACTACTTACCAAGGTAAAATCAATATGAGCCTGTGTTAAAAATATTTTTGCCGGCAAACAATACCACCCGCACTTCCAAGATCATGTAGGGCACGATAGCCTCAGTGCGTAGCTCCGTCCGACATGTTTTGTCATACGTAATGTTTTCCTGGGGCACGGGTGACACGCTGAGCCATCGCACTATATAGTGTTTCGACGAAACCAAGCCTAGTCTTCAAACGGCGGGCATATTAGGCAAAATCCAAGCCTCTTTGTCATTCAGTATTCGAGAACCAAGCCTCGTTTACAATCCACAGCCATCTTAGATGTTTACTAGCCGCATATGGTAATACCACGGTATAAGTAAACTGTATACTATTTAAATATTTCAATTAATATAGAGGACCAAACCTCAATCCATTAGGCCCCTTTCACACGAGGCGGACTCCGCTTCCACGGAGTCTGCCTCGGTCCGCCGGCTCAGCGGGAGATCTCTCTGTTGATCTCCGCTGAGCCGGCGGATGACAGGTCCCTCTCTGCTCACTGAGCGGGGAGGGGCTTGTCAGGCGCCACTGCCGCCTATGGAGGGATCGGATGAAAACGGACAGCATGTTCGTTTTCATCAGATCTCACCCGATCCGCCAGCGACGGACCTGGACGTAGAGCCATCCGTCTGCTTTTAGCAGATCGGACCGGGTTGGATGTCAGCGGACATGTCTCCGCTGACATTCGTCGATGACAGGCGGACCTGAACGGTTCGATCGTGTGAAAGGGGCCTTACGGATTAAAGGATCTATCAATATCAATGTTAAGAGAAATGTTACCAAATGTTGCCAAACCGCATGTAGTACAATAAAATTGGTACAATACAACATTCTGTATTGTAAAAGGAAAGATTATAAAAAAAAATTCTATGTTACTAATCCTATAATACTCATTTATCAGCTGCAGATTTGTCAGCTGTACATCCATGATGCAAATCTCTCATTCCACCACTTACTAAAGGTGCTCTATTAGATGAGATCTGATGACTGTGGAGGCCATTGGAGTACAGTGACCTCATTGTCATGTTCAAGAAACCAGTGGTGAGATGATCTGATCTTTGTGACATGGTGCATTATCCTGCTGGAAGGAGCCATCAGAAGATGGGTACACTGTAGTCATAAAGGGATGGACATGGTCAGCAACAATACTTAGGTAGGCCGTGCCTTTGAAATGATGCTCAGTTGGTACTAAGGGGCCCAAAGTGTGCCAAGAAAATATCCCCCACACCATTACACCACCAGCCTGAACCATTGATACAAGGCAGGATGGCTCCATGCTTTCATGTTGTTTACGCTGAATTCTGACCCTACTATCTGAATGCTGCAACTGAAATTGAGACTCATCAGACCAGACAACATTTTTCCATTCTTCTATTGGCCAATTTTGGTGAGCCTGAGCGAATTGTAGCCTCAGTTTCCTGTTCTTAGCTGACAGGAGTTTCACCCAGTGTGGTCATCTGCTGCTGTAGCCCATCTGCTTCAAAGTTCAATGTGTTGTGCGTTCAGATAGTATTCTGCATACCTTGGTTGTAATGAGTGGTTATTTGAGTTACTGTTGCCTTTCTATCATCTGGAACCAGTCTGCCCATTCTCCTCTGACCTCTGACATCAACAAGGCATTTTTTTTTACACAACTGCTGCTCACTGGATATTTTCTCTTTTTCGGACCATTCTCTGTAAACCCGAGAGATGGTTGTGCGTGAAAATCCCAGTAGGTCAGAAGTTTTTGAAATACTCAAAACAGCACATCTGGCACCAACAACCATGCCACGTTCAAAGTCACATAAACCCCCTTTCTTCCCCATTCTGATGCTCAGTTTGGACTTCAGCAAGTCATCTTCACCACGTCTAGATGCCTAAATGCATTGAGTTGCTGCCATGTGATTGGCTGATTAGCAATTTGTGTTACCAAGCAATTGAACCTAATAAAGTGACCGGTGAGTGTATATCTTGCAGCATGCAATCAAACTGCCAGCTGAGCCTCTTCTTATGTTATTTAACCTCTTGCCACCCACATAATGCAAAGAGGTGTGCTTTAATAACCACACAATGCACACATGCATCCATAGAGGGCCAAGGCTTCTTTGCTGAGAGCTGTCCTGGATTGCTCTTGGTTTCTCATTATGATCAGGACGAGCTACCAATCATGTGTCCGCTGTTCCAGCCAAATATAATGGTCACTTGATCAAGACGTCTGCCCACTTAAAGGGATGCCAGGGCTGGCTGGGAAGGGTTAAACTGTGTAGCCTAGTCCGCAGCTCTGGGGGGGAAAGACAACTGTGTCTGTGCTGCAGAGGGGTCTTTTGCACAGGCATGGTTGCGGGAGAGACTCCTATTGCAGAACATAGAACAGCCAGTGTTAAGCCATCCTCCATTCAGGGAGTGAGTACAGTGAGGATATGAACTGCTGAAGAGACTCTGAGGACTGAGAAGTATGGTGGTTGATGTCGTTTCCAGAAAACAGCCCTGAAAGAAAATAGATACTGTGTGGGACTACAAGTCCCAGGAGGAAGGGCTGCTGCAAGAGCAGAAGCCAAGGCTATAAATACAGAGTCTTACATGGAAACAGACAGGGGGAAGCTGCTGGTGTGCTGAGGCTGATAACACTGCTAAGTGCCAGTACTCCCTGTGTCCCTAGTTAGGGACTGAACTGTTCTACCTGACAGAGACAACTGTGTCAGAGGAGTGGCATTTTGCAAGGAGGTTGAGGCTGGGAGCAGACCTTCTGCACCTGGGTAAGAGAGAGAGAGACGGCATAAGCCATCCCAGATTATTGGAGGACACCCTGAACACTAACAATTCCAAAGTATCAGAGGACGCCTGGAATGCTGGTTGAGCCCGCTGCCTGATACAGATGCTGACTACACACAATGTGCCAGTGAGCAGAATAAGATCCCTGCTAACACAGAGTGGTGAGAGGCCGCTGACTAACCCTGCATTACACCTTTCTAGAGTGGGACAGAGTTGTTTGCAGGAACTACAGTGACAGTGTTTGCATCAGTTCTAAAAGGAGACACTACCTTGATCGCTCCACCATAAACGTTAGGCCCCAACAAGCTGGCCAGCAGAAGACAAAGGATTGCATACATATTATTGACTGCTGTACTCTTACTGTGATACATTTACATACCCAACCCCCCCTCCCCCTTGTTAGGGCTGCCCAGGGCAGGTCTCAGATGGGGTGGAATTGTGTTCTATGACAATTATTGTTTCTGCAGCATATTACTCCTTTTGCTTCAGCTTAGTACACTTCCTTATGTATGTGCATCTTGAGTTTTCAGGGTGTATGTACTGTACATACTGTATAAATATTTGTTATTATTATAGAAAAATAAAAATAGGAGGAAGACAGTGCTTCCTCTAAAAGAATGGGATCTTGAATGGAGACATCAAATACCCAATGAATGAAATTTTGTTTAAGAAAGTATTATATTTATTATCGCATATTAGCATAAAAAAAATCACATAATCAATATTAAACATAAACCATAGGTGATACTGGATACAAGAAATAGCAAGATGCTTGGATATGCAGAAGGGCCGACATGTTTCGCAGATTCCTGCTTCTTCAAAGGCACCGCATGCATCTACAATTTCATCTGGATTACATAAAACATATCATTAATAACTTAGTTTAAGAATCATAGATAATGATCACTTGGTTGCTCTAATGTGCGTGCTTACCCAATTTGAGACTACAGATGCTTGTACGGACAATCGGGGTATAATACCATGGTCAGGACCCGGCCGCAAAAGGCCAGCCAACTACAGCAGCTACCCGGTGGAAGCCAGATCCTCCAGGGTTGGATAGTGATGGTATCGAATCGCGTAATTGCCAGGATATCAGAAAATACCAATAATCTGAGGATTTAAGTTTATAGGATATTGCCTTTAAACCAGTGTTTCTCAACTCCAGTTCTCAAGGCGCCCCAACAGGTCATGTTTTCAGGATTTCCCTCAGACGAAACAGCTGTGGTAATTACTAAGGAAGTGAAACTGATCAAATCACCTGTGCAAAATAATGGAAATCCTGAAAACATGACCTGTTGGGGCGCCTTGAGGACTGGAGTTGAGAAACACTGCTTTAAACGATTCACATAAACTAGTAAGTAGTTAACATAAGCAAAAAGATAAGGGAACAACATATGATAAGATATGTGCTCCACGCTCAGATACTTATGAAATGGAACATGTTGATCAATATTTAAAAAGAATTCCATAAATAGTCCACAACTAGCGAAACTAGTTAGAAAGACCTGGCAAGTCTATAAATAATATAAGGCGTGTAAGTGTGGAAGAAGGAAAGAAAAGGGACTGAGAGGTCTGTTTTTAGATGGGTGTATCTTACATATACATACCATAATAGTCGTCAACATATTAATTAGGTAGGAGCTGCAGCCGGGATAATTAGGAAAGGAAGAAGGGTAGATAGTGTTGCATAACTGCAGTCACATGTGAAACAACAAAGATGTCAGGTATTCAATGCAAATATTGCCCATATTAATCAATTAACTGCAAGTATACAGCTCCCTTATGCCCAATAACTAAGGTACTATAGTCCTAGCCAGGGGGGAGGGAGAAAGGAGGGGAAAACGAAGATAAGCTGAACAATGTGTTCGCTATGGTTTGTTCGCTATGACTGCAAGTCATATCAAGCTGACAACAAACAGTATAAAAAGATAAAAGGGGGAGAGGGTTTTAATAACCTGTTAAACGCCGTCAAAATTCACGAGTCCCGGTGGGTGTGGGATTATCCACCATGCAGTACACTAGGTAACAACCTAAGGCATGTGATGGCAGGAACGTAAATATGCGCGATCCCACCGGAAGCAAAGGGTCAAAACATGACCCCTGACTTCACTTCCGGTAGAGGAGCCCCTGAGTATACACCTGCGCCGTAGGACCGAGCAGGGGCGGAACTACCACCATAGCAACCCATGCAGGCGCTATGGGGCACGCAGCCGAGTGGGGCCCGGTGAGGATGAGAGCACCGCCGGCACAGTCTCCCAGCCAGGGGAAGAGAAAGGAGGGGAAGAGGCGAGCTGTCCGTATCAGCAGAAAGTGGAATTGCCCGATGCAATAGCTTTCATTAGAACTTCCAGTGTTCCCGGGGCTCACGTCACCTAGCTCCACCTCTTGGCCCGGCGCCTTTGATAGACAGAACGCCGATCCAATGCGGGACGTGTAACGTCATCAAAGGCGTCGGGCCAAGAGGTGGGGCTATGTGACCATGAGCCCCGGGAAGACTGGAAATTCAAATGAATGCTATTACAGCGGGCAATCCCGCTCTCTGCTGATTCAGGCAGCTTGCCTCTTCCTCTGCACAGGTGAGGCTGTATGGGCCACAGGCAGGCCAGGCTGTATTGGGCACAGGGAATGCTGTATTGGGCACAGGTCACGCTGAATTGGGCACAGGTCACGCTGCATGGGGCACAGGTCACGCTGTATGGGGCACAGGCCACGCTGTATGGGGCACAGGCAACGCTGCATTGGGCACAGGTCATGCTGCATGGGGCACAGGTCACGCTGTATGGGGCACAGGTCACGCTGGATGGGGCACAGGTCACGCTGTATGAGGCACAGGTCATGCTGCATTGACAATAGGGCAGCTGGGGGGGGGGGGGCTGTTTGCAAAATGTTGTATGGGGCCCTGCTATTTCTAGTTACACCCCTGGGACCGAGGGTATGGCCACTAATGCATAGGCGCCCATGATTGCACGCAATAAGCATGCGAGGGGAGTGAGGGAGGGAGAAAGCGGATGTCCCTACCCTCCACCAGTGGCACCCGAATACCGCCACTAAATACCAACAGTCATAGGAGGCTGATAAACAGTGTCCGGAGCACGGAACGCTGCACCATCCAGCACAGCATCCAAAGTCCCAAATATAGATTCACAGAGCAAGTAATATGGTGTAAACATTAATTTTGTCATATAGAGATATACAAAAAGCGTCTTAAAAGCACAAGAACATACATGTATAGGTAAACACGTGCTTCTTTGTGTGCAAAATACAAAGTGTCAAACCAGAAAGACAGCAATCAACACAGAGGGGGAAAAGACGGGTGAGGTAGAGGCTGGGGAAGGTAGGGGAGGATAATAGGGGAATTGGTAAACAATGATGAAATAATTAAAGGATGATAATAATCAAAACTAACTAATCAGATACAGTACATATAACAATGAACCATAAGAGAAGTGGAAACATCAATAATCAAATTAGATCAGGATCAGAGTACGGGTATTGGTTATGTATCAGTTGTTATGTGGTACAGTGAGTGTTTACCATAGGGTAAGCATTCTTGGTCTCATGTTATATTTAATTCATATTGTTGAAACATTTAACACCAGGGGAAACATGACCATACAGGGTAATAATATATTTTGATTGATTAGCGAAGTCATATATACCCTATATACAGGTCTAAAGCTACAAAAAGGGTTTAAACTATAAGGCTGTATTAAGCCCAGGTGGATATGTGGCTCTCTGGTTAAAGATCCATCTAGCTTCTTGCTGGAGGATCTTTTTGTAAAAGTCTCCTCCCCTTTCTGATTCTGAGATCACCTCTAGTACAAAAAATGAGATGTATGTTGGGTCATAGCTATGATTTAATCCCACATGTTTGCATATTGGGGTATATAATAATCCCACATCTAAGTAATAAAGATGGTCCTTTATACGTTTGGCAAATGGGCGTTTAGTCTTCCCAATGTAAAATACGCCAAATAGGCACATTGCAAGATAGACAATACCAATAGTACAGCAGTCTGCATACGTTTTAGATTTAAGGTAACCTGCTCTTGGTAAGGGGGCAACCTGTGCCCTCCCTAATCCATGGGCATTGATCACAATGGCCACATTTAAAGGTCCCCTTTCCACCAACCGCTCCAATGAGGGGAGTGGCAGGCGCAAAGTGACTGTGCACGAGACTATCCCTTATTGAACGAGGTCTTCTATAAGTGATCTCTGGTCTATCTGCCACATATTTTGATATGACCGGGTCCTCTGAAAGGAAGTGCCAATTGTTCTCTATCAGTTTACGAAAAATGTCCTGGTGTGCACTAAAAGTTGTAACAAATTTTGGTGTGGAGTTAGTCTCAATCGTCTTTGTTTTAAAAGTTAATGACACGTTTATTCGCTTATCCCTTTGATAGGCTTTTTTGAGGACTTTTTTGCTATATCCCCTAATAATTAGTCATGCATATAGTGCTTTAGCCTCCTGATCAAAGTCTTCCTCCCTGGCACAATTATGACGTAGTCTTAAATACTGGCTGAATGGTATGCTTCGTACCAGGGAGCGAGGGTGGGCACTAGAGTAGTGCAGGATTGTGTTGCCCGCTATTTCTTTCCTATACAGTTTGCTGTGTATTGATCCATCATTTCATTATTCTAAAAGAGACGCAAGTCTAAAAAGGGAATGCTCTTAGTATCTGACTGAATCGTGAATTTAAGGTTAAACTGATTCTGGGATATATATACCATAAACTCAGAAAGTTGTTGGGCAGAACCTGTCCAGATGAGCAACACGTCATCGATATACCTCCGCCACAATAGGATGTAGTGGAAGTATATCGGAGGTGGCTGTAAAACGAACCTCAAAATATGGCGTCTGTCCCATATATACCTTCGCCCAGAATGCAACTCGGAGTACCACCTCCACCGAGTTGTCTCTGGGACAGAGGAGCATCCATACGCTTCAACACGTTGCCTTTCCAACACTAACCAGTGATAACAGTGACACCCACCGGTCAGTATGGAAACACACGCAACGTCAGCCAAGCTGGAACAGAGGCAAACCTAACCTTCCTAACGAACAAATTACTAAATTTACCTAACATATGGTAGATGGCAAATCTACCAGCACTACAGACATAACGAACAAACCATAGTGAACACATTGTTTAGCTTGTCTCCCTTTTCCCCTCATTCCTCCCTCCCCCCTGGCTAGCACTATAGTACCTTAGTTATTGGGCATGAGGGAGCTGTATACCTGCAGTTAATAGATTAATATGGGCAATATTTGCATTGAATACCTGACATCTTTGCTGTTTCACATATTATTATATTATATTCCTAATTATCCAGGCTGCAGCTCCTACCTAATTACTATGTTGACGACTATTATGGTATGTATATGCAGGGCTTTTTTTCCTGAAACAGAAGGTGCTGGAACTCAACCACGACCCCTCAAAAGCCCTCCACCCACACACACCCTCCAAATTACATCAAATAATGGGTGTGGTCAGTCAAATTTCACGAACAGTAGGAGGGTCTTAAAGGGGCATTAAATACCAGGATTGAATTACATACAGAGTGCAGAGTTCAGGGGGGTTCCATATTTACACGCCTTATATTATGTATAGACTTGCCAGGTCTTTCTAACTAGTTTCGCTAGTTGTGGACTATTTATGGAATTCTGTTTAAATATTGACCAACATGTTCCATTTCATAAATATCTGAGCGTGGAGCACATATCTTATCATATGTTGTTACCTTATCTTTTTGCTTATGTTAACTACTTACTAGTTTATGTGAAGGCAATATCCTATAAACTTAAATCCTCAGATTATTGGTATTATCCGATATCCTGGCAATTACGCGATTCGATACCCCCACTATCTAACCCTGGCGGATCTGGCTTCCACCGGGTAGCTGCTGTAGTTGGCTGGCCTTTTGGGGCCGGGTCCTGACCATGGTATTATACCACGATTGTCCGTACAAGCATCTGTAGTCTCAAATTGGGTAAGCACTTACATTTAAGCAACCAAGCGATCATTATCTATGATTCCTAAACTAAGTTATTAATGATATGTTTTATGTAATCCAGATGAAATTGTAGATGCATGTGGTGCCTTTGAAGAAGCAGGAATCTGCAAAACATGTCGGCCCTTCTGCATATCCAAGCATCTTGCTATTTCTTGTATCCAGTATCACCTATGGTTTTTGTTTAATGTTGATTATGTGATTTTTTATGCTAATATGCGATAATAAATGTAATACTTTCTTTAACAAAATTTCATTAATTGTGTGTTTACCTTGGTAACAGAAGTTGATGTCTCCATTTAAGATCCCATTCTTTTCGAGGAAGCACTGTCTTCCTCCTATTTTTATTTTTATTTATCACCAGGGATTTAGAGACATTCATCTGTTTCTGGAAACAGTCCAATAACACTTTCTCCCATATATTATTATTATTGCTAGTAGGGTGTGAAGGAAGGTGTAGGGTGTGAGTGTGGGAACGTGCAATTATTGGACGGGGATCAGTTTGTATGAGGAAATAGAAAGAGAAGAATGTGGAACTTTGGAGCTTGTATCTTTTAATTATAACTCTACAGGTAGATAAAGAAGGTACTTTTAGATGTGAGATGATAGAGTTGCCTGGGATGAGAGCTGAATAGGCAGGAGCCTTTCAAATTATATTATATAATGATATAATATTACAAAATGGCTACATCACAATAAATTACAGTAATTGGATCGCAAAAGATTATCAGATGATATATAGTGACCTATTTAGTGTGCTGAAAGAGGAATTCCACTTCATATCAACAATGCAACACCAACCAGCCAGAAAAACATAAATGAAAATCAGCTCAGGCTGTTGTACTCACATTCAGTCCAGAGTTCTTCCCTGCAGTACTTCTTTTCTGCCACATGAGGTCCTCGGTATTCAGCCCAACTTCACTCAGCTTGGAAGACTAGGGACATACTATGAGTGCAGGGTGTCATGGGCACCACGGCACCCTGCACTCACAGTGTAATGTTGCACATTAGAACCGTCCCCTACATCAGGGAGGGCCACCCAATGCTGGAAAAGAGGCAACATGGAAAAAGATAATTGTGTGTCACATGACTCACAGGAAGACAGGTGAGTATATTACAAAAAGGATAATATACTGCTGGGGGCCCTTGGGGGCATTCAATCCACTCTTTACTTTGCTGCTCTCTGTACCCCCAGAGACTCTCCTGTGTTCCCAGCACTCCTGTGCCCCCCATGCCACTCAATTGTCTTCGTGTGACCCCTGCGCTCCCAGACACTCTCCAATGTTCCTGTGATCCCAGCACCCCAGTGCTCCCAGAGACTCTCCTGTGTTTCTTTGATCCCAGCACCCCAATGCTCCCAGAGACTCTCCTGTGTTTCTTTGATCCCAGCACCCCAGTGCTCCCAGAGACTCTCCTGTGTTTTTTTGATCCCAGCACCCCAGTGCTCCCAGAGACTCTCCTGTGTTTCTTTGATCCCAGCACCCCAGTGCTCCCAGAGACATA
This sequence comes from Lithobates clamitans, assembly GCA_037952925.1. Classification (NCBI taxonomy): domain Eukaryota; kingdom Metazoa; phylum Chordata; class Amphibia; order Anura; family Ranidae; genus Lithobates; species Lithobates clamitans. The sequence continues at coordinate 1,650,720 of JBBGZY010000902.1, read as the reverse complement.
CCTCCCAACTTTTTGAGATGAAAATGAGATGGAATGAGGGACACCTATCAGCAAAAGTAAGCAGACATATGACACACCCCTTGCCACGCCCCCTTAAAGGGGAATTGTACAAAAAACAAGATTGGTTAAACCCACAAATGCTTTTTTACCACTACTATTCATTTATATTGGCTTTTGGAATTTACAAATGCAGCAATTTAGAAATCCGATGAAAGGTTTAGCGCTGGAAAACCCTTTTTGATAGATAAAAAGTGCATTTTATATACATCTATATAGATCAGACTAAAATGAGGGACAAATGAGGAGGAATGAGGGACAGAGGGACATTGCTCCAAATCAGGGACATTCCCTCGAAATCAGGGACAGTTGGGCGCTATGCCAGAGACTCTTCTGTGTTTCTTTGATCCCAGCACCCCAGTACTTCTGAAGGCTCGCCTGTGTTCCTGTGATGCTTGTACTATAGTGCTTCTCAAGACTCTGTTCCTGTGATCCCAGCACCCCAGTCCCCCCAGAGACTCTCCTGTGTTTCTTTGATCCCAGCACCCCAGTGCTTCCAGAGACTCTCCTGTGTTTCTTTGATCCCAGTACTTCTGGAGACTCTCCTGTGTTCCTGTGATCCTTGCATTATAGTGCTTCTCAAGACTCTTCCATGTTCCTGTGATCCCAGCACCCCAGTGCTCCTAGAGACTCTCCTGTATTCCTGTGATCCCACCACCCCAGTGCTCCTAGAGACTCTCCTGTATTCCTGTGATCCCACCACCCCAGTGCTCCTAGAGACTCTCCTGTATTCCTGTGATCCCACCACCCCAGTGCTCCTAGAGACTCTCCTGTATTCCTGTGGTCTTTGCACTCTAGCGCTTCTCAAGACTCTTCCATTTTCCTGTGATCCTAGCACCCCAGTACTTCTGGAGACTCTCCTATGTTCCTGTGATCCCAGCACCCCAGTATTTCTGGAGACTCTCCTGTGTTCCTGTGATTCCAGTGCCCCCCCCCCCCCCAGAGATTCCTTTGTGTTCCAGTGATTCCAGCACCCCAGTGCCCCCAGAGACTCTAGGGCTTTAAAATGCTCTTAGCATATTACTAGCTCTCTAACTGGGTTAACCAATTACCTTAATTTGCTCTTGCTCTTATTGGAAAATGTCAATCACCTGGCTGACATTCTGATTTAATTACTTCAGTACTTTGTGGGTCGCTGACCCAAAACAAGCACACAGATTAGAAAAGTCAAAGTTAAGTTAGAACTTCTGATCTGCATACTGGTTTTGGGTAATTGGTTAATCAAGTGCAAAAGCCATGACAGGGAGGGAACTTGCATATTCAGAAGAGGAGGATGCCAATGGATGCCATGTGCTTCCCGATTGCAAAACTCCTGCTGCATACTGTACATACTACAGATCTAATTCCTATTAACATCTGTAGATTGGCGCAAAGCCCAGTTTGGTATGCTGCTCTTTAGCACTGGGATTGGCACTGTTCTCCATGTGCTGTATTTAGCTCCAAAATCAAATGAAAATAAAATTAGTCTCCAATTTTCTTTTTTTATGTGTTTATATTTTTAACATTTCACAAAGTTCCTTGCAAAGCCCTACCTGGTCTGGTTTTATTCTATAGTATACAGCAGTACTAGTGCACACCTCTGTACATACACATCAGCCGTCCATAGCCCCACCAATTCCCTATGTAGCTCCCATGCCAAGTGGCAATGAGACCTCATCATGGCACGGTGGAATATAGGCTGGAAATCAGTTTTATGAAAGCAGATCTGGACCCAAATTCTAAAAGCTTCAAAATGTTAATGCCATTCCAAATTTTTTTTTTTAAATCTGCAATTTTTTAAAAATATTTAGTGTTTAGATCTACTTTAAAGCAGTTTAAGTTATTGGTGATCGGGGCAGACCTTCTGGAGGCATGGTATAGTATCTCACAAAAGTGAGTACACCCCTCACCCCATTTTTGTAAATATTTTATTATATCTTTTCATGTGACAACACGTAATGGAATCACATAAAGAAGGATAGATTGAAATGATAGGTGGAGAGGTATAAAAATTAAATAGTAGAGTGAGATTATATTGAATTAAAACACTAAATAGGACACAAAAATAGTAATTCGAAATTATACACTTTTTTTTTTTATTGTATTGTTGGTTGTTTGACGCACGTAATAGGGCGCTGTAAAGCCCCCTTCTTAATTATACTTTGAATAATGTTTTGCACAAATTGAGTTTTGGTTATGGGTAGATAAGAGGGTGTTTTTTTTTTCTCTCTTTCTTTCTCTCTTTTGAAGAGGACATGATCAAGGACCCGGTGTGTTTTCTTGAGTAGGGGGGTTAATGTGGTGTATGTTAATGGAAAGATTTATATAGATATTGTGCAATGTGTATTTTTATGTTGTATGTTGGAACTTGTCTTAATAAAGAAAAAGTGATTATAAAAAAAAAAACACTGAAGAAATGACACTTTGCTACAATGTAAAGTAGTGAGTGTACAGCTTGTATAACATTATACATTTGCTGTCCCCTCAAAATAACTCAACACACAGCCATTAACGTCTAAACCGCTGGCAAAAAAAGCGAGTACACCCCTAAGTGAAAATGTCCAAATTGGGCCCAAAGTGTCAATATTTTGTGTGGCCTCCATTATTTTCCAGCACTGCCTTAACCCTCTTGGGCATGGAGTTCACCAGAGCTTCACAGGTTGCCACTGGAGTCCTCTTCCACTCCTCCATGACGGCATCACAGAGCTGGTGGATGTTAGAGACCTTGCGCTCCTCCGCCTTCCATTTGAGAATGCCCCACAGATGTTCAATATGGTTTAGTAGGGATGAGCCCGCGGTTCGAGTCGAATGTAAGTTCGAGTCGAACACCAGGTGTTAGTTTGTTCTAGAACGAACCAAACATATGGGACGTTTGCGGAAAATTTGAGTGGTGCGGAACGCCCCATAATGCACTGCAAGATCGCAGTGCATTGCTGTATAATGATTGGCCAAAGTATGCACCTGACCTGCATGCTTTGGCCAAACACAGCGCGCTCTGCTGAGAGAGCCATAAATGGCCAAAATCAGGATGCCTTTGGCCAATCATGGCTCAGGGGGACTAAGAACACGCCCCACACTATATAAGGCTGCTTACAGAGTGGCCGTGTGTGTAGTGTTGTTGGCGTGCACAGAGAGATAGCTTGAGTTAGATTAAGCAGGCAGGTTATTCAGTTAGTGGCAGTGTATTTGAGATATATACAGTATCTCACAAAGGTGAGTACACCCCTCACATTTTTGTAAATATTTTATTATATCTTTTCATGTGACAACACTGAAGAAATGACACTTTGCTACAATGTAAAGTAGTGAGTGTACAGCTTGTATAACAGTGTAAATTTGCTGTCCCCCTCAAAATAACTCAACACACAGCCATTAATGTCTAAACCGCTGGCAACAAAAGTGAGTACACCCCTAAGTGAAAATGTCCAAATTGGGCCCAAAGTGTCAATATTTTGGGTGGCCACCGTTATTTTCCAGCACTGCCCTAACCCTCCTGGGCGTGGAATTCACCAGAGCTTCACAGATTGCCACTGGAGTTTTCTTCCACTCCTCCATGATGGCATCACAGAGCTGGTGGATGTTAAAGACCTTGCGGTCCTCCACCTTCCCTTTGAGGATGCCCCACAGTTGCTCAATAGTGTTTAGGCTTGGCCAATCCACCACCTTTACCCTTAGCTTTTTTAGCAAGGCAGTGGTCGTCTTGGGGGGTGTGTTTGGAGTCGTTACATGTTGGAATATTACCCTGCCCAGTCTCTGAAGGGAGGGGATCATGCTTTGCTTCAGTATGTCACAGTACATGTTGGCATTCATGGTTCCCTCTATGAACTGTAGCTCCCCAGTGCCGGCAGCACTCATGCAGCCCCAGACCATGACACTCCCACCACCATGCTTGACTGTAGGCAAGAAACACTTGTTTTTGTACTCCTTACACGGTTGCCACCACTCAAGCTTGACACCATCTGAACCAAATAAGTTTATCTTGGTCTCATCAGACCACAGGACATAGTTCCAGTAATCCATGTCCTTAGTCTGCTTGTCTTCAGCAAACTGTTTGTAGGCTTTTTTGTGCATCATCTTTAGAAGAGGATTCCTTCTGGGACAGCAGCCATACAGACCAATTTGATGCAGTGTGCAGCGTATGGTCTGAGCACTGACAGGCTAACCCGTTCAACCTCTGCAGCAATGCTGGCAGCACTCATACGTCTATTTTCCAAACACAACCTCTGGATATGACGCTGAGCATGTGCACTCAACTTCTTTGGTCGACCATGAAGAAGCCTGTTCTGAGTGGAACCTGTCCTCGTAAACCACTGTATGGTCTTGGCCACCGTGCTGCAGCTCAGTTTCGGGGTCTTGGCAATCTTCTTAAAGCCTAGGCCATCTTTATGTAGAGCAACAATTCTTTTTTCAGATCCTCAGGGAGTTCTTTGTCATGAGGTGCCATGTTGAACTTCCAGTGACCAGTATGAGAGAGTGAGAGTGATAACACCAAATTTAACACACCTGCACCCCATTCACAGCTGAGACCTTGTAACACTAACAAATCACATAACATCAAGGAGGGAAAATGGCTAATTTGGCCCAATTTGGCTTATTTTCACTTAGGGGTGTACTCACTTTTGTTGCCAGCGGTTTAGACATTAATGGCTGTGTGTTGAGTTATTTTGAGGGGACAGCAAATTGACACTGTTATACAAGCTGTATAGTCACTACTTTACATTGTAGCAAAGTGTCATTTCTTCAGTGTTGTCACATGAAAAGATATAATAAAATATGTACAAAAATGTAAAGGGTGTACTCACTTTTGTGAGATTCTGTACGCACCAGGAAAGGTTTGTACTGACCTGTGTTCTATACTTTACCAATATCTTTTTTTTGCCACCTCATAGTACTTTTCATGCTTTGATGTATCCGGGCTTTTCATTATAAATCAAATTTAGAGATATCACTGAAATCCATCAATATGTTGGTTTGCTGAAGACTCAAAGTTTAGGAAAGTATTATTGATGTATCTCAGGAGGGAACACCACCTCCCCTATAACTAGCAGAGAATCTGCATGCAATGCAACACATCAGCCAATCAAACAGTAACAAGGGTCACACAGGCAGTGTTTCCAACCTCCCGCAGCATTTTCAGCATTTGGCTCCTGCTGTTGTGTTGATCTAATGAGGAGTGAGAGACTCGGGAGAGCGGCTGTTCTTATACACATTGCTGAATCGAGATGGGGCTCAGGTAAGTATACGAGTTTAGGGGGGCCTGAGGGGGAGGAGGAGGAGCTGCACCCAGAAGGTTTTTTACCTTAAAAGAGAAGTATGCTTTTTTTCTCAGAATCATACTTACCTAGGTGGATGGATCTGTCCCCTGTCAGCTCTAAGAATGAGAACGGAGCAATCAAACACCGCCGATCACTCAGCTTTTAGGGCTTCCTGAGCAGAGAGCTTTGCCCCCCCCCCCTCCCCTCGCTCACTGGAGCGCTGGTCTGTGGAGGGGGCAGGAGCAGCCGGCCCAGGCTCTCGGTGGAACGCTGAGAGCCTGAGGCGGGTGCCAGTCCAGGCATGTGGGTGGATCCTGACTTCATTGTCAGGATCTTGCCTGAGCCTGGACTGTCTGTCTGCTGAAAACGGGTCACAGGAGTGCAGAACGAACTGCACTTCTGTGTTCCACAAAAGTACAGCCAAATGAGCTTTGGCTGTACTTCTCCTTTAATGCATAGAATGCATTAAGGTTAAATACATTGAGCCTCTAGAACCACTTTAACCACTCCAGGAACGTTTATCCCTCTGCATGACCAGGGCATTTTTTGCAATACAGCACTGTGTTACTTTAACTGACAATGGCGCGTGTACCCAAATAAAATCGATGCATTTTTTTTTCCAACAACAAGAGTTTTCTTTTGGTGGTATTTGATCACCTCCGCGGTTTTTTTTTTTTGCGCTATAAACAAAAAAAGACGTACAATTTTGAAAAAAAAAAATTTTTACTTTCTGCTATAAATTTCTTTATTAATTTAGACCAATATGCATTTTGTCACATCTTTTTGGTAAAAAAAAATCTCAATAAGCGTATATTGATTGGTTTGCGTAAAAGTAATGGCCCGGAGCAGAAAGTGCAACTGGGAGGAGGGCCAGCATGACTGGGGTGGGCAGCATAGGTGTGCGCAGCCTCTTGCATTAGGATGTGCACCCCAAAGCTCAAATACATATGCACGTATATGTACTGATGGTGTCAGTAGGGCAGTGGACAGTGTCAGTAGTTTTATTTTTATTCTTTTTAAATTATTTTATTTTGTAACGTTTTTTTTTTGTGAATGAAATATCAGTGGTCTAAACAGGGGGGAATATGCACCACACAAGGCGATTAGGGTGTGCCCAGGCACACCTGGCACACCCTGTGCGCACGCCTATGGTGGGCAGTGAGGCGGAGTAAGAGTTGGGGGTAGGGGGAAGTATCATGCATTTACCAGGATTGGTGGGTTCCAAGGTGGGGGGCGTTGTTAAGGAAGTAGAGGGGCGTTCATCTTGTCAGTGGTCAGTCGGAGCTTGGTGGCCACAGAAGAAGTAGGTTTTTTTCTTTCCCAGCATCTGAAAAGACATTGGAGCATAGTTTAGCATGGGGGATCTTGAGGCCTTGCCGTCCCAGCTCCGAGAGGAGGCGGTGGCCAGAGGCGCTGGCTGGCTACAGGCCACAGTTTCTGGTTTGATCCAGGGGCCCAGCCAGGCCTCCTCCATTGCACCTGCGGGCCCCCCTCCTCATGGTCGCCCACGTGCTAGGAGGTCCAGACCTCCTGAGCGTTTCAGCCCGGAGGTGACAAATGGCGTCCAAGACCGTTTCGGGAGCCCTGCCCAGGACCCTTCGACGCCACGCGGAAGCCTGCTTCGCCCAGCGTGGTGGTCGGGAGGAATCCCCGCCCACGGCGGACCGGGGGGGGGGGCGATGTATCTAGGCCTGTTCTCACCCCCCCAGGCCCGGATTTACTCCCTTTGCCGCCCCAAGGCCGGGTCCTTCAATGCCGCCCCCCACCACCATTCTTGTCCTTTATCGATGACTGCTACAATAAATCATTTAAAAACATATCTCCACGCACGAGAACACTGAAAATAACTGTCTTTAATTGTACAGACTAAAAATACTTCAGGGTAAGCGCGCGAGGGGGTAAGGGTTTTTTACGGGCAATTTTTCAGGGCAATGGCTGGTGTTAGTGCTTCAATCATCCCCGGCACCATGGTTGTTATGATGTCAGGATGATTGAAACACATTACTTCTATCATTACATTGTAATGTAAAATGAAATAGTTCAACTCACCATAATGCAGAATCATTGGGAGCCCTGAGCATGTCACTTGCCACTATGCCTGCCACCAGATGGAGATGTCACTAGCCACGCTGCCTACCACCAGATGGAGATGTCACTTGCCACGCTGCTTGCCACCAGATGGAGATGTCACTTGCCACACTGCCTGCCTGCCACCAGATGGAGATGTCACTTGCCACGCTGCCACCAGATGGAGATGTCTCTTGCCACGCTGCCACCAGATGGAGATGTCACTTGCCACGCTGCCACCAGATGGAGATGTCACTTGCCTCACTGCCACCAGATGGAGATGTCACTTGCCACGCTGCCTGGCTGCCACCAGATGGAGATGTCACTTGCCACGCTGCCACCAGATGGAGATGTCACTTGCCACCAGATGGAGATGTCACTTGCCACGCTGCCACCAGATGGAGATGTCACTTGCCACGCTGCCTGGCTGCCACCAGATGTTGTTGTCACTTGCCTCGTTGCCTGGCTGCCACCAGATGGAGGAGGGTGGAACAGCGGTGCGGGCAATAAGAGATGTCATCTCTCTCCCCCACCGCCGCACCGCTGACATTCCGCTGCTCAGGGCAAAACTCAGTCAGTGCCTGTCCAGGTCCCGCCTGCTGGGGTTTCAGGGTGGTGGGCGGCCCGAGTACCGGTGGGCCAGGGGCGAGCGTTTCCCTTGTTCCGCTTATGACAACGGCGGTGGTGGCCAGATACCGGCCAGATACCGCTGTGGCTGGAAAAAGTACACTTGGGACAGACAGGGTGCGTTTGGTGGATGCTGCAAAACGCGAAGTCTATGTCTGTTTTGAGGGTCCTTTGGGCGCTCATTTAAAGTCGGAAGTGAAGGAGCGCATCTGGAAGGGGGAATACGTTGAAATTTTCTCTTTGTTGCCATTGGAGAAGTTTAACAAAGTTAAGCCAGACGAGAGCAAGAAAGAAGAGGAAGAAAAGCGCCGCTACCGGCTGATTCCCTGCATGTTTGCAGGCGTTTGGGATTTTGGCGAGCGTTATTGGGGAAAAGGACCCGTAAATATGTCACCTTTTTTGCTATCTAGATTCCATTGGCGAGGCGCAGCGTGTGTACAGGGGGATTGCTTTGCTGCACTATGATGAGCAATTCCGCCAGCGGAAGGCGATCCGACCTTCTTTGCGGTGGGACAATAAGGACATCAGCCTCTGGATGAAGCTGATGTCCTCTCCAAGAAGTACGTTGGCTCCCTTTCAGGATGGGGCTGGGTGTGCAGCCTCCGCTGCGCAACCAGTCGGTAGTTGCATGGGTTTCTGCTGGCATTTTAATGCCGGTACTTGCAAATTCGGGGCCAAGTGTCGTTTCTGGCGCGAGTGTTCCAGCTGTGGGGGATTTCACCCACAGTCTCGGTGTTTTAAACAGGGACACGGGATAGGGGGCGGTTCTGGAAAAGGGAAAATGCCGGTGAGGGTAAGAAGGATGGATCCCTTTCTAAGGCGTTATCCTAATCGGGAAGTGGCTGAGTTACTGGAGTTGGGTTTTTACAGAGGGTTTCAAGTTAAACAGTCATTTACAGGTGGTCCCGCCTATGGCCTATGGTCGACAACTTGAGGTCGGCTAGAGCGCATCCAAAGGTCGTTATGGAAATTTTTTCAAGGAAATTTCGTTGGGTCGTATGGCTGGCCCCTTTGAGTCGCTGCCAGTGCCCAATCTGGTTCTCTCTCCATTAGGTGTTGTCGCCAAAAAGGAGCCGAACAAGTTTCGGCTCATTCATCATTTGTCCCATCCACGAGGGGGGTCCGTCAACGATTCCATTGACCTGGACCTTTGTACGGTGTCATACACATCTTTTGATACGGCGGTGGCTTGGGTGCAACGGTATGGTTGGGGGTCGCTGTTGGCTAAGACTGACATCGAGGCTGCTTTTCGTCTTTTGCCGGTGCATCCAGTTTTGTTGGGCTGTCAATGAGACATCTATCCAGCACCACCCTGATAGTCCGACAACCCGCACTTTATGCTTTGCATCGGATGATCGTCGCGAGTGGAACCGCTGCAAGGACACCTCTTCAGGAACCACTGTTCAGAAGGCATTGAATCGGTCTGGTCATTGGTGAGAGGGCAATTGCCCATCTTTGCAAACTTTTCTTTGTTGCTTCACTGGGACACTGTGCACAGACAGCTTTACACTGGGGAAACACTTTACTACATCTCTATTTGAACATTGTACATAAACACCTGTCGCTTCAACCTTTTAAAGTAATATAATTGTCTTGTTGCTGCACCTTATTGGATATACCGTATATACTCGAGTATAAGCCGAGTTTTTCAGCACTTTTTTTGTGCTGAAAGTGCCCCCTTGGCTTATACTCGAGTTAGTGCCATCTGCCTACCTGATCAGCCCGTGTGTAATGCTCAGACCAGTGTACAAAAGCCGCGCCTCTTCCTCGCCCTCGTCCGTGATAGGGGAACACTCAGTTTCCCAGCAGTGAGTCAGTGTTCCGCCTATCATGGATGTCCTCTCGTCCTCATCCCACAGACGAGGATGAGAGGATAGGCGGAACACTGAACAATGACTGCTGGGAAATTGAGTGTTCAGCCTATCACGGACGAGGACGAGGAGGAGGTGCGGCTTTTGTACACTGAAATGGCAGCTATCTGACTGCATGACACGGGCTGATCAAGTAGGCAGATCGGCACACTGAGGCTGCAATGGACACAGGGAAGGCATGCAATGGACACAGGGAGGCTGCAATTGACACGGGGAAGGTATGCAATGGACACAGGGAAGGTATGCAATGGACACAGGAAAGGTATGCAATGGGCACAGGGAGGCTGCAATGGACACAGGAAAGGTATGCAATGGACACAGGGAGGTATGCAGCTGCTGATGGGCATTGTTGACCCTCTTTTCCACTTACAGTAGCTGCTGCATTTCTCACCCTCGGCTTATACTCGAGTCATTAAGTTTTCCCAGTTTTTTGTGGTAAATTAGGTGCATCGGCTTATATTCGGGGTGGCTTATACTCGAGTATATACGATAGATAATGAGCTCCAACTGCAGGCGAAGACCATCAGGCCTGCAACTGGGACATTACTGTCATTACTACCTAAAGGGCCCTCATATCGTTCTTGTTTAATTGATCTCTCATTAGGATTAAAAGTTGAATAGGCCGGCCTGGGATTCCCCTTTAGAATGCTTAACTTTCACTTATCCTTTCAGGTCATGTTCAAGAGGTACTCCGTTGTACATACGTGTGTATATAATATACTGTTATTCCCAGATTGTCTTAACTAGTATCATCGTGGAGGAATTATTCTGCTGAACCAGGACTGTTATCCGAAGTTCAGTTGATCTATTACCTCCTTTGTGCAACAAAATCTTCTTTGAGTCATCCAGTAAAGGTTAATAGAATATAAACTCATTGAGTGGTTTGACTTATTACTTTAACCACTTTCCGCCCGCCATATAGCAAAATGACGGCGGCAAAGTGGTTTTTATAACCTGACCGGATGTCATATGACGTCTTCAGGATATTAAGCCGCTTTGCGCCCCCGAGGGCGCACATCGCGACGATCGTTGTTGCAGTGTGTCAGTCTGACGCACCGCAACTCCGATCTAGGTAAAGAGTCTTTGACGGAGACTCTTTACCACGTGATCAGCCATGTCAAATCATGGCTGATCAGGATGTAAACAGGAAGAGCCGGTGATCGGCTTTTCCACCAGATGCCCACCACCAGATATGCCACCCTAGACCACCAGGGAAGCCAATCAGTACCCACAATGAATGCCAATCAGTGCCCACAATGGATGCCAATCGGTGTCCACAATGGGTATCACTGATTGGCAGGCATTATTGTTTGGCACTGATTGGCATCCATCAGTACCATATGTTACAGTACATCAGTGCCACCTATCAGTGCCCATCCATGCCATCTATCAGTGCCCATCCATGCCCATCCATGCTGCCTATCAGTGCCCATCCGTGCTGCCTATCAGTGCCCATCCGTGCTGCATATCAGTGCCACCTATCAGTGCTGCCCATAAGTGCCCCATCAGTGCCGCATATTAGTGTCCATCATCAGTGCCCATCAATGCCACCTCATCAGTGCCACCTCATCGGTGCCCATCAGTTCCGCCTTATCAGTGCCCATCAGTGAAGGAAAAAACATACTTATTTACAATTTTTGTAACTGAAACTTTTTCGGCCTTTCTATTATTTGTTTAGCAGAAAATAAAAATACCAGAGGTGATCAGATACCACCAAAAGAAATCTCTATTTGTGGGAACAATATGATGAAAAAATTTAGTTTGGGTACAGTGTAGCACGAGCGCGCAATTGCCATTCAAAGTGCGACAGCGCTGAAAGCTGAAAATTGGTCTGGGCAGGAAGGTGTATAAGTGCCCAGTATTGAAGTGGTTAAGGTGGTGCAAAGATGTCTGAACCCAGTGTGTCAGGTGGATTGGAATGTTCCCAGGGTCATGGTGGTGCTACAGAGTTAATGGTGGACAGTGCAGTCTCCAATCAGTCTTTTAGCTTGGAGAAGGCATGGGGAGGAAGAGGGAGGAGCAAAGGGGTGCGTTACCATCCTAGGCTATGGGCTGTGTGTTTCTTTTGATGCATACAGTTTAGGGAGACAGCCCTTACATGTAAGGGTGGCTCCAATGGATGCTGCAAGGGAAAGGGACCACCCTGAAACTTAAGGCAGTGGTCATGGCACCAGCTTAAACTGGGCAAGGAAGAAAGATTAAGAAGCTGCATATTTAATAAGTGATTAAATCAGTGAAAGTGCTTAAAAAACTGGGGGTACAATATCACTTTAAGCCCGAAAAATGTAAAATAAGGTATGTAAAAAAAATGCACAGTTTTTGTTAAAAATGTAATTAACATGTTGATGAGAGGGACAGGGAGACAGGGAGAAACCAAGGTAGGCAAAATAAAAGCAGATTACAGCCATCAAATAAGCATGAGAGCCAGGCAGCTGGAATTTTCACAAAGAATGCAGCCTTCATATTCCCCTCATGGTGGGCTTCTTATTTTAAAAAAGAGTACAGATGACTCATAAAATTGTAAATTAAAAAAAATGTCCATGGATAGCTTATTTAATTATCAACCTGGTATATTCCATTTTTTGTAATTAACTGTAATTAAACTCAGCTCCTTGCACAGATGGAAAGGGCTGCAAGGGCTGGGACAGTGTTAATAATGGGGGATTTTAACTACTTTGAAATTAACTGGAGTAATGGCACTGCTGGGACCGTTAAAGGGCAAACATTTATAAAACTATTACACCTACACCTAAACCTATTACAAGACAATTTTACGGTCCAGTTTATTGAGCCCCTGACTAGGGATGAAGCTCTGCTGGACCTGGTAATTGTAAACCATGCAGAGCTTATTACTAATATTCATATAAAAGAACATCTTGGTAGCAGTGATCATAACATGATTTCACTTAATGTTAGCTGTATGCAACAAACACATACAGGAAAGATAAAAACACTTAACTTTAAGAGAGCAAATTTTTCAAGGATGAGGGTTGCTCTCCAAGACTGGGAGGGATTATTGGCATCAATGGACACAGAACAGAAATGGGAATTCTTCAAAAAGACTGTATGTGAACTCACTGCAAAGTATATTTCCATGGGCAATAAGTTTAAAAGGCTAAAAATCAAACCAATGTGGCTCACGGCCACATAGAATGGCTATAAATAATAAGAAAATAACTTTTAAAAAAATATAAAAATGAAGAAACACTATCATCGTTTAAATGCTACAAAGAATATAACGGAATATGTAAAAAGGAAATCGAGGATGCAAAAATTCAAAAAGAACGACAAAAGATAGTAGGACAAACCTCAAAAAAAATTAAAATATATTAATAGTAAAAAGGACAGGTCTGAGATAGGCCCTTTACAAAATAATCTAGAGTGGGTGACTGGGGACAAAGAGAAGGCATATTTATTATTATTTCCTTCCTTCAGCTCTGTGTATACAAAGGAGCATGGGGGAGCTCATGTCCATAATGGGGATGGTATTGACACAGCCCCAAATAATCCACAATAGCTCAAAAGTGATATAATACAGAAATATTTAGACAGAATAAAGGTGGATAAAGCACCTGGACCAAATGGCATCCACCCACAGATCCTAAAAGAATTGAGCTCTGTCATTTCAAAGCCATTGTTTCTATTTTTTTGGGACTCGCTAATGACTGGAATGGTGTCAGGTCACCTGAGTCCAGGTGACAGATGCACTCCGTAGGAGTCAGGAGTGCACCGCTAACGTAGTGGATCCTAGGACTGACTGTTGCAGATTGAACTCTGGGAGGTTCAGGAAGCAGGTCTACTGGTGCATCAACACAGATCCCACTGGGAGCTAGAGCATAGATTTCCCAGGGCACGGAGTCTAAGAGCCAGCAGGTGTTCACCAGAGCCTCTAGTGGTGAGGATGGACTGCGCTGCAGTCTGGCTCCAGGTTGCACCCCCCTGGGTCTCACAGCTCACGCTCACGGTAGACTACAGGAGAAAGAGGAAGGAAGCAGCAGGCTGGAACAATAAGGATAGTAAAGGGATAAGCCAAGGTCGGGGCGACTAGTAGACAAGGACAAACATAGAACACGCCAAAGGGCAGGGTCACAAGCAGACAGGGATAGTCGAGAACAGGCCAAGATCGCTAACTGGAATCAGACGCAAGTAGCACACGACAGCTAAACACACAATGGTTGATCAGCAAGGTTGGCTTGCAATGCACAGGTTAATATAGTGTTCCTAATTAGAGGCTGAGGTGGAGCTATGCTGAGGGAAGATTATATAAGCAGTCAGGTGAGGGTGGCTGGCCTCTAAAGGTGAACACATGGAGGAGAGGTAAACTGACAGAGAAAGATTACTGCATAACCATGACAAATGGTACCACTGGATTGGCGAAGGGCAAATGTGGTGCCCATATTTAAAAAGAGATCTAAGTCTTTAACAAGTAACTATAGACCAGTTAGTTTAACTTCTATAGTCAGATACTGGAGAGTTTAATAAAAGACCACATAGAGGAGTTCTTGCTAGAAAAAAAATATTTTAAGCAACAGACAGCATGGATTCATGAAAGACAGAAGTTGTCAAACAAACCTGATTTCTTTTTATGTGGCTGTGGATGTGGTATACTTGGATTTTGCAAAAGCATTTTACACAGTTCCTCACACACGGCTAATGTGTAAGGTAAAGTCTACAGGCTTGGAAATATAAATTTGTAAATAGATAGAAAACTGGCTAAAAAACTGAATTCAGAGAGTAATGGTTAATAATTTTTACTCTGAATGGTCTAAGGTTATTAGTGGTGTACCCCAAGGTTCAGTGTTGGGACCCTTACTTTTTAAAACCTTTATAAATGATATAAGGTCTGAAATTAAAAGTACCATTTCTGTCTTTGCAGATGACACCAAGCTATGCAGTGGAATACCGTCCTTACAGGATGTCTCCAATTTACAAGCCAACCTCAATGCACTGTCTAATTGGGCAACTAAGTGGCAAATGAGGTTTAATGTTGATAAATGTAAAGTTATGCACTTGGGGGCTAAGAATATGCATGCATCATACATACTAGGGGGAGTACAACTGGCAGAATCCATAGTGGAGAAGAATCTGCGGGTTTTGGTAGATCATAAGCTTAATAATAGCATGCAATTCCAATTGCGGTTTCCAAAGCGAGCAAAGTTCTTTCTTGTATTAAGAGAGGTGTGGACACCAGAGAGAGAGAGAGAGAGAGATTATTTTGCCCCTGTACAAATCATTAGATCATTAGTAAGACCTCATGTGGAACATGCAGATCAGTTTTGGGCACCAGTTCTCAAAAAGAATATTGGGGAACTGGAGAAAGTGCAGAGAAGGGCAACCAAACAGAGGCATGGAAGAGCTCAGTTATGAGGAAAGATTAGAGGAACAGAATTGTTTCTCTCTTGAGAAGAGGAGATTAAGAGGGGATATGATCAACATGTACACATACATAAGTGGTCCATATAGTGAACTTGGTGTTGAGTTATTCACTTTAAGGTCATCACAGAGGACAAGGGGAAACTCATTACATCTAGAGGAAAAAAGATTTCATCTCCAAATAAGGAAAGTTTTCTTCACAGTAAGAGCTGTGAAAACTTGGAATAGACTCCCTCCAGAGGTGGTTCTGGCAAGCTCAGTAAATTGCTTTAAAAAAGGCCTGGATTCTTTCCTAAAAGTACATAATATACCTGGGTACTGACATGTATAGATAAAGTTGATCCAGGGAAAATCCGATTGCCTCTCTGGGGATCAGGAAGGAATATTTTCCCCTGCTGTAGCAAATTGGATCATGCTTTGCTGGAGTTTTTCACCTTCCTCTTTATCAACTGTGGGTATAGAATTGTGTATATGGGATTGTATGTTTTTTTTTTTCTTGTTGAGCTACAAGGACTTGTGTCTTTTTTTAACCTGACTAACTATGTAACTATGTAAACTTCTGCTGCTGTCATAGGATGGCTATGTAAAGATTTAATAGCTTATTGCATACACGATAAACACTTATCATTTTCTACGAAATGTGAATTATATTAATTCTATTTTTGTCTCGTTTATTACTGACGACACTTTTATCATGTGCTTTGTTTGGCCGTGTTGTACACAGACTGGTGAATGGACAGTCAGGGGGATTCCCCTCCAGGCTTCCTGATAAAATTCAATGTAAACGGATCACTGATTTGGCAGAGTTCAGAGATACACCCAGTATAATTGATTAAAAACATTCACTCACCATGACAGATTAAACCATTGGAACCAGATGGAATGTTCTTTGTTTGGCCTCAAACTGCTCTGATAATATTTTGCATAACTACTGTCTTCTTTTCTCACTACGTCAATCCAGATTTTTTTTTAACACAGTGTCTAATATTTTTTTCTTTAACTTTAGGTATTTATATAGTGCCAACAATTTACACAGCACTTTACATACAGTATGTTGTACTGTACATTCACATCAGTCTCCAGTAGTGTGAACTATACCTGTTTTCTAATGACCAGGAGTCTCCAAACTTTGGCCTGTGACCACATTCTGCTCCATACAAAATTTTATCCAGTCTATGACTAGGGTCAGTTGCATATCCTCAGACTCAGTGCACAAAGCAGATTCAGAGAGGTTTCAGATGCTTCTGATGGGGGCCCTGATGAGGAAACTGATGTAAGGTTGGACATTGATAGGGACCCTAAGGTAAGGGGGATTGTTGGTATGCAAGGGGGTGCTAAAGTGAAGAGGGGCACTAATATGAAGGCAGGTCTTTTTGATGAGATGAGGGGGACTTCTGATGTGAAGGGAGGGCTTCTGATGTGATGGAGAGGCTTCTGATGTGTAGGGAGGATCTTTGGATGTGATGGGGGCTTCTCATGTGAAAGGAGGGCTTTTGATGTGATGGAGAGGCTTCTGATGTGACATAAGGACATAAGGTAAGGGGGATTGTTGGTATGCAAGGGGGTGCTAAAGTGAAGAGGGGCACTAATATGAAGGCAGGTCTTTTTGATGAGATGAGGGGGACTTCTGATGTGAAGGGAGGGCTTCTGATGTGATGGAGAGGCTTCTGATGTGTAGGGAGGCCCTTTGGATGTGATGGGGGCTTCTCATGTGAAAGGAGGGCTTTTGATGTGATGGAGAGGCTTCTGATGTGACATGAGGACTTCTGATGTGATGGGGGGCTTCTCATTTAAAGGGAGCGCTTCTGATGTAATGGGGGGTTTCTAATGTGATGGGGAACTTCTGATGTGAAGGGGAGACTTCTGATGTGAAGGAAGAACATCTGATATGATGGGGGGCTTCTGATGTGAAGGGAGGACTTTTGATGTGATGGGGGGCTTATGGTGTGAATGGAGGACTTCTGATGTAATGGGGGATGTTTATTGTAATGGGGAACATCTGATGTGATTGGAAGACTTCTGATGTGATGGGAGGACATCTGATATGACGGAGGGCTTCTGATGTGAAGGGAACACTTCTGAAGTGAAGGGAATACTTCTGAAGTGAAGGGAGATTTTCTGATGTAATGCAGGCTTCTGATTTAATAGGGAGGGGGGCTTCTAAAGTGAATGGAGGACTTCTGTTGGGATGGGGAACTTCTGATGTAATGGGGAGCGTCTGATATAATGGGGGACATCTGATGTGATGGGAGGACTTCTGATGTAATGGGGGACTCCTGATGTAATGGGGGACTTCTGATGTAATAGAGGACTTCTGATATGATGGGATGCTCCTGATGTAATGGGGAACTTCTGTTGTGAAGGAAGGACTTGTGATTGGGGTTTATGATGTGAAGGGAAGACTTCTGATATGATGTGAGGAGTTCTGATGTGATAGGGGAACATCTGATGTGAAGGGAGGACTTCTGATATGATGGGGGACTTCTGATATGATGGGGGACTTCTGATGTGAAGGGAGGGACTTCTGATATGATAGGGGGACTTCTGATGTGAAGGGAGGACTTTTGATATGACGGGGGGACTTCTGATATGAAGTTATTTCTTGGATGTGTTTATAATCTTTTTTTTAAATTTCATTCATTAATGTTTTTTGGCCCACAAATATTTGTAAAATATAAAATGTGACCCTCATAGTGAAACGTTTGCAGATTCCTGATTACAGATCCCTGGCTTGACACACAAGGCTGCTCTGCAAGCGTCACCTCCGCTGGTTGGGTCCCTGACTTGATCACCGCCTGAAGTTTCCCGCTTCTCCACCGTGCCCGTTTGGTGAGAATGCTGCTCCGGTACTTGCTTCAGTTACTCACTGTGGTCCCTGGTAAAGGTGGTTGGTCCTTTAGTGGTGACTACCTCTGACCACGACAGGTTCTCTGACCGGCAGAACCATCACTTTTGGTTGGATTTCAGGCCGCAATCCCAACCCTGCCCTCTTACTTCTGGATAGGCTCTTACACAGCCTGGCAGCCAGATGCCCCCGGGATAGGCCCAATCTTCAGCCTTGCAGCCCGGGGCGTATGACACACGTCCACCCAGACAGCTGTCCAGGTAGCACAGAACACAGATCACCTGACTCCACCCAAATATATAGGGTGCTCCCAGCAGGCCAAGGGATTCAAGAAAACCCCTGCCCATTGGCTGAGATACCACATATACCCATAACCTTACCTTGTGTTGTCCTTCTCATATTTAGTGCCACCAAGTACCCAGTCACCTAGTGATAGAAGAGAAAAGTGCAACAAGGCCAAACTTAGCTTCCTGACTGCCTCACGCAGATATACTGTGGCAGAAGGGCACGTACAGGCAGATTAACGTACCTGTGCATTGCCCTTTAAGAGGCGGCTTGCGGGCACGCCCGCCGGGAGCTCCGTGAGCGTGATCGCGGGTCCCGCGGACTCGATGTCCACGGGGATACCCGCGATCGTCTCACAGAGAGGAAGAACGGGGAAACACTAATGTAAACAAGCATTTCCCTGTTCTGCCTAATGACACTGACCACAGCTCCCTGTAATCGGGAGCGGTGATCAGTGTCGTGTCACACACAGCCCCCCCCCACAGTTAGAATCACTCCCTAGGACACACTTAACCCCTACAGTGCCACCTAGTGGTTAACCCCTTCACTGCCAGTCACATTTACACAGTCATCAATGCATTTTTAATTGCACTGATCGCTGTATAAATGTGAATGGTCCCAAAATAGCGGCAAAAGTGTCCGATCTGTCCGCCATAATGTCGCAGTCATGATAAAAATCGCTGATCGCCGCCATTACTATTAAAAAAAAATTATTAATAAAAATGCCATAAAACTATCCCCTATTTTGTAGACGCTATAACCAATCAATTGTGCAAACCAATCAATAAACGCTTATTGCGATTTTTTTACCAAAAATATATGGAAGAATACATATTAGCCTAAACTGAGGGGAAAAAAAAAGTTAAAAATATATCTTTTTTTTTCAAAATTGTCGCTCTTTTTTTGTTTATAGCGCAAAAGATAAAAAATGCAGAGGTGATCAAATACCACCAAAAGAAAGCTATATTTGTGGGAAAAAAAGGACAACAATTTTGTTTGGGAGCCACGTTGCACGACCGCGCAATTGTCAGTTAAAGCAACGCAGTGCAGAATCGAAAAAAGTGGTCTGGTCTTTGGCCAGCCAAATGGTCCGGGGCTTAAGTGGTTAAACACTCAAAATAATGTAAACTGTTATTTTCTTCATTTTTATATTATTTTATGCAGCATTTTAGTGTAACATTTACTGGAAGGTTCAATTAGACTTTAAATATAACATAAGTGGTAAAAAAATTATTTGATAGCAAATTGTAGAAAAATAACCCCCTCAACGAGTATAATACCTGCTTGTCTGTATTGACGTGTTTAAATAAGCAAACCCATTCCCACGTCTACTGTCAGAGCTCCATGCTGTTCTCACTAGTTAATGTCACCGTCCCCACAGGAGGAATCGGCAGCAGGGGTCCCATAACGTTTGACAGTTTAGAGGACAGAAAGAGACAATGAAGAGGAGAGAGATGAAGAGATTGACGGGAGCGCAGAGGAGAAGGCCCATAAGACAGAACCTTGTCTGTCTCTGTGAGGGGGGCCTGCACTCTCCATAGGGGACACTCACTGATTGTCTCGATGACATTTTAATGTCCCTTTCATGTGTTGTCTTTGACATTCATTAGACTGGCTGAGAATCTCACAGCCTCTGCCATGCTGGTGGCCTCTCGATCACTCCATTTGCCCCTTCCTGCTCAGATCCTTGAGAACTTCAGAGCTTCCAGGACAGGGGATAGACGGTCCATATGGAACGATTCCAGAAGTTCTCTCGCAAGCGAAGCTTCACATTCGGTGCGTATGGAGGGTGAGTACCTACCAGTCATTGTACACAAATGTCTAGAGATTTTGTTCTCAACCACAATGCTGATTTTCATTTTTTTTTTTAATCATCCTGGCCCATCTACCGGACCTTGGAGGAGATATAAACCCCCTGTTGACAAATTTGGTATTAATGAGTATTAATTTCTGTCTTCCATAAAGCCTAATTTTGGTATTTGATATAATTCTATTTGGGCATTTGGTTGCATGAACAGCACTGTCATGATATGGTTGGGAAAAAGTGCTGTGCTACAAGAAAACCTTAATGCTCTGTACACACAACAAAACCGTCGATTTTTTTCCGAAGGATGTTGGCTCAAACTTGTCTTGCATGCACAGCAAAAATGAAGTTCAACAGCCAGTGTGGCTCTTCTGCTTGATTCCAAGCAAACGTGGACTTTTGTGCGTCGGAATTGTGTACACATGCTCAGAATTTTGGACAAGTTTTGTTGTCGGAAAATTTGAGAACCTGCTCTCAAACATTTGTTGGCGGAAATTCCAAAAACAAATGTTCTATGGAGCATACACATGTTCGGACTTTCCGACAACAAGCTCACATCCAACATTTGTTAACGGAAAGTCCTTTCGTGTGTACAGGGCATAACAGTCCAAGAGATGTTTCTTACATTTTAGCTACTCCTTTTCTAAACCACATCTGTTTTTCAAAGTTCCTTTATTTTTCGAAAAATTTGTTAACTGACCAAATCAAACTAGTTATATCCTTTCTTCTCCTCTCTATTTCATACCTTCCACTTTCAATTTCCTTTTGCTTCTCCTCTTTTTTTCCCTTGTTCTTCATTACTTTTATCCTTCTCCATCTCTTTCTACATTTTCTTCTCCTCTCTTGTCCTTTTTTCTTTTCTTTGTGCACTCTTCTCTCTCTCCTCTCTTCTCCTCACCCCACCTTTCTTGTTCACTTCCTTCCATTTTCTCTTTACTCCTACCTTCCCCCAGGGCTGGACTGGGACAAAAATTTGGCCCTGGACTTCATCATGCGACAACAGCATCCCCCTTACATCAGAGTCCCCATCAGAAGCCCCCTTTACATCAGAGAGTCCCCATCAGCAGCCCCCTTCACATCAGAGAGTCCCCATCAGCAGCCCCCTTCACTATAGAGAATCCCCATCAGCAGCCCCCTTCACATCAGAGAGTCCCCATCAGCAGCACCCTTCACATCAGAGAGTCCCCATCAGCAGCACCCTTCACATCAGAGAGTCCACATCAGCAGCCCCCTTCACATCAGAGAGTCCCCATCAGCAGCCTTCTTCACATCAGAGAGTCCCCATCAGCAGCCCCCTTCACATCAGAGAGTCCCCATCAGCAGCCCCCTTCACATCAGAGTCCCCATCAGCAGCCCCCTTCACATCAGAGAGTCCCCATCAGCAGCCCCCTTCACATCAGAGTCCCCATCAGCAGCCCCCTGCACATCAGAGTCCCCATCAGCAGCCCCCTTCACATCCGAGTCCCCATCAGAAGCCCCCTTCACATCAGAGTCCCTATCAGAAGCCCCCTTCACATCAGAGAGTCCCCATCAGAAGCCCCCTTCACATCAGAGTCCCCATCAGAAGCTCCCTTCACATCAGAGAGTCCCCATCAAAAGCCCCCTTCACATCAGAGAGTCCCCATCAGAAGCCCCCTTCACATCAGAGAGTCCCCATCAGTAGCCCCTTTCACATCAGAGTCCCCACCAGCAGTCCTCTTCAAATCAGTGTGTCCTCCCTCTCCTCCCCCTCCCACATGTACTCATAGTTTTGAAGGCAGCTGCTCGTTCCTCTCTCCAGTCATGTGATAACAAGTGACAGGGGAGAGAGGAAGGAAAGTCTGCCAGCTCTCTATCTCCCCCTGCAGGCTGGAGGGAGAAGAAAGCCTAATGCTCTCTCCAGCAAGTGACGGAAGCTGCTCCTCCTGACAGGAGTAAAATCGTGATCAATCACTGTCAGAGAGGAGCGAGTCCAGGACTGCACCTGACCGGCCCACTGAGTCATCAGCCTACCGGGAAACTCCCGGTAGTCCCGATGGCCAGTACATGCCTGCCTTCCCCTGTCCTCTTCTCTTCCACTTTTCTCTTTGCCTTTCCTCTTCTCCCCTCCCTCTTCCTTCCATCCTCCATTCTTCTTCTCTCCTTTTTTCCCCTTTCTCCTCTCCTCTTCTCTTCCCCCTTACACTCCTTTTTTCCCCTCCCTCTTACCCATTTCTCATTGTATCTACTACTATCTCCTCTTCCTTTCCCTCCCCTTTTCTTCTCTTCTATCCCTTCTCACTTATTTTCCCTTGCCTTCCCTTCCCCCCTCCATTACTCTTCTTCTCATTTCCCCTCCCCACCTCTACCTTCATCTACTCTCCTCTCCACTACCATTCTCTCCTTTCCTTTTTTCGATTCCTGTCTGTTTTTCTCCTCTTCTCCATGGCAACCTGTCCCCCTTCTCTCCTTTTCTTTCCCTTGTTTGCCATCTTTTTGCCCTTTCCCCTCTCCTCCTCTCTTCCCATTTGCTCTCCTTTCCTTCCTCTTACTTGTTTTTCCTTCTATCTCCTACTTTGTTCCCTTCTTTCCCCTAACTTCTTCTTTTTACCCCTCCCCTCCTCCCCTCTCCTCAACGAGCCCCCTCCCCACTCTTCTTTTCCCTGCCCTACCCTTTTTTATCCTCTTTCCCCTTTTCCCACCTCTTCCCTCCCCTCCTCCTCTCCATTCAATATTTCTCTTCTCCTACACCCCCCCTTTTCACTAACCTTCTCTTCTTTGCTTTTTTTGCTTTTCTTTCTTTCCTCTTCTCTCCCTTCTTTTTGCCTTTCCCCTCCCCTCATCTCTTCCCCTTTACTCTCCTCTCTACCTTCTTCCCTGTTTTTCCTTCTATCTCCTACTTTATTCCCTTCCTTCCTCTTCCCTAACTTTTTCTCTTCACCCCTCCTCTTCTCCCCCTCCCAACTCTTCTTTTCCCTGTTTTGCCCTGCCCCCTTTTCTCATCTTATTTTCCCTTTTTCTTATTGTTATCACCTCTTCCCTCCTCTCCTCCTCTCCATTCACTTTTTCTCTTCTCCTACCCCCCCCCCCTTTTTCTTTTCTTTCCTTCCTCCTCTCTCCCTTCTTTTTACCTTTCCCCTCTCCACTTGCCTTCCCCTTCACTCTCCTCCCCTCTCCCCCCTTCCATCTGTCCCTCAGTCTTCTCTTCTTCATAGACCATTCAATAAATATACAGTATCTCACAAAAGTGATTTCCCCCCCTTACATTTTTGTAAATATTTTATTATATCATTTCATGTGACTACACTGAAGAAATGACACTTTGCTACAATGTAAAGTAGTGAGTGTACAGGTTGTATAACAGTGTAAATTTGCTGTCCTCTCAAAATAACTCAACACACAGCCATTAATGTCTAAACCGCTGGCAACAAAAGTGAGTACACCCCTAAGATACTGAGATACTGTAAGCTTTAATTTCTTGCACTTTTTTCCTGCTTGCAGAAAACCAGAAGAGACAGAGCCGTATATTGTGGACCCACCTACCAAACCAGCAGAGGAGATGTCTCATCCTCCAGCCTCACACAGCAAGGTCAGAGAATTTCCTATCACAGTTACACAGTTATTCTCTAAACCAGGGGTGTCCAACCTGCAGCTTAAGTCCCTGAGTATGTCCAGCATAATGGTCTGAAGGTATAGATTTGTAAAGTCCTACAACCGTCCTTCATCAGGGTCCTGGGTTAATGCAAAGGAAAGCCTTGTTGGTGATATGTCATGCTGATCCAATGATTTCATTGGAACAAGTGTTGATATAAGAAACTTTGACTTTTCTCCGAATTTTCTACAAGCTTCTATTAGAAATACATCTTACATGTACTGAAACCAGACACAGTATCAGTGTTGCCAACCTACCAGATTGAAATTTACTGACACAACACCCAAAATTTACTGGCACAGACACGGTTTTACTGGCATTTCTAAAAGTTACAAAATTAAATTTTTAAGTGCAAATTTCAATTTTTAACCACTTCTGCCCCTTCATGACCAGGCCAGTTTTTGTGATATGGCACTGTGTTACTTTAACTGATTGCACGCTGTACCTAAATACAGTTTATGTTGTTTTTTCCCACAAATAGAGCATTTTTTTTGTGATATTTGATCACTGCGTTTTTTTTTTTTTGCGCAAAAAAACAAAAAAAGACAGACAATATTTTTTTACTTCCTGCTATAAAACATATCCAATAATAAAAATGTAAAAAATCAAATGTATTCATCAATTTAGGCCAATATGTATTCTGCTACATATTTTTGGTCAAAAAAATCACCATAAGCGTATATTGATTGGTTTGCGCAGAAGTTATAGCGTCTACAAACTATGGGATAGATTTTTTTCTTTTAGTAGAAATGGCGATGATCAGCGATTTTTAGCGGGACTGCGACATTGTGGCGGACAAATGGGACACCTAACTGACACTTTTTGGGGACCAGTGACACTAATACAGTGATCAGTGCTTAAAAATGCACTCTTACTGTGCTAATGGCAGGGAAGGTAACATCAGGGGCGATCAAAGGGTTAAGTGTGCCTAGGGAGTGGTTTCTAACTGTGTGGAGGATGACTTAACTGAAGAAAGACAGAGATCTGTGTTTCTGCTTAGCAGAAACACAAGCTCTCCATCTTCCTCTCTGACAGAACGGCGATCTGCCTTGTTTACATAGGCAGACCGCCATTCTGCCTCACCTGCAACGATCGGTGGGTCCCTGATTCCCTCCACCTCTCTCTTGTCTGCATTTTTTGACCTTTCCATTTCTTTAAAAGATGAGTTGCATAGGTCTGTGGGATCTAGATGTTCTCGCTCTTCCCCTGTCGAAGTAGGCTTTCTGGTCTGGCGAGAAGGGGGGAAGATACTTATAGTATAGTCTACTGGTATCGTCTACTGTATACAGGCACAAGATAGATGTATTAAAGGTTTGATATACTGCGATGTAGGTTCAGCCTAGGTTTGGAATAAGTGTGGTGTAGACTGCAGTATTGATTGGGTACACTTGGTGTCCTTCTGTCACATACCTGGTCGGAGGCCGGAGGGCTGATAGAGCTCCCCTTGCAGCTGAGTGCAGAGCACCCTTGAAAGTGGTACAGGAGATGCAGTGCCCAAAGAAGCACGGGTTGCCAGCTGTGGTAACCTGAAGAGCTGAGGAGCTGATCACTGGATAATAGCAGGAACAAGCAGGATGCACTGCAGGGCAGGTGTCCCTCAGAAGTACCAGGCGTACTTTGCAGCAGGACGAGACAGGAAACAGGATCAGGAGCCAGGCCAGGGGTCATGCATGGTTAATCAGTCAGGAGCAGAGGCAGATAGCAGGAACAGGAACAAGCCAGGGTCATACACACGTAATCATTTAGCTCACCCCCCTACAGGTCAGAGGAGAATGGTGCAGCATAACATCAGTAGCTCAGTAGAGAGAGAAAAAAATTAAAGGCAATGTCTACTTTTCTCTATTGCTGTATCCCAGCACCTGGCTACAAAACATTATTGTGCTTGTGCAAATGGTAAAGACATCCACAAGGTTAATGTTTTATACATGGACACCTTAATCTGTCAGGGTGTCAGGAAACATAAAGCTGCTAATTTGCATATTACCAGTTCTCCTGGGACAGGAAAAAAGAATTGCTACATATTAACATATTGAAATCTTAGAGGAAACACCCTTGCAGTTTAAATGCCACTTATGGTTTAGATGGGGATATCTAATGACAGATCTATAGGACGATGTTGTATCTAGGTATGTTCCTCAAAGGTAAATTTCCCTCCTCTGGTATGTGTTTACTCACTTTCCTCATCTTTGTAAAATTCCCCTTTTGTATTTGCGTGTAAATTATCCCTTAAGCTTTAGATAACAAAGGTGTGTGATATATATTACTCAAGCGTCTTTCTTGTTTCAGAATTAGCACGCAATGTCGTATTGTCTCTGGATTCACAATGATACTGAGAGGAATGTGAGAGAGCCTGGAAATACCTGCGAAAAATGATAAAAAATACCTTTAGGGCTGGTTCACACCATGAATCGCACATGAACATGCTGTGTGTTCCTGTGCGATTCACATGTGATCCAGGTGCAGTGCAATTTCAGTTGATTCATTTCAATAGGCTGAAATGGCACCGGAACATAGAAAAAGTAGTGTATGCACCACTTAATAAAACACACAGCAACTGGATCACAAGGTGACCTGGTGACACCGAAGGGCAGACCTGATTGTACTAGACTAGAGGGTGGACCTGGCAGTGATGGAGGGCAGGCCTGGTGGCATTGGATGGCAGACCTGATTGTACAAGACTAAAGGGTGGACCTGGCAGTGCTGGAGGGCAGGCCTGGTGGCCTTGGAGGGTAGACCTGATTGTGCTAGACTAAAGTAGGGTGACCAGACATCCCCGGTTTCTGGGGACAGTCCCCGGATTGAGGACACTGTCCCCGGACCAAGTCTGTCCCCAGTTTTGTCCCCAGATTGGATTTGAACAGGGGCTGGGGCAATTTCAAAGACAGCCTGTGCCGAATAAAAAGAAAAAATCTGAATTGCCCCCCCCTCCTCTGCCGCTCCTACTAGCTTATGGGGGTTTATTTTTTTCCATTATCTGTGCCCCTTTCTGATGATCATGTGCTGGTTGGAGCTAAGGGACTATTTCTTCAGTTTCGGGCGCATGCCCATTCAGCTCCACTCGCATGTTCTTCTACCTTGGCTCAAGTCCCGGCCAGCCGCCTGCCTGCTTATCTCCTTGCCTCCCCTGGTGGAGTGATCTTCCTCTGCTCCCCACCCAGTAGCCGGGGCTCGAAGAGTAAAGCCCCATACACACTATCAGATTTTCTGCTGATTTTTGTCTTCAGATTTACCAAAACCATGTAGTGCAAGGGCCTGCCTGATTGCATACAAATTGAAACTCCTAAGGTTTGACCTCATATTATATGGTTTTGGTAAATCTGAAGGAAAAAATCAGCAGAAAATCTGATAGTGTGTATGGGGCTTTAGACTTGACAGGCTGTGAGGCGGGCGGCGGCGTCGGAGACGAGCAAAGAGGTGTCGATTGCTGCCATTACAAGTAATGTCCCCGGATTTCATTTTAAAAATCTGGTCACCTTAGACTAAAGGGTGGACCTGGCAGTGCTGGAGGGTAGTCCTGGCGGCATTGGATGGCAGACCTGATTGTACTAGACTAAAGGGTGGACCTGGCAGTGCTGGAGGGCAGGTCTGGCGGCCTTGGAGGGCAGACCTGATTGTACTAGACTAGAGGGTGGACCTGGCAGTGATGGAGGGTAGGCCTGGCGGTATTGGATGGCAGACCTGATTGTACTAGACTAAAGGGTGGACCTGGCAGTGCTGGAGGGTAGGCCTGGTGGCCTTGGAGGGTAGACCTGATTGTGCTAGACTAAAGGGTGGACTAAAGGGTGGACCTGGCAGTGCTGGAGGGCAGGCCTGGTGGCCTTGGAGGGTAGACCTGATTGTGCTAGACTAAAGGGTGGACCTGGCAGTGCTGGAGGGTAGGCCTGGCGGTATTGGATGGCAGACCTGATTGTACTAGACTAAAGGGTGGACCTGGCAGTGCTGGAGGGTAGGCCTGGCGGCATTGGATGGCAGACCTGATTGTACTAGACTAAAGGGTGGACCTGGCAGTGCTGGAGGGCAGGTCTGGCGGTCTTGAAGGGCAGACCTGATTGTACTAGAGGGTGGACCTGGTGGCACTGGAGGGTGGACCTGGCAGCCTTGGAAGGCAGACCTGATTGTAATAGAGAGTGGACTTGGCATTGCTGGAGGGCAGGCCTGGCACCATTTGAGAGCAGACCTGATTGTACTAGAGGGTGGACCTGGTGGCACTGGAGGGTGGACCTGGAGGTGCTGGAGGGCAGACATGACGGAATTGGAGGGTGGACCCAGCAGTTCTGGAAGGCAGAAATTATGGCACTGGAGGGTGGACTTGGTGGCACATCATCGTGGGGTCAACTGCTTAAACTAGGAAGAGACAGTCGGAAGGCATCACTGAGAAAGATGGTGGCATGAGACCCGGGGTGCTGCATCTGATACCTGAAACTGAACAAGATAAGGACCGTTGCACTGATTCGGACGGTGCAATAGTCAGCTATTTGACATGTCAAATCACATTTCAAAACGGCCTGATGTGAACGTGGGGTGTTTGTCCAATCTTGATTGAACAGGCTGAAGTTAGAAGCTGATTGGTCACTATGCATAGCTGCACCAGATTCTGAGTGCACCAGGTTTAGTAAATCTCCCCCAAAGTATTAAAAAAAAGGGGGGTCAGTATGACAGCCAGGTAACTAGCAATGTCAGAAGAGGACCGCCATGGCAGTTTTCCATGTTTCTCAATTGACATGTTTGCTTTAAGAGCAAAAGTGCAGCATAAGATCTGATTTACCTTTATCTAATACAGACTGCAGATTATTTTGTGAATTGCCCCATCTTGTGGCCAGAGGTAGCATTGCAACAGTTTTAAACAATTCCCAGTAAGATCTAAAGCTGTTCTGTTCCAGAGAAAAAAAAATCCACCTTGAGTTGATAGTTCATCAAGACGATGAACAAACTTGAAATGTTTGTTTGATCTTGCATCAGAGAAACAAACTTTTAGTGAGATAACATAGAGGTCTATCGAGCCAAGTCCAATTGGATTCCCAGAAATACTGTATAGTGCAGCAGAGATCCAAGTTGCTGCAATTAAAATGGAACCCATTAAATCAATGTGTTTTCACCTGTCTTGCAACTTTCTGTATCACCCAAAAGTCACAAGTTGCAGCAAAATCTCTGTAGTGTGAACCAGGACTTACGTGACCATGTGACAATTATAAGACAATCAAAAGATTGTTTAACCCTTACGCTGCCACATATGTTTTTTTTTTGCACATGTGTATAAAAATTCATTTTAGGCATGAAGATTAGTTTAAACCGTCGAACTATATATTTTTTGAATGCAGAGACCATGAGAATAAAATAGTGGCAGTACCAATTGTTTTATGTTGCACAATATTTGCATGGCTGATCAAGTGCAAATTTTCAGTAAGAAATACACAAATGTTCATTTTAGGGCACACAAATGCAATATATTACCCAGTTTTTAGTAAATTATAAAAGATGATGTTGTGATGCGTAAATAGATACCCAACATGTCAAGCTTTAAAATTGTGTGCGCCCGTAAAATGATGATGTACTACAGACAGTACCCTATGTTTACCAGTGTGACACTTTAAAAAGCCCTTGAGGTTATCAGTTTAGGGTTAACCATGAATAATGGCCCTCAAATTATTGATCTCACTCTGGAGTTTTTAAAACATACTGTAAATAAAGACTCTACCATTTGTAGCACTGTCCCCGTTGCTGAGTGTTGACTTCTTAAGTCTCTCTCTGGTTACCTGCAGCAGGTTTCTAAGGGTTTCCACTTGGTTGCTAGGGGTTTCCACTTTGTCCCACCCTTACCCCGGCTTGCTCGTTACTCAATGACCAGTCCAGGGTATTTGGTTTTTTTTATTTTTTTTAGAACTTAGGTGGGAGAAGGGATTTGTGGGATACTGGAACTATTCACAATGGATAAGAACAACTCTCACTTGGCCTCACCAAATTATTTGTGGAAGCAGACTCACTGCTTTAACCACACAGCCACATGTATGGAGGAATTAAGTCTTCTTGCTCTCACTAGCAGCAGACTTGATGCACTACATTATCTTCAGGACACTCTCCAGCATCCCCTTTACTGACACCTGTCCACTGACTCTTCTAGCTGAAGAGGTGGCCCTCACTCGACAGGTCCCAAAAACACAGATCTCCCTTCCAGTCAGCTTTGCAGGACCTCTGGGTTCAGCTTCTCTCTCTAAGCCCCTGGGTCGACCACCCAGGGCCGCACAACCGCATCCGCGGAGGAGAGGGCAGCCACCCCTCTCCCTCCTGGACTCTGCTCCCCAACTCAACTAACTCTGAGCACATGTGCGGAGGGCTTTAATACTGTATCCCAGCATGCAATGCAGCACTTCACCTCTGCCAATTGCCAGGACTGTAACAAAGCCTGTGCACTCACTTGTCAGGCCCCCTCCCACTGTCCAATATGCCTCCCTATTAGACCAGTGGGGGACAGTCAAACACGCTTAGCTGCACCTGAGCACAATGAGCAGACGTAACCAATAGATCCTGCTCCCTGGTAGGCAGAGAGCACTCTAAGTTTTACCTGACCATTTTCCTGGTAAGCAGAACGATCAAAAAACTATACTCTCTTCTAGCACCTACCTAGCAGGGTGCTACAAATTAAAATACAAATCTAGCACGGCCCCCTAGGGGACTGCTGAGAATTACCTGCTTATCTGCACGGCCATGACAAAGTGAACTTTTCAACCCACCTGACACTCTAGGTTCAGACATCCTTGTAGCACTGTGTGGCAATAATCAAACAACTCAGTATAATTAGGTTCTGAAATATTTTACTTGAACCAAATAAGGGAAAGTTATTTCAAAGAGAGAGGTAATAAATCTGCTGAGCCGAGATAACAGCACCATCTCAGCAAACAAATTCCTCCCAAAGACACAAGACAATGGTTCAGAAACAACAATATTATGTACATATATGTGCACTCCCCTTTTTATCAGAGATCACCTCCTGGTGGATGTTTCAGTTAACAACTTATGCTGCCACACTAATAAAGCTGTAATCTGGCCAGCCTATGCTATCCTAATGGAGGGAGCGACTCTACATAGAGTAATATAGGGGCCTTCCTATAAGTAATGGC
Organism: Lithobates clamitans; assembly: GCA_037952925.1. Taxonomy (NCBI): domain Eukaryota; kingdom Metazoa; phylum Chordata; class Amphibia; order Anura; family Ranidae; genus Lithobates; species Lithobates clamitans. Next base: position 1,619,832 of record JBBGZY010000902.1, on the reverse strand, counting down.
AAAAGAGTTCCACATTGCAGATCTGATGTTCTTCGCAGGCTAGTTGGAGCTTGTTAACTGTAATCCGCTTGGGTATAATGAAAGCAATGGATTCCTAGTAGGGTTGTCCCGATACCACTTTTTTAGGACCGAGTACAAGTACTGATACTTTTTTTCAAGTATTCGCCGATACCGAATACCGATACTTTTTTTTATGTCACGTGACAGTGTTTATTTTTTTTTTTTTAACAGTGCTTTTTTTTTGGGGGGGGGGGGGGTGAACGGTGTATGTGTGTGTTTTTTTTTTTTAATTTACAATTTTTATTTTTTACAATAATTTTTTTTTATTCTTCATTGCAATATGTGTTTTTTTGTTTTTTGTTTTGTTTTTTATCAGCCCTGTTGGGGGGCTTTGGTGAGATATCAGGGGTCTTACCAGACCTCTGATATCTCCCCCTTGAGACAGAGAAAGAGACCGAGGATAGAGATTCCCCAGTCCCTTTCTCTGCAGCCTCAGCTGCGCTGAGAATTAATGGAGAGAAGACAGCGGCTCCTCTCCATTCATAAACTGACACATCGTAATCACAGGAGATTACAATGTTTCAGTTATGTGAATGGACAGAGTCAGCTGACTCTATCCATTCACAAAGGAAGGAGGAGGAGGACGGCGGAACGGAGGGGGAGAACGGAGGGGGACAGAGAAGGAGAGGGGAACGGAGGGGACAGCGGAGAGGCACAGCAGAACGGAGGGGACATCGGAGGGGGACAGAGAAGGAGAGAGGAATGGAGGGGACAGCGGAGGGAGACAGAAAAGGAGAGAGGAACGGAGGGGGACAGCGGAGGGGGACAGAAAAACGAGGGGGCATGGAGGAGGATGCAGTGACAGTCAGCGGTGAGCGATCACCGCTGTATGTCACTAAAGAAGCTGAAAGCCGCTGGGGGAGAAACTTGTAACTCCCCCATGCGCCGACCACAGCTGTCTTCCAGGTATCGGGGGAAGCATCGGGAGCATTTGCCCGAGTACAAGTACTTGGGCAAATGCTCGGTATCGGTGCTGATACCGATACTAGTATCGGTACAACCCTAATTCCTAGTGGTGAAGATCAAAGGTGTCTGAGCACAGTGTTCAAGCGATGCAGTAAAGTGTTCTTGGGGTAAAGATGTCTGTGCAAAATGTCTCTGTAAAAGTGGCAATGAATAAATAAAGGTCGAGCAATTTGCCCTCTCACCAATGACTAAATCGCTCTGACGTCTCGTGTAGCAGCACTCGTGCAGCGGATTTCTGTCTTCCGAAGTGAAGCTTGCCACACGCACCCACACTGGCAGGCAGGCAATCCGAGTGATGTTGGTGACAGGATGTCCGACAGCGAATGCCAGAGCTAGGCCCCTTAGGCCTCGGGTTGGAAGTCAGACTCCGTGTGGTAGGCCACGACCTCTCTCCCTGTTGCACAGAGAGGTCTTGCATCAGGCCCAAGAGGAAGAGAACTCTGCACAGGCTTTTTGCCTCTCTTATAGCTACTCCCAGCAATCTTTATGTTACAGCAAAGATTCCTGGGATGTGTAGTCTTAAAGTGGGGTTCCACCCAAAAAAAAAACTACATGAAAAATCCTCAAAAAAAAATACAAAAAAACATTTGAATATTTTTTTTTTTAATCACCTCTAAATGCCTGTTGCTAGGTGGTCCCTCGTAGTCTGCCTCTTCCAGTGCCTGGGCTGGTGACATCACTTCCCCCTCGGCACAGGAAGGGCTCAGCTCTGCTCCCTCCCTCCTGTCAATCATCAGGGACCCATTACAGGTCCCAGGTGACCAATCAAGGCGCTCGGCGCCGCTCGCGCATGCGCAGTGGGTGCCAGGCAGTAAAGCCACAGCCCGGCGCCCACAGTTGCAATGCCGGCGCTGCCGAACGGAGGGGGAGACGAGCAGGGCTTTAAGCCCCCGCATCGCTGGACCCTGGGACAGGTAAGTGTCCAATTAAAAGTCAGCAGCTGCAGTATTTGTAGCTGCTGACTTTTAATTTTTTTTTTTTTTTGACTGGAACTCCTCTTTAAGGTACATGGGTGCAAAGCAACTCTATGAAGGAGAACTATACGTCCAATAATTCACTTTGTTGGGCACACAAATATGAGGTCATTGGTTACACTGATTATCAAAAGGCCAAGAGATGTCTAGGAACACTGAAAGGGATGGTGCTTTCTGCTGGTAGTCCATATCGCTACACCAAGAAGAAAGTAAAGTATAATGAAAGCAAATGGCACAATATATTCAAGCTTTTCTGCTCCTCCCCTAATATAAGCTCAGTTTGTGGGTGTTACTAATGTTAAGCTTAGTTGCTACTGCCCCCTGTTCCTTTGGTGCACCTGAGGGAAGGTGTGTGTGATTAAGAGGGCTTCCACCCAGTACCGCTGTCCCACCCCCTATGTAGGGCTAGGCTGCACAGGATTATTGGTTATTAGGATGCAGGCAGCTGGGCCACCTGCATCCTAGAGACCAAGGATAAGGTGCATCTCCACTGTAAATGACAATATGCTTAGTAGGATTGGGACACACAGTGTCATTGGTTGATACGGTGCAGATAGCCTGCCTACCTTCTAGCAACCAAAGTCACTGTGCAGCTTCGTAAGTAGGTAGTCATTTATTTCAAGCTGCAGCTATCACACTCACCTGTGCCTTTTCCCAGCACCACTGCCTAGTCTTTGTGTGAAGGCACTGGCATGCAGCCAATCAAAAGTAAGTACACCCCTAAGTGAAAATTTCCACATTGGACCCAAAGTGTCAATATTTTGTGTGGCCACCATTATTTTCCAGCACCGCCTTAACCCTCTTGGGCGTGGAGTTCACCAGAGCTTCACAGGTTGCCACTGGAGTCCTCTTGCACTCCTCCATGATGACATCATGGAGCTGGTGGATGTTAGAGACCTTGCGCTCCTCCACCTTCCGTTTTGAGGATGCCCCACAGATGCCCAATAGGGTTTAAATCTGGAGACATGCTTGGCCAGTCCATCACCTTTACCCTCAGCTTCTTTAGCAAGGCATTGGTTGTCTTGGAGGTATGTTTGGGGTCGTTATCATGGTGGAATACTGCCCTGTGGCCCAATCTCCGAAGGGAGGGGATCATGCTTTGCTTCAGTATGTGACAGTACATGTTGGCATTCATGGTTCTCTTAATGAACTGTAGCTCCCCAGTGCCGGCAGCACTCATGCAGCCCCAGACTATGACACTCCCACCACCATGCTTGACTGTAGGCAAGACACACTTGTCTTTGTACTCCTCACCTGGTTGCTGCCACACACGCTTGACACCATCTGAACCAAATACATTTATCTTGGTCTCATCAGACCACAGGACATGGTTCCAGAAATCCATGTCCTTAGTCTGCTTGTCTTCAGCAAACTGTTTGCAGGCTTTCTTGTGCATCATCTGTAGAAGAGGCTTCCTTCTGGGATGACAGCCATGCAGACCAATTTGATGCAGTGTGCGGCATATGGTCTGAGCACTGACAGGCTGACCCCCCCCCCCTTCAACCTCTGCAGCAATGCTGACAGCACTCATATGTCTATTTTACAAAGACAACCTCTGGATATGATGCACGTGCACTCAGCTTCTTTGGTCGACCATGGCGAGGCCTGTTCTGAGTGGAACCTGTCTTGTTAAACCGCTGTATGGTCTTGGCCACCGTGCTGCCGCTCAGTTTCAGGGTCTTGGCAATCTTCTTCTAGCCTAGGCCATCTTTATGTAGAGCAACAATTCTTTTTTTTTCAGATCCTCAGAGAGTTCTTTGTTATGAGGTGCCATGTTGAACTTCCAGTGAACAGTATAAGAGAGTGAGAGCGATAACAACAAATTTAACACACCTGCTCGCCATTCACACCTAAAACTTTGTAACACTAATGAGTCACATGACACCGAGGAAGGAAAATGGCTAATTGGGCCCAATTTGGACATTTTCACATAGGGGTGTACTCACTTTTGTTGCTAGCGGTTTAGACATTAATGGCTGCGTGTTGAGTTATTTTGAGGGGACAGCAAATTTACACTGTTATACAAGCTGTACAGTTACTACTTTACATTGTAGCAAAGTGTCATTTCTTCAGTGTTGTCACATGAAAATATATAATAAAATATTTACAGAAATGTGAGGGGTGTACTCACTTTTGTGAGATACTGTATGTTCTTATAAATTCACCCAGCTGTACATCTGTCCATACTCACCCCTTCTCTGCTCTCTTCCAGCCTGCTGACCTGTTTGAAATGATCGAGAAAATGCAAGTAAGTGACTATATTATACATATTAATAGAAAGAAGCACAGGTTAGTTCCAGCCAGGTTTATGAGATCACTGTGCGGTGGATTGCTTATCCCATGTGTGTGGGGAGGGTGGAGGCAGATGACCCTTACATTGGTGGTCAGTGGGAGGAATGCTTCTTAACATTGGTGGTCAGTGGGAAGAATGCTTCTTACATTGGTGGTCAGTGTGAAGAATGCTTCTTACACTGGTAATCAGTGGGAAGAATGCTTCTTACATTGGTGGTCAGTGAGAAGAATGACCCTTACATTGGTGGTCAGTGGGAATAATGACCTTACATTAGTGGTCAGTGGGAACCACGCTCCTTATATTGATGGTCATTGCGAAGAATGCCCCTACATTGGTTGTCAGTAGGAAGAATTCCCCTTATATTAGCGATCAGTGAGAAAAATTCTCCTTATCATTGGTGGTCAGTGGGAGGAATGCCTCCTTACAGATAGTTGAAAACATCACAGGGATCCATGGTTACTTATCTGAGAGGCAGAAATGACTCATTGTTCAAAGAACCCCTAGCAACCCCTGGAACCCTAGTTGGGAAAGGCTGGTGTAAACCTTAAATAATTTTTCTTTGGTATGTTGCTATCTGCTTTGCATGTTAACATTATTATGTGTTGCTTTGTTTTAGTGCACCCGCTTAGAAGACCAGCGCTGTGTTCTTCCCTCCCCTATGAAGGTTGGTTACAACTACTTACACCATTCGTGTTAGCTACTTTGACATATAAAGTGTATCTAAAGCCACATTTTTTTAATTGTGTTTTGGGTAGGGTGTGGAAGGTATAGAAGTCCTGGTAGGTCTTATTACTCTCTGTGTCCCTGCAAGGGAGATTCACCCGCTATACTTGTCTTGAAGACCATTATTACCATGACTTAATGTAAGTGAAAATTTAAAATGTTGAGGCACTGGAACAGAAATAGAGGAATATCTTCCAATGGAGGCCCTTATTCCAGTAACATCTTCACTTTGGAGAGATTTCTTCTCACCTTCTTTATCTGAAGACAGGAAGTGAAGAAGAATCTCCCCAATGAGATACAGAAAAAAAAAACTTGACAGGGGATTAAACCCTTTCCTATTCTATCAAAAACTAAGAAAATACTATTAAACCACTTGAATACCTTTTTAAACAGCACAGAGATATCAGGAATATTCATCCCAGAGCTGTCCCAGTGCTGCTTTAAAATTCCGGTGGTCTCAGTGGTTCCTGTGGGTCCAGGCAGCTTTAGCATTGGAACCGTTGGCTGTGCATCAAATACATAAGTGGATGCAATCTCAATTGTGCACACGTTCATTTTGAGCTTTACCGCTTCGCTACAATATTTAAATGTCACACTAATGTGACATAATTTTAATCAGCAGATTGTGCTGATTATATTTTGGGGTAAATAAAAATATGTGTATGTGTGTTACATTGGGAAAAATTACAGGATTATGCATTTTTTAAAAATAAATTTTCCTGAATATCTCCAATAAAAACCAAGGACATAAAATATATGGATCTAGATTTGCTACCAAATTAAAACCCTATCTCTCCCGAAAAAAACAATGTATAATACCTTAGGGTAGGGTACAAAGGCTGAAATGTATAATGTGCAGAACCAAGACATCGCCAAAACTCTGGAGGGAGCTGGTGGTTTCTCCAGGAGGCAGGGGGTTTACAGGGGCAATGTGGGAGGCTGGAGGGCACTGTGGGGGCTGAGGGGTACTGTGGGGCATTGTTGGAGGCACTATAGGGGGCTGAAGCAAGCTAGACCACACTGTGGGAGGTTGAAGGGCATTGTGGTGACTGAGGACTCTTTGGGGTCAAGGGCTTGGGGGCACTCTGAGAAGTTGAGGGGCCTTGTGCACCCCTATGGGACATTGGATGGCAGTGATTTGGGAGGCACAGTGAGAGGTTAGGGGATCTCTAGCTAGCTGGAGGGCTGGGAGAATGGAGGCTGCAGCCCAGCAATGGAACATGGCCAGATCTTTGAAAACCACTGGTCTCCAGTATGTGCTGAACAAGGATGATTTCTAGTGGCCCCTGAAAAAAAATATTCTCAATACTGAAGCACACAGCTTCTAGCAGATGACTGACATTACTGACATCATGGCCCCAATTCATCAAGCTGCATATTAATGCAGCCTCTTAAGCAATACTGTCACACATGCACGTGTCAAGTGTCCTGGATTTGCCGGGACAGTCCCACATTTTGGTCCCCTATCCCACCAATGCTGTGTCCCGCGCCATCTCCCATAGAATCAATCTTATTTAAGTTACTTCACATGCACAGTAACTCAAAAAAGGTGTTAATTGCATGGATCAGGTGCTGCAGGTGCCACAGATGGGCATTCCCCATATTTAGACATGGGGTCTGGGCAGGACCAACTTGTATTATTGGTGTGATGGGTGGTTCAGTGTTAAGAACATTTTATTTCAGGGGCCACAGTAACATCAGCATTGTATTGAAACAAAATAACAATTGTTTATGGTACACAGGGTATTAGAAAACTAAATGATGATATGTAAGGGTTCATATATATATTATATATACTGGTATATTCATATTTATTTGTAAAACAAAAATATATTATAAAGATATATAAAAAGCTGAACAAAATGGATATAAAACATGTTTTTAAAGATTTAAACCAGAAACAAAATAATTCATGTTTTTTTTTTCTTTACATTTTTGTTTTTCCAGAGAAAGGGAGGAGAAAAGCTGCACCCCGGCCTCCAGGAAGTGAGTAGTAAGCAGTTTTACTGAGGTGTTACTGTCCCTCAACTGCCCACTTAAAAGATAACATACAGCTTGGGGTTGGGGGGGCTGTACACATGCCTGCGCTGCGGAGAATTTAACTTTGCTTGCCAAGATTAACAGGCATCAGTGCCTGTCAAACTCATTCATTAAAGTGAATGGGATCTCACCGCAACCAACAATCAAATGCTCGGCTTGTCATTGTGGTGTGGTAATTCCATTGAAAATCGTCATTGTCAATTAAAAATATTTAAAAAAAGGCATTCTTGTGGGCAGCATCATCACCTCTTGAACATATGCAAGACACTCTTCTATCAACCTTTAAAAAGCAATCCAATGTGGATGGATCATTTTTCAGAGGGCTGTAGATGAAAAATTTAACTCAGTTTGACAGACTGATGCCATTGAATCAATGAGACCGGTCCATAACTGCAAGCCAAACTCTTGGCTCCTGGTTGCTGCTTCATAATCCCATTGAAAACCACTGATTGCCCCAAAAAATAGCCAAAAAAACAGGCATTAAGAGGACAGTAGAATTGCATCCTTAATGCCTGCAGGCTGCTCCTCTGCTGTCCAAAGCAGATTGCTTTTCAGAGGGCAGTAAAAACTTAGCTGTAGGGCTCATTCCCATTGGTGTACTGTGCATCAAGAGAAATTTGACCCAAAATAGTAAAAAAAACAAAAAACACTTTTAAAATATGAGCGATAATCTTTTATGCCATTACTATGACCCACCACCAAAAATAAAATAAAATAAATACTATTACCCTGATGTGCATGAGGATACCACATACAGTATGTGTGCGATATTTTTTTTTTCACCCATAGTAAGACCCAGAAACAGTAGGGCACATTTTGCATTTTTTTTATCGTACCTGGTGACTCTTAGGCTTCGTGTACACGGGACGTTTCTAGCGGCGTTTGCGTTCAGAACCGTTTACTAAAGATAACCACAGGAAACCCTCAAAAATGATTAGAAAGCTCTAAAAACAAGTATTTATTACCTATTTCAGCCATTCTGTGAGAGAACAGTGTGAGTAGCAGCTGAGAAAGCAGTGTGCTTTTAGCTAGCTGTTATTTTTTGGTTGGTTTGTTAATATGGATCCCATGATGAGCATGTGTGAGGAAATGCTCCTGATGTTGCTTTTGCTGAGGCTCCAAAGACGTAGAAAATTGCGAGGACCAGAGTTCATCGCTACTGATGGCTCAACGCATGTCCACAGGATACTTTCTAGTATCTATGTTCAGATGCGTAATTACCCAGAGATAATTACCCAGAGATTTATTTTTAAATTTTACATGCATGTCAAATGCCACTCTTGACGTTCTATTGGAAAAGGTTAGACCAGAAGAACATCTGTTGGTGACTCTCAACTTCAGCGTCAAGTAATGCAAGTCGTGTATTGTACAGCATAATTGGCTGATGAGTGGAATATCACATGGTATATCAAGCTTGCAGGCAGTGGTAATTGACTTTTTGGTGTGTTTTTAGCATTTTCCAGGCCCAAAAGTAATAAATAAAATGTTTCCCTTTAAAAACGTTTCTAGACGAAAACGTGCCTAAATGCGGGTAGCTGCGTTTAGCTGTGTTTAGCTGTGTTTAGCCGTGTTTAGCCGTGTTTAGCCGTGTTGGGAGCTTGAAATGCCTCTAAACACAGAGCTTCTGAATGCATTTTTTTTTGGGTTCCAAAAAAAAGCCTCTAAACTCAACTGCCTAGAAACGACTATAAACGACCCTGTGTACATGTACTGATAAGATACCATAGAGCAGTGTTTCTCAACTCAGCTGTAGTAATTACTAAGGCAGTGAAACTGATCAAATCACCTGTGAAAAATAATGGAGAGCCTGAAAACATGACCTGTTGGGGCGCCTTGAGGACTGGAGTTGAGAAACACTGCCATAGAGGAGAGTTCAGGAGCAGCTGAAAAAAACACCAAACTGCTCCTAAACGTCCATTTACCAGAGGCGGTGTATATGAGGCCTAAGGGATCCAATTATAAAAAAAAATTAGTTGAACGGATGTGACAAGCATTCGCCCATCCTTAATGAATTCTAATGCCCTGTACACACGACCAGTTTTCCCGTTGGAATAAACTCTGGAGATTTTTCCGACAGAGTTCCAACGGAACTCCGCTCAAGCTGTCTTGCATACACACGGTCACACCAAATTCCAACCGTCCAGAACGCGGTGACGTACAACACTTACGACGGGGCTAGAAAACGGAAGTTCAATAGCCAGTAGCTAATAGCTTCCGTCTCGTACTTTGTTTCAGAGCATGCATCGTTTTTGGTACGTTGGAACAGCATACAGACGAGCGGTTTTCCCGATAGGAATTGGTTCCGTCGGAAAAATTTAGAACATGTTCTCTTTCTAGGTCCGTCAGAATTTTCGACGTAAAAAGTCCGATGGGGCATACACACGATCAGAATATACGATGAAAAGCTTCCGTCTGACTTTTCTGTCGGACATTCCGCTCGTTTGTACACGGCATAACAGTATATTTTCTTAATAGGCTCATCAGTGCCATCTAATGGCCATAATGTGGTATTTTTCTTCTGAAATCTCTCAATCAGAAAAAAATTCTGCATCATGGCCACTAGATAGAGTGGAGGATCATTGGAAATCACTGTACAGTATTAGGAAAAATATGGTCAAAATCCATTAAGGATGGGCAAATGGAAAATTACATTTACACACAGACCCAGATATATATATATACACAGTACCTGCATTTACAGTATATTTAATAGATGATTCATGTAGAGCAGGGCCCTCCAGTTCTTGAAATGTTTTTAGGAATGGTGTATTTAAGGAATAAAAAAGCTTTGTATGTGTTTGCTACAATGTTCAGTATATTTATTGAACGTGGATGAGAGATGTGTTTTATTAGTGGAGGCCTTATAATACTTTGATTGTTTCATTATGTGGTACACATCCCACAGGAAGGATCTACTGATATTTAGGTCTGTACAAGTTATCTGTAGACACTCTGAGTACCAGTGATTGGTCTGCAATAATGAATTACATTAATTGATGTTGACTATGAAAGGAAACTATTTTATTTTTTATTTTTTTTAGAAGGTCATTTACCATGTTCTATGGTCACCCTTCTTATCCTAAAATGATTACTTGGAGTAAATCTCTACTCAGACTATGCATAATAAAATATTTAAAGATACTGACAAGCCCTGACTTACCACTGTGGCTATAGGTATAGTGGAGAAATTCATCTTCAACATTTACATCAGAAGCATCATAATATTAGCTTTTTCCCTATTGCCAATCATCTGCACTCCTGCCTACTAAACAGAGGAGCTTGGCAGTGCAGCACAGGCACCATTCAGAGAATGCTTTGTATTTTCTGAATGAATGCAAAGCATTCTCTGGTTGGATGGGGTGGAAAAGTGGAGCATTGACATCATGCTCTCCACCTCGTCCAATCAGAGATAGCTTTGTATTCATGTAGAAAATACAAAGCATTCTCTGAATGGCACCTATGCTGGCCTCCTGTATTTAGAATGCAGCAGGGCAGCCTCTCAATGTAGTACCTGAAAGCTAGTGGAGATAAATAAATAAGGGGTGTCTACTATGGTGATTTCCAGATTATAGGAGCATTGGACATGTATAGTATATACATAGTTACATTGGTCCAAACTGTAATTATGTATATTATAATATAATATAGCCATACCTTGAATTCTTCTTTAATGTTCAAGATGTTTGATGATGTTTGAGGTTGAATCACTTCACAGTACAAGCAGTTAGAGAGGTGAATGAGGGTTTGTGCTCTTTTCTTACTTGTTAGGAATATGTAATTACTTTAAGCTCTTACTGACCACGTAAAGCATATGCGTGGTGGTAAGGAGGGTGCCGCACATATGTATCCATGTCAGTTGAGGTCTTTGCTGGGAGTGTGCTCACTGCTCACTTCCAGCACAGTGACCGAGCTGTCACCGACAGCTATGATCGGAAGCTGGCGGGATGTACTTCCACTCATGTGACCATTGTGACGGCCCCCTTCCTTAAAACCTAAAGGGCCACAATGGGTGGCAAGGAGTTAATGTTCATAGTCTGTTGACAGATACGCTCTGATTTTTCAAAGTTAGTGATTCTCTTTTATCATTTATTATTTCTTGTAAAACTTGTGCAAATGTTTTCTGCAGGTGCTAAGAAAAGGTCGTCCTTTCCCACTTCTTATAGTGCCCCCCAGTGGTGGATACTGGATAGAGGGCACCAACCACTCCTTGTCTTCTCCTGAGTCTGACCTCACTCCTCCATATGACAGACTGCGAATCCTTCAATCCGATCCTACGGCTCGATTCTACAGAAAGCACTTCATGGGGAAGGTACAATCATTTCATCCTTTGACTTTATTTATTGCAAAACAAATATATACTGTATATTGTGACTGAGTTCAAGATGTGATCAGATGAACCATTCCAGTCTTATTTAGTAATAATCCAACAAATATAAAAGTCATCTTAAAGAGATTGTCAGTGGGAAAAAAATTCAGTCTCAGATATAAAGTTTCAGAATCTAGAGGTACCTCCACATACCTCCCAAACAGGACTGGATTTATATCTGTAGACAGTGGCGGCTGGTGCTCAAAATTTTTTTTTTTTGGGGGGGGGGGGGCGGAAACTAACTGAAAAATTCAGAAAAAATACTGAAAAAAAAAACATCAATTGCAGCCACTGTGCCATCAAATGCAGCCTCTGTGCCCATCAAATGCAGCCTCTGTGCCCATCAAATGCAGCCCCTGTGCCCATCATATGCAACCATCGTGCTCATAAAATGCAGCCTCTGTGCCCATAATATGCATCCTCTGTGCCAATAATATGCAGCCTCTGTGCCCATCATATGCAGCCACTGTGCCCATCATATGCAGCCTCTGTGCCCATCATATGCAGCCTCTGTGCCCATAATATGCAGCCTCTGTGCCCATCATATGAATCCACTGTGACCCCCCCTGCTCACCGTCTGACCGGTACTTACTTAGTGGAAATGGCAGTGCCAGCACTTGATTGCATATGGGGGAACGTGGGAGAATGCAATTCTGGCACTGAATATATGCAATAGCAAGGTGTGCTTGGGTGTGCTGGAGGGTCTATTGTTGCTGGTGGATCCAATATCTCTTGAGGGGACTATTGTTGCTGGGAGGGATCTACTATTGAGGGAGCAGTCTATTGATGCTGGCTGCTGGGAGATCTATTGTTGCTGGGGTGGGTCTATTGTTGCTGGTGGGAGGTATTATTTTTTGGGGGGTCTTTTGTTGCTGGGAGATTTATTGTTGCTGGGGTGGGTCTATTGTTGCTGGTGGGAGGTATTATTTTTTTTGGGGAGGGGGGTCTATTGTTGCTTAAAAAGAGCTATTGTTGCTGAGGGGGGGCATTGTTTGTGGGGGTCTATTACTGCTGGCTGTAGGGTATTTTACTGCTTTCTTTGTTATAATTAACAAATTCCATACAAATAATATAGCACCACAAAATGGTACTTGGTTCTGTATTTTCCACAAGGGGTGATAATGGGAGGTGGGTAGGGGTGGACTAAGGGATGGTGCTCAGAGGTGGGTAGGGGGCGGAGATAAGGGTTGACTCAGAAGGAGGGGGGGGTACCTGCACCTACCTGAAAAAAAGCCCAGCATATAGGGATAGTGTTTTATAGCACACGTTTTACCAAATAAGACTAACCCCCTTCATCCATGACTAACAAGAGGACTGCCTGCACAATCTGCTGAATGAGAGATTAAGACCCCTTTAAAACAAGAGGTTCAATTGGGTCCATCTTTCAGACAGTCCAGATAGGACCCTCCATTCTCCTCTATGGGTAGTTGAATATAAATGGACTTGTGTCTGTTGCTCCCTCCAAGTCCGATCAAAACTGGTAAAAAAAATGGAAGAGAATCCGTTCCCCTCCGTCTGGCCAGTTTGGATCGGAGGGCAGTCCATATACATCCAGCTGCCCATGGAGGAGATCGGCTGTTTCTGTGTCCACTCTGTATAGCAGAGCAGGCACGGACCTGTCATCTGGACACGTAGCCTAAGAAAAAAAATGGATCCTGCCCGTGTCAGAGGGGCCTGAGAGAGAAGGTTGAGAGCAGGAGTGAGTGTCTTCTTCAGTCTTAGACCATCTCTTTCTGAAATTAAGTATATTTAAAGAGTAACTCCACTTTTGTTGAAAAAAAAAAAACATTTCCCCCTTGGGTGATCTATGTACATTGTGGGGATTTTAACAAACTATGTTACAGATTCCTACCTTTTGTTATTCTGAAGAAATCACTGTGTTTGTCTGTGCCTCTGTGTGTGAATCGAACGGGAGTGGTTTCATAATTATCAACCTGCTGCTGCACCTGAAGGGCTCTAATCAGAAAAGTGGCAGGGTCTGCATCCCTTTAGACTTGATTTCCTATTGGGAGTATCTCACCAAAAATTACATTTTTGTTGTAGGGGATGCCTGAGATCTGACTTGTATCTTAGTGCAGACTTCTGGGAAAATCAGTGAGCCAATCACACAAGAAGGAAATTACATTTCTGGGGGGAGTTCTGTACACAGTCTGTGTACAGAACTCCTCCAGGTAGCCATATTGCATTTTAAGAAAATTACAGCTGCTGCAGATTGAAAAGGAAAGGTAATTTTAATGACATTCAATTACAAAATGACAGTCACAATTGTATACCTTTTTTTATTTTTATTTATTATTTTTTATTTTTTTTGCTATTTTTTTCCCCACGAAAGTGGAGTTACCCTTTAAAGCCAAAACTTTTTTCAGTTTGGATAGAGAAAGGAAGTAGAAGTTTAGGTATGGCAGTTTTTTACATAGTTACACCGTAGCTTTGTATATATACTATACAATACCTGTGGGATCCTCTCTAGAACAGTGATGGCGAACCTTGGCACCCCAGATGTTTTGGAACTACATTTCCCATGATGCTCAAGTACACTGCAGAGTGCATGACCATCATGGGAAATGTAGTTTCAAAACATCACTGCTCTAGAAGTTGGAAATCAGTGTAGACATAATGACATAATAGACACCGCTACCCCAGTTATCTCCACTTCTGAATCCTGTGTTAAGAGGCTGCCCTGATGCATTGTGAAAACAGGAGGTCACCCGCTCGGCACGGGCGCCATTCAGAGAACACTTTGCATTTTATCAACAAATTCAAATCATTCTCTGATTGGACACGGTAGAGAGGCAGGGCGGTGATGTCATGCTCCCCACCTCATCCAATCAGAGAATGCTTTGCATTCATTGAGAAAATGCAAAGTGCTCTCTGAATGGTGCCTGTGCTGAGCGGGTGACCTCCTGTGTTTAGAAAGCTTTGCATAGAACTTACCCAGCAAAGTTAGGCCTTATGCACACTGGACATTTTTACAGCTGCTGTTTTTAGCTTCAGGCATTTTTTTTTGCAGCCAGTAAACTCCCCAGCATGTTATCCTATGTGTCCATGCACACAAGACTTTTATCAGCATTTTTTGGCAGGGGCGTTTTCTAGCTGGAAAAAATACAGAACTAGTGGGTTTTAACCACTTCAGCCCCAGAAGATTTGGCTGCTCAATGACCAGAGCACTTTTTGCGATATGCCGATACCACAGTGCATCACTTTAACTGACAATTGTGCGGTCATGCAACGCTGTGCCCAAACAAAATTGACGTTCTTTTTTTTCGCACAAATAAAGCTTTCTTTTGGTGGTATTTGATCATCTCTGCGGTATTTTTTTTTTTTTGCACTATAAACAAAAAAAGAGCAACAATTTTGAAAAAAAAATATTTTGTACTTTTTGCTATAATAAATATCTCCATTAAAAAAAAAACAAAAAAACACATTTTTTTCTTAGTTTAGGCCGATATGTATTCTTCTCGTCAGAAAATGCGACCGTGTGTACGCTCCATCGGTCTTTTGCTGGCCGAATTCCAGCCAACAAAAGATTGAGAGCATACTCTTAATTTTTCGGTTGGGAAAAGTTCCTATCCAAAAATGCGATTGTCTTTGGCAATTCTGACGCGCAAAATCCCTACGCATGCTCGGAAAAAGTTTGACACATGCTCGGAAGCATTGAACTTCATTTTCTCGGCTCGTCGTAGTGTTGTACGTCACCGCGTTCTTGACGGTTGTAATTTCAGCGAACTTTTGCGTGACCGTGTGTATGCAGGGCAAACTTGAGCGGAATCCCGTCGGAAAAGCCGTCATATCTTTTTCCGACGAGAAAACCGATCGTGTGTACGCGGCATTAGTCTGTAATTGGCTAGTAAGGTGCATGTGGTAGCAATTTGGCCTTACTAGCCAGAAAGTGGGGACTAACGTGCCTTGTCTCCAAAGCTTGAATAAAACCAGAGCTCTCAGATGCACACATTTGCAAATATATGTGGAAGCCACACGCCACGCCAAGGCGCCTCTGTATTGTGCGGTCCTACTCTTATATAGAAAATCATTGCAAGGCAAATAAAACAAAAAAATAATTGAGAATTACAAGCTTACCTGAGGATTGTTGTATGATAATTATAGTTTTTTCATAAGAAACAGTCTCTGTATAACCCCCTAAATTGGTGCTGGAGGTGATTGAAGGTTTACATTGGGTGCTGAATGTCCAGATTGAATGTATTTAAAGCCATCCCTTTAAATAGGAACTAAACCCTCCTATCCTTTTCAGCCAAGGAAGCTGCCACCTTAGCTTCTGTTTGATCTAAAACTGCCATGGTGCTGCTCATGTGAACATTTATGGCACTAACTATTTCATGGTTTCACAGTTCGGGTTCAGTGCACAAGCAACTGTGACAGTTAGCATCCCCAGGATACCGGTTCAAGTGCTCCGGCCGTCTAATTGGCCAGGCTGCAATGGCGTCACTCCCTCGCATGCGTGCGGGAATCACAGCCACGGCAAGGAGCTCTGAAGAGATGGCGTGGGTATGCTGGCCCTTCAGAGCTCATGTGCTGGTAACGGCACCAGCTGCATGTGGTGTGAATATCTCCTAAACGGTGCAAGTTTAGGAGATATTCACTGTACCTACAATCAAGCCTTATTATAGACTTACCTGTAGGTACAAGTAAAAAAAAACTACCACTTTAAGAGGTTCTTTACACCCTGGGGTGGCAAGAACTGACAAATCATGCGACCACTGTGATTGGTGCTCGCCATGGTCACATAATTGTTAGCTGGTTCCGATGGCTCCCAATCATTACTAGAGCGTCACTGAGCTGAATTGAGCGCACTTTCAGCACAGAAATCTCTGCCGCCCATAGACACATATGTGTGGTGTATGGGCACAAAAGCCCAAACTCTTTGCTACTGCACATATGCGTTACATGGACAGCAAGTGGTTAACCAAATACATGAATAACCAGCAATGGGGTTGATTTACTAAACCTGGAACACTCAGAATCTGGTTCAGCTGTGCATGGTAGCCAATCTGCTTCCAACTTCAGCTTGTTCTATTTTTGCAATAAAACCTGGAATCTGATTGGTTTCTATGCAAAAGGGAGCCTGATTTTGCAGTCTCCAGCTTTAGTAAATAAACACCAATATGTACTGTCAGGGATGCGCAAACTCAAGTTTAATATGATTTGAAAGCTTTTATTTATTTATTTTTTTAATTAATAAATGTTATACTTACTTGCTCTGTGCAGTGGTTTTGCGCAGAGCAGCCCGATCCTCCTCTTTTTGAGGTCCCCTGTCCTGGCTTCTCCTCTTTGGCGAGTGCCCCCATAGGAAGCCGGTTCTTATGGGGGCACTTGTACCAGCTCGCTTCTGAGCATCCATAGACACGGACAGTGGAGCTCAGCCCCGCCCACTGCTCCCTCATTATATGATTTGATTGACAGCAGAAGGAGCCAATGGCTAGCAATGCTGCCTCTCTGTCCTGTGAGGATAGAGAGAGCAGAGAGTCACTGCTCTTGTGCACAGCGCTGGATTGATATCAGGCTCAGGTAAGTTTTGGGGGGGGGGGATCCTGGACACAGAAAGTTTGTTACCTTAAATCAGAGAATGCATAAGGGTCGGTTCACACTGAGGCAGCACGACTTGCAGCGCGACTGCCTCAGGCGACTTGGACACGACAGGAGTGGCGACTTGCAAAAACAACTTCTTTATAGAAGTCAATGCAAGTAGCCCCCAAAGTTGTACAGGAACCTTTTTATAAGTCGGAGTGACTTGCGTCGCCTTTAGAATGGTTCATTGTACAGAACGGGACGCTACTTGTCAGGCAGCTAGGTCGCCTGACAAGTCGTCCCAGTGTGAACCGGCACTTAAGGTAAAAAAAACTTGAGGCTTTAGAAACAAGGATACATACAAGGTCTTATACTCACAAGGTCTTATACTCACCTGTCCACCCTCCTGGGAGATCCAGGCTATCCCGCATGGCTCTCCTGGCTGGCCCTTTACTTCTTTTGTCCCATACATTCCAATCAACAGGCTGTTTATCGAGTGGACAAATGACAGACAGATTGTAAAGCTACAAAAGGGGGACAAAAGTAAAAATTGTTCATAGGTTAGACTGCACAATCACAATAAATAAAACAATTTGATTGAGATATCTCAAGAACTTACTGCATTATAGCCACTAGATGGAGCTGATGATCATAGGAAATACACATTAGACACAATAAGGTAGTTATTCGTGATGACTGTGTGAATGTATTAGGCATTTGCACAGCAATTTTTTTTTTAAATAAATCGACCCCTAAGGGTAATGTCAGAAATATAACTGGTGTCTAATTTCTGACCGTCCACTAGGAACACTACAACTTCTGCGCCCAGGACCCCCGACTCGGAGCCATCATCCTGTCTGCAAAACTGGAGCAGAAAGCGGAGAGGCTGCGACTAATACTGAGGTGAGAGGTTCAGAATAGGAAATGTCTTAAAGTGTCAATGTACCCATCTCTGATGTTTCAGTCATGTTGGATCCTCGCATCTTGAATCATCCTCTAGCTCAATAAAATTAAATTTTTTTATGTTTTTTTGTTTAACATTTGGGTACCGAGATAGTCCATTGTTTCTCTACTAGGGTTTCAGCAGGGGTTGTCCCTAGTTTCTCTCCATTTACCATTATCAGAATGATAGTATCCCCATATTTTCTAAGCTATCTTTATAGATAGAGGCTTATTAAAGTCGGGAATAAAAATTAAAAAAAAACAGTCAATTTAAAAGTATTAGACAACTGACATGCAAGCGAACAATATTGTGCCATTGTTGTGTAGTTTATTTTCAGTTTTGCAGTTATAGTTGTATTGCTAATGGGAAAGGTAAACTCATTAATTATAAGGGCACGATTGTCACAGCAATTCTTGCATCTCAGCAGTTTTTGCATCGCTGCAGCCCCTGCTTTTGTGCAAGCGCCGTTGACCTGGTAGTAGACAGGTGCGATTCGTTATGTATCGAAATGCGGATGACATTTTTGTGACTCGGAGATTCGGATGTATCTCAATCCGAATCACAAATTTCAAGGAATCTGAGATTGGGTTCATTCGGATGACACAATGCAATAATTTGGGCTTTTTGTTAATGTCTGAAGCATCTGAAATAAAACGACATAAAGAATGATCCAAATTGATTCGGGTTCATTATTCTGGTGAGCGTAGTGTAAATATTCTAAATATTCAGCTGATTTTTTTTACATGAAAAGAGAAGTATGGGAATTTGTATTTTTTTATCATACTTACCTGGGGCGGATGCAGCATCGGTCTCCCACCAGCTCTAAGCCTGAGAACCAAAAGATCAAACACTGCTGATTGATTGGTTCTCAGAGCTTTGTGAGCAGAGAGCTGGAGACTGTCAGTCACCGCTGTCTGCTCTGCCCCCCCCCCCCCCACTCACTGAAGCGCTAGGCTGTGGCAGGGGTGGGAGCAGCCGGCTCAGGTTCTTAGCGGCTCGCTGAGAGGCTGAGCCGGGTGCTGGTCCAGACATGTGGGCAAATCCCAACCATATGGCGCGATCTTTCTCAAGCCTGGACCGGCTCTGTGACGTCAGCTGACAGCAGGCCTCATCCTGCTGTCTGCTGAAAACGTGTCACGGGAGTGCAGAACGAACGACACCCCTGTGATCCACAGGAGAAGTACAGCCAGACGAGCTTTGTCTGTATATCTCCATTATTATTTTTCATTATTATAACAAATACACCACATATGAAGTGGAAAGATATTTCTATAAATAGAGTAAAGTAAAAAAGTGAAATAAGATGATTCCTACTTATTGTGTTTGGGTTGGATGGAGGTGGAGCCATCAAAATCTCTGAAATATATCGTAACAAATGAATCCAAAATTTATTTAATTCCATTCGTTACTTTCAGATGCGCGCCACTCCAGTAGATATCATTTAATCAGGTCGTTCCATTTCTCTTTGTGGGTTGGACTAGCAGGAATAATCCCATGAAATAACAAATTTACATGTTTAGACAAATATAGCTAATCTTCTGAATTAACGAAAGAATAACAGAACTTCTAAAAATACGAATCAATTTGAAACAACGAAGATACACTCTCCCGAAATAGCGAAAACATTCCGAAAACAAATAATTCTAACATTATGAATATGATGAAACAAAATGATTTACTTAACAAAAGAAACTGAAACTAAACCAAAACATGTTTCCATTGTGCACGTCTCTTCCTGGCAGCCCTCGTTGATGTGTGGGCACCAGTGTTACAGCAGTTTCTTTATCCCCACAGTCCTTGCTGCTGTGCTGGCATCAAGGAAGCCCTTTCTGCTGAGCTCCAAACTGTCCCTGATTTTCGAGGGACTGCCCTGATTTTCGAGGGACTGTCCCTGATTTTCGAGGGACTGTCCCTGATTTTCAAGTGACTGTCCCTGATTTTCGAGGGACTGTCTCTGATTTGGAGCAATGTCCCTCTGTCCCTCTTTCCTCCTCATTTGTCTCTCATTTTGGTCTGATCTATATAAATGTATATAAAATGGACTTTTTATCTATCAAAAAGTGTTTTCCAGCGCTAAACCTTTCATCTGGTTTCTAAATCGGGGTGTTTGTAAATTCCAAAAGCCAATATAAAGGAATAATAGTGGTAAAAAAAGCACTTGTGGGTTTAACTAATCTTGGGGTTTTTTTTGTACAATTCTCCTTTAAGGGGGCGTGGCAAGGGGTGTGTCCTATTCCTGCATACTTTTGCTGATAGGTGTCCCTCATTCCCATGTCAAAAAGTTGGGAGGTATGCTGTGCACCTCCACAGCCCATGCCACTGTGCTGGTGTTGAATCTCAGCAGTCCCTGTCACTGCAGAGATGCCAACTTCCCTGTGGTCCTTGCCGCTCTGCGGACGATGGCAAAAAAATGTACCATTCAGGCCTGCAAAGTTAAAATTCTTAAATGGATACGATTACATCCTATGCTTTTGTATGCACTTTTGTACACTATATGTTCAGAAGAGTGCACCAGCTCAAAGTTTAGATTTACAAAATTAGGAAAAAATTGCATTCACAGTACGTTCAGTATTGGTTTTTTTCTTATATACAACTATATAGATCAGACCAAAATAAGGGACAAATGGAGGAATGAGGGACAGAGGGACATTGCTCCAAATCAGGGACAGTCCCTCGAAATCGGGGACAGTTGGGAGCTATGCAGCATGCATGAGGCCTTCCCAACAGCAATTGCTCCTCTGTGGGTACCAGCATTCCCACAGTCCTTGGCACTGTGTGGGCATCAGCATCATGAGAGCCCTTGATTGTGGAGGAAGCACGCATTGGTATCCCCGCAGCCCTTACCCCTGTGCAGGTAATGGCGTCACAGCAGGCCTTGCAGCTCTATGGGCGCTGGCGTCACTCTACTTGGCTTTTTAAACCTTTGCAGTCTCTACTGTTCCTGTCTGTCTTGTCACACTCTTAGTAATACATGGCATCAGGAGGCAACCCTATGTATAGACCATAGAGCGTTGGCACTTACTTGTTATTGGTGTCCTTCTTGCAATCTGTGCACAACATTGAAATTACAGTTGTAGTCAAGTTGCTGATTGCTACCACTTTGGCTCAGTTCACATCTATGCAGGTGCAACAGTATGGTCACGTTTTTACATGCTTTGGTGCATCAAGTTTAGGGCCTCTCGATTTCTTTCAATGG
This sequence comes from Lithobates clamitans, assembly GCA_037952925.1. NCBI lineage: Eukaryota > Metazoa > Chordata > Amphibia > Anura > Ranidae > Lithobates > Lithobates clamitans. Next base: position 1,598,748 of record JBBGZY010000902.1, on the reverse strand, counting down.
GCTTCCCGACCTACAAAAATTGCAAAAAGAAGTGCGAGCACATTTGTGGTAAATCACACTGCAACAAAACGCATGCCACTTGGTTACTACGTGTTTTGACGCACAATATTGTGCGGACGTTAGCAAGGTGTGTTTAGTGTCATTAGGAATTATTGGCACAGGTGTGCGCAAGGAAAAAGGATGCAGGTTTTTGTGTGTGTGTTGATACATATGCAAAAAGAATGAAGCCTTTGTACGAAAGACAAGCAACTAACACTTTTAACTATTTGTATTCTCATTATAGATTTCCTATAAAACAGGACGGTGACAACCAATTATTCTAAGTATTTGTTTTAGGAGATCTGTTCAATTATACATTACCACTCCACACTATGAATGAATAAATCAAGAAAAAATATTGATTTGCTCATTATTTATGTTGCTGGAAATGTGAAAGCAGATCGAGGTTATGTAGGGAAAGCAAGCAAATGTGAAATCCGGCCTGTGCAGGCCTTGCCGCTGTAAGGGCACCGCCATCCCGAGAGTTAGCAGCTATCCGATCAGCTCACGTTGTCGTGCGCGTCAGCCTCCAAGCCGCTGCCTCACTGCGAGGGTGCAGCTATTCGAAGGGCTCTCGTTGTTGTGCTCATCAGCCTCCAAGCCGCTGCCTTACTGCGAGGGTGCAGCTATCCGAAGGGCTCTCGTTGTCGTGCTCATCAGCCTCCAAACCGCTGCCTCACTGTAAGGGTGCAGATATCTAATTGGATCGCGTTGTCATGCACGTCAGCCTCCAAACCGCTGCCTCACTGCGAGGGTGCAGCTATCTAATTGGATCGCGTTGTCATGCGCGTCAGCCTCCAAGCCGCTGCCTCACTGCGAGGGTGCAGCTATCCGATCGGCTCGAGTTGTCCTGCGCGTCAGCCTCCAAACCGCTGCCTTACTGCAAGGGTGAAGCTATCCAATTGACTCTCGTTGTCGTGCTCGTCAGCCTCCAAGCCGCTGCCTCACTGCGAGGGTGCAGCTAGCCGAAGGGCTCTCGTTGTCGTGCTCTTCAGCCTCCAAGCTGCTGCCTCACTGCGAGGGAGCAGCTATCCGATCAGCTCGCGTTGTCATGCGCATCAGCCTCCAAGCCGCTGCCTCACTGCGAGGGTGCAGCTATCCGATCGACTCTCGTTGTCGTGCTCGTCGGCCTCCAAGCCGCTGCCTCACTGCGAGGGTGCAGCTATTCGATCGGCTCTCATTGTCATGTTTGTCAGCCTCCACGCTGCTTCCTCACTGCAAGGGAGCAGAAAAATCCAGAACCGGAGGACACAGGAGAGGTAAGCTGGGGGGGGGGGGGTGTTAAGCAGCTGCTGAAACATTTTTACTACAGTGCCCTTTTAAAATTTAGAGTGGCTCAATTCGATTTCTTACAATCTGATAGGGAAAGCCCAGAACTTAAGGACTTTCAATAACGACTGCTGAAGCCAAATTATAGATGATGTATTTAATATACAAGCCCATAGTTTTAGCTAGTCTTAATTAACTTGTTGGTTATTTACATTGTTAAACAGATGGTCAATTACATAGTTACATAGCTACACAGCTAGTAAGGTTGAACAAACACACCAGTTCATCCAGTATATCTGGTTAATCAGAATACATGGTTTTGGCTACTCATAAATAAATGTTTTGATAAATAAATAGCTATTCCATTTACCCTATCTAATCCCATCTCTTGGTCAAATTAAAAATTGACCACATAACTAACAAAACATAACATAACAGCACTATAACAGTTCTTGACTATTCAGTGTAGAGATTCTTTTGGTGACAGTTAAAGCTGTGTGGAGCCTAACTAGATGTGAATATTACAGGCAATGATATTGGGAAAATGGAACAAACTAGGTCTCATAACACATGCACAACTTAAAGCGGAGTTCCACACAAAAATGGAACTTCCGCTTTTCGGAACCCTCCCCCCCTCCGGTGTCACATTTGGCACCTTTCAGGGGGGAGGGGGGTGCAGATACCTGTCTAAGACAGGTATTTGCATCCACTTCCGGCATAGACTCCCATGGGAGTCTATGCCTCTTCCTGTCCCTCCGCGCTGTCTCCTGGGAAACACACAGCTCCCAGGAGATAGTGGGGACCATCCAGATCGCGCAGCGCGACTCGTGCATGCGCAGTAGGGAACCGGGAAGTGAAGCCGCAACGCTTCACTTCCTGATTCCCTCACCCAGGATGGCGGCGACAGCTGCCGAGAACCGAGCGGGTTCTCGGCGTCGGCTGCCGACATCGCTGGACCCTGGGACAGGTAAGTGGCAATGTATTAAAAGTCAGCAGCTGCAGTATTTGTAGCTGCTGGCTTTTAATATTTTTTTTTTTGGTTGATGGAGGTGGACTCCCCCTTTAAAGAACGGCAGATAAAATTACAATTCCTATAAATTGCTTCTAAATTCCAACATCTCCCTCCAACTGCCTAATCTAAGTTTATTTATTTTTCGAGTTCATATTCCTCCTAATTTATGTACCCAATTTACTTCTGCAGAAAAATCTCATTTTGCTTTGTCAAGGCTAAACAAAAATAAAAAAATACAAAAATTGTCTAAAAAAACAAAAATTACACATTGGTCTAACAATGTATGAACACCAAGTCCTTAGTTGATCGCTCCTTTGACAGCTCGTCCTCCATAAGACTCCATTGCAACACCTTAAGAAGGCATACAGTTTTCATACATAATCTTGTTTTCTTCAGGACTATCGCAGTCCACATGACAAACTTCCAGTAGGTGTGCAGATCTTTTTGCAAATATATCAAAGTGAGCTGTGATTTTTTTAGACAGCTGACACGATAAGTATCAAAGTTCTTCAGACATCTCAAAAGCTTCTGAAAGCACGCTTTTCCATCAATGCTGTTTGTGGCTGATGTCATAAAGCCAAGGAATGAGGGAGGATATTTGTGAGGATGGCGTCACTCAGATTGTTAGTCCAACATTTGATCATTAACAAAAATGCCCATAAAGCCGTTTGAGGTTTTTATACTGCTGAAGTAAATCTAAATTCTAGCAATAAGACCTAGAAGAAAAGAAAAATGTCTTAATACAAGGAGAAACCATTCTCATTTAGTATAAAATGTTATTCAACTGTCATTTAAACTAAACTGTCTAGACTATATAAACATTTATCATGAACAATAGGCTTCTCAAATGGGGGGGCTATCACGTATGGCCTGGACCATTGATCCTTCAGGACAAGGATTTACAAGAATGACAGGAGTATAATGCAATACTGGGGTTCAGGGTTCACAGGAGATACAGTTGACGTGTACAAGGATTCTAAGCCAGGAAGGATACCTAATGGTAGTATCTGGGGAGAACGCAGCATGTCCGCACATGCAACAATGGTGAGGGCCCTTGAAAGGGCCGAGGCGCAGAGTCTAAGGAACTGCCTTGTCTTCTCCAGAGCTCTTGATGGTAGAGATGGTTTTGTGCTGCAGACAGATCCCCGGTTGCGGCCCTCTTACTCACCCAAGCAGGCAGATACCTAGAACTAAGGGCCAATGGACAAATGAGAATCCCTTGCAGCGCTGAGGTGCTGGGATCACTAAACAGTAGGGAGTAAAATTCAAGCTAACAGGTGTGTGCCTAGACATACACAGACATTGGGGACAGATACACAAAGACACATAAACAGCTAGAAATGAGTAGCCATGCAAACAGTCACACATATGGTTGCCACTTCATCCCTTTAAACCCGAACACATATTAATTACACAGGTTCTGTGGCTGATTAAGGTGGTAATTAAATTCACTTGGTGCCTTATCTGCATTTAATTAGCCTCAGAACCTGTGTAATTCAAAGGTGTTCGGGTTTAAAGGGATGAGGTGGCAACTCTAGTCACACAGGAATCTTTAAGAGTAGTGAAGTTGCATGGTGTCACCGAACAGGAAACTAGTTTACAAAAATACACTTGGAGCCACAAAGGCAGACTTGCTTGGGACATTATTATTCAAAGCCTATGGCAATCTGCTTCAGTTTGAAAAGGCAGTACTGGTTGGGCGTGTAGTTAATTCAATTAACAACAGGAGGTTTAATCTAGTCTTAGAAAAACAAATTTTGTGGGACAAGATACAACCGCAGACCTTATATGTTAAAGCATTGGAACTAAATACCAATACAATAATAATACCAGCATACCTGCTGATCTTTGGGAATAGAGGAGACAGATCTATGAAAAAGCTGACGATCTGTGACAGGTCTAATTTAAAATCTTAATAATACCCAAGTAATTCTTAACACTCCATGTAGTAATACTGACATACATTTAGAAATACATTCATTACTTTTTTTTTTTTTGTCATCATAGGTGTTTAAACTAGAGCAGCAATGTTTCAATTCAATGTTAATAACTTTTTATCTTAAAATAATACACAGAAACTATATAAGGCTCAGTTCCCACTATTGCGACTTAAAGTTGCAGCGACCTTGAAAAGGTTCTTGCACTACCTTGATGCGACATTCAATGCAACTCTGAACTAGAGACTGTGAAGTTAGATCAAAGTCACACTCCAGAGTCTCTGAATCACATGACTTTGGTAGTCATTATAGTGGAAACCTAGTCTAAGACAAGAAATGCTTAATTATCTAGGGCAGGGGTGTCAAACTCAACTTAATCATGGGCCGCATCAGCATTATGATTGTCCTCAAAAAGGGCTGGTTGTATCTGTAAGATTAGATATCCAGCGCATCCCCTCCCCTTACATTAGATGTCAAGAGCCACCCCACCATCAGAAGTTGAGTCCCCTACTCTCCCTTACATCACAGTGCACCCCCTTTCCTTATGCTGCTGCTAGCAAGAAGCTGGATGCATTGCTTGAAAGCAGAAACTAAGGGTCTGGAGGAGGACCAGAGGAGGGCTGGAGCTCTCCTGCAGCTGCAGGAGAGGTGAGAGGGCCACATGAAATGGCCTGGAGGACTGGATTCGGCGACGGACCTTGTGTTTGACACCCATGATCTAGGGTATTGAAACTTGTTAAATTTCACAGCTCCTACATGTCAGATCATAACACAACATAAATTTAGCACCTTATATTGTAAATAGGAACAAGAAACTGAGCAGTACAGACTCAAATGACTGCATCAATATTTAGCTAGTGGGGGGGGGGGGGGGTGAAACCCATAAATGTTGACATATGAAAATAGAAACACTTTAAAACAATACTTCCATTGGTGAATTGTCTTTGAAGGCGGTGGCTGTAGTTGCAAGTATGCATATGCTGTGTTAGAGAAATAACCTGTGAATATAACAATTTTGTGAAAACTAAAAATCTTCATTTTGCAAAGAATTGTGGGAAAATATGATAACTTGAAAAAACTCACCATGCCTCTTACTAAATACCTTGGAATGTCTACTTTCCAAAAAGGGGTAATTTGGGGAGTATTTGTACAGTTCTGGCTTGTTAAGCCTTGTACACACTATGAGAAATTCGAACAAACAATCGGCAGGTTTTCCTCAATGTTTCACATCAAGTCTGAACCGAGGATAGAAATAATGCATGAAAATTTGCATACGACAAAGGCTTTTTTGTTATTTGTTGTTTCAGATTACGCGCAGTCTTTCGTATCTGCTATTTCTCGTACAAAAATCATAAGAAAATGGTACATTCTGTTCCCATACAAGAAAAATGTTGGCGTTTTTCCCTTCGGAAATTTTCGTTCGGAATCGGCTGTCAAAAGTTGTGTACACACTTTTAGAAAATTGTACGATCATTACTTGGACAAAAATGTTCGCCCGATATTCTTTATGGGCCATTAGTGTCTCAAGAAATGAGAGAGGCCAACAGTACATCAGATGTGATTAATTTTCAATGAAACACTAGCTTGTAGACTCTCTGAGTTTTATTGCTGTGGAGCTCTGTGGCGTGTTGGTAAATACTTTGTATTACAAGTTGGCTTGCCCATTTCATACATCAGTCAATGTTTTGGATCATCACTATAGGATCATTCACACACCGTGCAACTGGTGCTAAGATGGATAGCAGCGGGGATGAACAGGGGCCTTCAACCTCTAAATCAAAGAAGATAAAGCGATTGTGCCGTTTTCGAGACTTATGGAAAACAACTTATACATGCATTACAGCAGTGACCGGTAACTATCATAGAGCATATTGTACTCTGTGTAGGCGCGAGTTTGGAATTGGTCATGGTGGTGAAGGTGATATCAAAATCCACATATCTAGCGAAAGTCACAAAAATGCTGATCGGGCTGCAAAACAAAGTGGAATGCTTTCCAAATTCATGATTCCCTCTAAGGATATGGCAATGCAAGATGAAATTATAGCAGCTGAAATATCAATGGTTTATCATTCCGTGTGCCACAGTCATTCATATAGATCTTTGGACTGCACCATGAAACTACTTCCTGTTATATTTCAGGATTCTGCTAAAGCCACTAGGATGTCATGTGGTCGTACCAAAGCTGAAGCCATTGTAACAAACGTGCTGGCTCCTTACAGTGTGGAACTGGTAGTTAAAGATTTGAAAAACAGCTATGCTTATTTTAGTGTTGGATCAGATGCATCTAACCATGGGCACACCAAACTTTTCCCCTTAGTTCTGCGTTACTTTAAGCCCTCCAAAGGAGTGGTAACAAGCTTGTTGGATTTTTATGAAGGTAAGGAAAGTGCTGCTGCAATTTCAGAGCAAATTTTAAATGTAATTAAAACAAATGGCCTATCTGTGGATATGATGTCTGCATATTCTGCTGACAATGCAAGTGTGAACTTTGGTAAGCATAACGGTGTGTACCAGAAGCTTCATGCTGTAAATCATCAGATATTGCCAGCTGGCTGCCCAGCTCACATACTTCACAATACAGCTAAAAAGGCTTCAGATGTCTTAAATTGTGACGTGGAAAGTCTAATTTTGAAACTATATAATTATTTTTCAATATCAGCCAAGAGAGTTGCCACACTAAAAGAAATGTTTGACTTTGTTGACCTTGAGTGGTCAGAACTTCTTCGCCATGTACCAACAAGATGGCTGTCTCTTTATCCAGCAATCAAGAGAGTTTTAAAAAATTGGCCCGCTGTAAAAGCTTACTTCCAAAGTATTGTGCGGATGAAACACCTAAAGTAATATGGCAATTTATTGTGGATGAAGATAGTGAGATCACAGAACTGGACCCACCATCACTTCCTGAGTTATATCTCCAGTTTTTACACAACTGCTTGCTATTTTTCAGACAGCCATATTAAAACTGGAGCGAAATGACTTGATTGCAGTTGATGTATATGAGATCATGACATCAGTCAAAGGCAAACTAATACAAAGACAGACAGACCATTTTTTTGGATATCTAGTTGGGAAAGCTTTAAAAAAATGACCTCACCTGCAAGCAAAAAAAATAGAATCAAATTTCCTAAAATTTTATCAAAAAGCTGTTCAGTATTTAGAACAGTGGTTTGATTTTTCAGACAAAAACTATTTGTCTAAAATTCACTGTCTAAATTTGAAGGAGAACCTTACGTTTGATAACCTGGTGGCATCTGTTGAAGCTCTGAATTTAGACTCTGTTTCAATAGATGACCTTTATGAAGAATTTGCTTGCGTTTGTCCACACTTTCAAAAGGTTTCTACCAGTACTGAAGTGGATGATGATCTCAACACCGATGTTAAATGGTCAACAATATTTACGAAGGCTGGACCTGAGAAACTGCCAAACCTCTTGAAAGTGGTGTCATTTGTTGTTAGCATCCCATGCTCAAATGCAGCAGTTGAAAGGGTCTTAGCATGATGGGAATGTGCTGGTCTGACACAAGAAATAGATGCAGCATTGATCTAATAAAATCTGAACTTCAGGTAAAAATCAATTTTGACATGGGTTGTCAATCTTTTTATAGCTTTGTAAAACAAAATAAAAAACTCTTGCAATGTGCAAGAAGTGACAAGAAATACACTTTTAGACATCAGTGTTGAAAACAAAAGGTACTCAGCTGGTGTCATGTGGTCTGAAGGATTTGATTATGGTCATATTGCCATGTGAGCAGAATTAGACACAGCATTAATATTTCAGCAACATTATATTTACAATTGACTGTTTTGTAAGTTTTATATTTTCAAGAATATATTTATAGTAATATATCTATCTGTTATTTAAGAAAAAAGTGGATTTGTTTGTGGTTTATTATATATTGTTGGTTACTAGTTTATACATAGTTTCTAAAAGTTCTTGCTCATTGAGAAAACAACAAAAAGAACCTGTTAAATTTATTGCAACTTGTTCTGTTTGTTTTTTCTATTTCTTAAGAGATGTCTAACACATTTGAAATGTAAGACCTGTTTTAGGTAGCCAGTGATTGTGTGCAGGGCACAATCACAAAATACTGAACAATGCACAGGCAGCTATGTTTATAGCCAGAGTAAGTGATGTACAAAGTACGCCCTTGTCACTAAGTGACTTAGTTAAGGCAGGTGCACATTGCATACCACCTGTCTAAACTGGTTACTACTGTTTGCTTTTTTTCCCCAAAAATTGGCAAAAAAAAAGTATCAAAAACCATCTTTTTTGGGCGGGCGAGGGGGGGGGACGGGGTGTCCCTGAATGGCAGTTTGGAAATGTGGTCACCCTAGGACAGATACACAAAGACAAACAAACAGCTAGAAATGAGTAGCCATGCAATAGGCTTCTCAAAAGGAGGGGCTATCACGTATGGCCTGGACCATTGATCCTTCAGGAACATAGACAAGGATTTACAAGAATGACAGGAGTATAGTGCAATACTGGGGTTCAGGGTTCACAGGAGATACAGTTGACGTGTACAAGGATTCTAAGCCAGGAAAGATACCTAATGGTAGTATCTGGGGAGAACGCAGCATGTCCGCACATGCAACAATGGTGAGGGCCCTTGAAAGGGCCGAGGCGCAGAGTCTAAGGAACTGCCTTGTCTTCTCCAGAGCTCTTGATGGTAGAGATGGTTTTGTGCTGCAGACAGATCCCCGGTTGCGGCCCTCTTACTCACCCAAGCAGGCAGATACCTAGAACTAAGGGCCAATGGACAAATGAGAATCCCTTGCAGCGCTGAGGTGCTGGGATCACTAAACAGTAGGGAGTAAAATTCAAGCTAACAGGTGTGTGCCTAGACATACACAGACATTGGGGACAGATACACAAAGACACATAAACAGCTAGAAATGAGTAGCCATGCAAACAGTCACACATGAATCTTTAAGAGTAGTGAAGTTGCATGGTGTCACCGAACAGGAAACTAGTTTACAAAAATACACTTGGAGCCACAAAGGCAGACTTGCTTGGGACATTATTATTCAAAGCCTATGGCAATCTGCTTCAGTTTGAAAAGGCAGTACTGGCTGGGCATGTAGTTAATTCAATTAACAACAGGAGGTTTAATCTAGTCTTAGAAAAACAAATTTTGTGGGACAAGATACAACCGCAGACCTTATATGTTAAAGCATTGGAACTAAATACCAATACAATAATAATACCAGCATACCTGCTGATCTTTGGGAATAGAGGAGACAGATCTATGAAAAAGCTGACAATCTGTGACAGGTCTAATTTAAAATCTTAATAATACTCAAGTAATTCTTAAAACTCCATGTAGTAATACTGACATACATGTAGAAATACATTCATTACTTATTTTTTTTCTTGTCATCATAGGTGTTTAAACTAGAGCAGCAATGTTTCAATTCAATGTTAATAACTTTTTATCTTAAAATAATACACAGAAACTATATAAGGCTCAGTTCCCACTATTGCGACTTAAAGTTGCAGCGACCTTGAAAAGGTTCTTGCACTACCTTGATGCGACATTCAATGCAACTCTGAACTAGAGACTGTGAAGTTAGATCAAAGTCACACTCCAGAGTCTCTGAATCACATGACTTTGGTAGTCATTATAGTGGAAACCTAGTCTAAGACAAGAAACGCTTAATTATCTAGGGCAGGGGTGTCAAACTCAACTTAATCATGGGCCGCATCAGCATTATGATTGTCCTCAAAAAGGGCTGGTTGTATCTGTAAGATTAGATATCCAGCGCATCCCCTCCCCTTACATTAGATGTCAAGAGCCACCCCACCATCAGAAGTTGAGTCCCCTACTCTCCCTTACATTACAGTGCACCCCCTTTCCTTATGCTGCTGCTGGGAAGAAGCTGGATGCATTGCTTGAAAGCAGAAAGTAAGGGTCTGGAGGAGGACCAGAGGAGGGCTGGAGCTCTCCTGCAGCTGCAGGAGAGGTGAGAGGGCCACATGAAATGGCCTGGAGGACTGGATTCGGCGACGGACCTTGTGTTTGACACCCATGATCTAGGGTATTGAAACTTGTTAAATTTCAAAGCTCCTACATGTCAGATCATAACACAACATAAATTTAGCACCTTATATTGTAAATAGGAACAAGAAACTGGGCAGTACAGACTCAAATGACTGCATCAATATTTAGCTAGTGTGGGGGGGGGGGGGGTGAAACCCATAAATGTTGACATATGAAAATAGAAACACTTTAGAACAATACTTCCATTGATGAATTGTCTTTGAAGGCTGTGGTCTCCTTCTGTTTGGAAAACCTTAAATCAATCAACTCAGGGCATAGAACTAATCTGAGGAATAAGCATTAACATTTTAGTAAAAACACATATTTTTCTCCTAAAAATGAACCAAAGGTTAGAGATATTTAGCATACAGTAAGCATTTTGAACATTTTCTTTCTTAGATGTTTTACCAGTGCACTTTTTCTAATACCAAAAATTGTTTGACGTCAAACTAAATGTTACCACATGGATTTTATGTATGGTATACTATTACTATAAAAAAACTATTATTGACCATGGTTAAAAATGAGCAGCTCAAAAAAACTAATTTTTTATAAGTTCCCCTTTGTCTTGCAAGACATTTATACTTCACCATACTGAGCACATTGGAAAACTTCTTCCAAGACTGTTTCTTCTATGGAAACAAAGATTACCATTAATATACACACACATATAAATATACATTATTAGGAGGTATTACTTTCTCTTTTTTTTTTGTGTACAGTTCATTTAGCTCACTCAATTTGCATGACAATACAGCTGTTCACACACACACAAGCCATGCAATTTAACCTGTGTCAAAGAAAAAGGTGGGGGCTCTTTGCTCCTTTAAACTATAAAATGCCATTCCTTATTTTTAAACTTTAATCATTAGTGAAAAAGGTTTTTTCTTACTAATTTAATTTTATTAAATGTATTGGGTGTGGCTCCAATGACCACATGATCAGCCACCCCAGCAAGTATTTAATTTAACGATTTTCAGCTCACAGTTTTTAGATTACCTTTCTTTTAGAATAAGCAAATATAATAATTTGTTTTTCTTTTTCATATGAAATTGACCACAGTGCAAAATGACTACACATTGCACACGAAATTTATCATTTTAAGTAAAAATTTTTTATACCCAAATTTATATAGATCAAATTGTTCTTTTAAGTCAGAAATAAAATTTTTAGTCTTTTTTTTTTAAGGTCACACTTTACAGACAAAATATTTTTCTTGCTTCTAAAAGTTGCAATGACCAACATTCCACTGACTTGTTACCTGTAATTGTCCACATGGCAATGTCCCATCATTTTAAAACATACATAACACACACAAAACAAATCATCATGCCACCCATATTCATACTATGTTACTATTATTTCACATTCATCAGTCCCTACCCCCAAGGAGCTTACAATCCTAAGGTCCCTAACTCACATTCATACATACACTAGGGACAATTTAGACAGGATCCAATTAACCTACCAGCATTTCTCCAGAGTGTAGGAGTACCCGGAGGAAACCCAGGCAGGCACAGGGAGAACACGCAAACTCCATATAGGTAAAGTCGTGGTTTGGATCAACTGTTTTGCTGATACAGCACTTTGGGCATATTAATACAACTAACATGACATAACAATCCATGGATCTCACACACATATATACAACAAACATAACTTTCACACTTAGCCAACTACACCCTGTAGACAACTGTCATTTAAACTAAACTGTCTAGACTATATAAACATTTATCATGAACAATAGGCTTCTCAAAAGGAGGGGCTATCGCGTATGGCCTGGACCATTGATCCTTCAGGAACATAGACAAGGATTTACAAGAATGACAGGAGTATAGTGCAATACTGGGGTTCAGGGTTCACAGGAGATACAGTTGACGTGTACAAGGATTCTAAGCCAGGAAGGATACCTAATGGTAGTATCTGGGGAGAACGCAGCATGTCCGCACATGCAACAATGGTGAGGGCCCTTGAAAGGGCCGAGGCGCAGAGTCTAAGGAACTGCCTTGTCTTCTCCAGAGCTCTTGATGGTAGAGATGGTTTTGTGCTGCAGACAGATCCCCGGTTGCGGCCCTCTTACTCACCCAAGCAGGCAGATACCTAGAACTAAGGGCCAATGGACAAATGAGAATCCCTTGCAGCGCTGAGGTGCTGGGATCACTAAACAGTAGGGAGTAAAATTCAAGCTAACAGGTGTGTGCCTAGACATACACAGACATTGGGGACAGATACACAAAGACACATAAACAGCTAGAAATGAGTAGCCATGCAAACAGTCACACATGAATCTTTATGAGTAGTGAAGTTGCATGGTGTCACCGAACAGGAAACTAGTTTACAAAAATACACTTGGAGACACAAAGGCAGACTTGCTTGGGACATTATTATTCAAAGCCTATGGCAATCTGCTTCAGTTTGAAACGGCAGTACTGGCTGGGCATGTAGTTAATTCAATTAACAACAGGAGGTTTAATCTAGTCTTAGAAAAACAAATTTTGTGGGACAAGATACAACCGCAGACCTTATATGTTAAAGCATTGGAACTAAATGCCAATACCAAAACAATAATAATACCAGCATACCTGCTGATCTTTGGGAATAGAGGAGACAGATCTATGAAAAAGCTGACGATCTGTGATAGGTCTAATTTAAAATCTTAATAATACCCAAGTAATTCTTAACACTCCATGTAGTAATACTGACATACATGTAGAAATACATTCATTACTTTTTTTTTTTTGTCATCATAGGTGTTTAACCTCCCTGGCGGTATGATTATTTCTGATTTTAGGTGCTGAAAGCGGTACAATTATTTTGCACAGAAATTTGGCGTTTTATATTGTAGGCCTGTAATTCTTAGGAATAGTTCACTTAAATCTGTCCAAACAAGAGTCTAGTAGACATCCCGGGTATGATAAAGTTTGAAAAACTAAATAAAAAATTATAATATAATAAATAACTATAAATAATTATAACAAATAATAATATAATAATAATAAAAATTATATAATAATGTAATCAAATCAAAAACACTGAAATTTGCTCAGTTGCAGAATTTTGGCTTTTATTACTTTTAGTGTTTGATGACGGATCTCCCCACAAATCACTATCGCTCAATTCTGCGAGTGATTCTAATTTATTATCGCTTTTTTCTAGCTGGTCTAAAACCACTTTTGATGTAAAGAGACAGTTTTGGTTGCTATGGGCAATCTCCAGTTTCCTGGCAGAAAGAACAGTTTTATATATATAAAACTGCATGCAGGACACTGGGCAAACCACTAGGGACAAAGGGGATGTGTAGTTATTTGATACAGTACTGTAATCTGTAAGATTACAGTATGCTGTATCTATACTGTGTGTTTCACTATTTGAATTTACCGCCGAACTCCGTCCCCGTGCGTCGCACCGCTCGCAGGGAACGGAGCTCGGCACTGTGAATCGAGCGAGACACAGCGGCTCGCCGATCACAGCGGGGAGACATCGCAGGATCCAGGGGACAAGGTAAGTATGCTCTTCCTGGATCCTGCGATGCAAGCCCGAGTCTGGCTCGGGGATACCGCTTTTGGTATAAAAAATCCAACCCGAGCCAGACTCGGGAATACCGCCAGGGCGGTTAAACTAGAGCAGCAATGTTTCAATTCAATGTTAATAACTTTTTTATCTTAAAATAATACACAGAAACTATATAAGGCTCAGTTCCCACTATTGCGACTTAAAGTTGCAGCGACCTTGAAAAGGTTTCTGCACTACCTTGATGCGACATTCAATGCAACTCTGAACTAGAGACTGTGAAGTTAGATCAAAGTCAGACTCCAGAGTCTCTGAATCACATGACTTTGGTAGTCATTATAGTGGAAACCTAGTCTAAGACAAGAAACGCTTAATTATCTAGGGCAGGGGTGTCAAACTCAACTTAATCATGGGCCGCATCAGCATTATGATTGTCCTCAAAAAGGGCTGGTTGTATCTGTAAGATTAGATATCCAGCGCATCCCCTCCCCTTACATTAGATGTCAAGAGTCACCCCATCATCAGAAGTTGAGTCCCCTACTCTCCCTTACATCACAGTGCACCCCCTTTCCTTATGCTGCTGCTAGCAAGAAGCTGGATGCATTGCTTGAAAGCAGAAACTAATGCCGCGTACACACGGTCGGACTTTTCAGCTACAAAAGTCCAACGGACGCTGACGGACTAAAGCTGGCTGGTAATCCGATCGTGTGTGGGCTTCTCCGGACTTTCAACGTACTTTTTTAGCCTCAAATCCGACGTACTTTAGATTTGAAGCATGCTTCAAATCTTTACGTCGTAACTACGACGGACCCCGAAGTCCGCTCGTCTGTATGCTAGTCCTACGGACAAAAACCCACGCTAGGGCAGCTATTGGCTACTGGCTATCAACTTCCTTATTTTAGTCCGGTGTACGTCATCACGTATGAATCCGTCGGACTTTTGTGTGGTCGTGTGTAGGCAAGTCTGTTCGTTAGAAAGTCTGCCGCAAGTCCGCTGCAAGTCCGCCGAAAGTCCGCCGAAAGTCTGTCGGGCAGGCTGTCGGACTTTTGTAGATGAAAAGTCCGACCGTGTGTACGCGGCATAAGGGTCTGGAGGAGGACCAGAGGAGGGCTGGAGCTCTCCTGCAGCTGCAGGAGAGGTGAGAGGGCCACATGAAATGGCCTGGAGGACTGGATTCGGCGACGGACCTTGTGTTTGACACCCATGATCTAGGGTATTGAAACTTGTTAAATTTCAAAGCTCCTACATGTCAGATCATAACACAACATAAATTTAGCACCTTATATTGTAAATAGGAACAAGAAACTGGGCAGTACAGACTCAAATGACTGCATAAATATTTAGCTAGTGGGGGGGGGGGGGGTGAAACCCATAAATGTTGACATATGAAAATAGAAACACTTTAGAACAATACTTCCATTGGTGAATTGTCTTTGAAGGCGGTGGCTGTAGTTGCAAGTATGCATATGCTGTGTTAGAGAAATAACCTGTGAATATGACAATTTTGTGAAAACTAAAAATCTTCATTTTGCAAAGAATTGTGGGAAAATATGATAACTTGAAAAAACTCACCATGCCTCTTACTAAATACCTTGGAATGTCTACTTTCCAAAAAGTGGTAATTTGGGGGGTATTTGTACAGTTCTGGCTTGTTAAGCCTTGTACACACTATGAGAAATTCGAACAAACAATCGGCAGGTTTTCCTCAATGTTTCACATCAAGTCTGAACCGTGGATAGAAATAATGCATGAAAATTTGCATACGACAAAGGCTTTTTTGCAATTTGTTGTTTCTGATTATGCGCAGTCTTTCGTATCTGCTATTTCTCGTACAAAAATCATAAGAAAATGGTACATTCTGTTCCCATACAAGAAAAATGTTGGCGTTTTTCCCTTCGGAAATTTTCGTTCGGAATCGGCTGTCAAAAGTTGTGTACACACTTTTAGAAAATTGTACGATCATTACTTGGACAAAAATGTTCGCCCGATATTCTTTATGGGCCATTAGTGTCTCAAGAAATGAGAGAGGCCAACAGTACATCAGATGTGATTAATTTTCAATGAAACACTAGCTTGTAGACTCTCTGAGTTTTATTGCTGTGGAGCTCTGTGGCGTGTTGGTAAATACTTTGTATTACAAGTTGGCTTGCCCATTTCATACATCAGTCAATGTTTTGGATCATCACTATAGGATCATTCACACATCGTGCAACTGGTACTAAGATGGATAGCAGCGGGGATGAACAGGGGCCTTCAACCTCTAAATCAAAGAAGATAAAGCGATTGTGCCGTTTTCGAGACTTATGGAAAACAACTTATACATGCATTACAGCAGTGACCGGTAACTATCATAGAGCATATTGTACTCTGTGTAGGCGCGAGTTTGGAATTGGTCATGGTGGTGAAGGTGATATCAAAATCCACATATCTAGCGAAAGTCACAAAAATGCTGATCGGGCTGCAAAACAAAGTGGAATGCTTTCCAAATTCATGATTCCCTCTAAGGATATGGCAATGCAAGATGAAATTATAGCAGCTGAAATATCAATGGTTTATCATTCCGTGTGCCACAGTCATTCATATAGATCTTTGGACTGCACCATGAAACTACTTCCTGTTATATTTCAGGATTCTGCTAAAGCCACTAGGATGTCATGTGGTCGTACCAAAGCTGAAGCCATTGTAACAAACGTGCTGGCTCCTTACAGTGTGGAACTGGTAGTTAAAGATTTGAAAAACAGCTATGCTTATTTTAGTGTTGGATCAGATGCATCTAACCATGGGCACACCAAACTTTTCCCCTTAGTTCTGCGTTACTTTAAGCCCTCCAAAGGAGTGGTAACAAGCTTGTTGGATTTTTATGAAGGTAAGGAAAGTGCTGCTGCAATTTCAGAGCAAATTTTAAATGTAATTAAAACAAATGGCCTATCTGTGGATATGATGTCTGCATATTCTGCTGACAATGCAAGTGTGAACTTTGGTAAGCATAACGGTGTGTACCAGAAGCTTCATGCTGTAAATCATCAGATATTGCCAGCTGGCTGCCCAGCTCACATACTTCACAATACAGCTAAAAAGGCTTCAGATGTCTTAAATTGTGACGTGGAAAGTCTAATTTTGAAACTATATAATTATTTTTCAATATCAGCCAAGAGAGTTGCCACACTAAAAGAAATGTTTGACTTTGTTGACCTTGAGTGGTCAGAACTTCTTCGCCATGTACCAACAAGATGGCTGTCTCTTTATCCAGCAATCAAGAGAGTTTTAAAAAATTGGCCAGCTGTAAAAGCTTACTTCCAAAGTATTGTGCGGATGAAACACCTAAAGTAATATGGCAATTTATTGTGGATGAAGATAGTGAGATCACAGAACTGGACCCACCATCACTTCCTGAGTTATATCTCCAGTTTTTACACAACTGCTTGCCTATTTTTCAGACAGCCATATTAAAACTGGAGCGAAATGACTTGATTGCAGTTGATGTATATGAGATCATGACATCAGTCAAAGGCAAACTAATACAAAGACAGACAGACCATTTTTTTGGATATCTAGTTGGAAAAGCTTTAAAAAAATGACCTCACCTGCAAGCAAAAAAAATAGAATCAAATTTCCTAAAATTTTATCAAAAAGCTGTTCAGTATTTAGAACAGTGGTTTGATTTTTCAGACAAAAACTATTTGTCTAAAATTCACTGTCTAAATTTGAAGGAGAACCTTACGTTTGATAACCTGGTGGCATCTGTTGAAGCTCTGAATTTAGACTCTGTTTCAATAGATGACCTTTATGAAGAATTTGCTTGCGTTTGTCCACACTTTCAAAAGGTTTCTACCAGTACTGAAGTGGATGATGATCTCAACACCGATGTTAAATGGTCAACAATATTTACGAAGGCTGGACCTGAGAAACTGCCAAACCTCTTGAAAGTGGTGTCATTTGTTGTTAGCATCCCATGCTCAAATGCAGCAGTTGAAAGGGTCTTAGCATGATGGGAATGTGCTGGTCTGACACAAGAAATAGATGCAGCATTGATCTAATAAAATCTGAACTTCAGGTGAAAATCAATTTTGACATGGGTTGTCAATCTTTTTATAGCTTTGTAAAACAAAATAAAAAACTCTTGCAATGTGCAAGAAGTGACAAGAAATACACTTTTAGACATCAGTGTTGAAAACAAAAGGTACTCAGCTGGTGTCATGTGGTCTGAAGGATTTGATTATGGTCATATTGCCATGTGAGCGGAATTAGACACAGCATTAATATTTCAGCAACATTATATTTACAATTGACTGTTTTGTAAGTTTTATATTTTCAAGAATATATTTATAGTAATATATCTATCTGTTATTTAAGAAAAAAGTGGATTTGTTTGTGGTTTATTATATATTGTTGGTTACTAGTTTATACATAGTTTCTAAAAGTTCTTGCTCATTGAGAAAACAACAAAAAGAACCTGTTAAATTTATTGCAACTTGTTCTGTTTGTTTTTTCTATTTCTTAAGAGATGTCTAACACATTTGAAATGTAAGACCTGTTTTAGGTAGCCAGTGATTGTGTGCAGGGCGCAATCACAAAATACTGAACAATGCACAGGCAGCTATGTTTATAGCCAGAGTAAGTGATGTACAAAGTACGCCCTTGTCACTAAGTGACTTAGTTAAGGCAGGTGCACATTGCATAACACCTGTCTAAACTGGTTACTACTGTTTGCTTTTTTTCCCCAAAAATTGGCAAAAAAAAAGTATCAAAAACCATCTTTTTTGGGCGGGCGAGGGGGGGGGGACGGGGTGTCCCTGAATGGCAGTTTGGAAATGTGGTCACCCTAGGACAGATACACAAAGACAAACAAACAGCTAGAAATGAGTAGCTATGCAATAGGCTTCTCAAAAGGAGGGGCTATCACGTATGGCCTGGACCATTGATCCTTCAGGAACATAGACAAGGATTTACAAGAATGACAGGAGTATAGTGCAATACTGGGGTTCAGGGTTCACAGGAGATACAGTTGACGTGTACAAGGATTCTAAGCCAGGAAGGATACCTAATGGTAGTATCTGGGGAGAACGCAGCATGTCCGCACATGCAACAATGGTGAGGGCCCTTGAAAGGGCCGAGGCGCAGAGTCTAAGGAACTGCCTTGTCTTCTCCAGAGCTCTTGATGGTAGAGATGGTTTTGTGCTGCAGACAGATCCCCGGTTGCGGCCCTCTTACTCACCCAAGCAGGCAGATACCTAGAACTAAGGGCCAATGGACAAATGAGAATCCCTTGCAGCGCTGAGGTGCTGGGATCACTAAACAGTAGGGAGTAAAATTCAAGCTAACAGGTGTGTGCCTAGACATACACAGACATTGGGGACAGATACACAAAGACACATAAACAGCTAGAAATGAGTAGCCATGCAAACAGTCACACATGAATCTTTAAGAGTAGTGAAGTTGCATGGTGTCACCGAACAGGAATCTAGTTTACAAAAATACACTTGGAGACACAAAGGCAGACTTGCTTGGGACATTATTATTCAAAGCCTATGGCAATCTGCTTCAGTTTGAAAAGGCAGTACTGGCTGGGCATGTAGTTAATTCAATTAACAACAGGAGGTTTAATCTAGTCTTAGAAAAACAAATTTTGTGGGACAAGATACAACCGCAGACCTTATATGTTAAAGCATTGGAACTAAATGCCAATACAATAATAATACCAGCATACCTGCTGATCTTTGGGAATAGAGGAGGCAGATCTATGAAAAAGCTGACGATCTGTGATAGGTCTAATTTAAAATCTTAATAATACTCAAGTAATTCTTAACACTCCATGTAGTAACACTGACATACATGTAGAAATACATTCATTACTTTTTTTTTTTTGTCATCATAGGTGTTTAAACTAGAGCAGCAATGTTTCAATTCAATGTTAATAACTTTTTATCTTAAAATAATACACAGAAACTATATAAGGCTCAGTTCCCACTATTGCGACTTAAAGTTGCAGCGACCTTGAAAAGGTTCTTGCACTACCTTGATGCGACATTCAATGCAACTCTGAACTAGAGACTGTGAAGTTAGATCAAAGTCAGACTCCAGAGTCTCTGAATCACATGACTTTGGTAGTCATTATAGTGGAAACCTAGTCTAAGACAAGAAAAGCTTAATTATCTAGGGCAGGGGTGTCAAACTCAACTTAATCATGGGCCGCATCAGCATTATGATTGTCCTCAAAAAGGGCTGGTTGTATCTGTAAGATTAGGTGTCCAGCGCATCCCCTCCCCTTACATTAGATGTCAAGAGCCACCCCACCATCAGAAGTTGAGTTCCCTACTCTCCCTTACATCACAGTGCACCCCCTTTCCTTATGCTGCTGCTAGGAAGAAGCTGGATGCATTGCTTGAAAGCAGAAAGTAAGGGTCTGGAGGAGGACCAGAGGAGGGCTGGAGCTCTCCTGCAGCTGCAGGAGAAGTGAGAGGGCCACATGAAATGGCCTGGAGGACTGGATTCGGCGACGGACCTTGTGTTTGACACCCATGATCTAGGGTATTGAAACTTGTTAAATTTCAAAGCTCCTACATGTCAGATCATAACACAACATAAATTTAGCACCTTATATTGTAAATAGGAACAAGAAACTGGGCAGTACAGACTCAAATGACTGCATCAATATTTAGCTAGTGTGGGGGGGGGGGGGGTGTGAAACCCAAAAATGTTGACATATGAAAATAGAAACACTTTAGAACAATACTTCCATTGATGAATCGTCTTTTAAGGCTGTGGTCTCCTTCTGTTTGGAAAATCTTAAATCAATCAACTCAGGGCATAGAACTAATCTGAGGAATAAGCATTAACATTTTAGTAAAAACACATTATTTTTTTCTCCTAAAAATGAACCAAAGGTTAGAGATATTTAGCATACAGTAAGCATTTTGAACATTTTCTTTCTTAGATGTTTTACCAGTGCACTTTTTCTAATACCAAAAATTGTTTGACGTCAAACTAAATGTTACCACGTGGATTTTATGTATGGTATACCATTAAAAAAAACTATTATTGACCATGGTTAAAAATGAGCAGCTCAAAAAAACTAATTTTTTATAAGTTCCCCTTTGTCTTGCAAGACAGTTATACTTCACCATACTGAGCACATTGGAAAACTTCTTCCAAGACTGTTTCTTCTATGGAAACAAAGATTACCATTAATATACACACACATATAAATATACATTATTAGGAGGTATTACTTTCTCTTTTTTTTTGTGTACAGTTCATTTAGCTCACTCAATTTGCATGACAATACAGCTGTTCACACACACACAAGCCATGCAATTTAACCTGTGTCAAAGAAAAAGGTGGGGGCTCGTTGCTCCTTTAAACTATAAAACGCCATTCCTTATTTTTAAACTTTAATCATTAGTGAAAAAGGTTTTTTCTTACTAATTTAATTTTATTAAATGTATTGGGTGTGGCTCCAATGACCACATGATCAGCCACCCCAGCAAGTATTTAATTTAACGATTTTCAGCTCACAGTTTTTAGATTACCTTTCTTTTAGAATAAGCAAATATAATAATTTGTTTTTCTTTTTCATATTAAATTGACCACAGTGCAAAATGACTACACATTGCACACAAAATTTATCATTTTAAGTAAAAAAATTTTATACCCAAATTTATATAGATCAAATTGTTCTTTTAAGTCAGAAATAAAATTTTTAGTCTTTTTTTTTTTTAAGGTCACACTTTACAGACAAAATATTTTTCTTGCTTCTAAAAGTTGCAATGACCAACATTCCACTGATTTGTTACCTGTAATTGTCCACGTGGCAATGTCCCATCATTTTAAAACATACATAACATACACAAAACAAATCATCATGCCACCCATATTCATACTATGTTACTATTATTTCACATTCATCAGTCCCTACCCCCAAGGAGCTTACAATCCTAAGGTCCCTAACTCACATTCATACATACACTAGGGACAATTTAGACAGGATCCAATTAACCTACCAGCATTTCTCCAGAGTGTAGGAGTACCCGGAGGAAACCCAGGCAGGCACAGGGAGAACACGCAAACTTCATGTAGGTAAAGTCGTGGTTTGGATCAACTGTTTTGCTGATACAGCACTTTGGGCATATTAATACAACTAACATGACATAACAATCCATGGATCTCACACACATATATACAACAAACATAACTCTCACACTTAGCCAACTACACCCTGTAGACAAAAATATTTGTCTAATAAAACTGCACTTTCCCCTCTTTTTTTTTTTATATGTTCACTCATCTATTATGGGCTCTAATCCATATGTCTACTTAGGTCATAAGTGCGCTGGGTGGTAGAGTATAATGTGCTTGCAGTTATTTTAGCAATGTTATTATTAGGTTCAAATTCATATACAGGACAATAAGTTTCTTTCATTTCCTTTTTTCAACATTTTTTGTCATTTGTTTTAGCCTTCTAGTGGTACAAAAGCATCTTGATTGTTATCATTAACTTTGAGAGAAACATCAGCATACATATTATTCTCAAAGGCTTTATTGGACACTGGTTGGCCTTCTTGTCAATATCTATCCAGGTTAGAGGACTCCCTTTGTTCTAATTCTAGTTCTTTTTGAGATTTAGCTTGATCATTTTTGCAAAATTTTGCATAATGGCCCCTTTTGCGACATCTGTAACATGTCACATTAGAGGGATCATGTTTTCCTGACTTAAAATGTTTTTTATTTGTTTTATGCCTACTATTTTTAGGTACAAATTTACCATTAGGACCTACATACATTACTTTTTTGTGGTCTGGCTTTCTCTTTTTCCTCTATATCTCGTAGTATAAAAAATGACCCCATTGTCCTCCATTCTGGTCTTATCATTTTTATTCTGTCACTCACTTTTTTGTTAAACCCACTCATCAAAGCACTCGTAAGGATTCCATCAATCACTTCCTCATTTGCATTCTGACAACATGCAGCAACATGCTCACTCATTCTTTGAAAGAACATATCACATGTCCCTGGGTTGTTTGCAATAGACCAGCCCAATCACCCCCCTTGTATTGTTTTTGTACCTGTGTACAGAAGGTGTTAATCCATTCCTCGCCCTCTTTCACATCAGTATTTGGTATAGGTTCTTTCAGACTGCCACTGGTATTAATAATTTGATTAGTAATTTGGACACCCAGGCATGCACAACAGACTCTACATATCATATGCTGAACACTGGTAAGCAATTTGTAATGCTTTCATCTTTTTAGTGAAAGCAAGTGGATTTCTTTCAGGGTCAGGCATGGTTTCTATAATTATCTGTAAATCAGAGTTAGTGATGGGAACAAGCCAGGTGACAGTAGTCCTTGCCCCATCATTTGCTGTTATCAACTGAGTTCTCACAGGCCCCCAAAAATTAGATTGATTGGGTGAAATAGGGGACATGGGAGGCTGATGTGTTATCACAGGTCTCCCTGAGGGGGAAGAAGTTAGGATGGCTGAGAACCCCTCTGCTAGTGGTATTGTAGAATGTGCACCTATTGTTGTTTCTGGCTGGGGGGGTAGGGGTGGGGGTGCAGATAAATTATGCACAGTGGAACTGTTCGCTGCCCTTTGATCATTATAAGTAGGTGGAGGTGGTAATGTAGGGTATAATCTGCTTACAGTCATTTCAGCAATATTGTCATCAGGCTCTTCAGCACTGTATTCATATAACTTTCTCACAGGGCAATAGGTTTCTTTCAATCTCGTTTTCAACATGTTTTGACACTGCTCATTTGCATGCATCCATTTATCTAATGCCTGCTTGTCTTTTCTAGTTTTAAAAGTACTTGGATAGTATTTTTTACATTCATTCTAGAACTTAGGGTCAAGTTTCCCTTCTAGAGGTATAAACCCTTGTGTGCCTCTGTTCCATTTCTTCAGGGAACCGACCGTTCCTGCTCCAAAGTTATATATCATATAATCTTTGGCAGACCAGGAAGGGTTCACAATAAGATCACACAGATCCTCCTCTGAGGCGTACGCGGTGGCACAATTCCCCATCTCACACGGTGATGAGACTTCCTGAAGAATTAATCTATTACTAGATCCCCACGTCACACAGACACAGTGAATCTTAAATAGCAGGAACGGTATATCTGGCCCCAAACCTGGCCAAGGTTCTATACCAGACTATACACTGCACAAATCAGCCACACAGACTGACCGGCACACAACTAAAAAAAAAGAGTTTAGTTACACAAACTGAACGGGGTTACGCAGACAGATTAAAACAGTTTACAAATGTAAAGATACTCCCTTAGACAAGGCAGGACACACACATATTCCAACAAATTGTGCAGTACAGTAACAAAAATCTCAATAGGAGAAAATTCTAGAGTATAGAATCTGACAGTTCTGCTTCCCTAAAGTCTTCCACATCAGTTTATAGGCACTGTGCAGAATAGGGGAGATAGTACATCTGCTTATTGTGTAGTTTTATGGAGAACTACGCAGATGCAAAAAGTAAATCAAAATTTCATTCAAAACTGGTACTAAGGATTCCATTGGCGCTGTTTTTTAAGCAGGCCGTCACCCTCGGCAATAAACCAGGGCCTCACCACACATAGTACCTTATCAGCCACAGCCTATAAATGATCCCTTGAGTCCGAAGACCCGATTCCTGACCTGCGCGGTCCCCCGACACAGGAAATGCAGAAATCCTAACTACGCACACATTGCGCCTGAAATAGGGCAAGTCATTCACACAGAACACACACTTGCAAGGACAGTAATAAGTACAGATAGTATGGAAAGTAAAAAAAAGAAACGAAAAAAAAAATAACAAAATTCAACAGTCAAGGTTCTTGGAAAGAGTACTTCTACATGACACCAACTTACGCAAATCAGTACAGCACAAGGGGAAATCACAGTAAGCAGAAAGTTAGCTTACCTTAGCCAGTTTCCAGCTTGTGTTGTCCTGTTCTGCGTCTCAGCGGCGTCTGCAAAGTATCGTTTTGCGGCTTCGAAGGACCAATTGATAGGGAAAGCCCAGAACTTAAGGACTTTCAATAACGTTGACTGCTGAAGCCAAATTATAGATGATGTATTTAATATACAAGCCCATAGTTTTAGCTATAGGCAGGGAGAACAACACAGTAAGTACATGGTGACATTCAAAATGATTGTTCTGACTGAGGCTGGGAGCCGAACTTCCTTTTATACTCTATACTATACTATAAGTCTTGACTAACTTGTTGGTTATTTACATTGTTAAACAGATGGTCAATTACATAGTTACATAGCTACACAGCTAGTAAGGTTGAACAACACACATATAATAGAATAGAATACATAGTTTTAGTTACTCATAAATAAATGTGTTAATAAATAAATAGCTATTCCATTTACCCTATCTAACCCAATGCCATAACTGTCTAATCCAAACTTGGATAGGTATTCTTATGGGAAGACAGATTTCTAATTTAAAAATGGGAAATCCCATAAATTTTACCAGGACACCAGAAGGCTCCGGACTAATAGAAAAGTAATTGCGTATGAAATTGTATATACCTTCCATCCTAGAAAAAGAAAAAGAAAAAAGAGAGAGATAAGTATTACACAATGGGCTCAATTCATGAAGAGTTATTTTCCGCTTTAAAATCTGAGATAAGATATCTCAATATGTGTTCTAATACATCCCCATTCTATACAAAACAAAAAACAAAAAAAAAAGCCTTAAGTTATACTTTGAGACACACTGATTGCAGAATTGGCAGTGGTATGAACTAAAATGTCTGGGACCAAGGAATATATGTACTTTTTTAGGGTTTTGAATTCTGTTCTCATCAATCAGTCACCAATTTTGATGGAATGCTTGCAAAGGAACATATTGGAGTTCTGAAATCCCAGGAAAACAACTGAACAAAAATTGTGCCAATAATTTTTAATCACTTGTCTTCTGGTTAAGCCCAGGTTCACACTGACAGCGGGATTGAAATCGTGTGAGTTCAGCTGAACTCGCACGATTTTATTCCCGCATTTCAGTCCCGACTTCAGGGGCGATTTCAGAGACATCTATGTGGGTTTCTGCACAGATGACAATGGAAATCGCACCCCCAAATTGCCAAAAGTAGTACAGAAACTACTTTTGGGAATCAGTACGGCGCCGCAAATGCGGCGTCACACCGATCCAGACACTGTCATTGCCGGCAATTGCCGCCAGGCTTAATCTTATTTCTGTGCTCAGAATTCTGCTCAACCTGAAAAACTGGCATCTAACAACAGAAATACGTATTAAGGTAAAAAAAACTTCAAAGTGCAGTTCCCTCCCCCTTATACTTAACTGAGCCCTATCTCCAGCCAACGATGTGCATGAGAGCAGAGGCTCTATCTATCGACTCGACTCTCTCTCTTTAGTATTTTCTTTTACTTTCAATGATAATGATAAACAGGACAAATATAGAGGTTGAATCTCCCTAAAGGAGGCACAGACAGCAATAAAAACTGACAGGTGTTCTAACCCCTCTCCACTCTCATATAAAAAAAAAAAAAAAAAGTTTTGCCTTTAGTTATCCTTTAAAGTGGTTGTAAACTGCTGGTGCTGCACATCATCAACGGCTACTGCGACATCAGTGCTTACACAGCACCAAAGGCTGCTAGGATGCCGACAACTGCGCAGCGTCAATGGCTGCTAATGCCGTGTACACACAACCGGTCTTTCCATCGGACTGAACTCCGAAGGACTTTTCAACGGAATTCCGATGAAGTTCCAGCGAAACGGACTTGCCTACACACGATCACACCAAAGTCCAATCGTTTCGAACGTGATGACCTACGACCGGACTGGAATAATGAAGTTCATAGCCAGTAGCCAATAGCAGCCTTAGCGTGGTTTTTTTTGTCCATCGGACTAGCATACAGACAAACGGATTTTTCGATCAGACTCGAGTCCGTCGGAAAGATTTGAAACATGTTCTATTTCTAAAGTCCGTCAGATTTTTCGGCAGAAAAGGTCCGATGAAGCCCACACACGATTGAATTGTCCGACGGATTCGTTCCGTCGGACCTTTGCTGTCGAAAAATCCGGTCGTGTGTACACGGCATGAAGACATTCATTTATCACTAATCACCATAACATCAGAAACTGAGACAATATTTTTAGAGAAATACAACTCTCAAAGTTTGTACCAGCTAAACATATAGACAAATGATAATAATTATAATCATTCAAATTGTCACAACAATCCTCTCGTAATACATCTCCAATATTTACAATTGTGCATCTACAGTTTGATTTTACAATGTTTCTGTTTCAACTCTAATTCTATCCTAGAACTATATGGTTAGGATTGGAATGTTTCTCTTACCTTGCTTCTCTTACCTTGCTTCTGCCTCGACTGCAACCTCACACCTGTGATTGCTTTATTTTACCAAACCCAACCACCAATCAGAGAGGAGAACGTGTCCCATGAACTGATGATTGCATAATCTGGGGGTTGGATTTCCAAGGGTTCTCGAATCTTCTCTGGGCACCTGTCTAGTAACCACCCTGAAAGGGAGGAGGGTCTTTTTGGTTTTCACGGAAATGTAAAATGGATTCCTTTTGTAGTTGTACTGCGGCAGAATTTCACGGCTGGGCAAAACAACGTTATGTTACATCGCTTCGCCCTGTGGCCACTAGGGGCGTGTGCGCGCCCGCTGCTCGCCCCCCGAGCCGATGTGAGTGCATAGTGGTCGTGATGTCTGCCGGGCTCCTGCGATCGCTCGTGACACAGCGAGAACCGGAAACTGTAAACACACAGATCCCGGTTCTCTGAGGGGAGAAGAAACAGATCGTCTGTTCATACAAAGTGAAAATATTATTTCTGCACTCAGAATGCTGTTTAACCACTTGCCGACCAGCCGCCGCAGTTGTACTGCGACAGAATGGCACCAATCCCAACCACCAATCACAGAGCAGAACGTGTCTCATGAACTGATAATTGCATGGGGGTGGATTTCCAAGGGTTCTCGAATCTTCTCTGGGCACCTGTCCAGTAACCACCCTAAAAGGGGGAGGGGGGAGGATGGAGGAGGGTCTTTTTGGTTTTCTCGGGAATGTAAAAGAATGGTTTAATTTCTTGATTGTTTCGTCTTGTGTGTGCGTTTTTTATTTTTGTTTTTTTTGTACAGTGTTTAAAGTTCTCATGCACTGCCGAGCATAGATGAAAAACAATGAGATATAACAGTAGCTGCTGCCAACACCTCCAATGTGTTTCCACACCAAAAGGTTAGGTGAAAAAATAGTGTAGCACTGCTACTATCCAAACAAAATGAATTCTAATAAAGACACCTCTAAATAACTCACTTAGTCCATCGACTCAATAGTGTCATCCATACATACATAAATAACATTGCATGCATGATCAAATGATAATACAAAAGCAAACAAAAATTAAAAAGTGTGAAATCTCTTTAAATTTTTAAAGTTGATGTTTTAACCAATTTATCCCCATTGTTAAAAAAACAAAAAAAAAAAACAAAAACAACTAATGCCGTGTACACACGGCCGGACTTTTCGAACCGAACTGGTCCGACGGAACAAATCCGACGGACAATTCGATCGTGTGTGGGCTTCATTGGACCAGTTCGGTTGAAAAATCTGACGCCCTTTAGATTTGAAACATGTTTAAAATCTTTCCGACGGACTCGAGTCCGGTCGAAAAATCTGCTCGTCTGTATGCTAGTGCGACTGACGAAAGCCGACACTAGGGCAGCTATTGGCTACTAGCAATGAACTTCCTAATTTTAGTTCGGTCGTATGTCATCACGTTCAAATCCGTCGGACTTTGGTGTGATCGTGTGTAGGCAAGTCCGATTCGTCGGAACTCCATCGGAACTCCGTTGAAAGTCTGTCGGAAAGTCCTCCGGAGTTCAGTCCGTCGAAAGTCCGGCCGTGTGTACACGGCATAAGGCACCTTTCACACGTGGCGGATCTGCTCAGTGGGCTCCGCTAGCTCAGCGGATCGCTCCGTTGATCTCCACTGAGCCGGCGGATGACAGTTCCATCTCCGCTCCCTGTGCAGGGACGGACCTGTCAGAGCCCCGCTGTTCTCTATGGGGAGATTGGATGAAAATGGACAGCATGTCCATTTTCATCCAATCCCATCCGAACCGGTCTGCTGGATAGATGGCAAACGTATCGCCATCCATCTGTTTTCAGCGGATCTTGTCGGATCAGATGGCAGGCAGATGTCAGCTGACACATCTCCGCTGATATCCCCCTGTCCATACAAGTCAAAAAGTGGTCCGCTCAGATCCGCCTGAAAAACGCACAGGCGGATCTTTGCGGGACGATTGCGTGAAAGGGGCCTAAGACGCTGCATACAGGGATGAGCTGTGGACGCCGCGTACAGGGGTGAGCTGTGGACACGGCGTACAGGGGGGATCTGTGGATGCGGCGTACATGTGTGAGAGTACAGGGGCAAGCTGTCAATGAAGGTGGTACAGGGGCGATGTGTGGACACCGCATACAGGGGCAAGCTGTGGCCGCGGCATACAGGGGCGGGCGTACAGGGGCGAGATGTGGATACGGCGTACAGGGGCAAGCCTACAGGGGCGAGCTGGGGACGCGGCTTACAAGGGCGAGCTGTGGACACAGCGTACAGGGGCGATCTGTGGAAGCGGAGCAAAGGGGGAAGCTGTGGACGCGGCGTACAGGCGCAAGCGTACAGGGGCGATCTGTGGACACGGGGTACAGGGATAAGCTGTGGACGCGGAGTACAGGGGTGAGCTGTGGACGCGGAGTACAGGGGTGAGCTGTGGACGCTGCGTACAGGGGCGATCTGTGGACGCGGCATACAGGGGCGATCTGTGGACGCCGCATACAGGGGCGATCTGTGGACGCGGCATACAGGGGCGATCTGTGGATGCGGCGTACAGGGGCGATCTGTGGATGCGGCGTACAGGGGCGATCTGTGGATGCGGCGTACAGGGGCGAGCTGTGGACGCGGCGTACAGGGGCGAGCATACAGGGGTGAGCTGTGGACGCGGCGTACAGGGGCGATCTGTGGACGCGGCGTATAGGGGCGATCTGTGGACGTGGCGTACAGGGGCGATCTGTGGACGCGATGTACAGGGGCGAGCTGTGGACACGGCGTACAAGTTGGATATGTGGCCGCGGCATACAGGGGCGATATGTGGACATGGCGTACAGGGGCGATCTGTGGACGTGGCATACAGGGGCGATCTGTGGATGTGGCGTACAGGGGCAAGCGTACAGGGGCGATCTGTGGACGCAGTGTACAGGGGCAATCTGTGGACGCGGCGTACAGGGGCGATATGTGGACACGGCGTACAGGGGCGATCTGTGGACGTGGCATACAGGGGTGATCTGTGGACATAGCGTACAGGGGCGGGCTGTGGACGCGGCATACAGGGGCGAGCGTACAAAGGTGATCTGTGGACGCGGTGTACAGGGGCGATTTGTGGACGCGGCGTACAGGGGCAAACTGTGGATGCCACGTACAGGGGCGAGCTGTGGACGCGGCGTACAGGGGCGATCTATGGACGCGGCGTACAGGGGCAATCTGTGGACGCCTTGTACAGGGGCGAGCGTACAGGGGCTAGCTGTGGACGCGCCGTACAGGTGCAATCTGTGGACGCCGCGTACATGGGCGAGTTGTGGACGCGGCATACAGGGGCGAGCTGTGGACACAGCGTACAAAGGCGAGCTGTGGACGCCGCATACAGGGGCTGTTAGGAAATGTAGATTGTCTAGTGATGGGGTGTAGGGATGTTCTAAAAGCAAGTGAACCCTCATATGATATCCTGCCTAGAGTGTTCCTTCAAACCCATTCAGATCTAGAGACCATTCTGATGAAAGTTATGACACGCATACAAGACATGCAGTTCTCAGAATGATCTGCCCGATTTATTTACGTGTTTCCAAAATGACATCACAACAAAAGTCCAACCCTTTCATTAATATATGGTAAAGATACAGACATACAGAATGTTTTAAAACAAGCAAAAATAGAATATTAATAACTCATATAGAAACTAACAACAGGAAAAGGCTAACAGGAAAGGACTTTGTACATCATTTCGGGGAGATCAAACTATTTATAAGAAATTGATACTTAACTTCTCATAGACGTCACATATACATATTATTCTAAAATGGATACAGTCTTTTAAAATGGTGGACAGCAAGCTAAAATACCCTTACAATAATCTCCTCTTAGATCATATTTGTATGATCTCACTTCCTTGTCACGATGGTGCAATCAGTCTGTTTCTGATAATACATACTACTACTAAGTGTGAGCATTTCTAGTGGAATTTCCTAAGTTAAAACACCAAGTAGGATTATGGCTTCTACTAATAATGTGAAAGGTAATGGTATTATTTGTTCTTCTAATGATATTTATGAGATCAAGGGGAGCCTTTCCTTTAAAAATTGGGGTGATATTCATAGCCATGGCCATTAATGGTATCCTAACAGTGCTAGGGTACAATTTGCTACAAATCCATCATTTCTGAAATCCTGATTTCTGAGCATAAACATATTTAAATTTTAGCAAAAGCATTTTATCAGCAAAATTATCCTAAATGTCTCTCTTGTTTCTAACTTGTATCACTGTAATGTTCTCCTGTGTATGTGTGTTCCCACAAACACTTTTAATGGTACCCAAATCTTCAGGGTGGTAAATACAGTTAGTGATGATCCAAGTGGGCGGGAACACTATCAGGGTGATCAGGAACAGGAGGCAAAATGCTTTGCCAGAAGTCTGTGGTGAAATAAGCAAGGTCATCTTCTCCGGCCGGACCTGCTTTTCCAGGAACTCCTCCTTCATCTGCTTGGACTTCTGCTTGAGGGCCTCCTGTGTTTAGGATCTCCTTCCTGCTCTTGGGGCTTTGGGCAACCTTTTTCACTCGGCTGACATGGATCCAGGACTGGCAGGTTTCCACCAGGATAGCTGTTCTAGTCACTGCAACCGCTGTGGTAGGAGGTCCAAAGGGATACTCTCGCTTCTTATTTCTGTTCAGCTGTTGGACCACCACGGTGTCTCCCTCCTTGAAGAGGTGAGTAGCTTCCTGTGAAGAAAAAGGAGAGTGGGAGAAGCATATTTGATGTGCAATTTTGGATTGGACAGCAAAATCACCTCATATCCGCTCAACCTCTGAGCAGACATGTGCTGTGCATGTACATTTTTCAACAAGATTGACACATTGTTGGTGGTGTGAAGTGTGGTGTCGTGTCCCAGAGGGAAAGAAGTGGCCACCAACCACCATGGCACAGGACGCTAGAGCTCTGAGTCACGCGGGCATGCCCTGAACCTGCATTGGGACCATCTTTGAGAAAAAATTACAGGGGGCAGTCTCCCACCATGTTCCTGGGCCATTACTCCCGCCATGGTTCTGCAATTTTCCCTGGCAAACAAGTGAAACATTTTGCCATATTCAAGGAGGCCGAGGCTCGGGCTGGTAACCATTGCACATTTCAACATGGCAAAAGCATTTAACATTTCATCAGACCGTTTTACAGTATCAGACATTTCAGAGAGGGTTGCTTGTCTCAATATATTGTCATTGAAAGAGCAGTCAGGTATCCATTGGCGGCAGTAACCAATCATGCCTAGGAAGGTGAGCAAGTCCTTCCTGTTAAGTGGGCGGGGCAGACCCATCAGAGCCGCAGCTCTTTTGTGACTGACTCTTCTTTCTCCTTTTGTGAGCACAAAACCCTAAATATTCAACTGTTTTCTGACACCATTGAAACTTTTTCTTAGACATTTTGTGACCGCATACATGTAACCATTTCAATAAAGAAAGGCTATCAGCTCGGCAGTCCTCCTCTGAAGAACTACAAATCAAAAAATCATCAACATACTGCAACAGTACAGAACCATGAGGGGCAGTCCAGGGCCCAAGGGTGGCTTGGAGTACAGTGGCTGTGTCTCCTCGTCTACAGGGACGGGAAAAAAATACATTCTTTAAATCAATCACAGTAAAATACTCTGCATCGTATGGTATGGCGGTAAGTATTGATGGCACATCAGGCACATTGGGACAATTGGTACCACTAGGCTATTGATGGCCCTTAGGTCTTGTACAAACCTATAGTCACCATTTGCCTTCTTCACCGGGTTAATGGGAGTATTGCCCGCTCTCGCTCTCGGAGCCACTCGTGGCGGAGCCGCCTGCGGAGCTCACCTGCCCACCAGGCTGCAACAGATTTCTCGGGGGTGGCAATTGCCCCATTGCCCCCCCCTGGATCCGCCCCTGAACGTATTGCTGTCCAGAATGGGAGTTTAAATTGGCCACTATCTAGCGTCAGGGACTGTATGGACGGCCATTTATTGTTTATCAAGAAATGTGAAGCTCGATCTCTTCCTGTTGATCTGAGGGGTTCAAACCCTAATCGTTCTAGACCCGGAGGAAAGGTGAGCTATCTGTGGATAAGGAGTTCGCAAGTATCGTGGAGGCTCCCACCCGAAGTGATGTGCCAATTATAGGGTGCGATTTCAATGTCACAGGTAATTTATCAAAGCACCAGACCGCTCCCTTCAGCGAGGCCTCGGACTGTGCCTGTTCTAGTTGTATCCATAATTTGTTTTTGCCATGTCTGTTACAATCTATTATTCTGCCCAGGTGTACTGCCCTATAGTAGTTTTTTAAGTCTGGGAGGGCCAGTCCTCCATAGTGTTTGGGTAGTGTGAGGTAGTTTCTACGCAGTCTAGGTTTTGATTTCGCCCATATGAATTTGATGAAAATGGAGTGTATTTGCTTAAAGTATTGAAGTGGGATTTTGATTGGCAGTGTTTGAAACAAATATAAAAATTTCAGAAGTATGGCCATTTTAAGTAGATTACACCTGCCAAACCAGGAATGTAGCCCCCAGTTCCATTCTTCTAAAAGTATTCTAGTTTTGGTCAGCGGGGGGGGGGGGGAATTAAGGTCAAAGGTGTATCGCAAATCACTGGGAATCAGGGTCCCCAGATATTTGAGGGATGTAAAAAGGGATCAAAGTCTTTACCAAGTAACTATAGACCTGTTAGTTTAACTTCTATAGTCGGGAAGATGCTGGAGCATTTAATAAAAGACCACATAGACGAGTTCTTGCTGGAAAAAAACATTTTAAGCAACAGACAGCATGGATTCATGAAAGACAGAAGTTGTCAGACAAACCTGATTTCTTTTTATGAAGAGGTAAGTAAAACCTTGGACAGAGGGGTGGCTGTGGACGTGGTATACTTGGATTTTGCAAAAGCGTTCGATACAGTTCCGCACACACGGCTCATGTGTAAGTTAAAGTCTACAGGCTTGGAAATATCAGTTTGTAAATGGATAGAAAACTGGCTAAAAGACAGAATTCAGAGAGTAGTGGTTAATGATTCTTACTCTGAATGGTCTAAGTTTATCAGTGGTGTACCCCAAGGTTCAGTGCTGGGACCCTTACTCTTTAATATCTTTATAAATGATATTGGGTCTGGGATCAAAAGTAACATTTCTGTCTTTGCAGATGACACCAAGCTATGCAGTGGAATAACGTCCTTACAGGATGTCTCCAATTTACAACCTGACCTCAATGCTCTGTCTAATTGGGCGTCTATGTGGCAGATGAGGTTTAATGTTGAGAAATGTAAAGTTATGCACTTGGGGCTAAGAATATGCATGCATCATACATGCTAGGGGGAGTACAACTGGGGGAATCCGTAGTGGAGAAGGATCTGGGGGTTTTGGTAGATCATAAGCTCAATAATAGCATGCAATGCCAAGCTGCGGTTTCCAAAGCGAGCAAAGTCCTTTCTTGTATTAAGAGAGGTATGGACTCCAGAGAGAGAGATATCATTTTGCCCCTGTTCAAATCATTAGTAAGATCCTCATCTGGAATATGCAGTTCAGTTTTTGGCGCCAGTTCTCAAAAAGGATATCGGGGAACTGGAGAAAGTGCAGAGAAGGGCAACCAAACTGATAAGAGGCATGGGGGAGCTCAGCTATGAGGAAAGATTAGAGGAACTGAATTTGTTCACTCTTGAGAAGAGGAGAATAAGGGGGGATATGATCAACATGTTCAAATATATAAGGGCAAGGGGGCACTCTTTACGACTGGAGGAAAAGAGATTTCATCTCCAAATATGGAAAGGTTTCTTCACAGTAAGAGCTGTGAAAATGTGGAATAGACTCCCTCCAGAGGTGGTTCTGGCCAGCTCAGTAGGTTGCTTTAAGAAAGGCCTGGATACTTTCCTAAATGTACATAATATAACTGGGTACTGACATTTATAGGTAAAGTTGATCCAGGGAAAATCCGATTGCCTCTTGGGGGATCAGGAAGGAATTTTTTTCCCTGCTGTAGCAAATTGGAGCGTGCTCTGCTGGGGTTTTTTGCCTTCCTCTGGATCAACTGTGGGTATAGTATTGGGTATATTGGATTGTACGATATTTTTTTTTTGTTTGTTTTTTTTTTGTTTTTGTTTTTTTATGGTTGAACTGGATGGACTTGTGTCTTTTTTCAACCTGACTAACTATGTGACTATGCCGATTTCCTAGACCTAAATATCTGCATAGAGGAGGACAAACTAACCACCAAAACGTATTTCAAGAATGTTAAACCTAACAGTTACTTATCTATAAAGAGCTGCCATCACAAACCGTGGTTATACAATATACCAAAAGGACAATTCATTCGGTTGAAACGGAACTGCACCAAAAATGAAGACTACTTATCTCAAGCACTAGCAATAGGTGAAAGATTTAAAGCTAAAGGATACAACGACTCATGGATAAAAGATCAAATACAACATGTTGAAAAGATCGAGAGAACCCAAATGTTACAAGATAAACCAAAAAAGAAAATGTTATTGGAAGCACCAAGCTTAATATTGGACTACAACGCCCAATATAAGGATGTGGCCAGGATTATCAAGCGCCACTGGCACATCCTCAAAAATGACAAAGATTTAAACAAGATATTACCAGAACGTCCGAACATCATCTATGAGAGAGCTCCCATGATCAAGGATCTGATTGTCAAATCAGTAATAGAACCACCAAGGAAACCAACCTTCACCTTCTTCAATGGCAAAGGATTTTATCCTTGCAAAAACTGTTACGCCTGTCGTCATGCAAAAAAGTTTCAGACCAAAAGAATGGAATTTACAGCCACGAATACGGGCCAAGTACATATGATCCATGACTTTATTAATTGCCATACAGAAGGAGTTGTATATGTTCTCCAGTGCAGCTCCAGTTGCAAAAACTGTTACGCCTGTCGTCATGCAAAAAAGTTTCAGACCAAAAGAATGGAATTTACAGCCACGAATACGGGCCAAGTACATATGATCCATGACTTTATTAATTGCCATACAGAAGGAGTTGTATATGTTCTCCAGTGCAGCTGTAATTTACAGTATGTTGGAAGGACCGAGAGAGCACTAAAAGTAAGGATAAAGGAACATATACAAAATATACAAAATGGCTTTGTACATCATTTCGGGGAGATCAACCCATTTTTAAGAAATTGAAACTTAACTTCTCATAGATGTCACATATACATATTATTCTAAAATGGATACAGTCTTTTAAAATGGTGGACAGCAAGCTAAAATATCCTTACATCTAGGGATATTTTTAGACCCTCGATAACTCTGCATAAGGTGTACCTTACAATCCCCACAGGCCTGTGAGATTAGCCCATTGAGACAATGATAAAAAAAACAATGGCAAAGTCTCGCCGAGCAAATCTAGAAGTCTTTATTCTGTCTCAATTAATATAAAGGGGGTTTTCAGAGGGTACAGTCCTTTTTCCATAATTACAGATTGTCCAGTGAAATAAGAAGACATTTTATGACAAACGGAAACTCAACAGAAATATTCATTACAACGTCATTTCTGAGAAATCACGTGCTTTACGAGAAATGGAAAGTAAGGAAAGATAACAAGAACAATGAACAGTAACACAGCTGTTTGTAAAAGAGAGTACAGGATAAAACACAAAATGTAAAATGGATGTGGTTAAGCTAAATATCCCTTCAGGGGCGATCTGTGGGCGCGGCGTACAGGGGCGATCTGTGGATGCCGCGTACAGGGGTGAGCTGTGGACGCAGCCTACAGGGGCGAGCTGTGGATGCGGCATACAGGGGCAATCTGTTGACGCGGCTTACAGGGGCGATCTGTGGATGCGGCGTACAGGGGCGAGCTGTGGACACTGTGTACAGGGGCGATCTGTTGACACGGCGTACAGGGGCGAGCTGTGGACACCGTGTACAGGGGCGAGCTGTGGACACTGTGTACAAAGGCGAGCATGGACCCCGCATACAGGGAGGATCTGTGGACGTCACGTACAGGGGCGATCTGTGGACATCGCGTACAGGGGCGATCTGTGTATGTCGCGTACAGGGGTGATCTGTGGACGCCGCATACAGGGGCGAGCTGTGGACGCCGCATACAGGGGCGAGCTGTGGACGTGGCGTACAAAGGCTAGCTGTGGACGCGGCGTACAAAGGCTAGCTGTGGACCCGGCATACAGGGGCGATCTGCAGCTGAAGCGCTGGCAACCGAACAGAGGATCCAAGACCTCTGCCCCACACCTGCGGGAGTTCTGGAGGCCCAGGGGGAGAAGGAGATGGTCACTCCCCAACAAGGATTTGTGCACCTGGGAGACAGTGACAGAGAAATCTCATCCCAGCAGCCAGATGAGGGAACGGCTGAGGAAGCAGCCAGCTCACCTCCCCAATGGCAGCTACAAAGTTTGGGAGAGACGGAGGTCATCCTTCCACCCCAGCAGCAAATCCACGGTCTGGGAGTGGAGGAAGCCAGCCTCTTGCCCCAGTGGTTAGCCGGAGTGGATGATGTGAGGTCCTCAGCTGAAGTGCTAACAGGGCAGAATGCTACTGCCCTCTACACACAACTGCAGCTTGAGCTGATATCGATGGATGGGACTGCGGTCTCCACTAACAGCAACCCAGCAGAAGGGCTGGCAACAAGGCAGAGTGCTGCTGGCTTATGCCCTCAACTAACAGAAAAGGGAGTTCCTGTGAAAGTGGAGGGGACTTCAGTCTCCACCGCATAACAGTAGTGGCCAGCTGTAATCTTTAGGAACCAATCGGTGAGCAATAATGATGTGCAGTAGCTTCTTGCAACCAGTGAGTGGTAATGACATGCTGCAACCAGTCAGTGAGCGGTAATAAAAAGCAGTAACTTCTAGCAACCAATCAGTGATTGTTAATGATGTGCAGTAACCTCTAGCAACCAATCAGTGAGCCTGGACCAATTAGGGAGTGTGGACCAGTTCTTTATGTTTACATTAGTAGTTTTTTAGATAAGTCAAAGTGTTTCTTTATTTTTTGGGGATGTTGGAGTGGAGATTGAAATTGCATGGGAGTAGGAGGGCCCAAGAAAATGTTTGCCCAGGGTCCAATCAATATTGAAGACTGAAATACCCGGTGGAGCTGTGACAAAGTCCCACCTCCTAGATCGTGCTTCTGTAATAGATGGAACACTGATCCAATGGAGTGAAATTGAATCAGTGTGACGTGCATCATGGGGCCTAGGGGATAGAACTTTGTTACAGCGGCCGCCCGGGTGATTCAAATCCAAGCCCTGTGACAGCAGGAGATCGCCGCCGCTCTGTGTGATCCAGGGGCACTGGTAGGTTGCATTTGGTGGGCACTGGTAGGTTGCATTTGGTGGGCACTGATAAGGCTCCAATTGGTGGGCACTGGTAAACTCCAATTGGTGGGCACTGGTAGGCTGCATTTGATGGGAACTGATGAGCTGCATTTGATGGGCGCTGGTAGGCTGCATTTGATGGGCGCTGGTAGGCTGCATTTGATGGGCGCTGGTAGGCTGAATTTGGTG
Source organism: Lithobates clamitans (assembly GCA_037952925.1). Taxonomy (NCBI): domain Eukaryota; kingdom Metazoa; phylum Chordata; class Amphibia; order Anura; family Ranidae; genus Lithobates; species Lithobates clamitans. The sequence continues at coordinate 1,560,139 of JBBGZY010000902.1, read as the reverse complement.
GGCGCTGGTAGGCTGCATTTGGTGGGCACTGGTAGGCTGCATTGATATCTTGTATCATGTCTGCAGTCTCTGACCATCTCCTGCATCGTGTCTGCAGTCTCTGACCATCTACTGTAGTATGTCTGTAGTATGTCTGGGGGCTCTTTCTAACAGAGGCCCTTTCTGTGTCCATTAGAGCAGTGGTCATCAACCCTGTCCTCAGGTCCCACTAACAGGCCAGGTTTTATTTATTACCTTGGGGAGATGCAGACTAGAATACTGCAAACACTGAACAGCAAATGATATCACCTGTGATGTAGTTCAGTTATCTTGCAAACCTGGCCTATTAGTGGGCCCTGAGGACAGGGTTGATGACCACTGCATTAGAGAGACACCACTCCACGTTCATTAGAGTACTCTGCTTCTCTTCCTGTATTTTGTTTATTATTAAGAGATCATGTGAGCATCCCAGGGTAACAAAGACTCCTTAGGAGAGCATCTCTGTGTTTGAGTCATAGCCATAGAAACATTTAGAAAGAAGAGGAGTTAGTAAGATTACCACTCCCATGTGGGGGCGCCAGAAATATTTCTGCACACAGGCGTCTGTGACCCTAGGATCGGACCTGCTCTGATGTAAAGGGAAATGTGGCAGACCATGATGTAAAGGCAAACGCTGTAGACTCTGATGTAAGCGGGGCTCTGGTGACCATGGTCCCCCTTACATCATGGTCCGCAGCATTCCCCTTTACATCACATCAGAGTTCCCCTTTACACCAGAGTATGCAGGGTTCCCCCTTACATTGTAAGGTAGAACTCTGCAGGCCCTGATGTAAAGGGGAACTCTGATGTAAAGGGGAATGCTGCGGGCCATGATGTAAGGGGGTATGCTGTGAACTGAAGTGTAAAGGGACACTCTGATGTAAGGTGGCCCCTCCCGTTACATTAGAGTCTACAGCGTTCCCCTTTACATCATGGTTCGCAGCATTTCCTTTTACATCACAGTTCCCCTTTACATCAGGGTCCACAGAGTTCTCCCTTGCACTGGTGGGAATCCTTCAGACTTTAATGTAAAGGGTATGATGTAAAGGGGGGACTCTGGTGACCAAAGTGACCCCCCCCCCATAGACTCTGTGTGGCCTGGCTGGAGCTGTCAAACTGACCTCACCTCCTCCATTGCTCGGGTGCAGGACAGGCTCAGGCAGACCTTGGCTTTGATCTTTGATCCCCTTCTCTTCTCCTCCCAGCTCTCCCACTCCTCCTCTTCCTATCATCCGCCTGTTCAGTGTGGTTTATCTCATTCTCAAATAACATTTGTCACATAGTTGTGGGTTTTGGGCACCATTTTGTTGAAGACCAACTCCACTCTGTGTATATGGGCAAACTTCAACAAAATGGCGCCAGCCATGAAGACATTAGCTTGGCAGGGGGGCAGGCTCCAGCTGATGGAGAGCTGAGGGGGAGATGTCCCGTCCAGGCCAGCCGGAGTGCGACTCTGCAGACGTTCTGCAGGATTGGTGTGTGCTGACCTATCCTCCGCTTCCTTGAAACCTCACCACGCGGCCGTCCTGCCCATGAATCTGTCCAAACCCGAGCACTATTTGGCCATGCAGAGCTGTATGCAGAGCTGCACCTTTATTATGACCTTAGCAGGTACAGTGGGGTGGATTTACTAAAGGCAAAAAGACAATATGCAAAGTGCAGTTGCTCCAGGACTTAGTAAATGAGGCAAGGCTTCACTTTGATAAATATATGAATACTGCGCTATAAATAGAAGAGAAAAAGGAGCTGCAACTAAAAAGTGTTATACTACACCAAACAGATATATAAAGCAAGAAGTCGCGCTAATCAGTGAATAGTATAAATTGATGGGCATAAGCTAAAATATTGAGTGACAAAAACAAATTGATAACAAAAATAAATGACCAAAAATTGGACTTGGGTGCATCTACCAGCACGTATCTAAATTTGTGCATCAAATGTGCGAGTGCAAATGCAGAATGTGAAAGAAAATGTGACAAAAAAGGTCCAAATAACAAAAGTCCATAGGTAGAGTATAGAAACAAGAGTCAATCCATGAGTGAAAAAATTAAATCCATATTGAAAAAGTAAACAATCAAAAAGTCCAAAAATGAATGCAAATCCACAGTGATATATAGTGAGGTTCCACACTGAATAGCCGGCCAGCTCACTTTTTTATACCTATGCGCATTCTCATCTATTGCTTTGTAAGTTACCACTTGTCTTTTTACTTAACCCCCCTGGCGGTATTCCCGAGTCTGGCTCGGGGTGGATTTTTCATACCAAAAGCGGTATCCCCGAGCCAGACTCGGGCTTGCATTGCAGGATCCAGGAAGAGTTTACTTACCTTGTCCCCTGGATCCTGCGATGTCTCCCCGCTGTGATCGGCGAGCCGCCGTGTCTCGCTCGATTCACAGTGCCGAGCTCCGTTCCCTGCGAGCGTTGCGACGCACGGGGACGGAGTTCGGCGGCAAATTCAAAAAGTGAAACACACAGTACAGATACAGTATACTGTAATCTTACAGATTACAGTACTGTATCAAATAATGACACATCCCCTTTGTCCCTAGTGGTCTGCCCAGTGCCCTGCATGCAGTTTTATATATATAAAACTGTTCCTTCTGCCTGGAAACTGGAGATTGTCCATAGCAACCAAAAAGTGTCCCTTTACGTCAAAAGTGGCTTTAGACCAGCTAGAAAACAGCGATAGTAAATTAGAACACTTGCAGAATTGAGCGATAGTGAATTGTGGGGAAATTTATTTTATTACTATTTTTTTTTATTTTTTTTTATTATTTATTTTTATTTATTATATTATAATTTATGTTTTTGTGTTTCAAACTTTATCATACCCGGGATATCTACTAGACTCTGGTTTGGACAGATTTAAGTGTATTATTGTTAATATTTACAGACCTACAATATAAAACGCCAAATTTCCATGCAAAATAATGGTACCGCTTTCAGCACCTAAAATCCGAAATAATCATACCGCCAGGGAGGTTAAAATAAATGTATACGGATTTATGCTATGTGGAGTTTTTCTGTTTTTTTTTGGTGTAAATACTGCCCCATTATCGACTCTTCTGCTGACTGCCCCTGCTGACGGTTTGGAGTCCAGTGCTTGCCAGTGAGATCCTAGGCTGGGGTTACAGCCATTCGCCCAGTGTGGTCCCCTGTAATAAGGGACCACCGATTTCTGGTAAGCGGCAGTACTTTTCAGTGGTGGAGGTTATATATATTGCACCTATCACTTCAGTGTGGAACCTCACTATATATCACTGTGGATTTGCATTCATTTTTGGACTTTTTGATTGTTTACTTTTTCAATATGGATGTAATTTTTTCACTCATGGATTGACTCTTGTTTCTATACTCTACCTATGGACTTTTGTTATTTGGACTTTTTTTGTCACATTTTCTTTCACATTCAGCATTTGCACTCGCACATTTGATGCACAAATTTAGATACGTGCTGGTAGATGCACCCAAGTCCAATTTTTTGGTCATTTATTTTTGTTATCAATTTGTTTTTGTCACTCAATATCTTAGCTTATGCCCATCAATTTATACTATTCACTGATTAGCGCGACTTCTTGCTTTTTATATAAGGCTTCACTTTGCAAATAATACCCAATCACATGAAAGGGAAACAAAAAAAACAAAAACAAACAGCATTTTTGCTTGCACATGATTGGATGATGGAAGTCAGCAGAGTTTCTGCTTATTTACTAAGCTCTGGAGCAACTGCTCTTTGCAAAGTGCACAATATTTTTCCCTTTAGTAAATCAACCCCATTATGTCTTCAGTTGCATAAAATAAACCTACATCCTGGGGTTGATTTACTAGAGCTGTAGACTGCAAAATCTGGTGCAGCTCTGCATAGAAACCAATCAGGTTCCAGATTTTATTGTCAAAGTTTAACTGAACAAGCTGAAGTTAGAAGCTGATTGGCTACCAAGCACAGCGGCACCACTCTCCAGTTTTAGTAAATCCCCCCAGTTCCTTCTAAGATGTAACAGAATAATCACTGGCTTACTTCAGCAGCAAAATGTCTGAATATTGAGACTTAAAGCATATTGCCTTTCTTGGACACAGAAGAATGGTGTGCTTCTTCTACCATTGTTTTAAGGGGTTTTTTTGTGCTTTTTTTTTAACATTCTTGTTTGAGTATAGACTTCCTTTTAGTTTGAAGTTGTGTTTCCATGTACTTATTATTATGCAAGTATGAACACCAAACAGCACAATTTCTGTCCTATATGCTTGGTGTATTTCTCAGTATTTCTACTTTTCTTGTACATATTTAATGGTTTAATTAGAGAATGCATCACTGATGAAAACGTGCAAGAAAACAATTTTTTGCCTGGGTTTTACAATTATTTATGTATTGTGCATGTATGTATTGTCTGAATATTGAGATTAAGGCGGGATCCCCGCATCCAATTCGCAAAAGCAGGAGAATGTGAATGGCCGATGCGGCTCCGGTGCGAATTTGCACAGGAGCCCTATGCGTCTTTTGGTCCGTTTCAGGTCCAAATTTGGCCCAAAATTCGGGCTGAATTCGGACCTGAAACGGTGAACCAGGACGCACAGGACCCCTGCTATGAGCCTCATCTGCATTAGGTGTGAACCGAGCCTGAAAGTAAACGTCTTTTCTCAGAAACGTAGGGGAACGGTTTTGTTTCTGATTGTTTTGTGTTTCATCTTACAGGTGTGTGTGTGTGTGTGTGAGTATAGACCTCCTGTTAGTTTTAAGTCATGTTCTTTGTGCTTATTATTCTGTAATCATGAATACCAAACAGGATGACTTCCGTAATATATGCTGGATGTAATTTTTAGTATACGTCCTTATCTTGTACATATTCAGTGATTTGATTTTTTTTCTCAAATTTCAAATTGCATTGAAGACAATGATGGACCATTTTTATTGGTCACCTTTGGTGTTTGGAGGGATCTAATGTTATCCAAATGGAATTGGAGGCCCCTACAGTCCCCCAATGAGCATTCTTTTCTTTTGTAATTTTAACATTTATATGATGTTTCTTAACAAATACGTAACTGTACAATACATAACAAAATAAGGTAAAGATAATGGTGTTGTGGTAACCCCCCCCCCCCCAAAAAAAAGCATAATATTATTCTTGAAATCACTAAAAAAAAAAAGTCTTTGAAAATTAATTTGCAATAACCCCATCAGTATCCCCAGCAAAGCAGCTTCATTATTATCCCATTAAAGAAGAAGAGAATTGTGCGCTGCATTTTGACATTTCATAATTTGCCACGTCACAAATGTTAATTCTCCATTACGAACGCTAGATTACAAGACCGACCGCTTCTGGCTCGTCCTTGCTTCCGAGCATGCGTGTTTGTACTTTGGACTTGTGTACACACGCTCGGTATATCCGACAACAGACATTTGTCCACTGAAAATTTTAAAGCCTGCTATCCAAGATTTGTCCACAGAAAATCCGACGACAATGGTCCGATGGAGCATACACACGGTCGGATTTTCCGCCAACAGCCTGTCATCACACAATTCCCGTCGGAAAAATCCGATTGTGTGTACGAGGCTTAACTGACACTTTTTTGGGACCAGTGACAGTGCTAAAAATATGCACTGTCACTGTACTAATGACACTGGCTGGGAGGACATAGATCCATGTCACTGCTTTGCAGGAAAACAGGATCCATGCCTTCCTTACTGACAGAATGGAAATCTGCCTTGTTTACATAGGCAGACTGGCGATCTGACTGTGTACCGGGTGACCTGCGGGTGCTGGCGGACATCGAGTCTGCGGTACCTACCCATCAGCTCCCGCTGTGAATAATCATAGCAGGAGCAAGCCACCTGCAGTGCGCACTACCCGGAAGTGCAGGATCAGGAATATATAGTGCTGCACCGACTCCCAAAAGTAGTTTCTGTACTACTTTTGGCAACTTTGGGGTGCGATTTGTATAGACATCTGTGCAGGAACCCTCACAGATGTCTCTGAAATTGTCCCTGAAATCGGACTGACATGCGGGAATGAAATTGTGCGAGTTCAAATGAACTCGCATAATTTCAATCCTGCTGTCAGTGTGAACCTGGGTTAAAATCCATATCAGACCCAAAGGTTCTGGTATAGATTTACTGGGGTTCTTACACATTTTTCTGTTTTTTTGGTTTTTTTTGCATGTACAGTAGTGCCCTCTTAACCACTTAAGGACCGCCTCACGCCGATGTACGTCGGCAAGGGCAGGCAAAATCACGTACATGTACGTGATTTGCCTCCCGCGGGTGGGGGGTCCGATCGGACCCCCCCGGTGCCCGAAGCGGTCCTGTTATGTCCCCCCGGCGATCGGAGGTGAGGGGGAGGCCATCCGTTCGTGGCCCCCCCCTTGCGATCGCCGCCGGCCAATCAGATCATTTCCTTTGCTGCTGTATGCTAAACAGCAGCAAAGGAAATGATGTCATCTCTCCTCGGGTCGGTATTTTCCGTTTCGGCACCGAGGGGAGAAGACAGGTATGTGAGTGAAAACACACACACACACAGTAGAACATGCCAGGCACACATTACACCCCGATCTCCCCCCCCCCCGATCGCCCCCCGATCCCCCCCCAATTACCCCCCCCCTGTCACAAACTGACACCAGCAGTTTTTTATTTTTTTTATTTTTTTTCTGATTACTGCTAGGTGTCAGTTTGTGACAGTTACAGTGTTAGGACAGGTACTGTTACCCCCCTTTAGGTCTAGGGTACCCCCCTAATCCCCCCTAATAAAGTTTTAACCCCTTGATCACCCCCCCTCACCAGTGTCACTAAGCGATCATTTTTCTGATCGCTGTATTAGTGTCGCTGGTGACGCTAGTTAGGGAGGTAAATATTTAGGTTCGCGTCAGGGACCCCCATATACTACCGAATAAATGTTTTAACCCCTTGATTGCCCCCTAGTTAACCCTTTCACCACTGATCACCGTTACGGGTGACGCTGATTAGTTCGTTTATTTTTTATAGTGTCAGGGCACCCGCCGTTTATTACCGAATAAAGGTTTAGCCCCCTGATCGCCCGGCGGTGATATGCGTCGCCCCAGGCAGCGTCAGATTAGCGCCAGTACCGCTAACACCCACGCACGCACCGTACACGCACCGTACACCTCCCTTAGTGGTATAGTATCTGAACGGATCATTATCTGATCCAATCAGATCTATACTAGCGTCCCCAGCAGTTTAGGGTTCCCAAAAACGCAGTGTTAGCGGGATCAGCCCAGATACCTGCTAGCACCTGCGTTTTGCCCCTTCGCCCGGCCCAGCCCAGCCCAGCCCACCCAAGTGCAGTATCGATCGATCACTGTCACTTACAAAACACTAAACGCATAACTGCAGCGTTTGCAGAGTCAGGCCTGATCCCTGCGATCGCTAACAGTTTTTTTGGAAGCATTTTGGTGAACTGGCAAGCACCAGCCCCAGGCAGCGTCAGATTAGCGCCAGTACCCCTAACACCCACGCACGCAGCATACGCCTCCCTTAGTGGTATATTATCTGAACGGATCAATATCTGATCCGATCAGATCTATACTAGCGTCCCCAGCAGTTTAGGGTTCCCAAAAACGCAGTGTTAGCGGGATCAGCCCAGATACCTGCTAGCACCTGTGTTTTGCCCCTCCGCCCGGCCCAGCCCAGCCCACCCAAGTGCAGTATTGATCGATCACTGTCACTTACAAAACACTAAACGCATAACTGCAGCGTTCGCAGAGTCAGGCCTGATCCCTGCGATCGCTAACAGGTTTTTTTGTAGCGTTTTGGTGAACTGGCAAGCACCAGCGGCCTAGTACACCCCGGTCGTAGTCAAACCAGCACTGCAGTAACACTTGGTGATGTGGCGAGTCCCATAAGTGCAGTTCAAGCTGGTGAGGTGGCAAGCACAAGTAGTGCCCCGCTGCCACCAAAAAGACAAACACAGGCCCGTCGTGCCCATAATGCCCTTCCTGCTGCATTCGCCAATCCTAATTGGGAACCCACCACTTCTGCAGCGCCCGTACTTCCCCCATTCACATCACCAACCAAGTGCAGTCGGCTGCATGAGAGGCATTTTCTTTATGTCCTCCCGAGTACCCCTACCCAGCGAACCCCCCCAAAAAAGATGTCGTGTCTGCAGCAAGCGCGGATATAGGCGTGACACCCGCTATTATTGTCCCCCCTGTCCTGACAATCCTGGTCTTTGCATTGGTGAATGTTTTGAATGCTACCATGCACTAGTTGAGTATTAGCGTAGGGTACAGCATTGCACAGACTAGGCACACTTTCACAGGGTCTCCCAAGATGCCAACGCATTATGAGAGACCCGAACCTGGAACCGGTTACAGTTATAAAAGTTAGTTACAAAAAAAGTGTAAAAAAAAAATATATATATATATGAAATAAAAAAAAAATAGTTGTCGTTTTATTATTCTCTCTCTCTCTGTTCTGCTCTTTTTTACTGTATTCTATTCTGCAATGTTTTATTGTTATTCTGTTTTATCATGTTTGCTTTTCAGATATGCAATTTTTTATACTTTACTGTTTACTGTGCTTTATTGTTAACTATTTTTTTGTCTTCAGGTACGCCATTAACGACTTTGAGTGGTTATACCAGAATGATGCCTGCAGGTTTAGGTATCATCTTGGTATCATTCTTTTCAGCCAGCGGTCGGCTTTCATGTAAAAGCAATCCTAGCGGCTAATTAGCCTCTAGACTGCTTTTACAAGCCGTGGGAGGGAATGCCCCCCCCCCCCCACCATTTCCGTGTTTTTCTCTGGCTCTCCTGTCTCAACAGGGAACCTGAGAATGCAGCCGGTGATTCAGCCAGCTGACCATAGAGCCGATCAGAGACCAGAGTGGCTCCAAACATCTCTATGGCCTAAGAAACTGGAAGCTACAAGCATTTTATCACTTAGATTTCGCCGGATGTAAACAGCGCCATTGGGAAATTGGGGAAGCATTTTATCACACCGATCTTGGTGTGGTCAGATGCTTTGAGGCCAGAGGAGAGATCTAGGGTCTAATAGACCCCAATTTTTTCAAAAAAGAGTACCTGTCACTACCTATTGCTATCATAGGGGATTTTTACATTCCCCGAGATAACAATAAAAATTATTAAAAAAAAAAAAAAATGAAAGGAACAGTTTAAAAATAAGATAAAAAAGCAAAAAAATAATAAAGAAAAAAAAAAAAAAAAAAAAAAAAGCACCCCTGTCGCCCCCTGCTCTCACGCTAAGGCGAACGCAAGCGGCGGTCTGTTGTCAAACGTAAACAGCAATTGCACCATGCATGTGAGGTATCACCGCGAAGGTCAGATTGAGGGCAGTAATTTTTGCAGTAGACCTCCTCTGTAAATCTAAAGTGGTAACCTGTAAAGGCTTTTAAAGGCTTTTAAAAATGTATTTATTTTGTTGCCACTGCACGTTTGTGCGCAATTGTAAAGCATGTCATGTTTGGTATCCATGTTTTCGGCCTAAGATCATCTTTTTTATTTCATCAAACATTTGGGCAATATAGTGTGTTTTAGTGCATTCAAATTTAAAAAAGTGTGTTTTTTCCCCAAAAAATGCGTTTGAAAAATCGCTGCGCAAATACTGTGTGAAAAAAAAAAAAAAATGAAACACCCACCATTTTAATCTGTAGGGCATTTGCTTTAAAAAAATATATAAATGTTTGGGGGTTCAAAGTAATTTTCTTGCAAAAAAAAATAACTTTTTCATGTAAACAATAAGTGTCAGAAAGGGCTTTGTCTTCAAGTGGTTAGAAGAGTGGGTAGTGTGTGACATAAGCTTCTAAATGTTGTGCATAAAATGCCAGGACAGTTCAAAACCCCCCCAAATGACCCCATTTTGGAAAGTAGACACCCCAAGCTATTTGCTGAGAGGCATGTCGAGTCCATGGAATATTTTATATTGCGACACAAGTTGCGGGAAAGAGACAAATTTTTTTTTTTTTTTTTGCACAAAATTGTCACTAAATGATATATTGCTCAAACATGCCATGGGAATATGTGAAATTACACCCCAAAATACATTCTGCTGCTTCTCCTGAGTACGGGGATACCACATGTGTGAGACTTTTTGGGAGCCTAGCCGCGCACGGGACCCCGAAAACCAAGCACCGCCTTCAGGATTTCTAAGGGCGTGAATTTTTGATTTCACTCTTCACTGCCTATCACAGTTTCGGAGGCCATGGAATGCCCAGGTGGCACAAAACCCCCCCAAATGACCCCATTTTGGAATGTAGACACCCCAAGCTATTTGCTGAGAGGTATAGTGAGTATTTTGCAGACCTCACTTTTTGTCACAAAGTTTTGAAAATTGAAAAAACAAAAACAAAAAAAGTTTTTTCTTGTCTTTCTTCATTTTCAAAAACAAATGAGAGCTGCAAAATACTCACCATGCCTCTCAGCAAATAGCTTGGGGTGTCTACTTTCCAAAATGGGGTCATTTGGGGGGGGTTTGTGCCACCTGGGCATTCCATGGCCTCCGAAACTGTGATAGGCAGTGAAGAGTGAAATCAAAAATTTTCACCCTTAGAAATCCTGAAGGCGGTGATTGGTTTTCGGGGTCCCGTGCACGGCTAGGCTCCCAAAAAGTCCCACACATGTGGTATCCCCATACTCAGGAGAAGCAGCTAAATGTATTTTGGGGTGCAATTCCACATATGCCCATGGCCTGTGTGAGCAATATATCATTTAGTGACAACTTTGTGCAAAAAAAAAAAAAAATATGTGTCACTTTCCCGCAACTTGTGTCAAAATATAAAATATTCCATGGACTCAATATGCCTCTCAGCAAATAGCTTGGGGTGTCTACTTTCCAAAATGGGGTCATTTGGGGGGGGTTTGTGCCACCTGGGCATTCCATGGCCTCCGAAACTGTGATAGGCAGTGAAGAGTGAAATCATAAATTTACACCCTTAGAAATCCTGAAGGCGGTGATTGGTTTTCGGGGCCCCGTACGCGGCTAGGCTCCCAAAAAGTCCCACACATGTGGTATCCCCATACTCAGGAGAAGCAGCAGAATGTATTTTGGGGTGCAATTCCACATAGGCCCATGGTCTGTGTGAGCAATATATCATTTAGTGACAACTTTTTGTAAATATTTTTTTTTTTTTTTTTGTCATTATTCAATCACTTGGGACAAAAAAAATAAATATTCAATGGGTTCAACATGCCTCTCAGCAATTTCCTTGGGGTGTCTACTTTCCAAAATGGGGTCATTTGGGGGGGGTTTGTACTGCCCTGCCATTTTAACACCTCGAGAAATGACATAGGCAGTCATAAACTAAAAGCTGTGTAAATTACAGAAAATGTACCCTAGTTTGTAGACGCTATAACTTTTGCGCAAACCAATAAATATACGCTTATTGACATTTTTTTTACCAAAGACATGTGGCCGAATACATTTTGGCCTAAATGTATGACTAAAATTGAGTTTATTGGATTTTTTTATAACAAAAATTAGAAAATATCATTTTTTTTCAAAATTTTCGGTCTTTTTCCGTTTATAGCGCAAAGAATAAAAACCGCAGAGTTGATCAAATACCATCAAAAGAAAGCTCTATTTGTGGGAAGAAAAGGACGCAAATTTCGTTTGGGTACAGCATTGCATGACCGCGCAATTAGCAGTTAAAGCGACGCAGTGCCAAATTGGAAAAAGACCTCTGGTCCTTAGGCAGCATAATGGTCCGGGGCTCAAGTGGTTAAAATTTACACCAGTATCAAAGGGAAGGGGTGGGGGGGACTCTAACCAAGAAGATGCCAATGACATGTCATCTGACAGCAGAATGTAAAAAAAAAAATTGCCTGCTAAAAAAATTCACAAAAAAACGGCCTATATGCGGTCTGGTATGGATTTGGAGGGGACACCCTGAGCATGCAGCCCGGCAGGTCAGAAAAGAAAGGGGATGAGCGAGAGCCCCCCCCCCCCCGAACCATACCAGACCGCATGCCCTCAACATGGGGGGGCGGGTACTCTGGGGCAGGGGGGCCTTGTCCCCATGTTAATGGACAAGGACCTCTTCCGGACAACCCTGGCCAGTGATTTCAGGGGCTGCGGGCAGGGGGCTTATAGGAATCTGGAAGCCCCCTTGTTAACTTCCATCCCCCTTCCATGTGAATGGGTAGGGGGTACATCGTACCCCCTACCCATTCACCAAAAAAGCTGTGAAATGTAAAAAAAAACAAGAGCCGGTTTTTGACAAGCCCTTTATTAAAAAAAATAGCTTTGTCTTCTCCCCGAGCCGTCTTCTCTCGCCGCCGTCTCTCCTGGAGTCGTCTTCTCCAGTGCCACTGTCTTCTTCCTCACTGCCGCTATCTTCTTCCTTGCCACCGGTTACCTGCTAAAAACAAAAAAGTCCGCTCTTGTCCTGATGCTGTCTTCCTCCGTTGTGACGTACCCCGCTGTCTGACATCTCTTATGTAGCCATGGGGCGTGGCCATCTGATGACATCACCCGGAGAGCCCGCCCTCTTGTGACATCACTGGGGACCCTACGCCGTTTTTTTCGTAAATTCTTTTAGCCAGCAATTTTTTTTTTTTACATTCAGGGAAGCCTGCTGACTCATCTGTTGCTAAGGACGCAACGGCCAGCTTCCCGACCCGCTCCTTAGCAACCAGCTATATACAGTGAATGTAAAGAAGAAAAAAAAGACACACATCGCAAAATGCAAATTGTGGTAAAAATGCAGTACTTGCGTTTTGGATGCGGGTCCATTGAAGTCTATTACATGAAAAACGCTGCATTTTGTGGGAAAAAAGTCCCCAACCTTTTCCAAAAAATGCAGAGGCACACAAATGCTTTGATGTGAAGGTGTTCCATAGGAACCCATGTTAAAAAAAATTCACTGCATTTCTGCAAAATGCAGAAAGCATCAAAAAACGCATTAGTATGAATCAAGCCTAAGGCAATTCAGTAAAGCCACTGGCTTACTTTTGCAGCACAAAGTTCATAAAGGGAATGAAAGTCCAAACATTGAGAGCATTCTCTCCATGCTAAAACTAGGGAAGCCTGCACACACACACACCAGAGACCCCCCAGCATTGCCTCCTAAAGAACTGATTTAAAAAAATAAGGGTATATATACAGTATCTACCAGCCAGGATATATGCATTCTGACTGTAACATATAATAAAACACCAGGTTGGATACCGTATGATCAGGAGTGCTGGACCAATGCGTTGGCCAGCACTAATAGGTATGGCGACTCACCGATTTAGGTGGCACCTATCCCATCAACTCCTGAACACAAAGTATTATGAAGACACAAATTGGGGAAGATACCCCAAGGAGTTCAAAAGAAGGAGGGGAATAAGGCAAACAGACTTACCTATAATTATGAACTTTATTATATATCAAAATTGGACAGATACAGTAATGCGGACTGTGCAATACAGGTTAAAACATAGGACGATGTTGCCGTAAAAAGCACACACCTGGGTTCACATGCAGACCACAATCGTGAATTATAATGAAGTGCAGGCAAAACTGTAAATAAATATAGATAAGTGTGTGGGCAGAGGCGTAGCTTTAAGCTCTTGGGCCCCGATGCAAAAGTTGACCTGGGCCCCCCACTACTTCCAACGTGCGTGCAGATACATCCACCGTACGCCAAGATACTCAAAGTGGCTTAAGAGTTTTGAGTTCCCAGAGTTCCTCTTTACATCAGGGGATAGGGATCACCGCTGGAGAATCAGAGGACAGGGATCACCGCTGGAGAATCAGAGGACCGGGACCCCTGGCAGGTCACTTGGCAGAGCTCCTTTCCCATCCCAGCACTGTATACAGCTCCCCCCCCCCCCCCCCCAACACTACACAGGGCTGAAATCACATTCCTTTACACACAGTCTGTCAGTCTTCACAGGGTGTATCTGGCTTTTATGTTGCCCTTCTGACCTGTGAAGTTCTCTGGTCAGAACGCCAGTGTAGTTGCAGTAGGCAGATACACCCTGTGCAGATCATGGCTAACTGGCTGTGTTGTAAAGGAATGTGATTTCTGCCCTGCGGAGGAGGAACAGTATAGAGTGCTGTAATGGGAAAGAAGCTCAGCAGCCAGGCATAGCATGCAGGGTGGAGGGGGTGGTCAGGGGGCTTTGGGGGGGACAACTTAGATCTGGGGGGTAAAGCCATGTGACACAAAATCTGGAGCCTGCAGCCCTTCAGGGGCCCCCCCGAGGAGGTGTTAAGGGATTCGTTTTAGCAATTTCTGAAGGTTTCTCTGTCAGTGTTGGCAGGTATTGGGGGAAGGTCACCTCCCGGAGGTGTGTGCCTTTTTCCCTGTTGTCAGGGAAGTGGGGTAAGTAGAAATCCCTGGGTGGGGGGGGGGGGTACAGAGAATCCCAGCTGGTGACTAGGAGACACTGGGCAGTGTCACACCTCACCAGTGACATCGGTCCCATCGTGGCTACAGGATGGCACTCTTCTCCTCTTGCCTCGCTGAGCTCGGTTACCATTCCATGTTGGCAGCACACAGCACAAACACTTCCCCATCCTGGGCTATTCTCACCTCTTGCTCCTCCCCATTCAGGAAATGGCTCACAGCTTCTCCCCAGCTAATGGGAACAGAGGGGTGTGGACTGTGGAAGACAAAGTAAAAGCCCAGTACTGGAGCGTGGCGGTGGGGACCTAGATCGGAGCTGGATTTTGTGGAGGATATGATAATATGACAGGGAGGCTGCAGGGGCCCCCTGGAGCTAGGGACAGGGTTGCGATTGTGACCCCCGCAACCCCTTATGCTTAGTTTTCATTTGATCAAATAATCAATAATTTCTTAGCGTCAGAAAACAAAACAAAATTATACAGTTATATTTAAACATGTTACAGCTCCTTCATACTCCTACTGTAAATAATTTATTTTAGACCATTGATTGCTATTCAAAAATACTATAAAGTCTTCAATAAAAACTATAAGGTGAAAGGATATACAAAATATATAAGTAATGATAACAAATGCGTCTTATATTTTTATTGTAGAACCAAATCTGGAACCAAACACCAGGTAATTGAAACGTCCAGCTTCCAGCATTTCCCCAGTGCAGTGCAGATGGCGCAGGTAAGAGGCTGAGACTGCAAAATGGATATTATTTGATCAAAAAAGTAGTTTTTCCCTTTAATTTGTTCATGTTTGCTCTCCCTGCATTGTGTTCAGGTTCGGGTTCAGGTTTGCTGCTACCATGGGTTTATGGAGAATACTCTGGGTTCAAGATTTGCAGTCCTGTAAATTTTTTGAGCAGATTTGCCCAGGAGAATTTTTTTAAAAAGTGAATATACTACATGGCCTTCAAACTACGGACAGCAGGCTGAGAAGGGCCAAAAACAGGCTTAATGTTACAGGAGAAGTCCAGCCTGAGCTTTTTAGGCGGGGCCTCTCCTCTGGGTTACAGGAGTGCAATAATTAGTTTTGCACTCCTGTGAACCATTTTCAGCGGAGAGCGGTCTGAAGTCTGCTCTCCGCTGACACCACTGCAATCAGCTGAGGCAGCACATGATCCCAACTTCTAAAGTCCTGGATCTGCCAGCTGCCTTGACTGATGGCAGCCTCAGCGAGCTGCTGAGACGGCCGCTCCCCGCCCCTCCACAGCTCAGCGCTTCAATGAGCGCAGAGGAGCAGAGCAGGAGAGATGCTGACTGACAGGCAGCATCTCTCCGCTCGGGGAGGGGAGAGAACCAAGCCTTCAGCGGTGTTCGGTGGCTCGGATGTCAGTGCAGAGACGGCGGGGGACAGCTGCAGCATCGGTTTGATGCTGCATCCACCTAGGTAAGTATAAATATAAAAAAAAACAAAAAAAAAAAAAAAACATACTTCTCTTTTAACCACTTCCGGACCGGCTCACAACAATATACGTCTGCACTTTGAACAGGAATATCGTCATTATGTCAGCAGCTAGCTGCCATAGCCCCAGTATCCTCTTCTTCAGTGAGCGGTCCGGTTTAACATTTTTTAAAGCGCCCTGTCCCACCGAGCCCGCGCACAGAAGCGGACTCATACGTGAGCAGCGCCCGCATATGAAAACGGTATTCAAACCACACATGTGAAGTATCGCTAGAGCAAGTGCAATAATTCTAGCCCTAGACCTCCTCTGCAACTCAAAACTGGTAACCTGTAGAAATTTTTAAATATTGCCTATGCAGATTTTTAAGGGTAAAGGTTTGTCGCCATTCCACGAGTGGGTGCAATTTTGAAGCATGACGTGATGGGTATCAATCTACTCGGCGTAAAATCATACTTCACAATATAAAAAAAAAATTGGGCTAACTTTACTGTTGTCTTATTTTTTAATTAAAAAAATAAGTGTATTTTTTCCAAAAAAAAGTGCTCTTGTAAGACCGCTGCACAAATTCGGTGTGACAGAAAGTATTGCAACGACCGCCATTTTATTCTTTAGGGTGTTAGAAAAAAAACAGTATATAATGTTTGAGCGGTTATAAGTAATTTTCTAGCAAAAAAAAAAAAAAGATTTAAAAATAAAAAAAATCGCTCTGTGATCACCGAGTCACTGAGATCCCCGATCCAGGCCCCTTACCACGTGATCAGCTGTCAGCCAATGACAGCTGATCACGTGATGTAAACAGAAGCTCCGTAAACATTTTTTTTTTTCCTCACGCTGACAGAGAGAGGAGAAAGAAAATCTGATCACCGGCTTCTGTTGAAGGGACATCAGTCCCGAAGAGGAAGAGGCACAGCTGCCTCATCTGTGCCAACCAGTACCTCCGGCCAGTGCCCACAGTGCCATCAATCGGTGCCCACCAGTGAATATCAGTGCCACCGATCAATGCCCAAGAGTGCCACCTATCAATGCCCACCAGTAATGCCAATCAGTGCCTCATCCATGCCATCTAGCAGTGCTGCCTATCAGTGTCACCTACCAGTGCCCATTACTGCCACCCATCAATGCCCATCAGTGCCACCCATCAGTGCCCTTCAATGACACCTATCAATGCCCTTCAGTGCCGCCCATCAGTGCCACCTCCCAGTGCCCATCAGTGCCACCTCTCAGTGCCAACCAGTGCCCACCATTGCCGCCTATTAGTGCCCATCAGTGCCACCTTATCAGTGCCCATCAGTGCCACCTTATCAGTGCCGCCTTATCAGTACCCATCAGTGCCGCATATTAGTGCAGCCTCATCAGCATACATCAATGAAGGAGAAAAATTACCGGTTTGCAAAATTTTATAACAAAATATGAAACCATTTTGTCTTTGTTTTCAAAACTTTCGGTCTTTTTTTTTTTTCTTAACACAAAATAAAAAACCCAGAGGTGATCAAAAACCACCAAAAGAAAGCTCTATTTGTGGGTAAAAAAATGATAAAAATGTCATTTTCTTACAGTGTTACATGACCGCGCAATTGTCATTCAAAATGTGACAGCACTGAAAGCTGAACCAAGTGGTTAAAGCAGGGTTCCACTGTCTCCAACATTTTTATTTATTTTTTGGCAAAATGACAGATTATGTTATTTAAATATATAACTCGCTTGTTCCGTTTTCAGTGATTTCTGCTGTCCGTTTTCTCACAATAAATAAACTTATAAATTTTTATACTGCTGGTTGTCATCTTGCCTGTGGGCATGTGAAGCCCACAGGCATCCTCTTCCGGGAAACTGTGCTGCTGATCGACCAGCATGCACCGCCCGTTCTATCCCCGATCTCGCGCATGCGCAGTAACCTCAAATCGGAGCGCCGTTAACAGCTTAGGTTGCCCTCACAACGGACAGCGTCGTAGGAAGTCCCGCCCTGTTGTGATGGCAACGGAGATAAGCACTGACTCCTGGGAAAAATGACACAAGCTCCCAGGAGCCAGTGCGGCTAAAAGGAAATTACGAAATAGCCGCACTTTACACGTCCATATCAGCAAACTCCACATATAGGAAATACAGATGAAGATCTGCAAAACTAAGGTACAGTAGTAAAAAAAAATGTTCCGTTTTTAAATTAAAACAGTGAGGGAATCGGCTTGAGCTAATGTTATAAAATCGGGTGGAGCTCCGCTTTAAGTGGTTAAGCCAGCCCCCTCACTAAACTGGGGGGATGCACAGAACAGCCATAATGTGAATGAATTGGAAAGCTGACAAACTGCAGCGAGATTAGGGTCAGTTAGGAAACTGTGCTTTAATTCTGATTGCTAGCTCTTAGGGAAATCATTCCATTTTTAGCTGCTGCTCTGATCATAGGAAACTTTTTGCTACAAGGCTTCCTTTAAAAAGAAATGGGCTTTTGTTTCTGGGGTTGGTATTTTGGGTCTTTAATTTTTTGGGGTTTTTTTTAATGTTGATAGTGTGTTTTTTAATTTTGGGGTGCTCAAGGTGGAGCAGTCACTTGTTGCTGACCATCTGTTGGAGCTGCCTTTTGGTTGCAGCATAGTGCCTCATTTTTTGAGAGAATAAAATTCAAGTGCAAGAACAGTGTCGACCTAAGCCACTCACATTTACTGCAACCTCTTTTCCCCATAGATAAAAATAAAAGTTAGGCGTACACTGGTAAGGCCTATTATCCCTCATTAAAACTATCCTGCTGCTTGCCAACTTTAAACTCCTGTATCCTCTACAGCACTGGTCTCCAAACTGCAGTCCGGGGGCCAGACGTGGCCCTTTGCTTGCCTTTATCCGGCCTTTGGAGCATTATTTTCCCTACTGTCAGCAATAGTGACTCAAAGTTTCTGCCACTGACCCAAACGATGGTATCTTTCTCTGATTCAAACATCCCTCACATGCTCTTTCTCTCCCCTGATGTAGTAGGTCTGAGCTCAGCATTTGAGAGCTCACTCCTATGATTGTGGAGGTGAGCATTGATGACTAGGTCTCACTTAGCAATGTCCTGGGAGTACTTAGCAACGTCCTGGGAGTATTCCAGTCAGGCTTCATGTGGTATGTAAATGGCCTACACCTATAGCAAGGGCTTTATTCAACTTGAGTCAGCGCTGCACAGTTTGTTTTTATCTACAGATGCCCCTTATCTGCATAGGCTGTTTTGTGATAAGGGTGACCTATCCTTGTAAACTGTCCTGCTACTGACCAGCTGTACACTGCTGTACCCTCTGAAGTAATTTAATTCTTTTAGAAAAGTCCCAGTCTGTGTTTTGTGTCTCTAGAAAATTTGAGCCTAGCCTTACTATTTAAAAGTGTCCTGCTGCTGGCCAATTTCACACTGCTGGGTCATCTGTAGTCTCTTTGTGAATGAATGATGCGGCCGTGTGGGCAATTTTAAAAAGTGATGACTAGTACAGGGAAGTTCACCCCGTACTGCTGCAGCATTGGAAACATATTACATGTTCCACCCTAAAATCGGGTGAACTTATTCTTTAATGAGCGCTTAACTACTGTCCAATTTTTATCTTCTGGTCATGATGAAGAAAAAGCATGTGTCACTGCTAAATTTACTTGAAAAATTAACTTTTTTTTTTTCAAACAGAAATTAATCAGATTGGGGTGCTGCTGCTTTTTTATAAACAAAGATAGATGTAAAAAAACGCAATTCCTCAGCCAAATATGCACTGCCTGTGTATGCTAGGTTAAGGCTCCATTCACAACTGGGCATTCCGGAATCGCGGGCAGAATCGCGGCAAAACGTGGGATGTGTTTTCAATGCCATTACTTCTTACTGGCACCCCAATCCCGGTGCAATTTTGCTGTGATTGTCGCTCCTTTTTGAGTGACAAGCTTCGCTCCTTGCGATTTTGCCGCAATTGCAGCGCGGTTTGTTGCACGGCGATTGGGGTGCCATTAACAAGTAATGACATTGCAAACACATCCCGCGTTTTGCCACAATTCTGGAATAGTGAAAACACCCAGGTATAAACGGAGCCTTAGAGCCCTTTCACACTGGGGCGGGGGGGCGGCGTCGGTGGTAAAACGCTGCTATTATTAGCGGCGTTTTACCGTCGGTATGCAGCCGCTAGCGGGGCAGTTTTACCCCCCACTAGCGGCCAAGAAAGGGTTAAATACCACCACAAAGCGCCTCTGCAGAGGCGCTTTGCCGGCGGTATAGCCGCGCCGTCCCATTGATTTCAATGGGAAGGAGCGGTAAAGGAGCGATATACACACCGCTCCGAAGATGCTGCTGGCAGGACTTTTTTTTACCATCCTGCCAGCGCATCGCTCCAGTGTGAAAGCCCTCGGGGCTTTCACACTGGAATGCAAGCAGCGGCACTTTTGGGTCGGTTTGCAGGCGCTATTATTAGCGCAATAGCGCCTGCAAACCGCCCCAGTGTGAAAGGGCTCTTAAGGATTTGTGTATTTTAAATTCTCACATAAAGGGAGATTAGGGAAACCCACCTATAAATCACTAACAAGTAAGTATGCAGTCGTAGGCGTGGCGTTAAAGATCACTGGCCACCCAAAACACACCAGGGTCGGGAGCTGAGGAGGCACATCCTCCAAGGAGAAGGAAACAGAAGCCAGAGCCATCGCTTGTGGAGACTGGAGAGCAGGGGAAGGGAGAGCTGCGCCGCCACCGCCGAGAGCCCGGGAGAAGCGCTGATGGGGTAAGTGCACCAGGCTCACCCGCCCGCTGGCCCACCAACTGGGGGGACGACTGTTTGCCGCTCCCCCCAAAGAAAATTACCACCAGCCGCCACTGCTCCTTAGGAATGTCCTGCATGTATATCTGCTCAGGTTAAGTTATAAGTCTCAGATTTCTCTTCTTCAGGTCTTATGTGAAGAATTGTCTGTGGAGAGGTTCTTCCCAGTCCTTTACATGAAGGTGAGGTCCTAAAATGCACTTTCTGATTGGTCAGCAATTACAGTTTATACCATGTGCCAGAAAAAAAATCTCCAGCAAATACGAAACCTATTTTTAGTCTATGTGTGTCTCAATGGAAAATGTTCCCGATATACTGTACACCCTGTTCCAAATTATTATGCCAATGATATTTTTCTCATTTACCTAAATAATTGATGTAAACAACAGTTAGCATAACTCATGCTATCAACTATTAAGAGTACAATTCAAATTTTATTGAGCAAACCTCCTAATGATAACAGTTTTTTTTTCTAAATAAAAACACTTACAATGCACTGGTCCAAATGATTACGCACAGTAAAAGTTTCAAAACACTTTATAGGTTGTAAAGAACTGAAAATTGTCATTTGTTGTGTTTGCAGCATATTTACTGAAATCAAAAGCTATTTCAATCAAACTTTGAACAACATTTTAACAGGTCACGTTGCATTTTAACATGTGACCCGTTATTTGATAGCAGCTTCACAAGTCTTGCATCCATTGAACTTGTGAGTTTTTGGACAGTTTCTGCTTGAATTTGTTTGCAAGATGTCAGAATAGCCTCCCAGAGCTTTTGCTTGAGGATGCTCCAAAGGTTCTCAATAGGATTGAGGTCAGGGGAGGATGGAGGCCACACCAAGACTTTCTCTCCTTTTATCCCCATAGCAGCCATTGATGCAGAGGTATTCTTTGCAGCATGAGATTGTCATGCATGAAGATGATTTTATTACGGAAAGCATAGTTCTTCCTTCTGTACCAGGGAAGGAAGTGGTCAGTCGGGAACTCCACATACTTTGCAGAGGTCATCTTTACACCTACGGGGACCCTAAGGGGCCGACCAGCTCTCTTCCCATGATTCTGACCAAAAACATGACTCCACCACCGCCTTGCTGACGTAGCAGCCTTGTTGGAACAGGGTGGCCGTCCACCAATCATCCACTACTCCATCCATCTGAACCATCCAGGGTTGCATGGCATTCATTAGTGAACAGGACTGTTTGAAAATTAGTCTTCATGTATTTTTCTGCCCAATGCAGGCAGTGCTTGTGAGCATTGGTTAGTGGTGGCCGAATGGAAGATTTATGCACAGTTGCAAGACTCTGGAGGACTCTACACTTTGATGTCCATGGGACTCCAGAGGTGCAGCAGCTTCAAATATCTGTTTGCTGCTATATAATGGTGTTTTAGCAGCTGCTCTCTTGATTCGATGCATGGATCTGGCAGAAATCTTCCTCAACGTGCCTTTATCTGCACGAAACCCATCAAACTCTGAATCAGCCACAAATCTCTTAATAGTGCGATGATCACGCTTAAGTTTTCGTGAAATATCTAATGTTTTCATACCTCGTCCAAGGCATTGAACTATTTCACTGTTTTCAGCAGCAGAGAGATCCTTTTTCTTCCCCATATTGCTTGAAAGTGGTGCTCTGCTTAATAATGTGGGACACCCTCCTTTAGTAGTTTTTCCTTTAATTGGGCTCACCTGGCAATCTAATTATCACAGGTGTCCGAGATTGTTTTCAGTGATCAAAAGAGCCCTGAGACACAAAGTCATCCATGAGTTAAACTGAAAAACAAAATATTTATTCTTTGTGACACTGAAATAGAATTTGCATAATAATTTGGAACAGGGTGTATTTCTAAAGTGTGCTATGCTTAACTACTTGCTGCCCGCCCGCCGTCATATGACGGCGGGACGGTGCAGCTGTTATCCTGGGCCGCCGTCATATGACGGCGCAGCCTTCCAGCTAGCCCAGGGGGCGCATGCGCGCCCGCCGCATCGCTCGGGTCCCGGTGCGCGTGCCCAGCGGCCGCGATGTCCGCCGGGCACCCGCGATTGCCCGGTAACCGAGCAGGACCGTGGATCTGTGTGTGTAAACACACAGATCTACGTCCTGTCAGATGGGAGGAGACCGATGGTGTGTTCCTTGTACAGAGGAACACCGATCGGTCTCCTCCCCTTGTGAATCCCCTCCCCACACAGTTAGAATCACTCCCTAGCAACACATTAACCCCTACAGCGCCCCCTGCTGGTTAACCCCTTCATTGCCAGTCACATTTATACAGTAATCAATGCATTTTTAAAGCACGGATCGCTGTATAAATGTGAATGGTCCCAAAAATGTGTCAAAATTGTCCGATGTGTTCGCCGCAATATCGCAGTCACAATAAAAATCGCAGATCGCCGCCATTACTAGTAAAAAAAAAATAATAAAAATGCTATAAATCTATCCCCTTATTTTGTAGACGCTATAACTTTTGCGCAAACCAATAAATATACGCTTATTGCGATATTTTTTACCAAAAATATGTAGAAGATTACGTATCGGCCTAAAATGAGAAAAAAATTTGTTTAAAAAAAAAAAATTTGGATACTTATTATAGCAAAAAGTAAAAAATATTGTGTTTTTTCAAACTTGTCACTCTTGTTTTGTTTATAGCACAAGAAATAAAAACCGCAGGGGTGATCAAATACCACCAAAAGAAAGCTCTATTAGTGGGGAAAAAAATGATAAAAATTTCATTTGGGTACAGTGTTGTATGACCGCGCAATTGTTATTCAAAGTGCGACAGCGCTGAAAGCTGAAAATTGGCTTGGGCAGGAAGGAGGTGAAAATGCCCTGTATGGAAGTAGTTAAAGGATAAGTTCAGTACGGGTAGGCCGAAGCTCCCTGACAGGAAGACTCAATGAACTACCACAGTGCTCCACAGCGCTGCGGTAGTTCGTTGAGAACTAAAAGCCGACAGCCTAAGCTAATGCTGTCAGGACTGGTAGTTCATTCAGACACAGAGCTGTGTGCAGTTGGTTTTGCACAGAGCAGCCCGGATCCTCCTCTTCACGGGTCCCACGCCAGTGCTCCTGGCCCCTCCCTCCTGTCGAGTGTCCCCCAGAGCAAGCAGTTTGCAATGGGGGCACCCAAATAGTCTGAGCCGCTCCTCTGCGCGTCCATTCAGACACAGAGCCATGGCTTGGACCTAAATAATAAGGTGATTCTGCGCAAATATTAAAATAGTGCCAAAATAATAAATTTAAATATTTTAGGAGAGTATCTAAATTCTTTCCATATTGTATAAAATCACGTGATATTTAAGGAAAATTATATAAAATATATACAAAAATATTATATCTCAAATGGGAATTATTCAATTAATAATTTATATAGCAATAATAATATCCGTAGGTGAATTCTCAGTGCTTGGCAGGCAGTAGTGTCAATTATAAACAAATAAATATATATATCCAAACAAATGGAATTATATAGATGAAATAAGTATAGTCTGGACTCGATAAATTTCACTTTAAATGTCTCTATGACAATGGTAAGGGGCAATCTATAGGAAGTCCAACCAGTATTATAGTGGGTAGAGGATAATAAAGTTCTATGAATATAAGATGAGGTAAAGATGATTGTTCCAAATGTTTCTACTGCAGCTCCTTTATGTATCTGGTCTCCCAGAACCTACGGACATTATTATTGCTATATAAATTATTGATTGAATATTTCCCATTTGAGATATAATATTTTTGTATATATTTTATATAATTTTCCTTAAATATCACGTGGTTTTATACAATATGGAAAGAATTTAGATACTCTCCTAAAATATTTTAATTTATTATTTTGGCACTATTTCAATATTTGCCCAGAATCACCTTATTTTTTATTTCATTTGATCAGTGTTTTGTGTCACACTAATAGATTTTGCTGCATTTATTTATGCACTTTCATGTTTAAATTGTTTATGAATATTTTGCACTCATCCAGAGTAGCGCGAAGGCACTTTGCTCACTTATCATGGCTTGGACCTGCCCCCTCTCCCCCTGGTTCCTGCTGCTGTCTCAGCCAATGAGGGTGAGTCCCCGTGCACATCTCTGGATCGAGAGGGATCTCAGGTAAGTATAAGAGAGGCTGCTGCACAGAGAAGGTTTTTTTACCTACATGTATAGAATGCATGAAGGTAAAAAAACCTTCAGCCTTTAGAACCACTTTAACTCTCTGTAATGCCAATTTGTATTACATTCCCATTATCTCCTTCTTAGTGCTGACCAAATAAAATAAAATTTTATTCAAATTAAATTAAAATGAAATAAAATAGAAGTTCCTGCCTGGATGCTGAAATGAAAGAGGAAGTATAGAGCGAGACTAGTCATGCCAGTGACTAATTACAACTTATGGGCCCCAGGAAGAGTGATAAAAGCTAAATTCTGATAGGCCGAGATCGGTTATAGCTTTTTTCTTTGCATATTGCATTTGATAAGTTCACATGTGCTGACCTTATTGGATATGGATATTTTTCTCAAAAGTCTCTGATCTCCTCTACCAAAAATTGTTTCTCTAGGCCTCTCAGCTCCTGGTGACATTTGATGAACACGTCATGACCAATAACTTCAAATTTGGGGTCATTTATCAAAAACCAGGACAGGTAAGGAAAAAAAAAATCAAAACATCAAATTGGTATTATTTTTGAATAACATATTTAATACACAGGGATGTAGTAACTGCCTTGCAGTAAATGAGGTGTCCTGACCTTGTTTTAAAGTATATGTATAGCCAAAACGTTTGCATCGCTACCTCTGTAGGAGCCGCTGGATAGGATGGATCCTCTGTTCTTTGCCTAGAACTTCTCAAGA
The DNA here is from genome assembly GCA_037952925.1 of Lithobates clamitans. Taxonomy (NCBI): domain Eukaryota; kingdom Metazoa; phylum Chordata; class Amphibia; order Anura; family Ranidae; genus Lithobates; species Lithobates clamitans. The sequence continues at coordinate 1,534,793 of JBBGZY010000902.1, read as the reverse complement.
ACCTCTGACACACCGGGTTTAGTGTAAAAACATACAATATCACAGGAAATCGCTGAAAGTAATACTTAGTATCCAATAGTAGTGCTATATCAAATAAAACAGGCACCAATGCACCCATTGCATACATTATTAATGGTAGTAACACAATTTAGCATACAGAGTGATTAGTAATAAGGACTAGGCATAAGATGGCATTTGGCATCCATGTCAGCATAAACAGTAGCAAGGCCACCTAAAGTGCACCAGTGGGCAACAGTAAAGCTGGAGACTACACTACTGAAGTGTATTAATGTAGACTATGCTAGGCCTAGATCGACTGGGTGTGCATGGTCTGTAGGAATGAAAGAAAGGGGAGAAGGGAACAAAGGAAACTTGCAGGATGGTATTGCTTGAAAGGCAGCATGGTGTTCTTCATTGGGGCACTTTAAGAAGCAGTGGTGCACTTAACAACAGCTTTAGTAAGCCAGCATGCAGTTGTTGTGGTAAAGATGCAGTAAAAGTGCGGTAGAGATGTGGTAAGGTGCAGTACAGGTGCAATATGCTCAATGCCCTGCCAGTAACTAAGTCCCTGCTAGCAGTGTGAGCAGTGTAGTCTCTTGCTGTATAAAAGTGGGCTTCCTCAGTCTCTCCACAGAATGCCCCAGGAGATTCAACAGTGGGAAGCAGAGGATGAGAGGATGCTCTCGTATCCGCTCTGAGATCTTAGCCTCACTGGTCTGGCCTCTTAACAGTCTGGTCAGCATGCAGCAGGTGTGCTCTCCTCGGTTACCTCGTTGTCAAGAGGAAGAAGTTTCCCGAGCAGTTCGATAATAGCCATCTCCTCACTCCTCCTACTGCCCAGTGCCTCTTGGGAATCATAGTCCAAAGAGTCCATAAACTCCATTATATGGCTGCCATCTCACAGCTCCCATGATTCTCAGCGCTCTGCATCGAAGTCTATAGGCTGGCTTGGCTATGGTGCTCCCTCTGCTAGCTGGAGGGGATAGTGCAGCATAACATCACGGTAGAGAGTGAAAAGAACAAAAAGCAATATCTCTTTCCCATGTTAATGTAGCCTAGTACATGGCTACACTTTGAGTTTTGAATAAAGTAGAGAAGGGTTAAACCCTCCCCTTTTATTTTTCGCTCCAAATATGCAGAATAAAGCAAGCACTCTACACTGGTGGTAATAGAGTCCAGAAAGATAGTTAATTGGTTGACTAACAATAAATAGAAAAAGGCCAACACATTTCGAGGGCTCGCACACTTCCCGTTCTTCAGGACTTAGGAAAGATATCAATTCAGCAGGACCTGGACTGCTAGATCTATCTGTACTCTATTACCACTGGTGTGGCACCCTTGCTTCTTTATGCATATTTGGATCTTCCACAAGACCCCTTCCCCTGTTCGAGGGTACTCATGGGAGCAGTCTCACTGAAGCAATCCGGCCAAATAATAAGAGACAGCCCTTCATAGTTTTAAAACATTAATGATATGAGATCTACCACCTCTTATATATGTAGTCACATTTCTTTTTTGCTGACTGTGTACCACTGGAGAAATATCCTTTCACTTCCTGTCCCAAAGATGCAACAGGAAGTTAGGGAAATGTTCCCAAAGTGAAGGGAATTCCCCTCCTGCACAGATGTCCTCAAAACAGAAGTCCCCATTGAAAGATTTGCCCTGCCCTCTTGTTCTGGGGACAGCTCTAAAGTTCTGGATTTCCCCACACAATTTTTTTTCCATGACAATGGTTCCCAGCAGAAATGACATCTCCAGTGGTGACACAGACAGCAATTACAACTCGGTAGAGGGTATAACCTTTCTTCACCCAAGACCTAAAAAGATTTTGCATAGAAATTAATTTAGGAAGAATCAAGAAGATGCTCACTCATACTATTGAGGTTATTATTAAGGTCTTGTGATTTTTATTCAACTTGAACAGTGTAGGAGGTGCATTATATGATAGATAGATTGACTGATCATACCAATTGTGTGTGGCCAACATTAGAGTTCTCCTACCCTTGTTGCCTCTCCTTTTTTCAGGTCACAGAGTCTGAGCTGTTCAATAACACAGAGGAGAGTTTGGGCTTCAATGAATTTATCGACTTTCTAGGGGAAAAGATCCAACTACAAAATTTTAAAGGGTGAGAAAAACCCCCAAAGGGATCAAAATATTTTTTTAATAAGAATGATTGATGCTGACAATGTGCAGTTCCTCCTCTTTCGCCATGTATTCCCTATTTGCAAGAAATACATTTGCTGATCACTGATACCTCCTTAACAGTTCATCCCAATGGGATTTCTAGCAAGACGTTTCCTTTTCCCATTCGAATGCATGCAGCTGCATTCTAATGTAGCACCCTGATGTTTAGGCAGGGTTGCTATCAAATTTAGTTGCCAAGCGATAGTTGCCTTGGCCAATTGTTAGTAGATCAATTGATTCTTCTCTAAATCTGGACTTGTTGCACTCTTTCTCTTCTGTCACCAGGTGGTGCTATGCTGGTGACACTAGATAAGACAGGGGCTTTGCAAGCTCAGACATGAATGGATAGGTGTCTCAGCCAATGGGCGGGGAATTTCTTTGGTCTCTTGGCCTGCTGGGAGGGCCTATTTATTTGGGTGGAGTCAGGTGATCGGGTTTCTGTGTGGATGTGTGTTATGCTGCCCGGGCTGTTAGACCATAAGTCTGAGGCCTATCCCGGGGACATCTGGCTGCTAGGCTGTCTGAGGGCCTATCCAGAAGCAGGAAAAGCAGCGCAGGGTTGGCGCTGCGGGCTTGTAGTCCAACCAGGAGTAATGGTACAGCTGAATGAGGAACCAGCTCTGGTTGGAGGTAGAAGGGGACACTGTTGCCACTAAGGGACCATCCACCTTTTTACTGGAGATCACTGTGAGTAAGCTGAGGACAGTACCAGAGCAGACTTCTCACCAGCCGGTGGATGGTTGAAGAAGTGGGAAAACTTCAGCAAGTGACAAGTCAGGGGGAAAGCGGGGGTGACGCTTGAGGAAGATACTGAGTGCTAGAAGTGGAAGAGCTCAGGGGATCCAGTGGCTATTGGATCTGAAGCCTAGTGAAAGACTGGGAGTTCGTTGATTGACAGCCCACAGTGAGTGACTGTGGAACAAGTGGAGAACTGTTTAACCGGTTACCGACCATGTCACACAGATATACTGCGGCACAATGGCTCTCCTGGGCGAAATCCCGCACGGGTACGGCCTACCCGTTTTGGGCCACCATAGGGCCGCTGCACAGCGGGGGACCCGATGCTCGTGGCAGGTGGGCACGATCGCGGCCGCCCAGGCGCCTTCATGTGCACGAGCGCCAGCACTGGGATTTGTGTGCGTCTTATACAAATTCTAATACAAAGTAGGAAAAACAATATGGCTCCTCTCCTAGTCAATCCTATCCCCACACAGTTAGAACACACTGAGGGAACACACAATTAACCCCTTGATCGCCCCTGCCAGTGACATTTACACAGTAATCAGTGCATTTTTATAGCACTGATCGCTGTAAAAAATGCCAATGGTCCCAAAAATGTGTCAAAAGTCTCCCCTCGCAATGTCGCAGTACCGCTAAAAATTGCAGATCACCACCATTACTAGTAAAAAAAATAAATAAAAATGCCATAAATCTTTCCCATAGTTTGCAGATGCTATAACTTTTGCGCAAACCAATCAATGTACGCTTATTGAGATTTTTTTTTACCAAAAATATGTAGAATACATATCGGCCTAAACTGAGGAAGAAATCTGTTTTTTTTTTTTTTAAATTGGGGATATTTATTATAGCAAAAAGTAAAAAATATAGTTTTTTTTCAAAATTGTTGCTCTTTTTTTGTTTATAGCGCAAAAAATAAAAAACGCAGAGGTGATCAAATACCACCAAAAGAAAGCTCTATTTGTGGGAAAAAAAAGGACATAAATTTTGTGTTTCAACTCTTTTTTTTTATTGTTTTTAAGAAAAAATAAAGACAACACTTAACAAGAGTATAAGCTTCAAAAAGAAAGTTCCAAAACTCATCTTATAAAAAATACAATCATATACATTACATATTTACATTACACCTTTAACACTTAACAATTGACATTATACATTTAACATTCCTGAAATGTAAACTTCTACTCTGTATTTTCCATTCCCTACACCCAACTCCTACATCCTACCTAAAAGAACGAGATGAGATACAGCAGCAAAACAGTAGGGGGGGATAAAGGGGATAAAGGGGGGAGGGGTGAAGAAGGTGGAAGGGGGGGCAGAGGAAGGGGTGATGGGAAACTTAAAAAAAAAAAAAAAAAAAGTTGTTTCGGTACAGCGTCGAACGACTACGCAATTGTCAGTTAAAGCGACGCAGCGCTGTATCGCAAAAAATGGCCTGGTCATTAGGGGGGCAAATCTTCCGGTCCTTAAGTGGTTAAGGTTAGCTGTGTATTGTAAAGGATATGCAATAGAACAGTTTTATTTTATTAAAATTAGCCCCTCCCCCCGTTGATGCAATCTGACTACACCCACAGTTTTGGCGTGGTGCTGCTATATTGGCACATACCATTTATCTTGGTGGGGGGGGGGTGCAAAAACTGTCCAGCCCTGGGTGCCAGATGTGCTAGCTACGCCACTGACGGCAGTCCTACCTATACAGAAGCGGTGTTCGGCTGGAGGCCTTCACCTGTATAGCTGTCTACCTATTATAGCACCCTGGAGTTTAGGCAGGGTTGCTCCTCAAATTTACTTGCCAGGAGTAGTTATCCTGGTTGATTGTTAGAGATCTATTGAGTTCTCATTTCTCCCTAAGTTTGGCCTTGTTGCACTTTTCTCTTCTACCACTAGGTGGCTAGGTACTTGGTGGTACTAGATATGAGAAGGGCAACACAAGGTCATGTTATGGGTATGTGGGGTATCTCAGCCAATGGGCAGGGGTTTTCTTGAATCCCTTGGCCTGCTGGGAGAGCCTATATATTCGGGTGGAGTCAGGTGTTCTGTGCCACCTGGACAGCTGTGTGGGTGGACATGTGTTGTACTGCCCGGGCTGCTAGGCCGGAGATTTGGCCTATCCCGGGCACATGTGGCTGCTAGGCTGTCTGAGGGCCTATCCAGAAGCAAGAGAGTAGCGCAGGGTTGGGACTGTGGCTTGCAGTCCAACCAAAAGTGAGGGTTCTGCCGGCCGGAGAACCTGTCGTGGTCGGAGGTAGAGGGGAAGCTTGTCACCACTAAGGGACCAACCGCCTTATTACCAGGGACCACAGTGAGTAACTGAAGCAAGTACCAGAGCAGCAGTCTCACCAGCCAGGGACGGTGAAGAATCAGGAAACTTCAGTGGGTATCAAGCCAGGGACCCAGCCAGCGGAGGTGACGCTTGCAGAGCAGCCTTGTGTGTCAAGCCAGGGACCGAGCAGGCCAGTGGGGTGAAGCTTGAGAAGTATCTTGAGTGCCAAGCTAAGGACCCAGCAGAGAGGCGGGGGTGACGCTTGAGGAAGATACCACCGTGAAGATTGGAGGGACTCAAGGGATTCAGTGGCAGTGAATCAGCGAGTCTAGTGAGAGACGGGGAGCTCAGTAGGCTGAAGAACTACAAGGAGTGATTGTAGTGAAAGTGAAAGAAATTGTTGCGTTCTGTGTTAGGAACTGTTAAAGACTGTTGCCATAGGGGACAGCATTCCTGCACATGCAGATGTGGCATTTTGCTGGATGCCTTTCCATGGATGGCTGTCCTCCTATTGAAGTCTCTGAGTCTGCCAATTGAACTTGCAACTACTTAAGGGTGTCCTGGCCCTAACCCTTTCCCCAAAAGTTTGTCAAGAGAAATAAAATCTCTTTTGCTCTCAAGAAGTGTTTGGCACCCAATGACTTTAATCACCTTGCATCCACCATGCCTCACAACCCACTAGATACAGAAGGATGTCAGCTATCTCTGGCCCTGGAGGTTCTCATTAGACCGAAGGAGGCCTGGGACTTTGCTACATAGAAGTCTCAGAGTCTGCCAATTATCATTGCATCTACTTAAGGGTGTCCTGGTCCTAACCCTCCCTCCCACAGTTCTGTTTAAGAGACAATAAATCTCTTTGCATTCAAAAAGTGTCTGGCGCCCACCATTTCATCTTGCAGTACACCCACCATGTCTTGTAACTCACTCTACACAGAATGATGTCAGCTGTCCCTAACTCTGGAGGTCACATTAGGACTGATCTGCGGAAAGTATTCAGGCTTGGCCACGCACCTGAGGCCTTGGATCATCTGCAGACACTGCAGGGAACCACTGCTTGAGGTAGTCTCACCAGCCCAACCTCTGCAGACACTGCAAGTTCATTGGAATAAGAATGTCGCCGTCCCGGCTGGAAGCGGCATTGAAAGTCCACCTGCTATCACCCGGCTTGTGAGAGAAGCTGCTCCTCTTGTTTCTGTGGCTGCTCCAGGACCCAGTGCTCTGGTTGTCCCTCGAGGCCGGGGTCGGGCCCACCTGCTCTCCTTGATGGTGGAACCACCGGGGAAAAGGACGCCGGAGTCGGGTAAGCCTGCAAAGGGGGAAAGTGGTATTCCAGTGGGGGAGGTGATACCGGTGGCCATTAAGGGAGACAATGTGGTTGTGACACACAAAGTCAGCTCCAAACGCAACTATCTCCCGGCGGAAGAGTGCTCCATTATCTCTAATTTGGATATCTCATCCGATCGACTCTTTAAACTGTTTTCAGACGATTTGTCCTGGACTGGGAAGTGTACTGATAGTGATGAGGAGCAACTGTGTGAGTTAGAGGAAGATGAAATTACCTCTGTGCCAGCGGCTAGTGTCAAAGTTGAATTGTCTGCCAGTGCAGCTCCCTTCTTATGCATTACTAAGTCCTTTGAGGAGGATCGTTGGGCAAGATGGGTTCCTAAAGTGGCATTGAACAAATGAACTGAGTCAAATAAGTCTGATTGCAAGCCAGATATTGTTGCTGGATACCCGGTTCAACATGCACCTGATGCGCACGGGTCTTAGACAGGTATGGAGACCCTAAAACACTGCCCAGGCTGTCCAAGACACAGCGCATAATTATCAACAAAGTGGCTGAGGAGTATGGTTATCTGTATCCCTATATACCGGCCCATCTAGAGGATGAGATCCAGGACAAGGAAACACAATGGGTAGATGAAGCTGTGCAGAGTTTTCTATGGATCCCTTTACGGGTGGATTTTCAAAGGTTATCACCCAAGATAGCTGAGAGGTACACTTCAGTACTGCATACCTGGGGCTATGGTTGCAAAATTAACCCAGACAGTGTGATTATCCCCCGGCCAAACAAGAAGGACATTCAACACTAGGGATGAGCCGAACACCCCCCGGTTCGGTTCGCACCAGAACCTGCGAACGGACCGAAAGTTCGCACGAACGTTAGAACCCCATTGACGTCTATGGGACTCGAACGTTCGAAATCAAAAGTGCTCATTTTAAAGGCTAATTTGCATGGTATTGTCCTAAAAAGGGTTTGGGGACCCGGGACCTACCCCAGAGGACATGTATCAATGCAAAAAAAACTTTTAAAAACGGCCGTTTTTTCGGGAGCAGTGATTTTAATGATGCTTAAAGTAAAAAAAAAAAAAAAAAAAAGGGAAATATTCCTTTAAATATCATACCTGGGGGGTGTCTATAGTATCTATCTATAGTCTAAAAATCTCATTTAAAACTGCTTGCGGGTTTAATGTAATGTCGGGTCATGGCAATATTGATGAAAATCAGTGAGACAAACGGCATGGGTACCCCCCAGTCTATTACCAGGCCCTTTGGGTCTTGTATGGATATTAAGGGGAACCCCGCACCCAAATTAAAATAAGGAAAGGTGTGGGGCCACCAGGCCCTATATACTCTGAACAGCAGTATACAGGCGGTGCAAACAAGACAGGGACTGTAGGTTTGTTGTTTATTAGAATCTGTTTGTAATTTTGAACAGGTACATTTTTAACGTGTTTAGCTCCAGCCAAAAAATCTTTTTTAAGTTTTTTGGAAAACATAGGGAAGGGTTATCACCCCTGTGACATTTGTTTTGCTGTCTTTCCTCCTCTTCAGAAGATTTCACCTCACTTTTTGTCCCAATGAAAAATGTTTTTTGAAAATTTGGATTTTTTTGTGGAACAAGGATTGGAAAGCATCAGTGGAAAGGAGAAATGTTTTTCCCATATTAACTCTTACAGGAGAGAATTTCCCTTCCTAGGGGTAGATTTCATCTCACTTCCTGTTGTCTCCTTCCGTTTGCAAGTAGGAGTCGTTTGTAAGTTAGATGTTTGAAAGTAGGGTCCTGCCCTATATACTCAGCAGAAATTTGGGCCTTAGGTGTTGCTGTGGCCACAACACTGTAAGCCCTCACAGGGCCCTGCTGTGAAATATTAGATCAAGAATTGTAATTACATGCCCCTGTTGAACAGGAGCTGAAAAATTAGGCCTTAGGCACTGGTGCTGGTGCCACAACACTGCAACCCCTCACAGACACTCTAGTTGGAACGCAGGAACGAGCCCTGCTGCAAAGTATTACATCAAAAATTGTAATTACACGCCCCTGTTAAACAGGGGCTGAAAAATTGTGCCTTAGGCACTGGTGGTTGCGCCCAGAACCAAAAATGTTCTTACAAGCCATCAGCGTGATGATTGAGTAGGAAGAGGATAATTACTCAGGGATAGTCACTCAGCATCAGCATAGGCAGTCTTTGAAGGGATCTGAGATTTCAAAAAAAATTATTCGGTTACATCGGCATCAGGTGCTTGGTAGCTGGTGGTGATCCAAGACTGATTCATTTTTATGAAGGTCAGTCGATCGACCGAGTCGGTGGACAGACGCACCCTGTGATCGGTTACCACGCCTCCAGCAGCACTGAATGTGCGTTCCGAAAGAACGCTGGATGCAGGACAGGCCAGTAGCTCAATTGCATACTGTGCAAGCTCTGGCCAGTGATCCATCCTCAAGACCCAGTAACCCAGAGGATTTTCGGTGGGAAAGGTGTCCAAGTCTGATCTTGCCCCTAGGTATTCCTGCACCATGTAAAACAGACGCTGGCGATGGTTGCTGGAACCGATCATACCTTGGGGCTGCGGACCAAAAAATTGTCTGAACGCATCGGTCAGACGGCCACCTTCTCTACCGCTCCTTCTTTGACTGACCGAAGCCTCAGCAACACGTTGTCCAGAAACAGGAGTTTGTAACCTCCCAGTCTCTGGGAACGCGTTGCACAGACCTTTCTGCAAGGCCTCCCGAAGATGTTTCATCCTCTGCTCCCTCTGCGACAGCAAGATAAGGTCCGCAACCTTACCCTTGTAACGTGGATCAAGGAGGGTTGTCAGCCAGTATTGGTCCTTCTCCTTGATACCACGAATACGAGGATCCTTACGCAGGCTTTGCAGGATCAGGGAGGCCATGCAGCGTAGGTTTGCTGAGGCATTCGGTCCGGAGTCCTCTGGGTCACTAAGGACGACAACGTCCGCAGCCACCTCCTCCCAGCCATGTACAAGTCCATGTGTTTCTTGGGACTGATCCCTTAAAGACTGCTGCTGATGCTGAGTGCCAGGCTCCACCTCCATACTGACACAATCTTCCTCCTCCTCCTCCTCCTCCTCCTCGTCCTCTTCCTGTGTGATCGGCGGGCACGCAGGAACACTGTCTGGATAAAGGGGGCCTTGAGAGCTAAGGAAGTCCTCCTCTTCCTGCCTCTTTTCTGCCTCAAGTGCCCTGTCCATTATTCCACGCAGCGTGTGCTCCAACAGGTGGACAAGGGGGACAGTGTCACTGATGCATGCACTGTCACTGCTCACCATCCTCGTGGCCTCCTCGAATGGTGACAGGACAGTGCATGCATCCCTGATCATGGCCCACTGGCATGGGGAAAAAAAACCAAGCTCCCCTGACCCTGTCCTGGTGCCATAGTCGCACAGGTACTCATTGATGGCCCTCTGCTGCGTGTGCAGCCGCTGCAGCATGGCCAACGTTGAGTTCCACCTGGTGGGCATGTCACAGATTAGGCGGTTTTTGGGCAGGTTAAACTCCTTTTGGAGGTCCGTCAGCCGAGCACTGGCATTATATGACTGGCGGAAATGCACACAGACTTTCCTGGCCTGCCTCAGGACATCCTGTAAGCCCGGGTACCTGCCCAAGAACCGCTGCACCACCAAGTTAAGGACGTGAGCCAAACAGGGCACATGGGTCATTTGTCCCTGTCGGAGGGCAGAGAGGAGGTTGGTGCCATTGTCGCAAACCACCATTCCTGCCTTAAGTTGGCGTGGCGTCAACCACCTCTGAACCTGCCCCTGCAGAGCTGACAGAACCTCTGCCCCAGTGTGGCTCCTGTCCCCCAAGCACACCAGCTCAAGCACCGCATGGCATCTTTTGGCCTGCGTACTCGCGTAGCCCCTTGAACGACTACGGAGCACCGCTGGTTCCGAGGAAGAGGCCATGGAGGAAGAAGAAGAGGAGGGGGTGGAGGAGAGAGGTGTGTCACAATCATTAGCATTTTGGAGGCGTGGTGCCGGAACAACCTCCAACACTACTGCACCTTGTCCTGCATCCTTCCCAGCTGCCAGCAGAGTGACCCAATGCGCCGTGAAACTTAGGTAACGTCCCTGTCCATGCCTGCTGGACCATGAGTCAGCGGTAATATGCATCTTACCGCTGACTGCCCTGTCCAGTGAGGCATGGACATTGCCTTCCACATGCCGGTAGAGAGCCGGAATCGCCTTCCGTGAGAAAAAGTGGCGTTTGGGTACCTGCCACTGAGGAACCGCACATTCCACAAACTCACGGAAGGGGGCAGAGTCTACCAACTGAAAAGGCAGCAGTTGAAGTGCTAGCAATTTTGCCAAGCTAGCATTCAACCGCTGGGCATGTGGATGGCTGGGAGCAAACTTTTTTCGGCGGTGGAGCAGCTGGGGCAGGGAAATTTGCCTGGTACAATCTGACGTCGGTGTACCAAAAGCAGATTGCCCACAAGTACTTGGCTGTGACACACCTAATTCTACACCTTCATTACTCTCAGTGCAGGTCTCAGAGAGGACTGGAGGTCTAGTGGGGTTGGAAATCTCAGCTGATGAGGAGCAAGGAGAGGTCCTCTTTGTTCTTTGGTGTGGGTCTTTTAGATACGCTTGCCAACGAACTGCATGGCAGGTCAACATATGTCTGGTCAAGCATGTGGTACCCAAGCGGGAGATGTTTTGGCCACGTGAGATACGCTTGAGACATATGTTGCAAATAGCAGCGGTGCGATCTGATGCACTCGTCTCAAAAAAGGCCCACACCAAAGAACTTTTTGAATAACGCGCAGAGACTGCAGCGCCCTGCACATGTGGAGCTTTGGGGTGTGATGCAGTCAATGTGCTGCCCTTAGGCTGGCCCCTGGAGGGCATCCTGCCTCGTTGGTGATGTGCCGCCTCCTCCTCCTCCTATCAGGCACCCACGTTGAGTCAGTGACCTCATCATCCCCTCCCTCCTCATCACTGGAGCAAACCTGGCAGTATGCTGCAGCAGGGGGAGCATGACTGCCAGATTGCTGTCCTTCTTGGGCACCCCCTCTGTCCGTGCTCATGTTACTGCCTTCATCGAGCTCAGTATCATCATCAGAGCCTTCCAAACGCTGGGCATCCTCCTGGAGCATGTACCCAACACTGTGGTCAAACAGTTCAAGGGACTCCTCAGGAGGACATGGTGGAGCTAGGGAAGGAGTCACTGATGACATTGAGCCGAGGGAAGAGGCCGCTGCTTTGCCAGACAAAGCACCCTGGGCATGGGTGAGAGGATGAGGAGGATGAGGACGGCTTGGTCATCCACTCGACCAAGTCTTCCGCATGTTGCGGCTCAACACGGCCAGCTGCCGAAAAAAAGGCCAAGCGTGTCCCATGGCCACGTGCTGATGAGGATGCACCGTCTCCACGACCAGCACTAGACACAGAGCCTGCTTGCCCTCTCTTATTGGCTTGTGACTGTCTGCCTCTCCTTCTTGGCCTTCCAGACATACTAATGGCCTGTAGCGGCACTAAGCTGGGAGATAGATAGATAGATAGATAGATAGATAGATAGATAGATAGATAGATAGATAGATAGATAGATAGATAGATAGATAGATAGATAGATAGATAGATAGATAGATAGATAGATAGATAATGTACTGATACTGCAGCTAGCAAAATCAACTGCCTGCCTGTAGTATGAGAACACCACCAACCTTCGGTAGCTTTAGCTGAACACTGTGAGGTGGACGCACCCCACTAACTTGTAGGTTTAGCTGAACACTGTGAGCAGGACGCACTGCACTAACTGTAAATAGTCTAGCTGCCTGACAGTGGTACTAATAGGATCAAAAGAACACCAGTAATTTTCTTCAGGTAGCTTTATATACTGTAACAAGACAAGCCTGCCTGTCAGTAGGAAGATAACAGGAACGGATCTAGCTGAACACTGAGCAGGACGCACTGTACTAAATGTAAATAGTCTAGCTGCCTGACCGTGGTACTAATAGGATCAAAAGAACACCAGTAAATTTCTTTAGGTAGCTGCTAATACTGTAACAAGACAAGCCTGCCTGTCAGTAGGAAGATAACAGGAACGGATCTAGCTGAACACTGTGAGCAGGACGCACTGTACTAAATGTAAATAGTCCAGCTGCCTGACCGTGGTACTAATAGCATCAAAAGAACACCAGTAATTTTCTTTAGGTAGCTGTTAATACTGTAACAAGACAAGCCTGCCTGTCAGTAGGAAGATAACAGGAACGGATCTAGCTGAACACTGTGAGCAGGACACACTGCACTAAATGTAAATAGTCTAGAAGATAACAGGAACGGATCTAGCTAAACTGAATACAGTGTGTATATATATATATATATATATATATATATATATATATATATATATATATATATATATACACATACATATACATACATACACACACACAATACACTGTAAGTGCAGCTAACTGACTGACTGTTCTGCCTAATCTATCTAACTCAAATCAAATGACACTGTCTCTCTCTCTGTCTATCTCTTTCAAGGCCGGAACACACACTACACAGGGCCGCCGTGCAGGCGGCCTTATATAGTGTGGGGCGTGTACTAAATCCCCTGAGCCATAATTGGCCAAAGCCTCCTTGGCTTTGGCCAATTACGGTTCTCTGTTCAGGCGGCGCTGTGATTGGCCAAGCATGCGGGTCATAGTGCATGCTTGGCCAATCATCAGCAAGCAATGCACTGCGATGCCGCAGTGAGTTATGGGCCGTGACGCGCCACACGAATTTGGCGCGAACGGCCCATATCGTTCGCAATTCAACGAATGATCGAACAGCCGATATTCGAGTCGAACATGGGTTCGACTCGAACACGAAGCTCATCCCTATTCAACACTACATTACTTTGGTAAACAACAAAGGAGAAACCCTGTAGTTACCAGATCCCAGATATTACTGGTAAATGCTATTGAAGTGTGTTTCACTGACACCATACAGATTACAAATGTGTGCTTTGTGGAGTTAAGAGGCTATGCTGAAAGCCACTCCACCTCTTGTACAGAAAGTGTTGCTAGTGGGGAACATTCCTGTTGGCTGTATTGCTGGGATTGTGTTGGGACTATGTGCTGCTGGCAGATAAAGGGAGTGCCCACTTGAGTCATGCTGGCTGGTGCTCTGGAATTGCCAGTATGCCTACCTTGAAAAAGTAACATGTTGATCTGATATTCAGCGTGTTTGTTTCTTCAACCAATGAAGAAATTCATTCTCAGTCCTCGGCTGTTGTTCCTGAGAAGAAAGGAAACTGCTGGGAAATGTTGTTCTACCCCGAGTGAAAAAAAAAAATGTGATGAACTTAGAGGCTTCAAGGACACTGGGGTGTTTAGTTCGTTAGGTAGAATAAGCTATGGCAAAAAGGGACAAATTCTCACCTTACAAATTGAATAATGGACTGTCAAGTGTACCAGGATTGTTTTTCATATGCTGGCCACCAGGTGGCGTGAGCCGTGCCCGCCTGAGTTAGCCTTGTTCACATTATGCATTTAGCTGATAGGAAATGCTAAGAAAGTTTTTCTGTAAGATAGCCATGGAAAGGGGTAGCATCCTTGGATGAGGATGGGGTCCATTTTCACTTGTTTTTGTGTTGGGATATACAGTGCCTTGCAAAAGTATTCACCCCCTGGCATTTTTCGTGTTTTGTTGCCTCACAACTTGGAATTAACATGGATTGTTTGAGGATTTCCATCATTTAATTTACAGAACATGCCCACAACTTTGAAAATGTTTTCTTTTATTGTGAAGCAAGCAACAAATAGGACAAAATAACAGAAAAAGTCAATGTGCATAACTATTTACCCCCCTAAAGTCAATACTTTGTAGAGCCACCTTTTGCGGCAGATCAGAGCTCCAAGTCTCTATGAGCTTGCCACATCTTACCACTGGGAATGTTTGCCCATTCTTCCTTGCAAAACTGCTCCAGCTCCTTCAAGTTGGATGGTTTGCGCTTGTGAACAGTATTTTTTAAGTCTGACCACAGATTTTCTATTGGATTGATGTCTGGGCTTTGACTAGGCCATTCCAACACATTTATATGTTTCCACTTAAACCAGTGGTCATCAACCCTGTCCTCAGGGCCTACTAACAGGCCAGGTTTTATGTATTACCTTGGGGAGATGTAGACTAGAATACTGCAATCACTGAGCAGCAAATTATATCACCTGTGATGTATTTCAGTTATCTTGCAAACCTGGCCTGTTAGTGGGCCCTGGGGACAGGGTTGATGACCACTGCCTTAAACCACTCAAGTGTTGCTTTAGCAGTGTGTTTGGGGTCATTGTCCTGATGGAAGGTGAACCTCCATCCTAGCGTCAAATCATACGCAGAGTGGTACAGGTTTTGTTCAAGAATATCCCTGTATTTAGCACCATCCATCTTTCCCTCAACTCTGACCAGTTTCCCAGTCCCGACTGCTGAAAAACATCCCCACAGCATGATGCTGTCACCACCATGTTTCACTGTGGTGATGGTGTTCTTTGGGTGATGTGATGTGTTGGGTTTGCGCCAGACATAGTGTTTTCTTCGATGGCCAAAAAGTTCAATTATAGTCTCATCAGACCAGAGCACCTTCCTCCATACATTTTGGGAGTCTCCCACATGTCTTCTCGCAAACTCAAAACGTGCCATTTTGTTTTTTGCTGAAAGTAATGGTTTTCTTCTGGCCACTCTGCCATAAAGCCCAACTCTATGGAGCGTACAGGTTATTGTTGTCCTAAGTACAGATACTTCAGTCTCAACTGTGGAACTCTGCAGCTCCTTCAGGGTTACCTTAGGTCTCTGTGCTGCCTCTCTGATTAATGCCCTCCTTGCCCGATCCGTGAGTTTTGGTGTGCGGCCGTCTCTTGGCAAGTTTGCTGTTGTCCCATGCTCTTTCCATTTGATTATGATTTGATGGTGCTCCTAGGGATCATCAAAGATTTGGATAATTTTTATAACCTAACCCTGACTTGTACTTCTCAACAACATTGTCCCTTGCTTGTTTGGAGAGTTCCTTGGTCTTCATGGCAGTATTTGGTTAGTGGTGCCTCTTGCTTAGGTGTTGCAGCCTCTGGGGCCTTTCAAAAAGGTGTGTATTTGTAATGACAGATCAAATGACACTTATGCTATGTACACACGATAGGATCTTCCGACAACAAAACCGTGTATTTATTTCAGACGGATGTTGGCTGAAACTTGTCTTGCATACACACGGTCGCACAAATGTTGTCGGAAATTTGGAACGTCAAAAACGCGGTGCTGTACAACACGTACGATGAGCCGAGAAAACTGAAGTTCAATAGCCAGTGCGGCTCTTCTGCTTGATTCTGAGCATGCATGGAATTTTGTGCGTCGGAATTGTGTACACACAATCCGAATTTCCGACGACGGATTTTGTTGTCGGAAAATTTGAGAACCAGCTCTCAAATTTTTGTTGTCGGAAATTCAGACAACAAATGTCCAATGGAGCCTACACACGGTCGGCATTTCCAACAACAAGCTCACATTGAACATTTTTTGTCGGAAAATCCTATCGTGTGTACATAGCATTGGGTTGCACACAGGTGGACATCATTTCACAAATTATGTGACTTCTGATGGTAATTGGTTGCACCAGAGCTTTTTATGGGCTTCATAACAAAGGGGGTGAATACATACGCACATGCCAATTATCAGTTTTTTATTTCTGAAAAATAGTTTTATGTATATATTTTTCTAATTTTACTTCACCAACTTAGACTATTGTGTTCTGATTCATCACATATAATTCAGATTTAAAAAAAAACATTGAACTAAAGGCTGCAATGTAACAAAATAGGTAAAAAGCCAAGGGGGGTGAATACTTTTTAGATCATTGTAGTTAAGGCATATTATACGGTGTATTTACACTGCTTTGCTGCTCTCGGCTGCGGGTAATTAACATTTACTCAAGCTTCACTTATGTATATATATTGCACTGTGTTATCATAGGGATAGGATGCTTTTTTTTGTCTACTTTCTCTCTTTCAGGTATTCCTGCACTAATTTTGTCTTCCTTGGACAAGGAGAGGCAGCAATTCAATGTGGATAGCAATGCTAACCTGTTATCTCATTACTATATATATTAGATAGATAGTTAGGATATAAGACTACTATTTGTTTTTTCCACTTAACTGTTTGGGTGGTACGCCACACGTGAATTTGTATATATTGTCAAAAACAGCTATTCTCGACTAGGGTCCATCCAGAGGTTGCCGGAGTTTCTTGAGCTGTGCTTGATTTATTTTCCATCTGATGGTGCCCGAAAAGTTCCCAGGCCAATGCTACCTGGCAAACCCAGCATCATGACACCCATGACACCAATTATCTTGTTATGTTATCTGTAGGGCTAGGTTGGCCAAAGAGTAGCAAAAAGGCAGATGGCTTATATGCCTTTTTATCCACTTAAGGACCGTGAAGAATATTATTAATATCTAATATTCTTGTATCTCAGAGGCGCTTCCGGATGAAATAGCATTGATAGCCAAATTGACTTAAAACAAAGTGTGAGTTTATTGTCACACAGTTGGCATCATAAATACAATGAAAAAATATATTAGTTCAGTTCAGTGTGGGTAAAAATATATGAAATAGAAAGTTATAAAGCTATAATAAGCTTTGGAAGCATGTGTGCTTCATGGCTGCTGTCTTTCTCCATGCTGTCTTGTCCAAGAAGAAACAGGAAATGACGTTCTCAGTCTTCTGGCAGAATTGGCAGCTGTCCCAACTTATCAAAGTATCTTGTGTACATGTCAGTATCATCTATCCTAATGACTGTGTGTCTGTGTGTGTGTCTGTGTGTCTGTGTCCCTTCAATATGGAAGCATTGGCTTTATATGTTACATGTGAACGTGTGAACGTCATATCCTCACTCCAACTTAGAACCTTGTATGGCACATATCCATATCTGCTAGCTTCAGTATGCACTCATAGTCATATATGGCATACGATTGACAAGCCCACATGTAACACTCCATATTTGAAGTAATATGCTGATCATGTAATGTCGTATAACCAAACATCTATATAATATGAACACATATTATCAACTTTACATTAAGTAACTATATACTAGTACTTATTAATATGACTGGAACTACAAACTAACTTAACTTAACAGTATATAATCCACAATGTATATTCCTTTAGCTACGTGGACATGTGTCTATTTTCGTCTTCTCATGACATTCTATACCAAAGAACTTTAAATGTCATACTCAAATTGGCTACACCAGAAAAATCCAGCAATGCTCAGCTTTAGAAGAAGAATCATGTCAAATCTATTGATCAAGGTCATTCACACATACTCTATTTATCATGATTAATCATAAAACCAAATATGTTTTGCAAGCTTGCCATGAATATAATATAACACCTATAAGTGCCGAATTATGAATTTGGAATAATATTCTAACAATCCCCCCTGAATTATGATTAATCATATCAAAATATTCTAATACATTCAAAACATCATTCGTGTCACATTTACACATCCTTGTATCAAATGATTGAACACAATATTCCTCAGAACTGAAGCAGCTAGAAATAACTTTCCTTCTAATCACTTTTCTCTTTACTGTAACTTCTCCTAGATCTATCTATTCAAAAACTTAAAATAATTATATAGAATTTAAAAATGTATAACATAATGATGACTCATGTCTATAATTACTATTATTAATAATAATAATAACAATTATTATTATTATTAAAATAAATTATGCAATAATATATTTCCATATTTATGCTCAAATAATATTTAGCTCTTTGGAAATATACTTTACACTCTAAAACTTGTCATAACTTTCCATAGTTCTATTAAGAATGATATGTTTCTTAAGTTATGAACAAAAGATGTTCTATAAACTAGAATGAGTGTGCAGTTGTTACCTAAAAATATTCAATATATGAATAAGGAAAAATAAATAAAAATAATAATGATAATCCTAACGTAATATGAACATTAATATCAGAATAATCGGATTATCAAAAAATGTATATGTGGACAAATGTTTGAGTCCCAAATTGTTTATCTATAGTAGATAAAGTTTCTTCTGATTAATTTTTTTCTTCATGAAATGTCTTTAAAGTTTCTTCTTCAAGTTCTGTTAGGTTAGAAAAACCTTGTTGAATAAGATAAAACAGTCATAAATCTGAAGTATAAATTTTTTTGTCCAATATTCTTCCCTAGAGGATTCCTTCTTTAACTTTGAATTTTCCTGATATTCTCTGTGCTCTTCATATGAGCATGTTATCTTCCATATTTATTTGGTTTTAGATGCCATTTCTGTAAAAGAAATGCAGTATCATTAATCAGGCATAAAATATTTTCATTAAATTCTTGTAACTTTTTTCCAACAAATGTTAAAACATTATGAGACAATAACTTTGTGAATTTGTTAAACTATATGTAAAATAACACTATCTTATATTTTCCTTCAAAGAGAACTTCTGTATGACAATGTACTGTCTTTATCCTGTCTAAGATGGCCTAAACTATAAATCATATGTACTGTGAAGTTTAGGTATGACAGGACGCAACACTTCCTTTGGTCATGATACAAATCTCTGTTTTCACAAACAAAATAAAAGTTTTGTACCACCCAGAGATGACAATGGACTATGCCTTTGTTCTCATCTCTAAAAGATTAGAAATGTGCGTAACTGTATTCTGTGTTGAAGCTCTTATTCTAGTGTTAGACTGTTCTGCAGTAACAAATACTGGCTCTATGTCCTTCTCTGTTCTTATGCTGGAAACCTGAGATAGAGACTTCTCATATACAGCTGTATAAACATGTGCTGGTGTACATTCCTGAAGATGTCTTTCTTTTACATCTATTTGAACGTGTTTGGATGCTAAAGCTCTGAACCATAGAGGATATGTTTTACGACATTCTTTAAAACTATCTTCCTCAAAAATAAATTTTAGTGAGCAGTCAGGTGTCTCTACAATGATTTTGTTTGATTTCACTATGCTTTCTGTAGCTTTAATTGCATAGTAAACACTTAGCAGTTGCTTTACACCTGACTCAAAAGTTTTTTCCAAAAATGATAAAACTCTGGAGAAATAGGCAATTATTTTCTCCTTACCTTCTTGTAATTGAGACAACGTTACTGAGATGGCATTCTCAGATACATGAGTTTTCAAAACAAAAGATGCTTCAGAACAAACCTCTATTGTACTTAATGCTGGAGCATTCTGCAAATCTTTTTTCAACATTTCAAAAGCATTTTTCTCATTTGGACCCCATTGGTCAACTATATTACCTTTATTTCTCAAAAGATTATATAGTGGATTAACTTTTTTTGCGAAACAGTGTACAAACTCTTTGCAATGATTTATTTTATGCAAAGATTGACGCAATGCCTTATGAGTTGTTGGAGTTGGGATTGCAGTGATCTCTCTAACTGTTTCTTGCAACAGTTGTCTCTTTCCTTGACTAATTTGCATGTGAAGGTATTTCACTTGACTTTTCATCAGCTGGACTTTTGTCGTGTTTAATTTTAAACCTTCAGCTTGTAACATCATAAACAACTCAGACAAAAGAGCCATATGTTCATCGATATTCTGAGTACTCAGCAAAATCGTATCCACATACTGACAAATACAGTCTGGCCTAGAAAATTTTGAAAGTATTTTTGCTATAGATTCATGAACTATACCATCACCAATA
This sequence comes from Lithobates clamitans, assembly GCA_037952925.1. Lineage (NCBI taxonomy): Eukaryota > Metazoa > Chordata > Amphibia > Anura > Ranidae > Lithobates > Lithobates clamitans. Next base: position 1,514,635 of record JBBGZY010000902.1, on the reverse strand, counting down.
CCTAGGCCAGGTATTAATCGAGTGAACGTATAAGTCTCTTTTCTGAATGTGAATGCGAATTTGTACTGGCTGCTATTCGCTAAAGAAAGGGAAAAATGGCTATTCATAATTTTTAATACAGAGAACACTTTGTCCTCAGCATTCAAATTTAACTTTAAGTTAGATTTATCAGGAAGAACTGGGTTATTTGTGATATGTTTATTCAATGTCCTTAAGTCAACTGATAAAGAATATGAATTATCAGTATTTTTAATAGGCCAAATACAGTTATTTACCACTGATTTAGCTTTCTTTACAATTCCAAGTTGTACAAACTCTTGAATAATGGCAGAAAGTGGACCAATTGATTCTAGTGGTAACTCATACTGATTAAGGGGTTCTGGATCTTTTCCCTCAATATTCAATTCAGTATTTTTCAAAGTTCCAATGTCATTTTTGAACTTTGACCACAAACTTGGAAAACGTTGTACCACTTCCTTTAAAGCACAATTACTATCAACATCAGGCCATTTTTGTTCTGTAGACATATTGGTAACGGAACCAACTTTACTGTATACAGAGGGATCAATAAGCACTGATTTGGGCCTAGATGGATCTTTCCAAATACTTTTATTAGCCAAATCAATCACCCATTTTTGTTCATTGATTACATCAATACCGAGTATATTCTCTGCTTTGTGACATACCCAAATGTTAATGTTAGTTTTGACTAATCCAGGTACTTCAAATGTTACATTAGATACCTGTCTAGCAGTGGAATTACCTGTATTATTAAAACCCACTATATTACACATAGGAGAATTTGGTTTCACAGGTATGTTTTCTTTGGTAAGGCTAATCTCAGATCCACTGTCAATGAGACAATTAATGTTTTTACCATTCAGCAAACATTGTATATATGGCCTACCATTTTCATCTAAAATAATTGGTGCTACATATTGTAATGGCAGAGAAATTGAATCCCGATGTGATTCTATTTTTGGCAATGGCAATAAACCCTCTCTTTCAGTGACAGTCTTGTCTGAACTGCTGTTAACAGTCAAATTACTGATCTGTTTGACTTCAGTGGCATAAGGCAATTCAGTCAAAATTTTATCTTGACATGAAAAAACAGGTTGTACAAAAGCTGATTTTTCATTCTCCATATCTTTAGTTTTTATTTGTGAGTCTCTCTGAAATTTACAGCAATGTTTTCTCATATGGCCAGATCTATGACAGTAAAGACACGTGATAGGCTCTCCTTGCCTCACTTGTCTGCAGCTTTCCTTGTCACTCCTGCCAAGACCTGTCGTTTCTGACATGTCTGCAGCCTGACTATTTTTGTCACATTGAATTATAGCTTTCTCGTGTGTGAGATTGCTTTGATTCAATTGTCTTCTAATTTTATCAATGAAACTTACTACATCATTTAAATTTTGACGTTCCTGCGCTATGGCTACTGAAGTTGGGTCAAGGTATTTAAATTTTTTTATGAAAGCTGTTTTTAAACCTGGGTCATTGTCATCATCTACTCCAAATATCATTTGATAAACCTTGCAAAATTTAATTCTAAAGTCAATTGGACTTTCTTCTGCAGTAGTCTGTAAAAGATCTAACATTTCTATGGTCGGTATTTGCTCACCGGTCATACATAGCAATAATTGTCGCAGTCTATCTGTCGCGTCATTTTGTTTTTCCTGACCTTCGTCATCAATAACAGGTGTGTTAATTCGTTTAGCAAAATTAACAGGAACCCACAACTGAAATATGTAATTGCGTTGATCATTTGACAGATTAAAACGATCCGCAAACATTTCAAATAAATCCCAATTGGAAAATACAGTTGCCTCAGTGTCATAAATAGGAAAGTCTTTTAAAACTTTCATAAGTTGGTCATGTATTTGCAACTTTAGTTTTGCAGTTCTACATAATAAGTTTTTATGTTTCATTTCTTTTTCATCAGTAGCATCAACATTCTCCATATCTGAACTTTCCGGAATATAAGAGGATTGTTGCTTACATTTAGATTCAGTCTTTTTGTCATCTGCAGTTATTACAGCAATCTGTGTCAATCTACTGTCATTCTGTAGTTTTTCCAAAAGATTTGTTTTGGAGTCAATTTGTTCCTCAAGATTCTCTATATAATTACAAAAAATCTCACAGTTTGGACAATTAAGAGAATCTGGAGACAAATTTTCATGTTTCCCTGTGTTCTGTACAGTGTTACATTCTGTCTGCTTTAGTGTACACACATTTTTAGCAGGTAAATCAACATTAATAATCATTTTGTTAAATATTCTCACTAAGCTTAAGATATTAGCTATCTTTTTACGTAATTTATGTACAGTGAACCTGGATTTATCAATCTGTGTATTGGCATTTAAGCATTCATTGTACATATATCTCCACAAGTGACTGTCATTTGGATATAAAGACAGATCTTTAAACTCTAGCTTGCTGTCTCTAGCTATTTCATCAATAAATTCCATAACTTTTACTCACCGTATTTAGAAGAATTTCTCGTCTTCAACCGTCTGTTGCTGGACTGTTGTCCACATCTGATGCAACACAAACGCCTCTTGGTTGATAGGTTCTGAACCGTCTTTTTTCTCGAGACTTGAATATTCGCAAAACTGCGCTAATCTCTCCCCCCCAGCAAGGATCGAGATTTCCGTAAAAATTGAGAAATGACGGAACCGTCTGGCTCGCCAAAATGAAGAATATTATTAATATCTAATATTCTTGTATCTCAGAGGCGCTTCCGGATGAAATAGCATTGATAGCCAAATTGACTTAAAACAAAGTGTGAGTTTATTGTCACACAGTTGGCATCATAAATACAATGAAAAAATATATTAGTTCAGTTCAGTGTGGGTAAAAATATATGAAATAGAAAGTTATAAAGCTATAATAAGCTTTGGAAGCATGTGTGCTTCATGGCTGCTGTCTTTCTCCATGCTGTCTTGTCCAAGAAGAAACAGGAAATGACGTTCTCAGTCTTCTGGCAGAATTGGCAGCTGTCCCAACTTATCAAAGTATCTTGTGTACATGTCAGTATCATCTATCCTAATGACTGTGTGTCTGTGTGTGTGTCTGTGTGTCTGTGTCCCTTCAATATGGAAGCATTGGCTTTATATGTTACATGTGAACGTGTGAACGTCATATCCTCACTCCAACTTAGAACCTTGTATGGCACATATCCATATCTGCTAGCTTCAGTATGCACTCATAGTCATATATGGCATACGATTGACAAGCCCACATGTAACACTCCATATTTGAAGTAATATGCTGATCATGTAATGTCGTATAACCAAACATCTATATAATATGAACACATATTATCAACTTTACATTAAGTAACTATATACTAGTACTTATTAATATGACTGGAACTACAAACTAACTTAACTTAACAGTATATAATCCACAATGTATATTCCTTTAGCTACGTGGACATGTGTCTATTTTCGTCTTCTCATGACATTCTATACCAAAGAACTTTAAATGTCATACTCAAATTGGCTACACCAGAAAAATCCAGCAATGCTCAGCTTTAGAAGAAGAATCATGTCAAATCTATTGATCAAGGTCATTCACACATACTCTATTTATCATGATTAATCATAAAACCAAATATGTTTTGCAAGCTTGCCATGAATATAATATAACACCTATAAGTGCCGAATTATGAATTTGGAATAATATTCTAACAGACCGAGCCTGTTTTTCAGACTCTGTGTTTACAAGTTAAAAACAAGTTTTTTTGCTAGAAAATTACTTAGAACCCCCAAACATGATATATTTTTTTTTCTAACACTCTGGAGAATAAAATGGCGGTCATTGCAATAATTTCTGTCACACCGTATTTGCGCATCGGTCTTACAAGCGCACTTTTTTTGGAAAAAATTCACTATAAAAATAAGACAGCAGTAAAATTAGCCCAATTCTTTTTCATATTGTGAAAGATAATGTTACGCCGAGTAAATTGATACCCAACATGTCACGCTTCAAAATTGCGCCCGCTCGTGGAATGGCGTCAAACTTTTACCCTTAAAAATCTCCATAGGCGACGTTTAAAAAATTCTACAGGTTGCATGTTTTGAGTTACAGAGGAGTTCTAGGGCTAAAATTTTTTGCTTTCGCTCTACCAATTGCGGTGATACCTCACATGTGTGGTTTGAACACCGTTTTCATATGTGTGAGCTGCTCACGCATGCGTTCGCTTCTACACGTGAGCTCGTCGGGACGGGGCACTTTAAAAAAAAAAAAATTTTTCTTATTTATTTTACTTTATTCTACTGATTTTAAAACTTTTTTTTTTTTTTTTTTTTTAAATTGGGTTACTTTTATTCCTATTGTAATCCCTTGTAATAGAAAAAAGCATGACAGGTCCTCTTAAATATGAGATCTGGGGTCAAAAAGTCCTCAGATCTCATATTTGGACTTAAATGTAATAAAAAAAAAAAAATTGTCATTTGAAAAAAATGACAACAAAAAAATTGCCCTTTAAGAGGTATGGGCGGAAGTGACGTTTTGACGTCGCTTCCGTCCTGCTATGGTATGGAGATGGGTGGGGGCCATCTTACCCTCACTTGAATCCATACCAAGGAAGGAGAAGGACCTCCGCTGCTATCGACAGCTCCGGTAAGCGGCGGAGGGCACGGGAGAGCGGCGGCCCTTTCCCGCCGCCGATAACGGTGATCTCGCGGCGAATCCACCACAGAGACCACCATTATCGGAAACAGAACCGCCCACTGAAAAGATAGATACCTTGGTTGTGGCAGCAGCTGCTGCCTTACCGAGATACGCATCTTTAAAGTGCCGACGTATATATACAGTGGGCGGTCGTTAAGTGGATTTATTGCCCCTGAACCTTAAAGCTACAATGTGAAATGGTGGCTGCTTGGGTCTATTTACATTGCTGCTTCATGATGTGGAAATTTTAACTCAGCATATTGAGTTTCTACCTGTTCACCTCTCCTATGGATGTCAGGGGGATTGAGCTTCAGTTGGGTAGCAAATGGTAGTAAAATCCCCATTGGCATAGAAAAACAAAACAAGCATGCAAAAGGCAGCGGTATCACCCTGGCCTATAAATTGGTTCTAGACCACCTCCTAAAAAGCAATCTACCATGGATCACTTTTCAGTGGGTTGTAGAAGCTGTTGTCCATGTCTCCTATCCAATGATTCCTAATGTAAAAAGCATTTTTGCCATTGATCCCCAATTTATTGTATAGCGGTATCCTCGTAAGGGCTGCTGGGTTGGTTGTAGCACTCTCCAGCACTTCTGCTTCTTCAACGTTACACTGACCTTCGCCGTTGTATCAAAGTCCTGTGTTCCCCGGTCACAGAAATCCGATAGCCGGTCGACTTCCACCACTTTACTCCTACTTCCTCCACTTGATACTCTTTACAGTCAAGCACTGTGTTCCCCGGTCACAGAAACCTGGTGTACTCCGCAGAGATGAAGATCTTCAACTTTAGCTCCCTCCCTACGGCTCCTCCATCCCTCCTCCGAACACTGCACATCCCCGCGTGGGGATGTCTGGTATAGCACCTCAGCACACCATGCTGTCTTTCCTGTGCTCTACAACTCCTCCCTGGAAGCATGTGACCCCAACTTATATAGGAGGCCTGCCCCCTGCCAATGCCAATTAATGATTGGTCAGAGCCCCCCACATGTGCTGCCTGCCACTCAGGTCCGAAGTCCAGCCTCCCTGGACATGAAAGTGTAGGTGGCCACACCCCCCACTATACTAACACTCCCACTACCAAATCAAAACAACCAGGCCTGGAATAGAAACACAGGCCTGGCTAAATTTACCTGCCACTAGTCCTGCAACTAGAAAAATACTAGTCTAGCACCTACCTAAAAGTAGAGGGTGCTACACTTGGTTTTAGTTAGGATTTCCTAAAACTTGAAAAGTGTTTTAGGGGTTCCCCTGAGGTTAAAAGGTTTAGAAAGACTGGTCTATAGAAATGCAGCTCTATTCAAGCATATAATTACAACCTCTGAATTTCTCTGTATAGTGCTAAATGAAAGTCATTAGGATTTTTCTGACCTGCGTTTGACATGCATTCCAAGTGTACATCAAACACAGGGAAAAAAACACCCATTGAAATGAGCTGTAAATCTGAAATATTGGATTGTACATTCTTAAAATTGCAATCAATGTTTTATCTTGTGCACTGTTTACTAGTTGTTTCCCTCTTCTTTTTCAATCTACACTATATTGCCAAAAGTATTGGGACGCCTGCCTTTACACGCACATGAACTTTAATGGCATCTTAGTCCGTAGGGTTCAATATTGAGTTGGCCCACCCCTGGCAGCTATAACAGCTTCAACTCTTCTGGGAAGGCTGTCCACACGGTTTAGCAGTGTGTCTATGGGAATGTTTGATCATTCTTCCAGAAGTGCATTTGTGATGTCAGGCACTGATGTTGGACGAGAAGGCTTGGCTCACAGTCTCCGCTTTAATTCATCCCAAAGGTGTTCTGTCGGGTTGAGATTAGGACTCTATGCAGGCCAGTCAAGTTCCTCCACTTCAAACTTGCCCATCCATGGGCACGTGGAAGGGGGGATTGGGGTATTTACAAAAGGCAAATCCACTGTGCACTACAAGTGCATTGCATTGCAAGTGCACATGGAAGTGCCATCGCTGTAGATATGAGCGGGACATGCAAGAAAAATTAAAAACAGCATTTTTGCTTGCACATAATTGGATGATATAAGTCAGCAGGGCTTCCCCTCATTTCAGATGTTCCCCCCAGATCTACAGCGACTGCACTTTCAAGTGCACTTCCAAGGGCACTTGCAGCGCACTTGTAGTGCACAGTGGATTTGCCTTTAATAAATCTTTTATGGAGTTGAGTTTAGGAGCTTTGGAAAGAAAACACCAAAAGCTCCTAAACTCAGGTTTAGGAGCTTTAGTGTACATAAAGCCTAAGCATGAGTGCATATCAATCCCAGTGTTGTCGGCACAGTCATTCGCTGGGAAGATCAGTGTGCTGTTCTTTGTCTGCCTCATGCTGACACACCCCCATAAGATGAGGGTTCCCATATACTTGAATGCCATAACAAGTGTAATCGCTGGTCAATGTTTTGGCTTTCCAAGGTCTGACAATGATTTCTGTAGCGATGCTGCTGTTTCCATATCTCCTGAGATTAGGTGTAAAATAGTAGAAGGCAATGTTTCTTTTTTGCATGACCAGTTCCTGCTGCCCACTCTTTATGAACAGGAGATTAGTCGCAGAACAGCCCTGATGTAGTCATGCTTGCAGCTATCATGCTGCTACGTAATCCTGGTCTTGGGGTGGTGGAACGGGTCTCTACCAGTGACTACTCCTTTCCCAGCCTCCAGTTTTAGATTGACTGTCTATTCTAATTAGTCATCAATAGGGACAAGCACAGGTGATGGGGAAAAAAAACTATGCATTAAGATAAAAAGCCTTCTGTGGGCAGCAGCCCCCCTAATACTTACCTGAGCCCCATCTCGATCCAGCGATGAGACTTGGCTGCCTGGGACTCTCCCTCCTCATTGGCTGGAACAGCAGTAAAGCGCTATTGGCGCCTGCTGCTGTCAATAAAAGTCAGTGGACCAATGAGGAGAGGGGGCGGGGCAGGGCAGGGCCGCGGTTCCATGTCTGAATAGACACAGAGAGCTGCTGCTTGGCTCCGGTGCCCCCATAGAAGCTGCTTGCTGTGGGGGCACTTAACAGGAGGGAGGGGGCAGGAGCACCGGCAAGGGACCCGAAAAGAGGAGGATCGGGCTGCTTTGTGCAAAACCAATTGCACAGAGCAGGTAAGTATAACATGTTTGTTATTTTTAACAAAAAAAAACTTAGTTAGACTTACCGGTGACTGTATTTCTATAAGCCTTTCAGGACAGCACCTTGGAGAGAGCGTATCTCCGCCTCTGAACAGGAAACACTGCGTAACAACGCCCCTTTAAAATCAGCTGCTTCCAGCATGCCATCAGTTGTTACTGAGAAGTCCTCCGACATGCTGGAAGATATAAACAGACAATTACCGAACTCAACGGTTATAAACTTTACATAATAACCTAGGGAGGGAAATAGGCTGCCGTCCTAAAAGGCTAGTAGAAATACTGTCACCACTAAGTCTAACTAAGGTTTTCTCCCTTCGCCTTTCAGGACAGCACCTTGGAGATAGCCGAGAACTTACTTCAGGGTGGGACCACTGCTTGTAAAACCTTCCTGCCAAAGCACTGGTCTGAGGCTGACAGCAGATCCAACCTGTAGTACCTTATAAGGTTGAAAAACTGGACCACGTAGCAGCCTTGCATATCTGCTCTGGTGATGCCCCGGCCCTCTCTGCCCATGAAGCCGCCACTGACCGTGTAGAGTGAGGCAAAATACCCTCTGGAGGTTCTAAACCTAAGGACAGGTATGTTTCTTTAATAGCCTGTTTTAACCACCTTCCTAAGGTACTTTTGGAAGCTTTATCCCCTTTGTGACTTCCTTCTATTAGGACAAAAAGAGAAGATGTCTTTCTGAGATTCTTTGTTACTTCCAAATACTTTAGGAGGCACCTTCTGATGTCCAGAGTATGGAAGGCTTCTTCTCCTGGCCCAGAGGGCATGGGACAGAAAGTAGGAAGTATGATCTCCTGTGTGCAAGACACCATAAGGTAGGAAGGCAGGATCTGTCCTCAGCACTATCCTGTCCAGGAGACATCTCATAAGGGGCTCCTTGAGTGATAATGCCTATATTCCACTGATTCTACGTGCAGACGTCATTGCAACCAGGAGAATTGTTTTAGGGGCCGGAATCTTAAAGATATCTCTTCTAGTGGTTCAAAAGGTGAATTAGTATGTCCCTGAAGAACCAAAGATAAATCCCACTTGGGACTAATAGGAGGCCTAGGCCTAATTTTTGCCATAGCCTTAAAAAATCTGACTATCAAGGGTTCCCTTGACAGGGTTTTTTTCCAAAAAAACTGATAATGCAGCTACCTGCGTCTTGAGAGTACTTGCTGCTAAACCTTTCTCCATTCCTTCCTGTAGAAATTCTAAAATTAAATAGTGCTAACGAAATTAAAGTTCTTGCTGGAACACCAGGAATTGTAACACTTCCAGAAGTAAATGGCCTTCTTCATACTTGCTAGAAGGGTGTTGATAAGTTTTTCTGATAGCCCCCTTTTCCTTAAAATTTCTTCTTCAGAAACCAGGCGGTTAGATTGAGGTACGCTGGATCTGGATGGAGCATCTGACCCTGACCCAGAAGGTCCTCCCTGATTGGTAATCTCCAGGGAGGTTTTGTTGAGAGATTCAATAGGGTTGAGAACCAGGGTCTCTTTGGCCAATATGGAACAATTAGGATCAGATCTGTGGTCTCTGTTCTGAATTTTGCCAACACTTTTGGTATTAGCTGAAACGGGGGGGGGGGGAGCGTAAGATGGGGTAAGTCCCATTTGTGAGCTAATGCGTCCACTCCCAATGCCCAATCCTGTCTCTGGAGAGAGAAGGCTGATGTTTTTGCATTCATTTGGTTTGCAAAGAGGCTCACCTGAGGAAGGCCCCAACTCTCTGGGATCGCCTTGAATAACTCTTGACTTAAGGACCATTCCACCTCCCTTAATTCCCTTCTGCTGAGAAGGTCTGCTAAGGTGTTTTCCGTGCCTTCCAGATAGACTGCGGACAGTGAGGCCAAATTGTCCTCTGCCCAACTCAGTATTTGATGAGCTAGTTCCATCAGGGTCTTGCTCCTTGTGCCCCCCAGCTTTGTTAGGTATAATACTGCCGTCATGTTGTCCGACAACACCTGGACATGCTGTTCTTTTAGGGCCTGCTGGAAGAATAGGAGGCTTAGATTGGCAGCCTTTAATTTCCTCCAATTTGAGGACCTTCTTGCCTCTGGCTTGGACCAAACTCCCTGTGTTGTCTGCTCTTTGAGGTGAGCACCCCACCCCCATGTGCTCGTATCTGTCGTTACTCTTCTCGTTACTGGAAAAGTCCATGGGAGTCCTTTTGAGATGTTCCTTTGTTCTCTCCACCACCAAAGTGAACTTTTCCTATTTTGAACTTCTTTTCCAGGGGTTCCCGGTGTGTCCAATTCAGTGGAATGTCTGCCTGCAGATGTCGAGCATGTAGCCTGGCCCACTGCACTGAAGGGATTGCTGCGGTTAACAGACCTAAAACTGACATGCAGTGGCGGAATTACCGGGGTCGCAACAGTCGCAGTTGCGACAGGGCCCGGCATTCCGCCACTGTGGGGGGGGCCCAGCGGGGTTGCTCTTCACACATGCTCTGAGTGGAGATCGTGTGTAATGTTCTACTTGTCTGTCCGTCCTCTCTGGCACAGATGAGAGAGGACACACAGCTGATCTCACGGCTCCCCCTTCTCCCCCCTCCCCTCTCCTGTGTGCTCCGTGGGCAGTCAAGTGTGAAGCTAAGGAGCTTACATTTCCCGCGGAGCACACAGGAGAGGGGAGGGGGGAGAAGGGGGAGCCGTGAGATCAGCTGTGTGTCCTCTCTCATCTGTGCCAGAGAGGACCGACAAATAGAACATTAATGCCACCGGAGTCTCTCTGTGCTATTGTTCTATGACACACGATCACCTCTCAGAGCCGTGCTGTCCGGCACTGATGGAATCTAATAGCATTCACTGATGAGCACTAATAGAAGCCACAGATGAGCACTTATAGAAGGCACTGATGAGCACTGATAGAAGGCACTGATGAGCACTGATAGAAGGCACTGATGGCACTGATAGAAGGCACTGATGGGCACTGATAAAAGGCACTGATGGGCACTGATGAGCACTGATAGACGGCACTGATGAGCACTGATAGAAGGCACTGATGGGCACTGATAGAAGGCACTGATAGAAGGTACTGATGAGCACTGATAGATGGCACTGATGAGCACTGATAGAAGGCACTGATGAGCACTGATAGAAGGCACTGATGGGCACTGATAGAAGGCACTGATGAGCACTGATAGAGGGCACTGATGGGCACTGATAGACGGCACTGATGAGCACTGATAGAAGGCACTGATGAGCACTGGTAGACGGCACTGATCAGCACTGATAGAAGGCACTGATGAGCACTGATAGAAGGCACTGATGGGCACTGATAGAAGGTACTGATGAGCACTGATAGACGGCACTGATGAGCACTGATAGAAGGCACTGATGAGCACTGATAGAAGGCACTGATGGGCACTGATAGAAGGCACTGATAGAAGGCACTGATGAGCACTGATAGACGGCACTGATGAGCACTGATAGAAGGCACTGATGAGCACTGATAGAAGGCACTGATGAGCACTGATAGAAGGCACTGATGGGCACTGATAGAAGGCACTGATAGAAGGCACTGATGAGCACTGATAGACGGCACTGATGAGCACTGATAGAAGGCACTGATGAGCACTGATAGAAGGCACTGATGGGCACTGATAGAAGGCACTGATAGAAGGCACTGATGAGCACTGATAGAAGGCACTGATGGGCACTGATAGAAGGCACTGATAGAAGGTACTGATGAGCACTGATAGACGGCACTGATGAGCACTGATAGAAGGCACTGATGGGCACTGATAGAAGGTACTGGTGAGCACTGATAGAAGGTACTGATGAGCACTGATAGAAGGCACTGATGAGCCCTGATAGAAGGCACTGATGGGCACTGATAGAAGGCACTGATGGGCACTGATGAGCACCGATAGAAGGCACTGATGAGCACAGATAGACGGCACTGATGAGCACTGATAGAAGGCACTGATGGGCACTGATAGAAGGCACTGATGAGCACTGATAGAGGGCACTGATGAGCACTGATAGAAGGCACTGATGAACACTAATAGCAGGCACTAATGAGCGCTGATAGAAGGCACTGATGAGCACTGATAGAAGGCACTGATTGGCACTGATGAGCACTGATAGACGGCACTGATGAGCACTGATAGAAGGCACTGATGGGCACTGATAGAAGGCACTGATGAGCACTGATAGACGGTACTGATGAGCACTGATAGAAGGCACTGATAGAAGGCACTGATGAGCACTGATAGACGGCACTGATGAGCACTGATAGAAGGCACTGATTGGCACTGATGAGCACTGATAGACGGCACTGATGAGCACTGATAGAAGGCACTGATGGGCACTGATAGAAGGCACTGATGAGCACTGATAGACGGTACTGATGAGCACTGATAGAGGGCACTGATAGAAGGCACTGATGAGCACTGATAGACGGCACTGATCAGCACTGATAGAAGGCACTGATGAGCACTGATAGAAGGCACTGATGGGCACTGATAGAAGGTACTGATGAGCACTGATAGACGGCACTGATGAGCACTGATAGAAGGCACTGATGAGCACTGATAGAAGGCACTGATGGGCACTGATAGAAGGCACTGATAGAAGGCACTGATGAGCACTGATAGACGGCACTGATGAGCACTGATAGAAGGCACTGATGAGCACTGATAGAAGGCACTGATGAGCACTGATAGAAGGCACTGATGGGCACTGATAGAAGGTACTGATGAGCACTGATAGACGGCACTGATGAGCACTGATAGAAGGCACTGATGGGCACTGATAGAAGGCACTGATAGAAGGTACTGGTGAGCACTGATAGAAGGTACTGATGAGCACTGATAGAAGGCACTGATGAGCCCTGATAGAAGGCACTGATGGGCACTGATAGAAGGCACTGATGGGCACTGGTGAGCACCGATAGAAGGCACTGATGAGCACAGATAGACGGCACTGATGAGCACTGATAGAAGGCACTGATGGGCACTGATAGAAGGCACTGATGAGCACTGATAGAGGGCACTGATGAGCACCGATAGAAGGCACTGATGAACACTAATAGCAGGCACTGATGAGCGCTGATAGAAGGCACTGATGAGCACTGATAGAAGGCACTGATTGGCACTGATGAGCACTGATAGACGGCACTGATGAGCACTGATAGAAGGCACTGATGGGCACTGATAGACGGTACTGATGAGCACTGATAGAAGGCACTGATAGAAGGCACTGATGAGCACTGATAGACGGCACTGATGAGCACTGATAGAAGGCACTGATGAGCACTGATAGAAGGCACTGATTGGCACTGGTGAGCACCGATAGAAGGCACTGATGAGCACAGATAGACGGCACTGATGAGCACTGATAGAAGGCACTGATGGGCACTGATAGAAGGCACTGATGAGCACTGATAGAGGGCACTGATGAGCACCGATAGAAGGCACTGATGAACACTAATAGCAGGCACTGATGAGCGCTGATAGAAGGCACTGATGAGCACTGATAGAAGGCACTGATTGGCACTGATGAGCACTGATAGACGGCACTGATGAGCACTGATAGAAGGCACTGATGAGCACTGATAGACGGTACTGATGAGCACTGATAGAAGGCACTGATAGAAGGCACTGATGAGCACTGATAGACGGCACTGATGAGCACTGATAGAAGGCACTGATTGGCACTGATGAGCACTGATAGACGGCACTGATGAGCACTGATAGAAGGCACTGATGGGCACTGATAGAAGGCACTGATGAGCACTGATAGACGGTACTGATGAGCACTGATAGAAGGCACTGATAGAAGGCACTGATGAGCACTGATAGACGGCACTGATAGACGGCACTGATAGAAGGCACTGATAGAAGGCACTGATGGACACTGATAAAAGGCACTGATGAGCACTGATAGGAGGCATTTATGGGCACTGATAGGAGGCACTGATGGGCACTGATAGGAGGCACTGATGAGCACTGATAGGAGGCACTGATGAGCACTGATAGGAGGCACTGATAGGCAGCACTGATAGGAGGCACTAATGTGCACTGATAGGTGGCATTGATAGGTGGTACTGATGGGCACTTACGAATACTGATAGGCAGAACTCAGGCAGTATTGATGGGCTTTGATGGGCAGAATTGAAGAGTACTGATAGGTGGCACTGATGGACACTGTTAGGCGGCATTAATGAGCACTGATAGGTGGTACTGATAGGCAGAATTGATGGGCACTAATAGGCGGCATTAATGAGCACTGATAGGTAACACATGGAGGTGGAAGTGATGGGCACTGATAGGCAGCACTGATGGGCACTGATAGATGGCAATGATGATTGGGGCACTGATTATCAGTGTAAACAATTTACTGACATTCTTGACAGTTAATGGCAGTCCTTTCCTCACACAGACACAGCGTGTGAGGAAAGGGCTGTGGATAACCGGCAAGTCTGTTTACATGTGATCAGCTGATCACATGGTAAAGGGCCGATGTGATTGCGCTGGATGAACGTCCCAGGGGGCATGCAGGAAGCACGGTTTTGGGAAGATGTCCATGGACACTCTCCCAAAATTGGAAGCCCGGGGCTCGGATGGAAGGGGGGCCCATCATGGTTTCTTGCACCGTGGCCCTGAAGGTTCTAGTTACGCCTCTGCTGACATGGCTTCCCTTACTGAAACCTCCATGTTGGTTTGAAGTGTTCTTAGAGCCAACTGCATTTTTTCTACCTTCTCCCGTGGGAGGAAGATTCTTTGTTCTACTGAATCTATTTTGTATCTCAGAAACCTCACTTGATGGTATCAGATTTGATTTCTGGAGATTCAGAAGCCAACCTAAGCTGTTTAGATGTCCCTAGGCTACTTGCAAATTCACCACTACCTGATCATTTGTTTCTGTGAATAGAAGTAGATCGTCCAGATATGGTACTATGGAGATCCCCCTCAGTCTCAGGGACCCCAGAGCCTCTGCCATCACTTTCGTGAACACTCTGGGAGAGGAGAAAAGGCCAAAGAACAGCACCCTGAACTGAACCTGCACAAACCCCCCCCTCAAATTGACTGCTAGTTGCAGGAACTTCTGCAATGTAGCTGCAATTGGTATATGGAGATAAATGTAACAGTGTGGGGCGAGTACATTTTTCACAGAGAAAATCGTGTCAATCCGGAACCTTTTGTACTTTGTAGATTGGTTCAGAATCTTCAGGTTGAGAATCAGGCGAAATTTCCCCGATTTTTTTTGATCAAGAAAATGTGGAAGTAAAACCCCTCCCTTCTTGGTCCTTCGGAACTTGAGAAATAACAACCTGTTGCATCAGTTTTCTTAGTCAACGCCGGGGCTTTTTCCTGATTCCTTGGATAATTTGTAATGTAAAACCGACTTGGGGGTGTCTGAGAATTCTAGCTGATATCCTTGACTGATTAAATTCAGAACAAACAGGCATTTTGTTGCTTTTTCCCAACCTGGCAGGAAAGCCTGCAACCTCCCGTCTACTGGTAGATGGTCGTCATTTATTTTTTGAGGTTTGCTCAGGGGGTCTAAAGGGGTCTCCTATGACCCTCCCCTTTTGAGGATTCCAGGGTCTTTTCTGGTTCTGGTCTTTTTCTTTATGGGCTTGCTGAAAAGGATAAAAATTCTTTCTTTGCTGCACCACTTTCTTTTTCTGCGCAAAAGCTTTCTTCTTGTCCGCCGTTCTATCAAGGGCGGTTTCTAATTCTGGTCCAAACATCAGATCTTCTGTAAAGGGAATTCCGCACAACTTTACCTTCGAAGCGGAGTCCCCTGATCAGGTCTTAAGCCAAAGAGCCCCCCTAGCTTAATTAACTAGGGCTGAAGACCAGGCCGACATTCTAATGGATTTGACCACTCTTAAAGGGGTAGGGAAGGACTCTAGCAGATCTTTCCTAGAGGTGCCTGCTACCACATGGCCTTTAAGTTGTTCCAACCAGCTTTCCTTGTTTCTGGCAACTACTGTAGTGGCCATCGCCGGCTTAAGGTTAGATAAGGACGAGTCCCAGGCTTTCTTTAAAAGTGCATCTGCTCTTTTGTCCATGGCGTCTTTGAGTATGCCCATGTCCTCAAATGCTAGATCAGTCCATCTAGACACTTGGAAAAAGGCAGCATCAATTTTAGGTCTTTTATTCCATACCAACGCTTCATCCTCCTCAAAAGGAAACCTCCTTTTGAGGGCTCTAGAAAAAACTGTCCTTTTTCTGGATCCTTCCATTCCTACTTAATTGTATCGGTCAGAACTTTATGGAGAGAAAAAACTCTATGTTTTGTCTCCTCTAGCCCCTGGTACATTTTGTCATGTAATGAAAGCTAGGCTTTCTCTTCTTGAATTTCCAAAGTGGTATAGACCATTTTTAGTAAGTCATCCACTTCTTCCAGCGTTAGTTTGTATCTAGACGTTCATATCTCCTCTTCCCCCTCATCTTCCTCAGAGTCAATTGTTGAGGGGGGAATACTCCCTTTCTCTTCCTCTGATTCACTTTTAATTAGTCTTGAAGTGGTAGGAGGAAGACTGGACTGGGAGCTCTGTTCCTGGCTGGAACTCTGGCCCTGTTTTTTCATAAGGGACCGTACTGTCCCTAGGGTCTCTGCTAATTCCTTTCTCACTGAGGAAAAGAGCTCCTTACACTCCTGTGTGCACTCTTGCCTTACTAAACTGGCAATGCAAGATCTGCAAAGCGGTTTGGGCCATGAGTCCCTTAATGGGTTTTTGCATGAAGGGCATTTTCTTCCTGCAGTTCTCTCTGTTTTGGCGGCGGCTTTCTGTAAGACAGAGACAACCCCCATTCTATTAGGGTGAGATACTACTACAATAAAGAGACAAGAAACACAGTGCCCAAAGCATACTCCCCACCGTACCCGAGTCTCCCTCCATGCTGAACTGCTAATGGAACATGTCATCCTAGCATGCAGGCTCTACTATCACATCAAACAAAACAACCACCCAGTGAAGAAAGGAAAGAGGTGCCTCTGCACCTCTCCTACCTGGGCCTACCTGGGCCTGGCTGGGAACCTGGGCGCCTGCATCCGCCATTGCTGCCGACGACTCTGTCTCCTCCATTCCGAGCACCGCAGCAGCTGCCTGTGTGTTCTTTAAATGCAGCTCCTCTGTCCTCAATTGCTCAGGAGCAGAAGGAAGTCCCAGCCAGATGACCCGCCCTTTCCTCCTGCGTTCCAGCAGCCAGAACCAAGTGCTGCTACGCCCCGCCAGAAGTCTCCGCCCCCTGGAATGACGTCACCCGCCATCTGTGACTTGGCGCCGACATACCGAGACTTGGCATAGACGCTCCATATGCGCAGACCCACAGCCCCCCGAGCACCCGGGGCGGATGACCACCAGCGGATCCTTACTCCTGTGAGCCGGCGAAGGAACGGGCACCGAAGCAACCCCACTCTCGTGCGGGAGGGAGCTGGGCTGGTCTGATACAGAAACAACAAAGGTACTGCCAAAAACCCCCTCCTTGGAGAGAGCGCAGCCCTTCTTGTTCCTCAGCAGTGCGGAGGAAACACTAAAACTGATGGCTTGGTGGAAGCAGCTGATTTTAAAGGGGCGTTGTCACGCAGTGTTTCCTGTTCAGAGGTGGAGCTACGCTCTCTCCAACGTGCTGTCCTGAAATGCGAAGGGAGAAAAGAAAACAAGACTTTAGTATCACTTTAAGTATCTAAACTATCCAGCATGAACCAAAAATGTATCACCTCTGTGTGTGCTGACCTTTTAATCGTCTTCATCTGGTGCAGGTTCCGTGGGGGTCTGGACGTGTCCCAAGGTCAGACGGGAACAGAGTCTGTGTATACCGTGTTCCGGGGTCATGAGATCATGTTCCACGTGTCAACAAAACTTCCGTACACCCCGGGGGACACGCAGCAGGTCAGTGTAGTTTGTAACATTGTTTCGGAATGAATGCCACATAATACAGTGAGTATTATCCATTACCCTGTTTCCCCAAAAATAAGACCTAGCGTGATTGTCGGTGATGGCAAATAAGCCCTACCCCCCAAATAAGCCCTAGTTAAAGTCCTTGTAGGTCTTATTTTCAGGGTAGGGCTTATTTTTGGGGAAACAGGGTAGGCTTATTTGGGGGGTAGGGCTTATATTGCAGCCATCACTGACAATCACGCTAGGTCTTATTTTTGGGTAAACAGGGTAGTAGTGTTGTAGGTAAAGGTCTAGCAGAAGCCACTACAAGGCCAATTTCACAAGAAGCAAGAAGGCCCATTTTTGTAGGTCCACTAGGACAGGGAGCCATTAGGAAATTCATGATTTTGCCAAAATAATCCAGCTACATTTGCTACAGATTTATAAAGCCTGGGCTGGTTATTATTTTGCTTAAGGGAATAGCAGAGATTAAAGAGGAACTGCAGTTTGCTCACATAATTTGTATTAAAAACATCTTTGCCATTCTGAAGCTTCCCTCCAACCACTTTGCATGTTATTTTATATATACTGTGATTCTGTACTTGCCAAATATGCTGCAGAAATCTCCCGCTACTAAGTCTGGCTGCAGCCATTTTAACTGTGGGCAACTGAAGCTGCTGCCTGTTCACATCCTGGGTTTACACAGACACACAGAGGCACACCTCAAGCTCTGCAGCTTTCATTGGCCCTCTTATGACTCATCCCCACCTCCCTTTCTAGCAAACTCTCACGGGAGTGAGAGAGAGAGCTGTGCATGATGTCATAAGCCTAGGCTTTTTACCAGACAAGAAACAGAAAGTGGGCTATATAAGGTATTTATTGGCAGAAAAAAAAAAATTTACTATCCAAAGTTAAAACAACAAGGGCAGAAGATTTAATAGATGAAAAGTTGAAAAAATAACCTGAAGAGACGCTTTAACAACACTAATTATTTTTTGTTAAGTCCAGGTTTTTGAGTCACGGAATGGAATTACATCAATGCTGTTATTTGCCACTGTAACGCTACCCCAGTATCAGCTGCTAGATTTTGGGTCCCCCGATTTCTGCATGGCCAGGCAACACACATTTTTGACTCTCATTCAGAGACAAGGAAACAGTCCAAGAACTTGTTTTGTTTTTTTTATTGGGGAAAACAACTTGGATAGGGTATGGGATGCCCAATTGGACTTGATGAGCAATGATGAGGACAACTGTCACAGACTTGGGGCTGCAGGAGGACCATTGCTCAGAGAACTCTGTGTTTTCAAGTTATTCAAAAGGGCTGGTCACTAATTTACTTTTGGCTTCCTTCCCATGAATAATATATTCCTATGGGGGAGCCGGACTGTCTAAGGTGGCCATTGTCTGTGATAATGGGAGAAGCCCCTATCTGATTGTTTTCTGTATAAATTCAGTGTGTTTCTCTAATAAAGGGAGTCCCAAAGCAAAAGAAAAGAAGAAAAATGAGCGCAGGGACAGCATGGCAGGGTGGATAGTAGGACAGCTGGGTAAGGGTAAAAAATTGGTAGGGCAGTTAGGTGTCCAGAGTCCGTCACAACAACTTCCTTCTCTATGTAATCCAGAATATGAACATATACTTGACTATATTCCCTCCGGAACAGCAACAGTTTCTGTGAACTTGACAAGGAAATCCCCTTTTAGCAAAGTTCCGACTTTCAGGAGCTCTATGTTCCCTTTCTTGAAAATACCAGCCCACCTGGCTGCTTAGAGAGATGTCCCAGGGCAAGGGATTGGGCCACAGCTCGCTAGCACAGATCCAGAAAAGCTTGCTCGATATTACATCCGGCAACTTTAAACCTTCAGCCCTGGGGATGTAGAGGCACCCACACTGTCCCTGGAAATCCTGCTGTTCAGAAAAGACAACTGTTCAGGCTACCTGCTGTACAGGTCCTTCTCCACAAGCCAGGGTGTCTGCCAACCGAAGCCATGGGATAGTAGGGATACCTCTGTACTTCTTCCTCTCTGTCTGGAGGCAGAGGCCCCATCAACCCAGGGTCCCCTCCCAGGCTTGACACAGCTTCCTCTTTCAGCTCCCAGCTTGAAGGCAGAGACCCCCCTAAACCCGGGGTCCCCTCCCAGTCCACACAACACAACTTTCTCACTCCATCTACCACCGGCCTCCCCTGCTGGCCAGGTTCCACCATATTTAAGAGCTGATCCAGCCAACCTGCCAGGGCCTTCTGCCTGGGGATTGGCCATGCTCCTAGAACCAGGGGGAAGGTACCAGGGGCCTGCCCTGTAGAACCATCCGGCCTGACCTAGAGTAACCCAAAACAATTAGAGACACACACAACTACCATGAGTCGCAAATTTACCTAGACTGGCCTAACCCTAGAGGGTGCTACACCACCTTGCAGCAACTGGAAGAAGTAGAGAAAAGAAGGGTAAAAAGAATTACGTTTGTCAGCTCTCTGCTCACTGGACAGACATGATAATGAATTACTTAAAGTAATGCCCTGTACACACGAGTGGATTTTCCGTCGGAAAAAACTTGGATGGTTTTTCCGATGGAATTCCGCTCAAGCTTGCCTTGCATACACACGATCACACAAAAGTTCTCTGAACTTTCGACTGTCAAGAACGCGGTGACGTACAACACTATGACGAGTCGAGAAAATGAAGTTCAATGCTTCCAAGCATGCGTTGAATTGTTTCCGAGCATGCGTAGGAATTTTGCGCGTCGGAATTTGTACAGACGATCGCATTTTCGGATAGGAACTTTTTCCGACCGAAAAATTGAGAACCTGCACTCAATCTTTTGCTGGCTGGAATTCGGCCAGCAAAAGACCGATGGAGCATACACACGGTCGCATTTTCCAAACAAAAGCTCTCATCGGTCTTTTGCTGGCCGAATTTCTGATCGTGTGTACGGCATTTTGGGCATTTACGGCATAAGAGGGATTAGAACCCCTGTCAGATTTTTAATGCTGTCTGTGCTGTCTATGCCCTCTATAGTTGTCCTGTTTAAAATTATCATTAAAAGTGAAAGTAAAAGAAAATTCAAAATGTTGGGTTGTCCCTAGAAAAGTAATAGAGGGGAAATCTTCCAATGGGGATACTAATTCTGGTGATCTGGGGGTTCCCATGGAATTCCCTAAATTTGCAGATATTTCCTCTCACTTCCTGTTTGACTATGGGACAGGAAGTAAAGGGAAATCTCCCCAATCGGACACAGATGGCAACAAAAAAATCTGACAAGGGTCATAACCCTCCTTTTCTCTATCCAAAATGAAAAGAAAAAAGTTTTCCCTATAGTTCTACTTTAAAGTATATCTAAAGCCAAAATGAGTGTTCCTGTTTCAGACAGAGTAGGGAATGGTTAAAGCCCTGTCAGTTATTCTCTGATCTATAGGAGAGATTTCTGCCCTACACACAAAACAGGAAGTGAGTGAAAATCTTTCCAAAGCTAGGAAAGTACCCTCTTGCCTGGAGTTTTGCACTTGTTTTAAATGTAACATTGCCACCAGTAGGTGGGCCCAGATGTGAACATCTTCTGTCTTGGTAACACCTCAGAATTGTGGGCAGGGGAGGGTCAGAAAGGGATTATTAGATTCTGCTCCTCTCAATTACAATTGTCCTTCCAGTTGCAGAGAAAACGTCATATTGGGAATGATATCGTCTCATTGGTGTACCAGGATGATGGCTCGGTTTTCTCATCGGATATGATAACGTCCCATTTCCTGCATTGCTTCATTGTCGTCCAGTCCTGCAGAAGTCACAGCGGTAATACTCTGTACAAGGTGAGACCTTTTTCTGTAACTTTAAGAGGATGAAGGCATCTATAGAGCTTTCTTCTGCATTTTTTAAGGCTAATTTGCAATTTTGTAAATAAATAAATAAAAAATATTAAAAAAGGGCAACGGTTGACATGCAAGGCTGCTGTTTGAAATCATGGAGCCCTCTACAGTCTACCTAACAGACCCCCACCCTGAAAATAGCAAAACAAAATTTGCTATAAATACACTAAAATCATTATTAGCAGACACAAACACAACATAACTTACAAAATTACTGTGAAATCTAAAATATTAAACTGTATTAAGTGGGGATGCAGAAACATATCCATATAAAGCAATTAAAAAAACTTATGAAAAAAAAATATTGAAATGATTAACCACTTCAGCCCCGGAAGATTTGGCTGCTCAATGGCCAGGCCATTTTTTGGGTCGCTTTAGCTGACAATTGCGTGGTCGTGCAACGCTGTACCCAAACAAAATTGACGTCCTTTTTTCCCCACAAATAGAGCTTTCTTTTGGTGGTATTTGATCGCCCCTGCGGTTTTTATTTTTTGCGCTATAAACAAAAGAAGAGCGACAATTTTGAAAAAAACACTATCTTTTACTTTTTGCTATAATAAATAGCTCACATTTTTTATCAAAAAAACTAAATTTTTTCCTCAGTTTAGGCTGATATGTATTCTTCTACATATTTTTGGTAAAAAAAAAAAAAAAAATCACAATAAGCGTATATTGATTGGTTTGCACAAAAGTTATAGCGTTTACAAAATAGGGGATAGATTTATGGCATTTTTATTATTTTTTTTTTACTAGTAATGGCAGCGATCTGCGATTTTTATCGGGACTGCGATGTTGCGGAGGACAAATTGAACACTTTTGACACATTTATGGGACTATTGACAACTATACAGCGCGCGCGTGCCCCTAGTGGCCAAAAGGCCAAGCGACGCAAGGTAACGTCGCTTCGTCCAGCCCTGCCATTCATTCCATGCGGCAGCTGGTCGGCAAGCGGTTAAGGACCGCTTCACAACATTAAGGTGCAGAGTGTAACTGTTTTTTGTGCATTTCCGTGTGGCGAGTTTTGCACAGCCCATCCATTTTAATTGGCTGCCAAACATGCAGGAATGCACAGAAAGTAATGGATTTTTTTAAAGTGTGATGCAACAAACTGCTTGGTACTGCGGTACCATGTGTTTTGGTGGCTGTAAACGCACCTGCAATTTCAAGATGTGTGGGGGTGCCACTAAAAATTAATGGCACCTGTGCGCGTCTGCAGAGGTAAGGGAAAGGGACTGAGGAAATGGGACTGGAGTTGTGGATGCAACTGGACCAGCGATGAGATTCAATTAGGAATATATAACGTATATGACGTATAAATGTCACTGGCAGGGAAGGGGTTAACACTAGGGGGCCATCAAAGGGTTACTGTGTTCCCTAGGTGTGTTCTAACTGTAGGGGGATGGGACTGTCTAGGAGGAGAAAGAGATCGGTGTTCATACATAGTATGAACACACAATCTGTTTCTACTCCTCTGAAAGAACTGGGATCTGTGTGTTTACACACACAGATCCTGGTTCTCGCTCTGTCAAGAGCGATCGCGGGAGCCCAGCGGTCATCGCGCCCGTCAGGCACTCGCATCAGCTCCAGGCACACGCTGCGGGTGCAAGCGCGCGCCTCGGGCTGCGGACGCGCGCCCTTAGTGGCCAAATGGTGGAGCTACATAAAGTGAACTGCGGCGGCTGGTCGGCAAGCGGTTAAGGTCTGCTTCACAACATTAAGGTGCAGAGTGTAACTATTTTTTGTGCATTTCCGTGTGGCGAGTTTTGCACAGCCCATCCATTTCAATGGGCTGCCAAACATGCAGGAATGCACAGAAAGTACTGGATTTTTTTAAAGTGTGATGCAACAAACTGCTTGGTACTGCGGTACCATGTGTTTTGGTGTCTGTAAACGCAACTGCGATTTCTCTGTGTGTGGGGGTGCCACTAAGAGTTAATGGCACCTGTGCGCGTCTGCAGAGGTAGGGGAAAGGAACTGAGGGAATGGGACTGGAGTTGTGGATGCAAGTGGACCAGCGATGAGATTCAATTAGGAATCTTATAATGATGGATACTAAATCTAAGCTAAAGGTCAGTAATCTCCAAACTGCGACCCCGAATGCCGGATGTGGCCCTTTGCTTGATTTTATCAGGCCCTTAGGACACTATTCCTCCCACTGACACCAATGATGGGGCATTCTTTACTTCCATTAATACCAGGGCATTTTCTGTTTCCATCGGCCACAATCTAGGCCCCTCAAAGTTTGAAGGACAGTAAACTGGTCCTTTGTTCAGAAAGTTTGGAGGCTCCTTCTATAAGTGATAGAAAATGGGGCACATTACCCAGATCAGTTAGCAAATTGTTAAAAAGAAGGAGATGAGCAGTGATACTTGGATCTGCAGAGGGAACTGAGTCTGTAAGGTGATGACAGCATAGGAAAAAAAGAAGCATAGTTGCCGGCCCTTTCTTCCATCCTGCCGTAACACCGCTGAAGCCGGCTGTAAAATAGCCTTGGAGTCCCTCGAGTGACCACAGACTTGCTGGAGTTACATGCTTGTTATTATCCTATATTATGTGAGTAACCATTTGGCTAAATATTCTTAATAAATTCCCGTTTACTTGATCTGCTACACTTAGTCTGGTGCACCTTGCTGCTTTTTCATTTGTCTTCCAGAGAACTGCTTCACTCTTAAGGGAGCTGCCACTAGTGTTCCTACATCACTTCATTGGACTCCATGGACTTTGTTTTGTTCTTTAAAATTGATGTAGCACCCTAAGGTTCAGGCAGGGATGCCCCTCACAAATTTACTTGCCAGGAATAGTCACCCTGGTTGACTGTTAGAAATCTATTGATTTCTCCCTGTTTGGCCTTGTTGCACTTTTTTCTTCTACCACTAGGTGGCCGGGTACTTGGTGGTACTAGATATGAGAAGGGCAACGCAAGGTCAGGTTTTGGGTATATGGGGTATCTCAGCCAATGGGCAGGGGTTTTCTTGAATCCCTTGGCCTGCTGGGAGAGCCTATATATTTGGGTGGAGTCAGGTGTTCTGTGCCACCTGGACGGCTGTCTGGGTAGACATGTGTTGTACTGCCCGGGCTGCTAGGTCAGAGATGGGGCCTATCCCGGGCACATCTGGCTGCTAGGCTGTCAGAGGGCCTATCCAGGAGCAAGACAGCAGCGCAGGGTTGGGACTGCAGCTTGCAGTCCAACCAAGAGTGATTATTAATGTCAAACAGGATTTATATAGCGCCAACAGTTTGCGCAGCGCTTTACAAGTTGAGGGCAGACAGTACACTTACAATATAAATCAATACAGGAGGAATCAGAGGGCCCTGCTCGTTAGAGCTTACAATCTAGAGGGGAGGGTCAAGTGGAAACAAAAGGTAATAACTGTGGGGGGTGAGCTGATGGAGGAAATTAAAAAACAGTTGTTAGGTGTGGGTAGGGTAGGCTTCTATGAAGAGAAGAGTTTTCAGGGATCGTCTAAAAGCTAATAGAGTAGGAGATAAGCGGACAAATTGGGGTAGGGCATTCCATAGGAATATTCCCTTATGGGAATAGTCCCATAAGGGACTATCCGCCTAATTACCAGGGACCACAGTGAGTAACTGAAGCAAGTACCGGAGCAGCATTCTCACCAACCAGGGATGGTGAAGAATCTGGAAAACTTCAGTGGGAATCAAGTCATGGACCCAGCCAGCGGAGGTGATGCTTGCAGAGCAGCCTTGTGTGTCAAGCCAGGGACTGAGCAGACCAGCGGGAGTGAAGCTTGAGAGCTATCTAGAGTGCCAAGCTAAGGACCCAGCAGAGAGGCGGGGGTGACGCTTGAGGAAGATACCACCGTGAAGATTGGAGGAGCTCGAGGGATTCAGTGGCAGTGAATCAGTGGGTCTAGTGAGAGACCAGGAGCTCAGTGGGCTGAAAAACTACAAGGAGTGATTGTAGTGAACGTGAAAGAACTGGTACACTTTGTGTTAGGAACGGTTAAAGACTGTTGCCATAGGAGACAGCATTCCTGCACA
The DNA here is from genome assembly GCA_037952925.1 of Lithobates clamitans. NCBI lineage: Eukaryota > Metazoa > Chordata > Amphibia > Anura > Ranidae > Lithobates > Lithobates clamitans. The sequence continues at coordinate 1,489,133 of JBBGZY010000902.1, read as the reverse complement.
TGCAGATGTGGCATCTTGCTGGATACCTTTCCCTGCATGGCTGTCCTCCTATTGAAGTCTCAGAGTCTGCCAATTAATCTTGCAACTACCTAAGGGTGTCCTGGCCCTAACCCTCTGTCTCCCAAAAAGTTTGTTAAGAGAAATAAACTTTCTTTTGCATTTAAGAAGTGTCTGGCGCCCAATAACTTTAACTACTCTGCACCCACCATGCCTCACAACTCACAATATACAGAAGGATGTCAGCTATCCCTGGCCCTGGAGGTTCTCATTAGATCAAAGGAGGCCTGGGACCTTGCTACATTGATAATCCAGGACTTTTATTGCATATACATTTTACACTATTTTAATGCTTTGCTACTTCTCCTTGTCCTTTCAAGGTGTGTCTTTGTTCATACTTTGCGCCATCTCACCCTTTTTGTTTGCAGTGAACTGATGGCTACCAGCCTGGAGGAGTGGAGTGGGAAGCCCAACTACATAAAGAACACTAATGCCCGCCATAGATTGATCGACTTGGGTAGAATCAGCCTTGCCCATACATGGGTCGAATCTCAGCCGGTCCCTGCTGAACTGGCCAAGATTTGATCCATGTATGGGCAGGCTGATTCTACCCAAGTCCATCCATCAATCCACTTGGGTACAACCAGCATGTCAGATTTCCAGCATGCAATTATTGCCAGCGGCTATAGCCCCTAGCAATAATAATTTTGTTCTCCCAGCGGCAATGTCTCCCCCAGCCGGGAGAACACAATAGTTCAGCAGGAGGGATTCCCCCATCAACATTGACTGTTTTGATGGGGGAATCAAGTGATTTTCATTTCTGCAACCCGTGGTTGTAGGAAAGAAAATCACATCATCTATGGCCTGCCTAAGTCACATTGGTGGAAGATAAAAGGCAGTTACAGGAACGGAATGTGGACGATCGGATGTGATTGTATTAGGGAGGTAGAGAAAGGGGGAGAGAGCAGATAAGAATATATAGACTGGGCAGTTGGAATGCGGGGATCGCCAGAGAAGCAGAAAGGAACTGAATGTAGCTTAGCGGCTGCAAATGTGCTTATCAGCTACCCCCACCCCCACCCCCCTCTTGAGCTCATGGGGCCTGGGCCCTGTACAAGGAGGGCTAATGGTTCCACCCGTATCAGTGGCTCTGGGGACATCATGTACCAATGCAAACATTTTTATAAATACTGTTCAGCACAGCAGGGAGAGGGTCTTTTAATGTGACTTAAATGGCAACTTGAAAAATACTCACAGGATAGATTGGGGAATCTCAGAGGTGTGGGAATCACTAGGCCGCAAGATTTTTATCTACCTGTGTGTATCCAGCTAGCTAAATTTGAGTGGTTCTCCCTCCAGTGGTAGCTAGCAGTATTGCAGGCTGTGACAATTGTTTCACAACTGTCTATACCTTCCCAAAGGCTCTCTCCTCGTTCCTTCTCCACCAAACAAGGTTCTCACCCCCAGCTAGTAAGTGAGCATGCGTCCTTGGCAAAGGACTAGTCTGTACGGCATTTAGATTTAGAACTCCGTGGAACACTACAGGCATCAGGCTGAGGCCTGAATTTTTAATATGCAGGCTGAGGTCTGGACCTACAGTGTCCTATGTAGAGGAAATGATATCTGCTCTCCACTAAAAATAGGTCTGCCAGTCTCTGAATGCAACTTCTTGGGACATAGGGGGTAGAGGTTACTGCTCTGACTCATTCACTTGTGTGTGTTAATCTCAGCTTCAGCCATTGAGCTCTATGAACCTCATAGGAATACATAGGAAAAGAAGCCGAACATTCCAACTACTGGTCGTATTTTAAATAAAAAATAATCCAATGCTATATTTTATATTTACCTGACATATAGTGTATATCAGGCAAGTATAAAGTATATATATGTGAAATATAAAATATATCTACCTGGAATAGGAAAACAATTCTGATATTAAATAAAGAAAGAAGATAAGTAAAGATCCTTTTAACCATTTTGGATGACTCTTCTCTAACTAATTTTTATCAGAGCATCTTTAGTTTACAGAAATCTCCTAAATAATATATATTGTCTTCCCAGGTCTCGGTTACAGCTCGGGATGATGTGCCAGGATTCGGACCAGCTCTGTCAAATCCTGCCGTGTTTCAAAAGGTAATTAAGATGCCAATCTTCCCTTTACGGGGGAGGATACCTATATATTTATAGAAGACATATGCTTTGATGATTTGCTGAAAGAATTTAGATTATTCCCAAATACTATTTATCTGAGGTCCATGTCTTCTCTTACATAGCTTCTTCTCTTATATTTGTAGACCCCCCCCAACAACTACCACCACCAGTATGATATTCTTTAGGTGGGTTATTCATCTTGTTTTCTGGCTTGAGCACTGCATTCTGAACAGCAGTGGATTGTGGTAACTGCTGTCTAGCTCAGTGGCTCTGAACAGCCAGGTCACAACCTCCCTCATGCCGGGCCATAGCTTCTATCCTCCATGAATTCTTTGTTCAAACACCAGCCAGTTAGGATCCTGAGAGCATTCCAGAGCCACACCACTTAGAACCCTTAAAGGGTTCATACCCAGCACTGTAGCAGAGTGGAGATAGTGTTCGCAGGATACACCTAGATTCTTCCCCATCACTCACACAGCTCAGTAGCCATTCTAAAGGTGTGTGCTCTGGTAACAAAGGAAAACCTGACAATCTAGATGGCATGTCACTAATAGCAATGAGTTCCAAGAGAACAGGAAGCCAAAGAGCTCTCCTTCTTCCCAATCCTCCTCCTCTTCCAGGCAGCACATTGCTGCCTCATGTGCCTTATGCTTGGGCATGTTAGGTGACATATTGACTGTGCTTGCACATACAAGCTCCTACAGGGAAGCAAAGCCATCAGCAGCTATGGTCAGATACTGTCAGCTTACTGCTGGACCTTCTGAGAATCAGGAATGGTTTTAACCAAACCATTAGGTGCTCATTACTAAAAAAAACAATGTGTGTATTAGGGGATTTAAAAATTTTCTCAGACTCTCAAGCTGGTTTCTGTCCAATGATCAGTACCAGCACTAACACCAGTGATTTTCTGAATTATTTTCCCTGGGGCACACTATTCCATCAACACCATTGATTTGAGGGGCTATTTTTGCCTTGGAGCCACTATTGCACTGACATCAATGATTTGACGGGAGTGTTTTTTTCCCAGGGGGGTGTTAATATTTCAATGACACCAATAATTTGGGCAGTTGTTCTTCGCTGGTAACCAAACCCTACTGACACTGATGACTTTTTCCTGGTGGTCGCTATCCCACTGAGACCATGGATTTGGGGAATTATTCTTCACTGGTGGCTACTACTCCACTGACACCAATAATTAGAAATACTGTTTTTTTCTTTGGGTTACTATCTCAATGATACAATTGATTTAAGGAGTTGTTTTTTACTGGTGGCCACATCCCCACTGACATCAATGAATTGAAGGGGACTTTTTGCTGTTGGTCACTATCCCACTGACACCAATGATTTGGGGAATTATTCTTCACTGGTGGCCATTACCCTACTGATGATTATGAAGTCATTTTTCTGGTGCCCACTATTCTATTGACACCAAATATTTGAGAGATTATTTTCTCCTGGGCTCCATATTAATGCCCACCATTTTTGAATGCGGAGGACAGCAAGCTTAAATATTGTAGGTGTAGGTTTGCCCATGTTATTTAGATAATTTTGTCTTATTAACCATAATAACAAGTTTTTCTTCCCTTCTAGAACCAGCAGTTTCGAGAATTCCTTCTCACCAAATTGATCAATGCTGAGGTCAGCTGCTACAAAGCAGAGAGGTTCTCCAAGCTTCAGGTGAGGGTTATATGTTGGGGCATCTGATGTCTTCTGAATGGTATCTAGATCTGCACTGGACATGAAGGGTAAGGAACCCACTAGATAGAATGACCATGAGGACTTAGCCAATATTGTAGAGGCCAGGGATTAAGTAGAGGGTTCTTCTAGGTCATACCAATTTCCTATAAAATGCCACTATTCCAAATTTTAGGTGGTGGTACGTAGTCTGTAGTCAATAGAAATTTTTGTAATATTCTGCAGTCTACAGAGTGAAATGGGTTGCTCTCAGTGCTATTGTAGATTCACGTTCAGAAGTTTAAGACTGAGGATAAGTTATGCAGACAACTGCAGATGTTAATTCAGTGTTAGGGATCAGGTTCAATATTAAGCTACTGTCAGGGCTTAGGGGCTTAAAGTGTTACTAAACCCAGGACACTGCATTCACTAAATATGGTTTCCCACAAGACACAGAACATGGAAATGCAATTATTTTAGTAAATATAAACTGCTAAATACTTGTCTCATCAGCAGTGTATAGCAGTCTTGTGACTTCTATCAGTGTCTGGTTAAAGCTTGTAGGAGGAGTTTTCTCAATGTCCTGTGAGACTGCAAGACAGAGCCTGACTCCAAAGGCTCTGTCTTATCCGGACTTGTCCAGGGGGACAGTGCAGGAAGGGGAGGTTCTGTGCATACAAGATCAAGCAGCCTTTTTAAACAATGCAGAGGATTAACCCCTTAGGTTCCACAGTGTGTATAACAAGCATGCTTTACTGCATATACAGACTGACTTTACTGTTGTGGGTTTAGTAACACTTTAAGTGATACATTGTACCTATGTCAACGAGCATTCTAGTTGAATGCTGTATACTCTATTCGGATGCATGGAGCATTTGGCATGAAAAGGTTGTTTTTGACCTTATTTTCCTGCATTTCAAATGCACCTCAAGACACTGGAGAGTACAAAATCTGGTGCATCTCTGAATAGAAACCAATCATCAAATCTCAAAAGAATAATCTGAAGTTAGAAGCTGATTGGCTACCATGCACAGCTGCACCAGATTCTGAGCACTCCCGTTTTAGTAAATCAACCCCACTGCACCCAAAGGAAAGCAGTCTCTGAACTGCTTTGTGTTCTGCTCAGTAAGGGTTTGATTTACTAAAGGCAAATAGATTGTGCATTTTGCAAAGTGCAATTGCTCCAGAACTTATTAAATGAGCAGAAGCTCTGCTGACTTCCATCTTCCAATCATGTGCAAGCAAAAATTACGTTTTTTTTATTTTCCTTGCATGTGATTGGGTACACTTTGCAAAGTGAAGCTTTACTTCATTTATTTAAGTTCTGGAGCTAATGCACTTACAGAGGGCAACTGCACTTTGCAAAGTGCACAGTCTATTTGCCTTTAGTAAATCAACCCCTTAGCCAGTAGGGTTTTGTTCTGTGTGTTCCAAATGCAGGTCAACAGGTCAACACAGCAATACAATGCCCATCAAACTGAGCCATTAAGCAAGCAGCCAAGCACTGAAATATAAGCTTAGACTGATTCTATAAAGTACCGTATTTATTGAACCATTTTGAGTCAGAGCCCCTAGGGGTGGGAGCCTAGACTATAGTGATGGTACAACCAGGCTAAGGGCAAGTAGATAGAAGCTGGAAAGGTTGCTGCTTCCAAGTTTGCTTCATATTCCAGTGTCATCTTTCAATAGAACTTTATAGTTCAGGACAGGCACAAAAAAGCCCTGCCTAGGACCTTCCCACTCTGACAGTGGTGTGCAGCTGATCTTTTGCAGTTAAGGTCAAGAAGATATCTTTGCCACCATGTCTGCATATCAACAGTTTTAGTTGCATGTTGCTGTTCTTTGCTATTTTAAATTAAGTTTGTGTCCAGCCAAAAATGTCTTAGTTTTGCATGGAGTAGGGAATGATTAGAACCCCCATCAGGTTTTTCCTGCCACCTGAGTCTCCAGTCTAGAGATTTCTCCTCACTTCCTGTTATGCTGACAGAAAGTGAGTGGAACTCTCAAAGAGCAACATAGGCATGGTAATGATGCGCAATAGCGTGAAACACATTGGGCGGCATTTTGGGTGCTGACATCATGCCACCGCATACAGTCTTTGCGGCGGCCATCTTTGTAAGTGCTGGCCAACCTCTCACATTTTATTTTTGTATATGTATTTACTGGTTGTTTTTAATAAATACTACTCCATGAGACATATGTTTGGCTCCGGTTTGTGAGCATTCACTCCACCCAGTTGAACTGCTTGTCTGTGTCTTGTGGAGAGTGATGTGATACACATAGTCGCTATTACAGTCATTGGTGTGCCACATTAAAATGGACCGTGACCAGAGTGGAGTGCTGCCTGAAATTAAGTACAGTAGCTAATATTATTTATGCAGCCATTATATCCGGTGAGTGCGGAGTGTTGGTGATGGTTAGAGTTGCCACCTCATCCCTTTAAACCCGAACACATATTGATTACACAGGTTCTGTGGCTGATTAAGGTGGTAATTAAACTCACTTGGTGCCTTATCTGCATTAAATAGACCTCAGAACCTGTGTAATTCATATGTGTTCGGGTTTAAAGGGATGAGGTGGCAACCCTAGTGATGGTGGCGATCACAAAGTTATCTACTAATTCACCGATTTTCAGTGAAACATTGGTGCACTTTATTTTTTGAATTTATTTGATTTTTACACTTATTTATATATAGATACAGTATATGTTTTGTGATTAACAATTTTGATTAATTGTATCATTTTTATCATATTTAATTATTTTTCTGGAGTTTTTGATAATTGTACTTTATTCATTCCATATATAAAAATGTTTTTCTTTAGTAGAGTAGGGGAAGGCAAGAACGCACTCCCTGTCTGATAAAAAATATTGTCAGCAGGACAGGAAACGAGGGTAAATCTCTCTAAGAGCCCTTGCACACTGGGGCGGTTTGCAGGCGCTATTGCGCTAATAATAGCGCCTGCAAACCGCCCCGAAAGTGCCGCTGCTTTCATTCCAGTGTGAAAGCCCCGAGGGCTTGCACACTGGAGCGATGCGCTGGCAGGACGGTAAAAAAAGTCCTGCCAGCAGCATCTCCGGAGCGGTGAAGGAGCGGTGTGTATACCGCTCCTTTACCGCTCCTGCCCATTGAAATCAATGGGACGGCGCGGCTATACCGCCGGCAATGCGCCTCTGCAGAGGCGCTTTGCGGTGGTATTTAACCCTTTCTCGGCCGCTAGCGGGGGGTAAAACCGCCCCGCTAGCGGCCGCATACCGACGGTAAAACGCCGCTAATAATATCGGCGTTTTACCGCCGACGCCGCCCCCCGCCCCAGTGTGCAAGGGCACTAAACGAACCTGGAAAAACCATAAAAACCTAACAGGAGTTCTAATCCTCCCCCACTATATCTGAAACTATAAAACAGATTTTTGGCTTGACATACACTTGAAGGGGAATATGTACAAAGGTTTGAATCTGACTTTCACCAAACATTGACTGCAGGTCAGTCTTCCAGGTACAGTACATGTGTGTTCACATTGATTCACCACCAGGAAATGTGTGGTGAAAGTTACATCTACTGCTTTATTAATATGCCTCTAAGTATTGATCTCCAGTTGACTGTAGAGTCATAACTAAAACCTTCATTGTAATAAGTAGTGAATAAGCTAAGGTGGCCTAGCATATATTCAAGTTTAGACAATGGTTGGGAGCAAGTGATGGTGGAAAATGGCCTCGAGCTACCAACAAATGCCCAAATGCCTTGACTCCTTAGGAGCGAACACGCAGCTGCCTCATGGACACTCTGTATGAAGAACTCTTTCTGCACAGTCAGACAGTCCTGGGGACGATGGAGGAGAATCCTGGGGACAAGATGGAAAACCCCTCAAGTGGTTTTTTGGAGAACTTTAAAGTAAGTGTGTGTGTGTGTGTGGGGGGGGGGATCATTCAATGTGAATTTTATGAATTTCCATTTGTGATCTCCTCTCTGGGTTTGGCATACATCAGGGTAGTGGTAGACAATACATTTGCTCCTCCTTGTTCATCAATTTTGTGACAACGTGGTCTTCTACCCTACTTGAAAGTTATAATAGGTAAAAGAAGATATACTTACTACTGCTGCAGAGTCCCATGGCAGCTTGTCATAGTGATTTAGTGATCCTGCTACACAGCATCTATATATCTTTGATGTGCGTTTTCCATACTTACTTAAACATGAGTCCCCATTTGTCAGACTTTCTAATAAATAGTTTTTACTCCTACACTTAGAGGTGCCTCTCCCCTTTCTGTCCTAAATACAGTATACTACCTATTTATTTTTTGAGAAAAAAATATAAAAGATGAGGTTGTGCCGAATAAATAGATACCCAACATGTCAAGCCCTAAAATTGCATGCACCTGTAAAATGAACTTCAGTACCCAAAATTTTCCATAGGTGACGCTTTGAAAGCTTCTACATCAGTTTATAGTTAAACATCAATAATGGGCCTAGCATTACTGATCTCACTCCAGCGTGAGAGGCGATCTTTAGCACAATCAACATTTTTATACCAAGGTGTTTCTCCACGTGTGCATTTATGTGTGTATATGCATAGGAACAAGGGGCCCAGATTTTCTTTTTTTTTTTTGGGGGGGGGGGGAGATTAAGTGCTAGTGTGTAGCTTATTTTTTTTACACTTTTTTCACCAATCTTTATTGCTATTACCAGTTGCCCTTATGTGGTAGCATACTTATAGTGACAGGTCCTCTTTATTTGAGACATCAGGGGTCCGTGGAAGCGATCTGGTGGCTGTTCATCTGCCGGATGGCCTCCATCTGAAAGCCAACATAAAGGCTGCATTCACACATGGTAGCAGGTAAAATGTGCAATTCTGCTCTTGTACTATAAGTCGCACATAAAAATGCATGAAAAACATGCTTTCCTGACGGCCCCATGGCAGCACAGCTGGGTATAGGCTCCGCCCCCACCCACGCCTCCAGGACTTGACTCATATAAATTTGAGCCCACCTACAGCCTCGGTGTTCTTCTTTTTTTCTCCTATGCACAGGATCTAGGTGTGCTCCTCTACCTGGCTGATCTAAAGGGCTGGCCCTCCGTCCATGTATGTGGACTAGGCTGGTCGCAGTCCCTGGTGTTTCGGCTAAATGACCCATAATCCAGGGAGCCCCGCTGCTGGTCCTCGGGGCGGCTTTTATCATGCACGCGCACCCTCGCTGTGTCGGTGTTTACAGTCGGATGACAGAGTTTGGGTGAGCTAAATTTGAAAAATGCTTTGTATCCAAATGAATGCTGCATTGCTGGGTATTGTTGTGCCTTGCTCCCTGCAGCCAATATGCATAGCCTGAGCTCCTCCACAGGGAATACTCTGCATAACAGGTGCATAAAATAATACTTTGTTCGCACATGGCAGTAACCTGTTGGTGGCTTCTCATGTTTGCTTTACTATTGTGCCAACCCCCTCAAAAGAACAGCATTTCCAGAGATGATAGAGGAGTCACCTGTGGATGACTACTTGAGCCAGCTATGGCCTATTGAGATATGGGATATCCTTTTATATTTCTATGCGCTCTCCAGTTTTTCACCAAAAAAAAAAAGGGGGGGGGGGTAGTGAAGCATGCTTATGATGTCTACAATTCCCTTGGTTTGTGTACATTGCAGAATATTAGTGTAATTCTGTTGCAAATTCCTACCTTTTTGTTGCTGTTCTGAACAAACTTTTTCATTATGTCCTGATTCCTGGCAAGGCAAGGTTTAGCTCATTAACCACCTAATGAATCAGGGCTGTAGATGGAGTTTTAGGCCTGATTCACATCTATGCATTTTTAGTGCTTTTTGCAGTTTGCAGATTTGCACTACAGAACGTGTTCCATAGGAACCCATGGTAAATGGACTGTGGTGCAAATCTGCAAAATGCAAAAAGCACTAAAAATGCATAAGTGTGAATCAGGCCTTAGGTCTTAGGTCTTAGGTCTAGCAGTGGTTAACCCTTTAGGGTTTGTTACTAAGCAAACTATTATACTGCATTTAATTATTCTTATGAGCTGGTTTGTTAAATAGCACACAAAACCCTGTGAAAAGGTTATCTATTGGTAATTACCAGTCTCAGAGCAAAACAGCCCTCTTCAGGTTCTTCAATAAAGAATAAGAGGATGAACATGGCTGTATGAGCTTCTTCATATTCTCCAAAGGGGAAGATGTGGAGGAATATGACTGTGTGAATCTTGCTTTGATTAAGCAATCAGAGATGAGTATGATGATACCTAACAGGTTGTTTTATTGGCCAATACACTCAAAGGAGTTATTCCCACTTACCCTGTGAAGGAGTTAAATTGTCTGGCAAGGAGCAGTCTCATAGCTTTCCCAAGCAAAACATCCCTCTTCAGACTCTATAAGAGGAATACACGGATGGGCATGACCGTATGTATCCCACTGGCTCAAGCAGCCAGAGATAAGGATGACACCTAATAGGATGTCACATTCAATAAACACATTGTCAATACACTCTAAAGGAGTGGTTTCTGCTCACCCTTTGAAAGGGTTATCTGCTCTGGCAATGAGAAGCTGCCTAGCCATACCAGATGAAACAGCCCATTTTCCGAATTTCCAGATGGACATGACTGCATAAATACTGCTTTGTTCAAGCAACCATGGATAAGACATCTAACAGATTGTTACATGAGGCTAATATGCTCCCCTCATAAGTGTTTCCACTCACCCTGTGAAAGGGCTATCCTTTCTATCAGTGAGCAGTCACCTAGCCTTCCAGGCAAACCATCTTATTCGGGCTCTTCCAAAAGGAAAAGACAGATGAGCATGACATTATAAGCCATGCTGGTTCAAGCAGCCAGGGATAAAGATGTCCACACCTGCCAGGTTGTCACATTCATTGAACACATTCTAAAGAAGGTGCTTCCACTCACTCTGTGAAGGGGTCATATATAGTGCCAATGAGTAGTCTCAGGACCTCCTCAGGCAAATTAACCCTTGTCAGCTTTTTCCCAAGACGAGGTGAATGAACATGTGATTCCTACTTTGTTCAGGCAGGTTGTGATTAAGATGATGGTGACCAAGTTGTCACAATTAAGCATATGGTCAAGACACTCTAAAGGAATTGCTGAATTCATGTTCTGCAAGGGCCATCTATTCTGGCAATGTCCAGCCTTCTATTCAGGGCCTTCTCAAGCCAATCAATCCTCTTCTGTCTCTTCTGAACAGGAAGATGAGGACGACCTTTGTCCAGATTGGTAAGGTTGGTGAAATGCCTTTAAATAGAAGTGAAGCTTTGGGAGTATTTTAAGTACTTCCAGAGGACAGCTTGACAATTCCCTTATGTTGGATGGATCAAGTGCTTGTTCTACAAGATTGGAGTATGTTGTCACAGCAGGATGTCAAAGTTATGCCTTTTTGAACTGAAAGATGTCCAGGGGTTGGGATCACCCATCTGGTCAGTGTGTGTCACTTGTGGGATTGGTCATATACATGACCTTACCATGTTGTGGCCTTTAAGGACAAACGCTATCTCTGCATTTTTCTTGATCGTAGAAGGTCAAGCCTAAATTTATTAGTGGTCAGTTTGGCTTCCTGCCTCAAGATGAATGTCTGCAGAGTTAAAGGAGACCGAAAAACTCAAGAGTCAGTTTCCACGCTCACTCTCACTCCAGAGAGGTTAGCTTCTGCATTTCTGGCTGGGAGTCCAGGAAAAACTGGGAAGCCAACGCATAAACCAAGAAGTCCGTAAAGGGTTCCATGTCAGGATGCTTTCTGGTATTTTGGGATTGTGTCACCCATACATGCCTTAGGGGCACCTTGTGGCTCCTCTATGAACATAGGTACGCCTTTGGTGATTGATATGTGGTCCTTTAAGGCAAGCATTTTAGGTCATATTTGGAGATCTTTCATCTTTCATGTCTTAGATTGAGTCACAGAAATCGCCTTGCTCTAGCAGCTCAGGTAGGCTCAGTTTAACTCTCTCCCATTCAAGTGGGGTTTCGGGACCAGTGGCCTAAACTTGTGGTTGAAGAAACTAAATTGTCTGCAATGTCATTCCCTTCTGATGACTTAGTGGCTGGTGGTGCAGTCAGACACCAGAATAGTAGGGGAGCCCTACTTCAAGAGCAATGGGCCCATGGCCAATGATCTTTTTCAAGGGTCCAAGATGGTGTCCAACCTCCTGGAGTTGAGAGCAGCATTTCAGGCTATAAGCCTTCAGTCACCTCATCCGGGGTAAGCCTGTCCTGGTAAAGTTGGACAGCGCAATGACTGTGGCCTACATCTGAAAACAAGGCTCAGTCACTCCCTTCTGAAGGAGGTTTCTCTAATTCTAGAATCTACCCAAGTCAATCTTCTGCAGCTATCTGCGGCCTATGTGCCTGGTCAGAAGAATCTTCAGGCAAACTATTTGTCCAGGACAAGCCTGGACAACAATGAATGGTCCAGACTACTGCGAGTCTTTCGAGAACTAACAGAGCTTGATATTTTTCTTCCAGAGATAGACCCCCTCACATCCCCAGTCAACATCAAAATGCTGAAGTTCTATTCCAGGGCCCAGAATCCGCAAGCAATACAGAGTGGAAGTGCTGACCGCAGAGTGGATCTCCAAGACAGCTTAAGCTTATGCCTTTCTGCTGGTCCCTCTGATTCTCAGCTTCCAGCTGAGGCTGTGGCGGGGAAAGGTGACAGTTCTGGTGATAATCCCAGATTGGCCGAAGAGGCCTTGGTACCCTCTGCTAATTCTTATGAGTGTCAAGGATTGACTCCCTCTGCCTGTAAGATCAAATCTTCTCCAAAGTCCAATTCATCCAGCATCCGACAGGCTCAACCTGATGGCCTGGGTCTGGAGAGGCAGAGGCTAATGGATTTTGAGTGCTCTGTGAAGATTGTGAATACTCTTGCGAAAACGAAGGACATCGCTAACCGTGCCTATAGTGGAATATGGCATAAATTCCCAGCATTATTGCTGATCAAGATTTTACGCCGGACCCTGTGGTACCTCTTACTGAAAACTGCTTTACCGGTGGCAATAATATCAGCCAGAATGAGTCAGCCTTGGTGGCCTTGGAGTTTAAAGAACCCATACTCGCGTACTTCCCAGACAGGGTGGTACTCATGCCAATGCTCAAATTTTGTGCCTGAACTTAACTTGAGAGTCCATATCACACAAGAGGTTGTCCTCCTACATTCCTTTTGGGGAGTACTCAAATTAGCCCAGCGGATGTGGGCCAAGCTTTAAAATGTTTAATCAAGGCGACTTCTGCCATCAGGAAGTCGGAGCATCTGTTTGTCATTCCAGGTGGAACACATAATGATTTTATGGCTTCCAGCAAGATTATTGCCTCTTGGTTGGTAAAGCTCATCTCCTTGGCCTACAAGTTGAAAGGGTTGGCTGTGCCAGGAGAATCACGGCACTCTTCACTAGAAGGGTCTCGACCGTGAGAGTGGCAGCAGGCCAAGTGTCTGAAACTATCTGCAAGGCAGCTAAGTGGGCACCAAAATATTCATATTCATGGCTTAATGACAGTTGAGTTTTGTAGAGGCATCCTGGCTTCTGTTTTTTTTAGTCAGAATTGGGGAGTGTGTAGCATTATCCCTCCCCTGTTTTGGCTAGTTAGTTCCCAGCTGTGCTGACATGGAGCCATCAGGAAAACTGAAAATTGAATTCAAACACTTACCGTAATTTTCCTTTCCTGATGAGCTCCATGGCAGCACAGATCCCACCCAGCCTAAATCCTGGAGACATGGGGGGGCGGAGCCTATACCCAGCTGTGCTGCCATGGAGCTTGTCAGGAAAGGAAAATTATGGTAAGTAATTGAATTCAATTTTCCATTACCAATGCATAAAAAAAGTCTATGCTCATGCTAAGTGTGAATGAGGGCTCAGTATTCTACATATGTAGCTGGCCCTATATTGACAGGTTCCCCTAAAATGGAATTGCGGTGCTGGTAATGACTAGTTTCCTGAATGGAACCACATGTTATAGCCTTAGACATGCTTCATTTCAACATATAGGCTAAAAAAAATTGTATAGAGCATCATTTTTTATTGCATTAGGTAAATAGAAAAGGAAGAAGGTGATGCAACCATTTCATTTGGTGATTGTTGGACTCTGCCTGTTTATTTTTTTTTTATTTTTTTTTATTTTATAATGATAAAATTATAGAAAGTGTCCTTTATTTTGATTGAATTGCAGGAGTGCCAAATAGAAGACTTCAGAGGACAAAATTATCACATTTTGTATTTTTTCCTTACCTAAAGTGGTTGTAAACTCTTACATATACCCAGTGAAGTGACTGGCCTCAGGTGATACACAGAGATGAAACAAATTCTTCTACATAAGTTGTAGAATTTACACAGAATTTCTCAGCTCTGAAAAGCAGGGGGCGGGGAGCTAAAGTTACATAAATGAGGAGAGCTGTCAGAGCTGACTGGAAGGGAAGGGACACACTCCCATCACACAGGTCACAGGAACATAGCTGAGGCTGCCATTCACAGGCTGTACCATTTTTCTGTTGGTGTCAGGAAAACTTGTCAGAAGTGACTCATGCTGATAGCAGAGGAATGAAGCAGCAGGCAAAAATAACACTTAGTGCTCTGAATTGAGACAAGTGCACACTATAGAGGGATATGCTGTTTATATTTCATGTCTGAGGTTTACAACTACTTTAAATCTTCAAGCTAAACGTGCCACTGCACTTCAGGGGTCCTAGAGTGCACCTCATTTATGCAGGGCATCCAAGTCATCCATTAAGGCAAACACCTAATAAGTCTAAGCGTGAGCATATGTTCATCAATAAGTTGCCTAGTCCTGCTGGTTGGTGTGCTGTATGACAAATAATTTATTTTAGAGTGATCCCAAAAAACCTTCTCCTCCATTCAATATATTGACGCTTTATAATTTTTCTTTCTTTCAGACCTTCTCTATGTCTTTGAGGAGCCCTCAGCGTTCTCGTGACGCACTCTCACGGGGATGTAGAAGTAGCAGCATTGCAATAGAAAATGTCTCAGAGGAGAAAAGGTGCATCTGGGCAACGGAGGAGGGTACCGTGTGTTTAGGGGCGACTGAGACCTTAAAATTAAATTGAAGTTAAACTCTGGGAAAATTGTCCAGGTGACAGATGTACACCGTTGGAGTCAGGAGTGCATTGCTAAGGTAGTGGACCCTACGGCTGACTGCTGCGGCTGGAACTCTGGGTGGTTCAGGAAGGCAGGTCTACTGGAGCACCAACATGGATCCCACTGGGAGCTAGAGCATAAGATTCCCCAGGGAGTCTAAGAGTCAGCAGGTGTTCACCAGAGCCTCTAGTGGTGAGGATGGACTGTGCTGCAACTGGCTCCAGGTCGCAGCCTCCAGGGACTCCCAGCTCACACTCACGGTAGGCTACAGGAGGATAGAGAGGAAGCAGCAGCCCAGGACAACAAGGGATAATCAGGAGATTAGCCAAAGGTCGGGACGACTAGCAGACAAGGATAGTCAGAGAACATGCCAAAAGTCAGGGTAACAAGCAGGCAGGGATAGTCAAAGAACAAGCCAAGATCGGTAACAAAGACAGACGTAGTGCACACGGCAATCAGGAAACCAAACACACAATATTGCTCGGCATGGCAGGCTTGTAGAACACGGTGTTAAATAGTGGTTCCTGTTGAGGCTAGGGTAGAGCCACACTGAGGGAAGATTACTTAACCATGCAGCAGGTGTGCGAGTGAAAGCCCTAAGGTTCATACACAGACCAGGTAAGATACAGACAGGGCATGAAAGTATTACTGCAGAGGCATGACAACGAGTTTTAGGGATTCAGAAATTTCCTCCTTCAGGGCCCAAATACTGAAGAAGAAGGACTCAAAAAACAGCAGTCACCAAAATGAATACACATGCAGCTGCTACACAGACCCTGGACAAATTCAAATAATTAATATTGGTGATTGTTCCATTTTTGAGTCCTGTTCACCACATTCAATATTTGAGCCCTGAAGAAGAAGGGGAGTTTTGATCTCCAAAACGTGTTGGCTGTTTTATGTTTCCTTGTTATGAATTCAAATCAATATTAAGATTTTTGGACTCTTAGTCCCTTGATCTGGTGCTCTCATTAGATTTTCTATTCCTGGATTCCAAACTTTGGGTACCCTAGCTAAGGAGTAACCCAATTTGTGCTGGAAGCAACCTTACCAGAACCATAGTGCCCTGCCTAAATGTGACATTTAATTGCAAGCTGAAGATGTCAGCCATCATATATGGGTCTGGTTTTCAGACTGATCTTTGAGAAGTACATTCCTTCCTCATTAATAGACAGGACAATCATTTGAAATCTTGGGGCCCCATACAACCTGCCTGACAAGGCTGCTCCCATCCCCCACCTGAAGATATTTAAGGAGGCCCTTCTCTGCCTCCAGGCCCCATGCTAAATTGATGGGGCCCGGGCATGGTTCAGGTGGGCCGGTTCTACCTCCTATCAGCGACCCTGATTACAACAGAGCTGCCACAAATGATCACAAATTTATCCTGCTTTCCATATACTGCCCTTATAGAGGATTTGAATAAACTAGGTCATTAGCACTATTGCTGTGCAGCACTGGGGTTGTGATCTCAGTTCCTACCAGGCACACTATCTGTATGAAGATTACATGTCCGCCTTGTGTTTACTCCTTTAGGTCTTATGGTCTCCTTCCAGAGCCCCAAAAAATACTAGTAAGATTAACTGGGCTCCAAATTTGCCTTTTTTATAAATATGATTGTATGACTTAATAAAGTAACATTAGATCGTAACCTCCACTGGGGTAGGCAGTGATGTGAATGGTTTGTGATTGGTTTATTAGTCAATGCAAAACCGATGTTGGTGGGTGCCAGATAATTGAACCCCCTCTACCTTCTTCTACCTCCCAGGGATGCTATCAGTGAGATTTGTGTACTGAGTTCCTGGGTCTGTACACATGCTGTGCCCATTATTAGGGGCTCCCACCATCCCTTTGAGTTCCCAGGTGCGCACACCTGTTGTGCATATTATGGGTGGCTTTGACCATTCCTGCCATGAATTCTAGGATCTACAGTATATGTAAGCAGGTTGAAATAGCCAGATAGATGCTGTCCCAGCTGGGAGGGTAGGAGTTAATTCCTTTCCCCGTTCTTTGACGGGTCCTTCTCTGGGTCTGGTCCACTAATCCAGTGATATATAAATATGGGACAGTGGTCTGGTATGAGAATTTAGCCCCCGAGAGAGAACCCCCCGGAGTGGTAGTTGGGGAGGGTTCGGGGATTTTTTCCTGTGGAGGATCTAAGAGAGATAGACAGAGAATGATACCCACGAGGAGCAGAAGGAGGTCATCTATCAGCATTGGGATGTAAAGGCATCGGAACCTGGGTTTCACCTATGACACCAGCACTGGAGTATTATTGTCAGGGCTGGGCTCAGCCCTTCCTTCTCAAAGCTGGCCGCTCAGCTGTCGGCTAATTGCATATAGTATAAGCAGTTGGACCAATTGTTGACAGCTACATATGCAAAGTCGATATTGTTACTAGGGGTCCCTCCCAGGCCGTGGTATTAGAGCTCATAATGCCCTCATGGGTGGCATCCTACCTTCCGTGGGGTACCCCGGGCCACGCCGTCACATCAACACACTCACCCGTGGTGCAGGGAGTGCTCCTGGTCAATCTTAGTGCCTGAAACGCACGCTGCCGTGTTTGTTTACGAGGCGAGAGGAGGGGACGAATGCAAACATGGCAGCATGCATTCCAGGCACTGAGATTGACCAGGAGCACACCCTGCACCATGGGTGAGTGTGTTGATGTGACGGCGTGGCCCGGGGTACCCCATGGAAGGTAGAATCGGCCACCCGGAGGGCGTTATGAGCCCTAATACCATGGCCTGGGAGGGACCCCTAGTAACAATATCGACTTTGCATATGTAGCTGTCAACAATTGGTCCAACTGCTTATACTATATGCACTGTATGTTATTATTTGATGCAGGGGTTAATTTATGCCCCCCCCCAGTGCGCGTTTTACTGCTTAGACCACCCACTGGGCTGAGAGGGAAAGAGGGAGGAGCCTCAGGCATCTTTGCTGATTGATTGAAGGTGCATACACACACACATATATATATATATAGGGGGACTGCTAAAAGAGGGTCCACTGCTGAGCTCTGAGGAAGAAGGGATGTTCCCTTCGAAACGCGTCAGCTGGCAGTGATCCCTGTGAGTTCCTCTGTGACCTTTGGAGAGCTCCGTTCATCGCAGACTGAATGCTGTTACTTGTTTACTATTCATATTGCAAGAATCTTCATAATTGTTTGTGAATAGTTTCCTTTTATTGTTTTTAATAAATATACATCCAAAGGATAATGCACAAGGCTGGTGAGCCCCTTCTTTTTCTTTTATATCTTTGACTATTAGGATTCCCCATCCTTGAGGGCAGCAAGGCCTGTGTCATTATACTATTTGTCTGGGTATCCATTTGTGCGCAGGAGCGTTTCTTCTCTGCTATCAAAATGGACAGACCTTAGGTGGCGTTGTTTCGTCCCCAGTTATCCAGAAGGATAAGCCCCTGGTTTCGGTTACCCTTTCTTGGGCTGAGTCGTCCGTCAAGATACAGCCTCTAATCGACTCTGGGGATGCAGGTCTGTTCATTGATGTTGCCTTTGTATGGGAGCACTCAATTCCACTGCAGCTGCATGACTCTCCACTTGCCATTGAGGCTCTTGACAGGAGACCTCTACAGCCTGCCCATGTGACTCATGAGACTGTTCCGTTGTCCATGGCCGTAGGGGCTCTTCACCATGAGATAATCCAATTCCAAGTTATTTCCTCACCTAAGTTTCCGCTGGTTATTGGTTATCCTTGGTTACAGAGGCACAACCCCTCTTTTGATTGGCTCTGTGCTGAGGTTCTCTCCTGGTCGCCACAATGCAGTAAGACATGCTTCCAGAAGTTAGCCAAGGTCCTGTGCACCTCTTCACTCTCCTCCCTGCCGGAGCGATGTCTTTGACAAAGGACAAGCCAGTAGTTTGCCTCCACAACAGTCGTATGATTGCGCAATTGACCTTCAACCTGGTGCCATACCCCCTTGTGGCCGGGTTTACCCCTTGTTGGTTTTGGAGGATAGGGCCATGGAGGAGTATGTTTCAGACGCACTTTCTCAAGGTTTCATCCGCAAATCCTCGTCTCCTGCTGGTGCTGAATTCTTCTTTGTGAAGAAGAAGAGTGGTGAACTGAGACCTTGTATTCATTATAGGGGTCTCAATAGTTTCCACGATTAAGAATGCCTATTCGATTCCATTGATTACGGAGTTATTTGACCGCCTCAAGGGAGCAACGGTTTTCACAAAGCTTGATTTGAGAGAGGCATACAATCTTGTGAGGATTAAGGAGGGCGACGAGTGGAAAACTGCATTTAATACCAGAACAGGCCATTATGAGTACCTCGTAATGCCTTTCGGCCTTCGAAACGCCCCAACAGTTTTCCAGGAATTTATTAACGATGTCCTCCGAGATTTGTTGCAGTTATGTGTGGTGGAAAAAGTATGGATAGAAAGAGAGGGCCAACAGCCCAAACAGGATTCTTCAAAGAGGAACAAAAACTGTTTTTTTGGCAAAAAATAACAATTAATTTATTTTAAATAATTCCACCATATAGAAAGATTGTTAAAATTTTTCTTTTCTTAATTGGGGAGCACAATTCTTTCAATTAAAGGGGTTGTAAAGGTAATTTTTTTTTTTTTTTTAAATAACAAACATGTTATACTTACCTTCACTGTGCAGCTCGTTCTGCACAGACTGGCCCCGAACCTGGTCTTCTGGGGTCCCTCGGCGGCTGTTTTAGCTCCTCCCCGCAAGCATTTACCACCTTAATGCGAGCTCCCTCGCATAGTGGTGAGTGCTTGCGGGCGCGCTCCCGTGATACAGCTGGCGGCTATAGCCGCTCGCTGTATCACTCGGCCCCGCCCCCCGGCGCGCCGCGTCATCGGATGTGATTGACAGCAGCGCAAGCCAATGGCTGCGCTGCTTTCAATCCATCCGCTGCAGCCAATCAGCGACCAGGCTGAGCTGCAATGAAGATGACGAGGATGAGCAGCGAAGATTCGAGGCGTCAGGTAAGTAAAACGGGGGGGCTGGGGGCGGCGGTATTGTCAAAAGTTTTTTCACCTTAATGCATAGAATGCATTAAGGTGAAAAAATTTTTACCTTTACAACCCCTTTAAGCTTATTCTTATAGTGAAACTTGGTGCTGTTGGCTATGAAATGGTGTGAGTGTTTCTGAATGAGTTCCAGTGACACCAATCAGACTAATTTATGAATTATTATTTGTGAGTGAAAAAAACTTCCCTCTCCCCTGTGAATATCCATAACGGTCAGGGAGGGGATTCACTCCCTCATATTCTCTTTCCTGTATGTCCTGTTATACTGCTGCTTGCCTGCTTTAGTCTGAGACTATACATGTGTTGTCGGTGCCAAAGTCCTATTGGAGAAATAACATCAGGATAACTCTACACGAGAAATGAATTCCTTCTAAAAGTACTCTTTCCACTTGATTACGAACTGTTCTTTGGCAAAGTTTACGTACAACTATCATCTTTATTGTACAAGATGGTATTCCTGCGCTATCGGATATGGAATCGGCTAAAAATGGGACAGCTGCATGCACCTAATAGGTAACACTTGGCCTAAATGAATTTTATATATATATGGATGGTGCCGCGCTAATCCTAATTATTTTTATTCCTACTAGTTGAATTAAATATCCAAGTGATAAAACCCACTGTGCAGACTGAAATAAATAAATAAATAAATAAAAATTGAAAAAATGTGGGTGTAAGCAATAGGTAGTCTTCAAGCTGAAAAAATAAAAATCAATCTAGACTGACCATAGGTGTAAATATTATGATATTGTGACAAAATTCAATATATTGGAGTGACATAAAATAATTAACAAACACAAATCCGCAAAAGTGCCTAGTGTCAACACTGTGCAATCTAAATATCTGAACTAAATACTGTGAACCAACAAATTATCCATAAAGTGCAAACGTGCAATCAAGCATAAATAGATGTGTGAAGTCCAAACTGAATAGTAATATCAATTGAATGTCCCAACAAATTGAGTAAAACGAAGTAAAATCACACAAGAAAACAAGTCCTTAATAGTAAAAAAATCTTGTGACATAAGGTGCTGGCATGCGCATGTAGCAGTTAAAGTGCCTGGTGACTCGGGGTTTCATGCAGCTTCGTGTGTGAACACTCCAGTAAGCAGTGGCCCCTTACCTCATGGGAATGGGGCAACAGCATATAACTGGTTCTTTAACCTTTTCCACCTGGCGGCTCCTACGTATTTCTCACCGTCCTGGGGTGGGATACCCTCAGATATGGTCCAGGGGGTGTTTAAAAACAAGGATAAAGGAACCCAATAGTGTAATTCCGTATTACAGATAACCAAGTTTATTTGATAAAAAACAGCAGAGTGTTTGTATCCGACGAGCGGCGAGCTCGTAGCTTTCCTTCAGTGTATTCAGCCTATCCTGTCCCTACGCGTGATGTCACACCACACGTGACTTCTTCAGGGGAAGAAGTCACGTGTGGTGTGACGTCACGCGTAGGGACAGGATAGGCTGAATACACTGAAGGAAAGCTACGAGCTCGCCGCTCGTCGGATACAAACACTCTGCTGTTTTTTATCAAATAAACTTGGTTATCTGTAATACGGAATTACACTATTGGGTTCCTTTATCCTTGTTTTTAAACACCCCCTGGACCATATCTGAGGGTATCCCACCCCAGGACGGTGAGAAATACGTAGGAGCCGCCAGGTGGAAAAGGTTAAAGAACCAGTTATATGCTGTTGCCCCATTCCCATGAGGTAAGGGGCCACTGCTTACTGGAGTGTTCACACACGAAGCTGCATGAAACCCCGAGTCACCAGGCACTTTAACTGCTACATGCGCATGCCAGCACCTTATGTCACAAGATTTTTTTACTATTAAGGACTTGTTTTCTTGTGTGATTTTACTTCGTTTTACTCAATTTGTTGGGACATTCAATTGATATTACTATTCAGTTTGGACTTCACACATCTATTTATGCTTGATTGCACGTTTGCACTTTATGGATAATTTGTTGGTTCACAGTATTTAGTTCAGATATTTAGATTGCACAGTGTTGACACTAGGCACTTTTGCGGATTTGTGTTTGTTAATTATTTTATGTCACTCCAATATATTGAATTTTGTCACAATATCATAATATTTACACCTATGGTCAGTCTAGATTGATTTTTATTTTTTCAGCTTGAAGACTACCTATTGCTTACACCCACATTTTTTCAATTTTTATTTATTTATTTATTTATTTCAGTCTGCACAGTGGGTTTTATCACTTGGATATTTAATTCAACTAGTAGGAATAAAAATAATTAGGATTAGCGCGGCACCATCCATATATCATCTTTATTCATACCGCTTCTAATCTCTGGAATATGAGTTTACTTCCCCTGGTTTCACGCTCACTATTTTAGTCCTGTGGTTTTCATTTAAAGACTGTCGGAAAGTGGCATCTATTTTTATTATAGAGAAGTTTTCAGCTGCCAGGGGCGGCTCCAGACATTTTTTTTGGGGGGTGCGGTGTGAGTGCTGAAAGTATGTAAGTGGTGGTGCTAATGCGGCACGCGTCGCCCTCTTGTGGGCGTGGTCAAAAGAGGGTGTGGCCAAAAAGTGTGTGTTTTTTCATTGTCTCTCCCATTGTATAGATAAAATAGGACCTTCAGACAGACATAATTGATTGTGGGAGTAAAACAAGCCCAAATCGAACCAGCGATGATAAACCCCAGCATGTATAAGGACCAGCAATGATAACCCCTAGTACACGTTAGGGCCAACCAGAACACCCAGCACAGCACAACAGTGAGCAGCATACAGTGGAGGTCAGTGAGAAGTACACAGCATACAGTGCAGAGCAGGAGTGACCCCTTAGAGTGCAAAGAGAAAGAGAGTGACCCCATAGAAAGAGAGCCCCCTTTAGAGGGCCCACAGCACAACTGTGACCCCATACACAGTGCCCACAGCAGGAGGGTGACCCCATACACAGTGCCCACAGCAGGAGGATGACCCCATACACAGTGCCCACAGCAGGAGGGTGACCCCATCACAGTGTCCACAGCACAACAGTGACCCCATACACAGTGCCCACAGCACAATGGTGACCGCCGTACACAGTGTGTACGCTCACTGTGTATGGGGCCACCCTTCTGCTGTGGGCACTGTGTATGGGGTCACCCTCCTGCTGTGGGCACTGTGTATGGGGTTAACGTTGTGCTGTGGGCACTGTGTATTGGGTCACCATTGTGCTGTGGGCACTGTGAATGGGGTCACTGTTGTGCTGTGGACACTGTGTATGGGGTCACCCTCCTGCTGTGGGCACTGTGTATGGGGTCACCCTCCTGCTGTGGGCACTGTGTATGGGGTCACCCTCCTGCTGTGGGCACTGTGTATGGGGTCACCCTCCTGCTGTGGGCACTGTGTATGGGGTCACCGTTGTGCTGTGGGCACTGTGTATTGGGTCACCGTTGTGCTGAGGGCACTGTGTATGGGGTCACTGTTGTGCTGTGGACACTGTGTATGGGGTCACCGGGTCTAACTGATCATTAGCAGCTTATTCGGCTGTATCCCTCCACTTTACAAAAGAGTCCCTAGCCTCTTGCAAACAGGATTCACAGCAGGTACCAAATAATTTGTTTAAAATCCTGTGAATGTACTGTAATACCTCTGTGGAAATTTTGGGGGTGCTATAAGGGTGCTTGAAGATTTTTTGGGGGAGCTTCAGCACACCCAAGCACCCACCTGGTGCCGCCACTGTCAGCTGCAGATACCCTACTAAGATTTATGATTACCCAAAGTGCTGATTAATTGGCTAATTGTTGAGCTCCAACATATTCAAACTACTAGTGGACATATTTTCTCTCTTATTAGGAATTAACTGCTATGCAGCTGAAATCTGTTTGATTGGGTTTGAATGAATGTAAGGGTTGGTGTTGCTATCCGTGTTCTGATAACGTTATCATTTTATTTTACTATGTGGTAGAGGTATCTCTTTTTTTAACAATTTTTCTATATGGTGGAATTATTTATAATGTATATGTAATGTAATACTGACACATAATCACACACATAGGTTGGACTTGATTGACTTGTGTCTTTTTTCAACCTCACCTACTATGTAACTATGTAACTATGTAACTTTATCTAATTAACATAATTTAGGTGAATGGTTTGTATTTGGGCAGTTGAAGAATTTATACTGTATTTTCTTCATTAACTATTCCCGGCCCAAGTCTATATATTAGGGTGATACTTCATGACAACCTTCCTGTTTTTCTGCAGTTATGTGTGGTGGTTTATCTCGACGATATCCTCATATTTTCCAAGTCCCTGGAGAGCCACCACACAGATTTCTGTTGTGTTCTTCTGAACCTAAGAGAGAACAATCTCTATTGTAAATTTGAGACGTGCGAATTCCATTGTGAACAGGTTAAATTCCTGGGTTATGTCATTTCCACTTAAGAAGTTGCCCACTTATAAGGAACTGGCTTCCATTTTTGCTCAGGAGATCTTTAGATTACATGGGCTACCCAAGGTGATTGTCTCTGACAGGGGTAGTTAGTTTGTGTCCTGGTTTTGGCAAGCCTTATGTGCACAGTTGGGAATTCAACCTGCTTTCTACTCTGCGTATCACCCGCAGTCTAATGGGGCCGCAGACCGAGTTAACCAGTCCCTGGAGCAATTCCTACGTTGCTATTTTTCTGACCATCATAACAACTGGTCAGACCTCTTACCATGGGCTGAGTTTGCTCACAATAGTGCCAGAATTCTGCTTCCCGGTTGTCCCCGTTTATGGCGAACTATGGTTTCCAACCTTCCATGTTGCCTGACTCGTTTGTTCCGCAGAGTATTCCTGCATTAGAGGAGCATCACCGTGGTCTTCGTTCCACTTGGGCACACGTCTTGGAGGCTTTGCGACATGCTATTGATGGGAACAGACTGCATGCTGACCGCAGACGCCTGCCTGCTCCTTCCTACCTTCCTCCGACTTTGTGTTCCCTCTCTGATGTTCGCACCTCGGTTTATTGGGCCTTTCCGGATTCTTTGTAGGATAAACCCAGTGGCTTACACATTAGACCTTCCTTCTAATATGCGTATCTCGAATTTCATGTCTCCTTATTATATCCTGTGGTCTGCAACCGCTTTTCCACCTCGGTGCCTCGTTCTCACCCTGTACAGGTTGAGAACCATGAGGAGTATGACGTACAGTCCATTGTTGACACCTGTAGGTTCCGTGGGCGCATTACAGTACCTGATGTATTGAAAAGGTACGGTCCGGAGGAACGCTCTTGGGTCTCATCCTCGGACGTACATGCCCCTGTCTTCCTCCGTGATTTGCTTAGATGTTTTCCCCTCAAGCCTGGTGGTCCTTTGAGGGGGAGGGGTCATTGAGGAGGGGGTACTGTCAAGTCTGGGCTCAGCCCTTCCTTCTCAAAGCTGGCCGGTCAGCTGTCGGCTAATTGCCAGCTCCTTTCTCTCCACAGTGACTCACCCGTTGATGATATCTTGCTCGTCAGTCTTGCCTACTTAAGCTGTCCAGCCCGGATGATCTCTACCTTCACCTTGGTCACTTCTCTAGAGATGCTCTCCTGTGTTCCTGTTAAAGACTTGCTTGGCTGACATTCCTTCTGGCTCCAGATCCTGCTTGCTGTTCTACTATGCTAATCTCTGGCTCCTTGACGTTTTGGCTGACTATCCGTTCTGATTTCTGAACTCTGGCTATGTTTTCACTATGTTTACTCTGTTTACCTTTTTATTATTATTATTATTATTATTATTATTATTATTATTATTATTATTATTATTATCAAACAAGTGTGATTTAACTGTACTTTTGTCTCAGTCTGATTCATGGTTTCTGACAAGTATGCCTCTGAAGGACTTAAATCTGCATGAGAGTGTCTCTCAAGGACTTTGCTGGACTTAACCTTTGCAGGTATGCCAGGGCAGCACACGCCTGTGGTTGCGAGTAGGGAGGTAGGAAAAATCCTGTTCTTGTATGTTGGACTTTGGAATGTTCATTTTGCACTTTTCTTAAAGTGGAGGGCCACCCTGAAAAAAAAATTGCACCAAAAATCTTTAAAAAAAAAACATTTGGAAAAAAAAAATGTAAACTTATCTGAACCCTTGTTGCTAGGCAGTCTTCCTAATCTGCCTCTTCCTATTCTGCAGCATGTCCTGTTCCTCGGTGAGGGGCCCCGTTGCCTTCTGGGAACTATGTGTGTTCCCAGAAAACCACAGGGCCATTCACAGAGCGCCGCGCCGCTTGCGCATGCGCAGTAGGAAACTGGCAGTGAAACCGCAAGGCTCCACTGCCTGTTTCCCTTAGTTAGGATGGCGGTGCCAGGACCTGAGAGCCGAGGGACGGATAGGCCTCGGGCGGCCGACATCGCGGGCACCCAGGACAGGTAAGTGTACTTATTTAAAGTCAGCAGCTACAGTCTTTGTAGCTGCTGACTTTAAAAAAAAATTTTCGCTGGCCGGAATCCCGCTTTAAGTAAAGTATTGAAACGTTGTCCTTGCCTGGTCTGAACTTACTGATATGCTGAGGGATGTAATGCAAGTAACTGGCACACAGTTTATCAAGTGTGTCTTAACACACTGGGGTATAAAGACATTGGTGTGAAGTGGAGTAGTGAGAAGACACAAGTGGTTATCTAGGGTAACAGACGTTTTACTTGAGGCTGTCGATAGTGTGTACCTGTTATAGGTTGAATGGCCTTGAGTACTGAGGGAGATCCCTAGCATAGCCCAGAAGAATTCAGCCTGTGGTAGGAGTCTCATGTGACCCACACTTGGCACCCAACGAGGAAGGGGACATGGAGAGAGCATCTACCACCTACACTACATGTACAGCTGCTATGTTCATTTTGAGGGGTTCCCACCATCCTTGCCCAGTTCCTGGGTCTTCTGACCTGTTGTACCCTTTAAAAAAGGTTTCCACCTAGCCTGCTTTATTTTATTTTATTTATACCATGGGTAATGTAACAGCAGGAGCGGGAGCACCCAAAACTCTCAGGTAGACGTGTACAAATCCAGGAATTATGGCCAGGAGATCTTACTGTTGAAGTATCCATAACCTAAAAAAGCCAGGGACTGACTTAGCCCACCAGGCTCCACCTGTAACTAAAACATCAATTTGGAGTGACCCTGTTATTATATACTGTATGTAAGCAACACAGAAAAGCAGGAAATTATTAATCCTTGATTCCTTTGTTTCTCTCCATATGTAAGAAATTTGTCAAACCAGACTTTGGAGTTCTGCCGAAAGCCAATGCCTTCCTACTCCTCATCCAATAGCAGCAGCTTCTGCAGCGCACAAGGCAGTGAGAGCTCCCCGGAGGACAAGATAATGGTGACTCCCCCAGTATATGACATGCATGTCTGCTCTGAGAATTGTTTAATCTCTGTGTCTTATGTATTCATGTCTGATTCCATCACATATCCCAAAAACAAAATTAATATCTCTCATTTCAAGGTGGCAGGTATGCAATTTGGGATAAATGTCTCTTTAATATCAGGCTATATTTGCGCTATACAATTCTGGATGTGGATCTGGCCTATAGGGCATCAAGGAATGATTTATATGGCTCCCCAAATGAGGAATTAGCCTCTTATTTTGAGGATATGTGATGGAATGATACATGTGAAAAACCTCTGCTAATGAGGCTTTACTGTGCTGTGTCAGTGAAAAATAACTGCTAGCATACTGTCATCTGCTGGTGGATGTATGGTACTGCACTCTAAAGTATCTATAGTTCTGGAAATTGCACAAAAATTGCACAAAATCATGCAACCCATTCCTGTGATCCACGGCACACCCGTGGGCTCACCATCATCACACAGCTTAGGCACACAGCGTAATGATGCCAAAAACATTGCTCATATGTCACAACCTATGCACATAGAAATAAAATGACTGAATAGCCCCAAAAACACTAATCCATATGTCCAGCCACCTAAACTACATGCGGCATGATTCCAATGGTTTTTTTTCTTTTTAGAAGCACGTGATTAGAGCCAGAGGCTCTAATAGGCTTCAAAAAGGGTGGGCTTGGGGCACAGAGCACTGCGTCCCGAGCCCACCCACTTGTGTGACAATAGCGAATGAATATTCGCTACTGTCCTCCTGATTCTCCTTATGGCCAATCAGAAAGTGGGTCTTGAGACCCGTCACCCAATTGGCCGAGAGGAGAAGCGATCCTTTCAGCCACCAAGGAGGAGGAGGGAGGAGATACAGGGGAAGCACCAGCAAGAGGAGACGCCGCCCGGAGGAAGCACTGCCTGCAACCTAGATGGGGTAAGTGCGGGGCTTTTGACCGACCGGAGGGGTGCCTTGTCTGTGACCTGACCGACAGGGGGGGTGAGGTGTTTGGCGGCGTGTGGATTGTTTCATGTGCCTATGATTTGCTTGTCTGTGCGGTATCAATGTCTGATTATATGCACAAATCCTTTTGTAAATCCACCCCAATGTCTCGGCTGTGGTCTGTTGGCAGATTTGCTATAAATGATAAATGCTACATTTATAAGGCTCTAATCCATTTCTTCACGTTCACCTTTTCTTCTTTTTGACAGGACACCTTGAAATAAAAGCCGATGATGTCACCCAAAGATACCTGGGGACTCTCTGTGTAACACAATTCCTGATCCTCTCTGACAAATCTAAATAGTCATCAATGCTCCCTATTTCATGGCTGGGAACAGGCTTTGAGGGTTTGTCCCAGAATCTCTTGTCCTTTAGAAATGTCACTTTGGTTTTAGAATGAATCTAGAGGAATATCAAATATCTATTTTTCTGCATGTACGAATTCAAATTTCCTTAGTTTTTTTAAAATTCACATGAAATATTTATTGACAAAAATCTGTATTTAATGATAAGAGTATTTATTTTCCTGTAGTAAAAAGATATAATATTTGACTGTATAGCAGAAGGATATGAGTTTTATTACCATTGTGTTGGATGGAGAATATTCTTTGAAAAATGATTTCCACATTAAAGGATCAGTCCATCTAAAATTATTATCTCAATGTTGGGTACAGTTTCTTCTATCCCTCAGGGACTTGATTCAAGAGTTCAGCTGCTGTGCCCATTAGTTTCCACCACCCATGATATATTTTTTATTTATTTGATATTATGGAGAATGTAACAGGAGCTGGAACATACAAAGGTGGGAAGGAACACCCAAAAGCTAGACAGATAAACAGGAACAGTTGGAAAATATGGCAGAGAGATCTCACTGTTGGAGAACCCAAGGTATAAAAGAAGTCAGGGGTTAACTTAGACCACTTAGAACTAAAGATTCCCTTTTGGGCTAGGCTGGCCCATTGCAGAATTATGACATGTCATATCAAACAACAAGTGATTTGAAAATAATACATGCCAATTTGTCCAGTCTGCAGAGAATAAAGTACAGCAACGGGCCCCATCAGTTCAACAGAGGAGCCCGGGCACCTGCCATTCTCCCCTGTATCGCTTGAACTGATCTCCCTGTGGCTTCCTCTGCAGTGCAGCCAGCTTCTTCTCATCTACCTCCTGCCATCTGTGCTGCAGGGGGACACACAAGGAGATTGATTCCAATATTTGGTTGGGCCCCTCCAGCTGATGCGCTCACCCCCCCCCCCTCTTTCCCACTGCTTCGATACCCACGTGTGCCCCCCAATCCCCCCCCCCACCTAGCACATATCCCCCCCAGACCCCCTGCCAGCTCCATAAATATTCATAGCAGCTCCTCCTAATCCCAGCCCTCTAGCTCTTCAAGGTTATTCAATCTTCCAGACACCAGGGGGAGGCACTCTAGTAACCCTGACCCAATTCCACGACTCAGGTTATTCCTGTCCAGAATAAGCTTTTACCTACTCTCAACTCTAGTAGCACACACTAGAGGGTGCTACACACCTAATCCCCCCTCCTAGCACATATGCCCCTATTCCCCCCTTCTAGCACATATCCCCCTCTAATCCCCTCTCCTAGCAAATCTCCCCCTCCTAATACATATCCCCCTCTACCCCTCTACCTAGCAAATATCCCCCCACCTAGCATACTTCCCCCTCTTAGCACTCATTACCCCCCCCCCCCCCCCCAATACCTCCTCCTAGCATGATGGTGTTGCAGCATCTCTCTCCATCGGTCGCTGACAAAGTTGAATCCGCCGACTTCCGTTGTTGGAAGATGTTTTTTGGGTTCTTCGAAAGGCAGTTTTATCTTCCTTGGCCAGTTTACCTTTGGGTTCTGTAGAGAGAAAAAACACATTAGAGACAGGAAATAATGCTTTCAGATAATGCCTAATTATCCCTATATTGAATATTATTAATATTGGGCAACTTCTGTTATTTGCTATGTGCTAAGTGAACATATCAAAGAAAATCCTATTTAAAAGGACCAGTCACAATTGGACATTGCATCACTATGAATCATCATTATATTGCTATTACTGTATAGGCAGGTTTCTAAATTATCTTTATATACTGCACTGATTCTAAACTCTCTGCAGGAACTTGGCAGTTAGAAGCATGAAGCTGATGGGTTTCATGCTTTTATAGATGCATTACTTGTAAATGGTCCACTATGGATTGTTTTTCTACCCTAAAGTTCAATATATTGGATAGCAATAGATCAAGGCATCTGAAATGCTACAGATACATGCCAGTAGGGGGAAGAATATAGAATGCAAAACAACAGACATAGCACAACTACAAACATGATTTCAGATACTTACAGGTTCCATGACGTATGGTGGACGAACGTTCCCAGCTTCCAATTCATCCAAGTTTATCCCTGCAAAGAATGGGTGTTGTCGGAAATTTCTTTGTACATACATGGCCTGTGGATTAAAAAGATAGATCCTAAACATCACAAAAGCAATAATTAAACAATTTAATTTAGCCAATTTTATAGCAAAAATCAAATAAGTAAACTTTTTCTATCTCTGCAAGGGTAGAGCAATTTCTTACCTCCTTTCTTAAGTCCTGTAGTTGATAACCTATGTCACTGTCTTTGCATTGGGTGTGGATACTTTCCATAAGAAAGAGTGTATGGCAAAAGTCTAAGTAGTCCTTGCGATAGCTGCACCATGGTTCATGAAGGGCATGGAGAAATTAAAAAAATATTATTATAGCCCAGAGCATAATAAAATAAATACAAAAATATAATACATTTCATTTAACTCCTATAGCACATAATATATACAGTATACATCATAACAACAATTGGCTGTATCATGATTCTACAACAAGCAGAGGTCCAACCCCATTCTTGGGGTCTAACCAAAGTTTAATTTTTCACCAACCAACAGTGGGACTGTGCATGGGGTAACTTCTTGTTTTGTCCAGGGGCAAACAGAAAGCTAATAATCGATGGTTCCTCCGTTTCAGTGGCAAACGGCTCTCCCCCACGATTCAGCAGTGGACTGTTCCTGACGTCCTCACGTCCAAAGAAGGTGCATTGGTGTGATGACATTAGGAACAGTCCACTGCATAAGACCGCTAGACCAAGGGGGGCAGGGGCTGCAGGGATCAGTCTTGTGCTGGTAGGATAAGAGGATTGGGTAAGTATATCTACCATCTACCTTCTCCAATCCCCTAGACAAAAATGAGCAGTTAACCCTTGCAGTTCAGGCACAGCCCCACTGCAAATGAAAACTTTTTTTTTTTGCCCAAAGTTAGGCTTTGAGAACCTCTTTGTGGCCAGAAAAACACTACAGCACCACCAATAAGTGGACAGTGTGTACCTTACCTTCTCAGGATTAAAAGATGAAGTGTCTGAGCAGAAAGGAATTTCTCATCTTTTCCAAACCAAAATTAATAATCTTGGCATGTCCGGTATTGTCAATGAAGATATTGTTGACATGTACATCACTGTAAAGAAGAAGTAAAAAATAGTAAGCAGGCTGCTATCAACTAGAACAGGGGGGTCTACAAACATTTTAAACAAAGGGCCAGATTGCTAGACTTTAGCGGGGGGCAGACTGGGACCAGTGGGAGAAAACAATGCCCCAGCCTTGGTGGTCATTGGAAGTATGAATAGTTTATAGAGTTTGTGGTGAGTAGGGGAAAGAATAGGAACCCATCATTGGTATCAGTGGTGGAAATAGTGCCTCATCATTGATGTCAGTGAGAGGAAAAGTGCCCCATCATTGGTGTCAATAGGAGGAATAGTGCCTGATCATTGGTGTCAGTGGGAGAAATAGTCCCACATCACTGGTGTTAGTGGAAGGAATAGTGCCCCATCATTGGTGTCAGTGAGAGGAATAGTCCCACATCACTGGTGTCAGTGGGAGGAATAGTGTCCCATCATTGGTATTAGTGGGAGGAATAGTGCCCTATCATTGGTATCAATGGAAGGAACAGTGTCCCATCATTGGTGTCAGTAAGAGAAATAGTCCCACATCACTGGTGTCAGTGAGAGGAATAGTGCCCCTTTATTGGTGTCAATTGGAGGAATAGTGCTCCATCAGTGGTATCAATAGAAGGAACAGTGCCCTGTCATTGGTGTCAGTGAGAGGAATAGTCCCACTTCACTGGTTTTAGTGGGAGGAATAGTGCCCCATCATTGGTATGAATGGAAGGAATAGTGCCCCATCATTGGTGTAAGTGAGAGGAATAGTTCCACATCACTAGTGTCAGTGGGAGGAATAGTGCCCCATTATTGGTGTCAGTGGGATGCATAGGGCCTTGCATCAGTGGGATAAATAGTGCCTTGCATCAGTGGAAAGAATAGCTCCCCAAGGTCCGGACAGAGGCAAGCAAGGGGCCCACATCTGGCCTGTAGGCCGCAGTTTGGAGACCAATGAGCTGGAACAAAATATGTTGGCTCAAATACTTACCCATGCATGATGCCCCTGGAATGAAGAAATTGAAGGCCACACAGCAGCTCTGTAGCCATAAATCTGATGGAAAAGAAGAAAATAAATCTATTAGTGATAAACTTGTCATATTGTAATCTTGGTCCCCAATTAACATTTTCCAATTCTAATGCTACAGGAAATAGTTATATTTTTGAACATGCTGGAATTTGCTAAACCATTTTAATAAAATATTGCCATAAAGGAATTTTTTATATTTATTTTGCTTATTTTGCAATAAACAATTTCTTATGTATTTTCATTATGGAGTTATTACTGTGAAAGTTTGTAAGTACTAATGTAATGACTGTTGTTCAGTTAAGATCACAGCCATGAATGTCTCTATTATACAATCTATGTCAATCTAAACCCATGGATATTAGAGTATATTAATTTGGAAAGATCGAGCTACGATCTCAGGTCTATGAGTCCCTCCCATTACTTTTGTCAGATTCCATTGGTCAGGCTACAAATTCTGTCCCAATAGCTAGCAGCTATCCTGCTTCCCTATTCCCTCTACATTTTCTAATTAAAAATATTGAACCAAGGGGGGCATGTCAAAGATGGAGACCAGAGCAGACGTGCTTTGAGAGAGCTCCGCTCAGTCTCCGGCTATCATCGCTGCTACCCTGCAGACCGAAGATCCTGGATGCCCTGAGACAGCCCAGCTGCCGGCGGAGGACGGTATGACAAAGGGGAAGGGGTCCCTGGCCGCCCGAAAGTCCCAGAAAGTCGCCCAAACTACCGCTACGCGGAACTCCCGTCCCGCCACAGGCCCCAACATGGCATCGCAAGTAGGAGAAAGTGACGTGGACCCCGCTGAGAAGGAGCAGTCCAACTTTGAGGCCGTCATGCAGGCGATCACTACATGCCAGACAACGCTAACAGGCAAGATAGAGCTGATACAGCTGGATATTAGCCTCATTAGGAGAGACATGGACACTTTCCGCTCCCGTCTTACAGAGGCTGAGCGCCGCGTGGGGGACGCAGAAGACACGCTGCAGTCCCACACAGTCTCACTCCGCACGCTGCAAACAAAAATCAATTCCCTGGAAACCCGCGCGGAAGATGCAGAAAATAGAAATAGGAGGAATAACCTCCGAGTGGTGGGACTACCTGAAGGGGCTGAGGGAGCTGACCCCACTGCCTTCACAGAGCGTCTCCTGCACACGCTTCTACCACAGGCGCCATTCTCAGACTTCTTTGTGGTGGAGAGGGCACATAGGATGCCTGCTGCCCGAGGGCCCCCGGGAGCTCCTCCACGCACGTTTATTCTGAGATTGCTCAACTTTAGGGATCGAGATGTGGTCCTGCGTGAGTCAAGGAAAACTGAACAACTGCGGTATGAAGGAGCGAAGCTGATGATATTTCCAAATTTTTCGGTGGACACACAGAAGCTGCGTCGATCATTCGACCAGGTGAAGCTCAACCTTCGTAATAGGAAAATAAAATATAGCATGCTGTTTCCAGCTAGGCTCCGAGTCCAGGATGGTGAGATGGTGCGCTTTTTTACCTCCCCTGAGGATGCATCGCAATGGCTGGAAACTCTGCCTAGGCAGGGGTGACTGCTGCAGGCCGCAGGGTATGTTTACGTTCACCTATCTAATGTGTTCTGGGGGTCCCCTCCTCCGACCGACCCTGAGGGTTAATTGATCATTCCCCCCCCCTCTTCCCTCCAGAGTGGGACGTTTACACACGACCTGAAGGACTTTCTAGGAACTGGTCGCAGTTCTTCATGTTTCACCCACCTGACCACATGTGGATTCTATATTAATCCTGCTCATGACACAGGGACATTGGGGGGTGGGGGAGGGTTGCCCCGAATTTTTGCATTGCATTTTATGGCGGAGTTTGCAACAGTTTAAGAATTGTGCCCCCGGAGGAGTTATGTCTGTTTTTTTTTTATATATAATTTGTTCTTTTATCCATAAATTTTTCTCCCCGGGTGATCCAAGATACAAATCTGCAGGGACCGTTAATCCTGTGAAATTTTTGCTGGAAGACTACTTGCACGTACTGTGACACTCAGGTGTCCTTCTGTTCATTTCCCCCGTTGACAGTTGCCATGACAGTTTCTGGGATGAAGGCACACAGAAGTTCGGGGGGTGGTGCGGGGTGGGGGGATGGGAGCAGGAGTTGGAGCACAGGTTTTTGCTCCCAGTTGGGATTTTTATTTTTTTGCTGCTACATGAGTACTCAATTATATGTAAATGTCTCCTATATTAAGGGTCAGTGCTATTCTAATACTCATCCACTAGATGGCAGAGATGTTCTCCCTTACAGAGTTTTTACAATGACGAATAAGATTATGCTACTTTTGTGTATTTACATATATAGATGGATATGGATTATGCTGCATAGTCGCCTTTACACGTTTCTTGTAAGATTTAAATGACTCCCCTGACTATTTTGTCTTGGAATGTTAGAGGTCTGAATTCCAAAAGATCACTGGTTTTCAATTTTTTGAAAAAGTACAATCCGCACATATGTGTACTCCAGGAGACACATTTGGTCGGGAGTAAGACGCTGGCACTCAGGAAGCCATGGGTTGGTGCGTATTACCACTCTACCTATTCTTCCTATTTCAGGGGTGTCAGTGTCCTCATACATAAATCCCTCGGGTTTACCCTACTGGATGTCCACCTGGATCCTGAGGGGAGATATGTGGCCCTGCATGCGATGTGCGACAGAATGGAATTGCTGATCGTGGGCATCTATGTCCCCCCCCCTGCCACGGTGAACATACTGGGGAAATTAGCCCCAATAATAGCATTATATCCGTCAGCTGGAGTTATATTGACTGGAGACTTTAACATGGTCCCAGATGCAACTCTGGATAGATTTAGTGGGGGGCCCTTCCATCCCTCCCCTCTCTCAATGGGCGAAAAATTTCGGGTTCACTGACATATGGAGACTGAGACACCCTAACATGAAACAATATACGTGTCATTCAACTACACATGCCTCTTTCTCCAGAATTGACCTGATGTTTGCCACGGACTCCCTGCTCTCCCGGATACAGGAGGTTGAGATCCTGCCGCGTGGCATTTCAGACCATGCACCTCTCCTGCTTAGACTTAAAACGGATTCACCGGTGGGTGCTGCACTCTGGCGACTTTCGGGTCTGTGGATTACGGACGAGAGGGTGTCCCCCCTGGTGGAGGGAGAGTTGGGAGTCTACTGGGCAATTAACGAGGGCACGGTCCCCCCCCCCCCGACACTGTGGGATGCCTTCAAGGCGTATACCAGGGGCCAATATCAAACTGCGATTGGGAGGGTTAGGAAGGACACCAGGCTAGCACTAGAGGAGGCGGAAAAGAGGGCTCTTCTGCTAGAGGATAGATATGTGCATACTAAAGACATACTGACTTATGACGCTCTGCAATCCCTTCACAGGGAAATCTCCCTGATGAGGGTTGAGACCACCAAGAAACAGATACTTGCTCAATCCCAGAGAATTTTTGAGCAAGGAGAAAGAACAGGTAGACTATTAGCATGGTTAGCTAAAGAACGCTCCTCCCAGTCACACATTGCCCACATAAAGGACGATAGGGGAAAGCTCTGCTCTGACCCTGCTGATATAAATGAACAATTTGCTAAGTATTACAAACAACTATATACCTCTACTAACACCTCCACTAGTGAAGACCTTCACAGTTTCCTCAATCAAATAGAATTTCCACAACTTTCGGATACGGCTCGTAGTGCATTAGACGCCCCGATTACTCTTAAGCAGGTCCAAATGGCGGTGGGGGCACTTCAGTCAGCAAAAACTCCGGGCCCGGACGGCCTACCAGCGGAGTTTTATAAGGAACATAGGGAGTTTCTGATCCCTAAATTTCATGACCTGCTTTTAAAGATGCTGGGGGAGGGTTGCTTACCTCCATCTATGTCGGAGACAGTTATAGTAGTTATAGCCAAACCTAATAAGGATCCTACGTCTTGTGCCTCGTACCGTCCCATCTCACTGTTAAACGTAGATGCCAAGATAACTACTAAGATACTCTCCACTAGGCTAAATTCGGTTATCCTTTCTATAATTCATAGTGATCAAACAGGGTTTATGCCTGGTAAGGGAACTGACATTAACCTACGTCGACTTTACACAAACATATCTTTTGCGGAGAAAAAGGAATCCCCGGGTGTGGTGGCCTCTTTAGATGCCGAGAAGGCCTTCGACTCGGTTGAGTGGGAGTTCCTTTGGCAAGTCCTGGAAAGGTTTAATTTTGGCCCCAAGTTCATATCCTGGGTAAAGCTCCTCTATAATGGCCCCACTGCACGAATACGCACAAACGGTGTGCTCTCACCTCCTTTCTCTCTGGGGAGGGGGACCAGGCAGGGATGCACCTCTGTCTCCAGGGCTGTTTTCCCTGGCCATTGAGCCCCTCGCTATCCTACTTAGAACGTCTCACAGTGTTAAGGGCATAACGGTTGGTCCGTTGACTGAGAGGCTCTCGTTATACGCTGATGATACGCTATTGTATCTACCGGATGCGTCTGCCTCATTGGAGGCGGCACTGGAACTTATTAATGGCTATGGGGCCTTCTCTGGCATACGGATCAACTGGACTAAGTCGACCCTATTCTCGCTGTCCCGCGCCCCGGTTCCCGTGGACCCGCAGATACCGCTGGTTATGGTATCTAGGTTCAGGTACTTGGGCATCGAGATACAGCGGGACCCATCTCAATATTTAGTGGATAATGTCTACCCAATTCTACAGCAATTAACCACCAGATGCCAGGCTTGGAAGTCTCTTCCCCTTACACCGGTAGTAAGAATCAATTTGCTTAAGATGACGTTTCTGCCTAAATTTCTTTATGTCTTTCGTAACACCCCGGTCCCCATCCCTAGCTCCTTCTTTACTAAGCTAGATCAATTAGTTAACACCTTTGTGTGGGGAGGTCGAACCCCTAGAGTTGCTCGGGCCACCTTGCAGCTTCCTTTGTCATTGGGAGGTCTGGCACTCCCCTGCTTTAAAAAGTATTACTGGGCAGCAGTGGTTGTGACTGATCGTTGGTGGTTCTCCCAGCCGAAGTCCAATCCAGCGGTTAACTTGGAGGCCGCTATACTGGGATCATATTCAGCACTGAGCAACCTGGTCTTTAGGGGCCCAAAAACACATCCAGATATGACGTCCTCAATGTATACGACAGTCAGAGTTTGGGGGAAGATGTCGGGGAAACTTACTGAACCAGGTTCTATGTCTCCCTATACACCACTATGGGGCAATCCCAAATTGAAGCATCTCCAATCAGTTCCAGACCCGGCCTTGTGGGCAAATTATGGTGTTAAAATACTAAAACAGGTAATTTCGGGAGGGGGGATCCTTCCTTATGATATATTAAAAAACGATTTCCAACTCCCCTCGCGAATGTTATTTCGCTATTTACAACTACGTCATGCACTACGAGCCCAATTCCCGTCGGGAATCACCTTGCACTCACATGGGGTTGAGTCCTTTTTGATTTCCAGACACGTGGACCGAATTCTATCCTCCATATATATGCGAATAATAGGTGAAGAGCCATCTAAGAAGAACACACTTTTTGACAAATGGAAGGAGGACATACCCGCCCTGGCGGCGGATGACTGGGAGGAGGGCATACAACAATACATTCCTCTCATGGTATCTGCGAAAGATCGTTATATACAGCTTAAGTTTCTCCATAGGGCGTATTACACGCCGCAGAGATTGTCTAGAATTTACCCGACAGTGTCAGATAGATGCCCAAAGTGTGGGGGAGAACTGGGTACCTTTATGCATGTGGTCTGGTCCTGTCCTCTTATACAACAGTTTTGGATGGAGGTAGTCAACGTGATTAATTTGGTGGGTGACTTACATCTACAGTTAAACCCGACTGTCTTTCTCTTGGGAGTATGTGATAACCTCATACCCAATACTCATAAAAGATTGTTTGTGTTTTATGCCTCGTTCTATGCTAGTAAAACTATACTGCTACAGTGGCCCAGTGGAAGGCCTTGGTCAACTCCACATTGCCATTATATAAGCTTACCTATATCAACCGCAAATGCCCAAAAAAGTTCTCCAAAATTTGGGGTGCATGGTCTCACCAATAAGATGGATGTGGGCTACTGAAGCGGAAACATCCTACTTTGGACAAGTCGTTTCCTGGTCTCCGCTCCCCCCCACCCCCTGTTTTTGCCCCCTCCTTCCCTATCCTTGTCTCTCTCCCTCCTTCCGTACCTTCCCCCCTTTAAGTAGCGGGAAGAACCTGCTCCCTTCCGTGACCGTCGCTTCCATGGCATGGCGCTTTACCAAAAATCTTTCAAGATGTCAGGTAGGTTTTTCAGCTGGAGCCTCGATAAGCCTCATGGAGACGTTGGTTTCTTCAGCTGATGAAGAAGGCGAGGCCGTGCCCGCGAAACGCGCTCTGAGTGGTCAGACACGTGGGCGGCTCCCCAGTTTGACAGCCCTGGACCACTCCCACCCAGAGACACGCAGCCGACGTCCCCATGAGGCTTATCGAGACTCCAGCTGCGGATAACACACGGCGCTTGTGGATCCCTCAATAAAGACTTTCCAGTGGTCCTCCTGTGACACTGCATGTGGAAGCTCCCACCCGCTCTAGCACTCCGCAAGTGCTCCAGCATTTTTCACGCAAGTTTTTAGTTTTGTTTTATACTTATATACTGAATAGATTCCTAAGCTGTTTAAAGGATTGTGTCAGGGACTAACCCGCAGGAGAACTAACATCTATGGCCAGCAGAATCCTGTATCAATGAACACAAATTCTCCAGCGCTAATGCGAACACGTGCGCGCCAAAGCGCACACACCACGTGAGAGACTCCAGGCGCCAAGCACACTATTTAAAGCATGTTGCAGCAGTCACCAACTGCTGCATGATCTTCAGCTTCCTGTGTATTCCTCAGTTCCTGTTCCTGTTGTCTTGGATTATCTGCTAACGACCCGGCTTGTCTTGACCTATCTGATCTGTACTTACCCCGGCTTGACCCTTGGCTTGTTCCTGTTACTCCGCTCTGATCTGCTGCACCGTGTATGACCCCTGGCTTGTTTTATGGACTTTGCTACTGTTTGATCTGCTGCACCGTGTATGACCCCTGGCTTGTTTTATGGACTTTGCTACTGTTTGCTGTCCTGTGTATGAACCCCGGTCTGGCTCCTGACACTGCTTCTGGTACTTCCTGCTGTACGATCTCATCTGGTACTTCCGAGGTACCCCTGCCTAGCAGTCTACTCTGCTCGTCAGCTGCCCACCAGTGGACTTCTCTGCTTCATCTCAGCTTGCCGCAGCCAGCAACCCCTGCCGCTTTGAGTATAGCTTCCCCTGTACCACCTCCAGGGGGCGCTCTGCACTTAGTCGCAAGGGAAGCCCTCCCAGCACTTCAGCCTCCGATCAGGTACGTGATAGATTGGCTTGGCACTTCTCTCTCCTCCTTTTGCTTTCCATTGGTATACCTTAAGTCACTGGCCACCACTGGCATTAAAGGCCATAATTAGGGGTGTGCTATGTAAACTGCTGTTCATCAAATAGAAGTATCAAAAAACATAGGTGGCAGAAGGGAGGGGGGGTCAAGATCAAAAACTTCCTTTGGGTCCAAATAGTTTGTAGATCACCTCTGGTCTATTCAGATATATACCAAGTCCCAACCAATATGAAACATCTCTAAATAAAATAAATCTTGTTCAGCTAACTTGTTAATTATATTGTTAACATTTCTTACCTTTTCTTCTTGTTATACAGAAAAAATCCCTGGCCTTGCTAAAAAATGACTGCCCTCTGGCTGCAAGGGTGTCATTCTGCTGGGCAGGTTACACAGATTCTCCACCAGGGTGGAGCTTGTCCTCTGCAGGTTACTCTTAGGTGGTCAGTGGAAGATTGCTCTTTCTTGGAAGTGCAGCACGGTCTGGCGCATTGTCTGTGCCATTGATAACCTCAGTCTTGACTTCTGATGCGGACACGGTGTCAGTAGTAGCGGCAATCTCAACCATGCTTTCTGGGATTGACGCAGTCTCTGTAGGGATGCTGATCTCCAGCTCATCCTTTAGTTCAGCCACAGTCTCTACAATTGTGGATTCAATCCCATCTGTTGGGGTGGGCACAGTCTCCACAATGTCTGTGGCCTTGGTAGTTTGGATTGTTTTGTTTTTGGAGTCAACCCCATTGTCTATAGTAGCGGTGGTCAGAGGCGTTGCAAGGGGGGTGCGGGGGGTGCGGTCCGCACCGGGTGACACCCGCTAGTGGGGTGACACCCTCCCGACAGTGTGGAAAGCACTGGTATTTTTTTTTTTTTATCAGCTGACTCGATCATCACTCCGCAGCGCAGCAGCCTGGTTGAAACAAAACAACACACACACCTCCAGCGGCGCCGGCGCTTGGTATGTCAGTGTGAGCGTGCTGCGTGTCCAATGAATGTCCTCCTTCTTCTTCCTCTTCCTACTGAGCCAGCCGCTGCCTGAGCCTGTCACATCTCGTCTCTCACACTGCACTGCAGAGTGAGAGACACGTCACTGACTGTTACACACACTATCTCCGCCCGAGCGGCGCGGCGGCTATACGCTGTCAAGCTGCCCTCCGCTCTTCTCTCCAGATTCCAGCTGCCGCCAGATTCTAAATGGGGGGGGGGGTTGGAGGGGGCTGTGTCACTGTCAACAGTCCTGGTATCCTCCACTGGCCCGGGCAGAGCTCAAGGGGTGAGGTGAGGCCGAGGGGGGTAGGGTGGTTGCCATAGTACCGACACGCCACCAAAGAGCTGGTGTGGGAGCTGGGAGGACTCTCACCTGTCTGGCGCCCTGGCTGACCTGTGCTGTCTGTGCAAGTATGATAAGGAAGGGGGGGTGCAAGGTGATCTGCTAGACACAACTATAGTTAATATATATATATATATATATATATATATATATATATATATATTTAGTGTAATATAGCTGGTCCAGACGCCCCCCCCCCCACCAGCTCACTCAGCTACTGTGCCTATTAATATCTAATATAATATATCTGTGTCCAGCAGCACCCCCCCCCCCCCTTATCAGACAGACAACACTCACTATATTATATTAGCTGACTGAGCCACCCCCACTGGAGCTGGTCTGATGATGATGGGGGGGGGGGGGGGGGGTGACACCATGTTATACCGCACCAGGTGACACCAACCCTAGTGACGCCACTGGCGGTGGTCTCAATCACGCTTTCTGGGATTGACACACTTTCTGTAGGAATGCTGATCTCTAGCCCATCTATTGGTGCAGCCACATCATCTAAGGACTCCTCTGCTGAAAAATAGATACTGTCTGAGCTGCTTGAGGTCTCTGTCTCGCTTGCAAGACTGGACTCACTCTCGTCAGAGGTGGTGGACCCAGTACCATCTATTAAGGCAGGCACAGTCCCTACAATGGTGGTGGAATTGGTGTCCTCTTCTGAGACTCCGCTACCCTCTGGAATGATTGTCTCATCATCTCAGCTGCTTGTGGTCTCAGTCTTGCTTGCAAAGCATATAGACCAATACAATTTTGGGCACCCTCCTATGGACACAGTCTTTCTAGAGCTGCTGATCTCTACTTTATCTTTTAGCTCACCCAAAGACTTGAAGGTTATGACTATAGTCACATCTGTCAGGGAGAGCACAGCAGATTGGATCTCACTCTTTTGGTCCAACTCATTGCCTGTAGTAGCGGTGATCTCAGTCCCACTTTTTGGAATAGACTCAGTCTCTGTAGAGTTGCTGATCTGTAGCTCTTTTTTCGATGCAGCCACAGCCTCTACAGATGTAGTGAAATCCAGTTCCTCTGCTGTTTGCTGGTAGGCACCGTCTGTGCCGCTGGTGGCCCCAATGTTGATTTTTGAGGCGGGCACGCGTGTTCAGTGCCTCTGGTAGTCTCAGTCTCTCTTTCTGAGGCAAACACAATGTCTTTGCAGTTCAGGAGGAATCATTGATTTCTGGACAAAAAAAATAATTGATTACCTTCTATTCATGTATTTGTCTATCAATTAGTATAAAATGAATCAAATAAATCACAAGACTGGCTGAACAGAATTAAAGCCCTATTGCCTGACTGCCTTTTTAAAAATCTATTTTTGTTTTTTTTTCTTTGCATGCAAGTGTATGCATATGTACAGTAAGTTGTATGTAAGTGTATGTATATACTGTATATGTTTATGTAAGCATATGTATGTTGTATTTAAGTGTATGTATATACTGTATATGTTGTATGTAAGTGTATGTATATGTATGTACAGTATCTCACATAAGTAAGTACACCCCTCACATTTTTGTAAATTTTTTTTATATCATTTCATGTGACAACACTAAAGAAATGACACTTTGCTACAATATAAAGTAGTGAGTGTACAGCTTGTATAACAGTGTAAATTTGCTGTCCCCTCAAAATAACTCAACACACAGCCATTAATGTCAAAACCGCTGGCAACAAAAGTGAGTACACCCCTAAGTGAAAATGTCCAAATTGGGCCCAAAGTGTCAATATTTTGTGTGGCCACCATTATTTTCCAGCACTGCCTTAACCCTCTTGGGCATGGAGTTCACCAGAGCTTCACAGGTTGCCACTGGAGTCCTCTTCCACTCCTCCATGACGACATCACGGAGCTGGTGGATGTTAGAGACCTTGCGCTCCTCCATCTTCCGTTTGAGGATGCCCCACAGATGCTCAATAGGGTTTAGGTCTGGAGACATGCTTGGCCAGTCCATCACATTTAACCTCAGCTTCTTTAGCAAAGCAGTGGTCATCTTGGAGGTGTGTTTGGGGTCGTCATGTTGGAATACTGCCCTGCGGCCCAGTCACTAAAAGGAGGGGATCATGCTCTGCTTCAGTATGTCACAGTACATGTTGGCATTCATAGTTCCCTCAATGAACTGTAGCTCCCCAGTGCTGGCAGCACTCATGCAGCCCCAGACCATGACACTCCCACCACCATGCTTGACTGTAGGCAAGACACACTTGTCTTTGTACTCCTCACCTGGTTGCCGCCAAACATGCTTGACACCATCTGAACCAAATAAGTTTATCTTGGTCTCATCAGACCACAGGACATGGTTCCAGTAATCCATGTCCTTTGTCTGCTTGTCTTCAGCAAACTGTTTGTGGACTTTCTTGTGCATCATCTTTAGAAGAGGTTTCCTTCTAGAACGACAACCATGCAGACCAATTTGATGCAGTGTGTGGCGTATGGTCTGAGCACTGACAGGCTGACCCCCCCACCCCTTCAACCTCTGCAGCAATGCTGGCATCACTCATACATCTCCTTCCCAAAGACAGCCTCTGGATATGACACTGAGCACGTGCACTCAACTTCTTTGGTTGACCATGGCGAGACCTGTTCTGAGTGGAACCTGTCCTGTTAAACCACTGTATGGTCTTGGCCACTGTGCTGCAGCTCAGTTTCAGGGTATTGGCAATCTTCTTATAGCCTAGGCCATCTTTATGTAGAGCAACAATTCTTTTTTTTCAGATCCTCAGAGTGTTCTTTGCCATGAGGTGCCATGTTGAACTTCCAGTGACCAGTATGAGAGAGTGAGAGCGGTAACACCAAATTTAACACACCTGCTCCCCATTCACACCTGAGACCTTGTAACACTAACGAGTCACATGACACCTGGGATGGAAAATGGCTAATTGGGCCCAATTTGGATCTTTTCTTAGGGGTGTACTCACTTTTGTTACCAGCGGGTTAGACATTAATGGCTGTGTGTTGAGTTATTTTGAGGGGACAGCAAATTTACACTGTTATACAAGCTGTACACTCACTACTTTACATTGTAGCAAAGTGTCATTTCTTCAGTGTTGTCACATGAAAAGATATAATAAAATATTTACAAAAATATGAGGGTGTACTCACTTTTGTGAGATACTGTATATACTGTTTATGTTGTATGTAAGTGTATGTATATACTGTATATGTTGTATGTATGTTGTATGTAAGTGTATGTATATACT
This sequence comes from Lithobates clamitans, assembly GCA_037952925.1. Lineage (NCBI taxonomy): Eukaryota > Metazoa > Chordata > Amphibia > Anura > Ranidae > Lithobates > Lithobates clamitans. Next base: position 1,444,489 of record JBBGZY010000902.1, on the reverse strand, counting down.
GTATATGTTGTATGTAGGTGTATGTATCTGTATGTTGTATGTAAGTGTATGTATATACTGTATATGTTGTATGTAAGTGTATGTACAGTATGTTGTATGTAAGTGTATGTAAGTGTATGTATAAACTGTATTTGTTGTATGTGAGTGTATGTTGTATGTAAGTGTACGTATATGTATATTGTATGTATGTTGTATGTAAGTGAATGTATATACTGTATAGGTTGTATGTATATGTATGTTGTATGTAAGTGTACGTATATACTGAATATGTTGTATGTAAGTTTATGTATATGCATGTTGTATGTAAGTGTATGTATATACTGTATACGTTCCATGTAAGTGTATGTATATACTGTATGTGTTGTAATGTAAGTGTATGTATATAAATGTTGTATGTAAGTGTATGTATATACTGTATATGTTGTATGTAAATGTATGCATAGCCAAAACTAGGGTAGGAAAGGATTAAAAAACCCTTTTAGATTATTTTTGCTATCTGTGTGAGGGAATTTCACTTCTCTTCCCATCCTGGCCATGCAAGAAGAAGTGCGAGGAAACAGGTGTCCCCACAGGAAGAAAGACCTACCCTGATCCCCAGTTCTGGTGACAAATCCAACATTTTGGATCACACCTCACTTCCTGTTTCAGGAAATACGGTCATCAGGACAAATATACAGGTGAAATCCCCAGTAATAATCATTTGACAGGGCTTTTAACCTAACCCATCACCACTCTTTCTTAATAAAAAAAAAAGTTTTGGCTCCAAATAAACTAAACCTGCCCAATGCTACATGTGATATGACACTGTCAGAGCTTCTAATAGACAAAGCAGCAGATGTAACATTGTCAGTCGCCCTTTCTGTGTCACCTTTCCCTCATTCTGACACTCAGTACGGACATTCTTGCCAGAAGCCTGATTTGAAATTTCAGCTGGTGAGCAGAGAATGCTGTGAATTGAATGTAAAGTGCTGCAGCAGTGTACAGTATACAGATATGTATTTTTTTTCTTGACATTTGTCCCAAAACTGTTTGAAAGGCAACTGTGCTTCCAACTGTAATATCGCCTTTTAAATGCATAGGAGGGCTGTGATTGGCTGGTTCTGAAATGCGAAGCTCAGCTCTGGCACCTGCAGACTGCAGAGCTGTTTTTAGATTTCTCCTATTGTCGGTTACACCTGACATTCTATTTCTGGGATAATGGACAAATATAGGGGCAATATGTATTGTACATTCAGTCTGGTGTGTACTATGGAGATGACTTCTAGTGTTGCTCTGAGCTCTGTATGGTTGCTATAGGGGGATCCATAGTTAGTAATGGGTCATTATCTCTGTAACTTTATATATTGTACACTGACAACTCCACACTGTTGCTATGCATTTAGCACCGTTGCTATTGAGATATATATATATATATATATATATATATATATATATATATTTATTCAACACTAGTCGGCCTTCCATTATATATATAAATATATATATTACACTGTGGACTGCACTGTGTTGCCATGGACGATGAGCCGTTGCTATTGGCTATCCATTGAAGTGTAAGGGTGGGTTTTTTTAGTAATGGGTCAGTATTCCTGTAACTATATACATATATATATATATATATATATATATATATATATATATATATATATATATATATATATATATATATATATATATATATATATAGTTGTGCTCAAAAGTTTGCACACCCTGACAGAAGTTGTGACATTTTGGCATTAATGTTGAAAATATGACTGATCATGCCAAAAAACAATAGCAATCACACGAAGCCATTTATTATCACATAGTTTTTTGGATCCTTTTAAATCATAATGATAACAGAAATCATCCAAGTGGCCCTGGAAAAAAGTTTACATACCCTGGAATGTTTGGCCTTGGTACAGACACAGAAGGTGGCACACACAGGTTAAAATGGCAATTAAAGGTAATTTCCCACATTTGTGGCCTTTGAAATCACAATTAGTGTCCGTGTATTAAAATGAGTTTGTTAGCTCTCACTTGGATGCCCTAAGCAGGCTAGACACTGAGCCATGAGGAGGTAAAAAAGAACAAAAGGTCAAAAGACCTACGTAACAAGGTAATGAAACTTTACAAAGATGGAAAAGGATATAAAAAAATAAATCCAAAGCCTAGAATAAGCCAGTCAGTACTGTTCAATCATTTAATAGGAAGTGGAAAATTTGGGGATCTCTTGATACCAAGCCAAGGTCAGGTAGATCAAGATAAACTTTTTATCAGGGCCAATTGGGTGATTTCTGTTATTATGATTTAAAAAGGATCCAAAAGTATGTGATAATAAATGGCTTCATGTGATTGCTATCCTTAAATAAAAGGCTATTTTTTGGCATGGTTAGTCATATTTTCAATATTAATGCCAAATTTCTGCCAGGGTATGGAAACTTTTGAGCACGACTGTGTGTGTGTATGTGTATATGTATGTACATTTAATGTTCTTCATATGTGTGTGTGTGTGTATAGATATAGTACATTATTGAATTGACACTGTTTCTAAGGGCTTTGAATGGTTGCTATGGGGGTCAATATGTATTATGGGTTGTCCGTGGTTGTCTAGAAATGGTTTATAGCAGGGGTGTCCAAACTTTTTTCAAAGAGGGCCAGATTTGATGAAGTGAACATGCGTGAGGGCCGACCATTTTGCCTGACATTCTTTGAACCATTAAAATTCGTTCTAAGTGTGTTCATTCGAGCACTAATACACTGCCCAAAAAGAATTCTCTTGCCTTTGTGGCTGTATGTGAGTAAAGAGATGAGCTCGGGCGTATTATTTGGATATACCGTATTTATTGGCATATAACACGCACCTTCACTTTAAGAGTGAAGTTTCAGGGAAAGAAAATTACATTTTAAATAAACAATTTAAATAAATTAATTTAAACTGTGAAGCAAAATAAGGGTCAGTGCCCATCTGCAGCCTCACAAGTGCCCATATGCAGACCCACCATTGCTAGGAATGCAGCACCCACCATTGCCAGGAATGCAGCACCTACCATTGCCAGGAATTGCACTCACCATTGCCAGGAATTGCACTCACCATTGCCAGGAATTGCACTCACCATTGCCAGGAATTGCACTCACCATTGCCAGGATTTGCACTCACCATTGCCAGGATTTGCACTCACCATTGCCAGGAATTGCACTCACTATTGCCAGGAATTGCACTCACCATTGCCAGGAATTGCACTCACTATTGCCAGTAATGCACTCACCATTGCCAGGAAGCCAGGAATGCAGCACCATTGCCAGGAATTGCACTCACCATTGCCAGGAATGCACTCACCATTGCCAGGAATTGCACTCACCATTGCCAGGAATGCACCCACCATTGCCAGGAATTGCACTCACCATTGCCAGGAATGCAGCACCATTGCCAGGAATTGCACTCACCATTGCCAGGAATTGCACTCACCATTGCCAGGAATTGCACTCACCATTGCCAGGAATGCACTCACCATTGCCAGGAATGTACTCACCATTGCCAGGAATTGCACTCACCATTGCCAGAAATGCACTCACCATTGCCAGGAATTGCACTCCCCATTGCCAGGAATTGCACTCCCCATTGCCAGGAATGCACTCCCCATTGCCAGTATTTGCAATCCCCATTGCCAGGAATGCACTCACCATTGCCAGGAATTGCACTCACCATTGCCAGGAATGCACTCCCCATTGCCAGTATTTGCACTCACCGTTGCCAGGAATGCACTCACCATTGCCAGGAATGCACTCGCCATTGCCAGGATTTGCACTCACCATTGCCAGGAATGCACTCACCATTGCCAGGAATTGCACTCACCATTGCCAGGAATGCACTCCCCATTGCCAGTATTTGCACTCACCGTTGCCAGGAATGCACTCACCATTGCCAGGAATTGCACTCACCATTGCCAGGAATCGCACTCACCATTGCCAGGAATGCACTTACCATTGCCAGGAATTGCACTCACCATTGCCAGGAATTGCACTCACCATTGCCAGGAATCGCACTCACCATTGCCAGGAATGCACTTACCATTGCCAGGAATTGCACTCACCATTGCCAGGAATTGCACTCACCATTGCCAGGAATTGCACTCACCATTGCCAGGAATTGCACTCACCATTGCCAGGAATGCACTTACCATTGCCAGGAATTGCACTCACCATTGCCAGGAATTGCACTCACCATTGCCAGGAATGCACTCGCCATTGCCAGTATTTGCACTCACCGTTGCCAGGAATGCACTCACCATTGCCAGGAATTGCACTCACCATTGCCAGGAATTGCACTCACCATTGCCAGGAATTGCACTCACCATTGCCAGGAATTGCACTCACCATTGCCAGGAATGCACTCACCATTGCCAGGATTTGCACTCACCATTGCCAGGAATGCACTCACCATTGCCAAAGATTACCTACAGGAGAATTTCCTGTTTACACGGCGGCCTCTTTAATAGAAATTCCCGCCTCCTTTGATGGACAGAACAGTCATCCAATGGCAGCGCCAGAGACGGAACTGCCTATTACAGAGGCCGCCCGTAAACAGGAAATTCTCCTGTGTGTGTACTCGTCCCGCCTCCTCCCTGTCCCCTCCAAGGCATATACATCTTTTGTGGCCCGCGGACTGGACTTTAGACATGCCTGGTTTATAGTAATGTGTTAATGTCTATGTAACTGTTTAGATTAAAATAAAAAAGATTGCGCAAACCTAAAAAACATTATTGAATAATCATGCAAAAACACATAACATGTGAGTGAATCGGTACATGTGAATTGATTATTATTGTGTTAAAAAAAAGTCCCAAAAAAAACAAAAACACAAAAAAAAATAGTTTTGAAATAAAGTGACATTGAAGGCAACTTCTAATTATTGTGTTAAAAAGTCCCAAATCAGAAAACATGAGACTTGAGATGAAGTAACAATGAAGCAGTGTTGCCAACCCCCTGAAGTAAAATTTACTGGCAGGATGACAAAATTTACAAACGGCACCACTTTTTTACTGGCAAAAATCATGAAAATTACTGGCAGATCCGCATTTTTTACTGGCGCTGCAAAAAAGTACCTAAAATTACTATTTTCAGTGCTAAACAGTGCAAGGATACATATTTGAACTATAAACATATAGCTAGTGCTATTAGCAACGTGTTTAAGCTAAACAAAAGTCCAAAAACATATTTCTCCGTTGACATGAAGGTCAGGTTACTATAACCCAGCTGGCACTAGGTTCCCTCCTTACATCAGAGTCTGCAGGGATCCCCCTTACAGTGAAAGGGAACTCTTATGTAAAGGGGAACGCTGCAGATCATGATCTAAGGGGGAACTCTGATGTAGAGGGGGGCTCTGGTGACCAGAGACCACCTTATATCGGAGTCCACTGTGTTCCCTTTACATCAGAGTTCCCAATTACATCAGGGTCCGCAGATTGAGTTCCCCTTTGCACTGTAAGGGGCAATCCTGCAGACTTTGATGTAAAGGGGAATGCCAGAAACTCTGATGTGGTGGGCACTCTGGTGAGCAGAGACCACCTTCCGCAGAGTGAATACACTAAGGTAAGGGGAGTTACTAATTTAGGGGGAAACCTTTATATCAGTGCCCCTTACATTATTGTATTCACTCCCCCCTACATCAGCAACCCCCCTAGACTGGCCTGGCGGTGCTGTCACTGACCTCCTCTCAGGTGCATCGTGCAGGGCTCAGTCAGATGGCTCCAGCTTGGTGGTTCTGGTTTTCCTATGGTCTCCTCTCCACAGTCCACACACGTCTGACTTCTCCCGTGACCCCATGATCCCGGCGGCGCTCCCACTCTTGACTCCTTTCCCGACTCCCCCTCAGAGACTGCAGACATGATGTAGGAATAGGTCAGAGGCTGCGGACAGGAGATGGTCAGAGGCTGCGGGCAGGAGATGGTCAGAGGCTGCGGGCAGGAGATGGTAAGAGGCTGCGGACAGGAGACGGTCAGAGGCTGCGGGTACAGGAGATGGTCAGAGGCTGCGGGCACAGGAGATGGTCAGAGGCTGCGGGCACAGGAGATGGTCAGAGGCTGCGGGCACAGGAGATGGTCAGAGGCTGCGGGCACAGGAGATGGTCAGAGGCTGCGGGCACAGGAGATGGTCAGAGGCTGCGGGCACAGGAGATGGTGAGAGGCTGCGGGCACAGGAGATGGTGAGAGGCTGCGGGCACAGAAGATGGTCAGAGGCTGCGGGCACAGGAGATGGTGAGAGGCTGCGGGCACAGGAGATGGTAAGAGGCTGCGGGCACAGGAGATGGTGAGAGGCTGCGGGCACAGGAGATGGTGAAAATCTGCGGGCACAGGAGATGGTGAGAGGCTGTGGGCACAGGAGATGGTCAGAGGCTGCGGGCACAGGAGATGGTCAGAGGCTGCGGGCACAGGAGATGGTCAGAGGCTGCGGGCACAGGAGATGGTCAGAGGCTGTCACTCACTGTGACTGTGACCCTTTCATCTCTCCACCGGGCCGGCTTCATCCCCCCCCGTAATGTCCTGCCGTGGACGGGCCCGGTAACATGGCTCTTCCTGCTCCCCCCGCTGAACCGCCAAGAAGTGAAGATCGAGCGGCGGCCGGCGGCTTCTGTTTAAAAATGGCGCCAGGCGGCGTAATTACATTACTGCGCATGCGCCGGCCTGCCGAGCTTGTAATATCTTTCCCGAGTCCTTCAGGCTTCAGAACGGCGCATGCGCAGTTGCATGGCCGGCCCGCAGCCATCTTTTTTACGGGCACCGGCTGCCCGTAACGGGCATTTACGGGCGCCCCGAAAATGTGGTGATTTTTACGGGCTGCCCGTAAATTAACGGGCGGTTGGCAACACTGCAGTGAAGGCAACTTCTGGTGCAGCACCTAGAAATCTGCAATGGCAACTGGTCAGTACTTTATATCCAAACTGAGAAGTAAGCTAAAAGTCAGATGGCCTCCTACCGGACACAATGGACCCCAATTTATAGGGATCAAGCTCGCCCGATATGCACAGTAATCAGCTGTGATGTTCCACCTGGTCCACTTCAAACACTAACCAATCTCCTCCGTCAAAGACAACGAGATGTTTTCATAAGTTTCCCACCTTCCAGTCACTCTGGTGCAGTAAATAATGGTAGTTTATGAAAGAAAAAAAAAATTCTTAAACACAGCGAAGAAATACGATACAAAAACACAGCCACAGGTTTTCAGACTGCCAGCTGGTGCGTGGTGACGTCACAAGATTTTCTCCAACCTCCCTGTAACAAGCATCGATGATATATGTTGAATTGGGTATTTAATTCTCGGAGATAGCAGCATACATATACACATATTTTTCACTTTTTTCACTTATAATATTGTATTTTATACAATATTGATCACATTATTAGGTTTAATGAGCGCAGAATAATTAAATTATATATGTAACTGTCTTTATTGTACACTGACAACTCCACACTGTTACTAAGGACTTGTCAGCTGTATCATCCCTCCAGCCTGCAGGGGGAGATAGAGAGACTGTGCTGAGACTTTGGATTCCATAGACCCCCCCCCCCCCCCCCCACCCACCCAGTAGCCTCCTCTGTTTTACCCTAGGTTAAAATTTGTGCACATCAACATGGGGACAAGGTGCTTTGGGGCAAAATCGTTACCAGACCCGACGGGCTTGGTATGCATTGGGGGGGACCCCACAACATTTTTCCTCAATTCTTTTTTATTGCCGCCAATTCTTTTATGTAGATTCAGCTGTCAGCTGATGACTCATCAGATGTTAATAATAATAATATATAATAAGTATAATTAATATTAGTGTTAGTATAATAAATATTATTAAATATTAAAATCTAGAAATCGTGTATATTTAATATTATTATGATATTATTGAATACTTCCATTTATAGTATTTGTTATTCTAGTATTTATTAAATAAATATTAATAAATTATTAGATTGAACCCTCTGCCATATTGTCTCACACTCTGCACAGTACAACCTCTCTTCTCCTACATACTGGAATATGTAGGAGATTATTCAATAAGGACAATATTTGATCTTATTCTGTATGTACAGTGGGGAAAATAATTATTTAATCCCCCGCAGATTTTGTAAGTTTGTCCACTTACAAAGAAATGAAGGGTCTATATTTTTTTATCGTAGGTGTATTTTAAATGATAGAGACAGAATATCAACCAAAAATCCAGAAAAAAAACACATAAAACAAATGCTATAAATTAAGTTGCCGTTCAGTGAGTAAAATAAGTATTTGATCCCCAAGCAAAACATGACTTAGTACTTGGTGGACAAACCCTTGTTGGCAAGCACAGAGGTAAGACGTTTCTTGTAGACCGACCTAACTTAACTGTGCAGATACCACCATCAGGTAAGCGGAGCCCCAAAAAAAATGGGGAGGCTGGCCGGAGTTCCTCTTTAACTAGAAATGAATAGGAAAGGATAAACGGAGGGATGTACTAAATTACAAAAGTTGTATTGTCCGTAAACCTCCACTAGATGTCAGCATACAGCATAACAATAATAACTAGATACAGTTCCATGCAATAATAGAAAATACATTGTAGGTGGGAGAGAACATCTTTTCTTTCTTTATTTTTTTACCTTTAATTGCACAATATCTGCATTCTTTCATGGTATTTTTCTATTGGAAAAAAAATGGGAAAATTAAGGAAAGCCTTTGATTAAACCATGGAAAAAAAATAAGACAAAAGGACAACTTGAACCATAGCTCCCAACTGTCCCTGATTAGGATCAATGTCCCTCTGTCCCTCTTTCCTCCTCATTTGTCCCTCATTTTGGTCTGATCCATATAGTTGTATATAAAATGCACTACAGTATTTATCTGTCAGAAAGTGATTCCCAGCGCTAAACCTTTCATCCAATTTCTAAATTGCTGCATTTGAAAATGCCAAAAGCCTATATAAAGGAAGAGTGATAGTAAAAAAAAAAAAAAAAAAACTTGTTTAACCACCTCAATACAGGGCACTTTCACCCCCTTCCTGCCCAAACCATTTTTCAGTTTTCAGCGCTGTCGCATTTTGAATGACAATTGCGCGGTCATGCAACACTGCACCCTAATGACATTTTTGTCATTTTTTCCCCACAAATAGAGCTTTTTTTTGGTGGTATTTGATCACCTCTGCGGTTTTTATTTTTTGTGCTATAAACAAAAGAAGAGGGACAATTTTGAAAAAACACAATATTTTTTACTTTTTGGTATAATAAATATCCAATTTTTTTTTTTTTTTTAACAAATTTTTTCCTCAGTTTAGGCCGATATGTATTCTTCTACACATTTTTGGTAAAAAAAATCGCGATAACGTATATTGATTGACATCGCGGCCGCCGGGCACGTGCACCGGGTCCCGCGCGCGCCCCCCCCTAGTGGCTCGGGAGGGCGATCACGTCATATGACGGTGGGCGGTAGCTTAGTGGTTAACCAATCTTTTTTTTTTGTATAAGTCTCATCTGACCCATAACACCTTTTCCCATGTGGCCTCAGAATCTTCAAGGTGCGTTTAAGGTGACTTAAGACTTAAATTGAATTACTGTATTTATTGGCGTATAACACTCACTTTTTTACCATGAAAATCGGGTGCAAATACCGTGTGCGCGTTATACGCCAATACTTCAATTTTAGCTGCCTCGGAGGGGAAAAGGAGAGGGGGCCGGACTAGCGCTGTCAGATTACATACAGCGAGAATCTCCTGTTTACTTGGCAGCCTCTGTAATAGGAAGTCCTGTCTCCTGGGCCGCCATTGGACCGCTGTTCTGTCTATCATAGGAGATTCTCACTGTATGTAATCTGTCGGCACTCGTCCCGCCCCCTCCCTGTCCCCTCTAGGCTGCAGGTGGACGTCAATCAGGCTGCACTGATGGCAATGGTGAGGCTGCTGCATTGAAGGCAATCGTGAGGCTGCAGATGGGCACTGACCCTTATTTTGCTCCAAAGTTCCTTATTTGAAATTTTAGTTTTTTTCCTGAAACTTCCCTCTTAAAATGAATGTGCGTGTTATACGCCTGTGCGTGTTATACGCCGATAAATACGGTATTTGGCCTCAACATCAAACGATATGTCTGGCAGAAATCTATCCAAATAACACCATTCCTACAGTAAAGCATGGAGGTGGTAATATCCTGTTATGGGGGGTGGTAATATCCTGTTATGGGGGGTGGTAATATCCTGTTATGGGGGGTGGTAATATCCTGGTATGGGGGGTGGTAATATCCTGTTATGGGGGTGTTTCTCTGCAGCAGGGACTAGAGGCAGGAAGAAAAATGGATGGGGCAAAATACCATCAAATTCTTGAGAAAATTCTGCTGCCCTCTGCCAGAAAGTTGTCAATGGGAAGAAGGTTTACCTTCCAACATGACAATGACCCAAAGAACACAGCAAAAATGAGCACATAGTGATTGAAGGAGAAAAGGTGACTGTCCTTGCATGGAATAGTCAGAGCCCAGACCTAAACCCCACTGAAAATCTGTGGAATGACTTGAAAACTGCAGTCCACAAATGGTCACCATTAAAATTTAACTGAACTTGAGCAATTCTGCAAAGAAGAGAGAGCAAATATTGCACAGTCTAGATGTGCAAAGTTAGTAGAGGCATATCCCAACAGACTAAAGGCTGGAATTAAAGCAAAAGGTGGTCCAACAAAATACTGACACAAGGGGGTGATCATTTTTCTAACTCAGTGATTCTGTTTTAGAATGTTTTTTTTTTCTGACATGTTGGTGTTATATCTTTTACTTGGATGTTATAAGTTGCACTAGTAAATACAGCTGAATAAAACAAAAACTGTGTCTGTCTTTATTTCAGGCTGCAAAGCAACAAAATGTTATTATTTTAAAGAAAGGTGATTCTTTTCTATACCCACTGTATATTTCAAAATTGATCAATCCTGATGTACTAATCTCATTACCTGAGGTCCTAAAATGCCAGAACAGTACAAATACCCCCCAAATGACCCTTTTTTTGGAGGAAAGTAGACAGTCCAAAGTATTTAGTAATAGGCATGGCAAGTTTTTTGAAATTGTAATTTTTGTGTCACATTTTTGGGAAAATGAAGAAATTAAATAAAATTGTTTTTTTAAAGAATGACCTTTTTACATACTGTAACCAGTACAGTACAGCGTCATCATATGACCGGTCTGGCAATGATCAATGATACTGACTGGTGACAGGGAAACAAATGTATCATATTGTTTTAACTTTTTTACTTTTTTACTTTTTTTTTTTCTTTTTCTATTTTTTTTTACATTTTTTATTACTGTTATCAGAATAGTTCAGTGTCACCATAGTTGATCAATGTTCCCAGCCTCACTCATTTAATTTTTATTTTATATTATGGAGAACGGGAAAAGCTGGACCACCCAAATCTCTCAGGTGGGCAGGAGAGGAGTCGGGAACTATGGCAGGGAGTTCTCTGGCACTCATTTGCTAGCATATGCAGTAAGAGTGGGATTGCCTGTTCACCATACCTCTCCTTTTTGAGATGGGAATGAGGGACGCCTATCAGCAAAAGTATGCAAGCATAGGACACAACCCCTTGCCACGCCCCCTTAAAGGAGCATTGTACAAAAAACAAGATTGGTTAAACCCACAAGTGCTTTTTTTTAACCACTACTATTCCCTTATATTGGCTTTTGGAGTTTACAAATGCAACAATTTAGAAATCAGATGAAAGGTTTAGCTCTGGAAAACACTTTTTGATAGATAAAAAGTGCATTTTATATACATCTATATAGATCAGACCAAAATGAGGGACAAATGAGAAGGAATGAGGGACAGAGGGACATTGTTCCAAATCAGGGACGGTTGGGAGCTATGGGTTCGCTGGTGTGACAAATACAAAGAAATTGGAGCTTGAGAGTAACAATCCACTGCAGAGACCTCAACAAATGTAAGACACTGATCTTACCAAAAATATGATGTATTTTATTAGAATTAACTTATCTGTTACAATAGTAGTATTAAAAAAAAACATTTTTATGATACCGTAGTATTGCAGGTTGCCATTAGATGGCAGTGTTACAATATTATATTTTGTGCTTTACCTGAATAGCCACTAGAGGGCAGTGTCACCCTGCAGTACAGTCCTCATATTCTTTGCTTTCAAGTATCATATTATGATCAATTATTTAGCAAGTGCTTGTCCCTGAATAAAACATTTTCTCCATTCTTTATACTGGCAGAGTCAGAACAGAGGGCGGCGAGCACTGCAGGGAAAGAAACGCCAGTGATTCATACCTTGATGGAAAAGCTGGCTGTATAATACTGAACACATAATCCATAGGGCATTGGCTATTATAAGTCCCCGGTAGAGCTGTGAACATTATTCTACATGCCGAGTTTACATTACAGAAAGCGCAGGCAGACCATGACCCTTCTAACCACTTGGGAAAATACAAATGCCAGCTCATCTAGGTACTAATGCCTGCTGGGATTTATAACTCCTTCTCACCTTAGGAGCAAAAGAATGTCCAACCCACCTCCCAATTTTAGTTTTAGGACTTAAGAATAAACCTAATTTCCAGCAAGTTGATTGTAAAAGAGGTATCTGGGTGTGTCCACCACTGGAGCAAATTATAATTGCTGCAGTGAGCTTTACATTGCTCATAGTTACTTTAATGTGAAAGGTAGGCTTAGATGAATATTTTAAGCAGGAATCGGATTTAGGTCACCATTTACAACACATCCAAGGGGAAAACTTCATATATGGACCACCGCCACTACTTTAGGACAAAAACACATAAACACTCCTCTAAAATGATGGAGTGTTTCCAGTGAGGAGTATTGTTAATGCTACGGGATACAAAGACCAGGGGCCCCCAAACTACGGCCAGTTGGCCACCTCTGACCCTCTACATCTGGCCTGTAGTTAGAGTCAGTGGTGTATCATATCCTTAGTGTGAACAGGTTGAGAATTCAGGTCAGCAGAGGTTGCCTAAGCTTCTCCCCATTCAACCCTCACCCTAGGACAGTGGTTCTCAACTCCAGTCCTCAGGACCCACCAACAGGCCAGATTTGAAGTATTACCTTGGGGAGATGCAGACTAGAATACTGCAATCACTGAGCAGAAAATGATATCACCTGTGATGTATTTCAGTTATCTTGCAAACCTGGCCTGTTAGTGGGTCCTGATGACAGGAGTTGAGAACCACTGCCCTAGGACCACCAGCATCTTAGCAACCAATGGTGTGTTTGACCCAGAACTCACACGAGGACAGCACTTCTTCCACCCAGACCTGCTTGCCTCCTGCCTCTTTTCTGTGCTGATGAAACAGGGACAATGATTTGGATTCTGATGTAAGGGGGACTCTGATGTAAGGTGAACTTTGATGTATGGGGGACTATGATGTAAGGGGACTATGATGTAAGGGGGACTATGATGTAAGGGGACTATGATGTAAGGGGGACTATGATGTAAGGGGGACTATGATGTAAGGGGGACTATGATGTAAGGGGACTATGATGTAAGGGGGACTATGATGTAAGGGGACTATGATGTATGGGGGACTATGATGTAAGGGGACTATGATGTATGGGGGACTATGATGTAAGGGGTATCTGATGGACAACAAACATAGTTCACAAAGAAAGCATGCTCTACCATGGATTACATGGAAGACTCGGAAGCGGTGCTCTGGCCCAAATGCCTTTGAAATGTAGCAATAATCTTCTAATACAATGAAGCCGGCTACTTGGTAACCATCCATTAGAACAATTTTTTATTGGCTACATATGGTAGCAGGATCAATAAACAATAAAGAAAAGTTCCCAGCTCACTTACCAGCCACTTACCATTATCCTGCCTTATGCCCCGTACACACGATCGGACTTTCCGACAACAAAACCGTGGAATTTTGTTTCGAAGGGTGTTGGCTCAAACTTGTCTTGCATACACACGGTCACACAAATGTTGGCCAACAATTATGAACGTAGTGACGTACTAGACGTACAACGTGGTTTTTCAGCTCTTTAGCGCCACTGCTTGGGCTCCTTCTGCTAATTTTGTGTTAGTAGAAGTTTGGTGAGTGTTGATTTGTGCTTTTCTTTTTGCGTTTTTCATTTAGCGCTATTATTATTATTATTTTTATTCTTGATATCACTTGAAAAAAAAAAAGCCTTTGCAAATTTGTTTGCAATAACTTCATCAGTATCACCAGCAAAGCAGCTTCATTATTATCCCATTAAAGAAGAAGAGAATTGTGCGCTGCATTTGGAGATTTCATAATTTGCCACATCATGAATGTTAATTCTCCATTACAAGCGCTAGTTTACAAGACCGAGCAATTCTGCTTCTGAGCATGCGTGGACTTTTGTGCGCGGACTTGTACACACAATAGAACTTTCCAACAACAAAGTTTTGTTGGTGGAACATTTGGGAACCTGCTAGCCAACATTTGTTGTTGGAAAGTCTGACAACAATTGTTCGATGGAGCCTACACACGGTCAGACTTTCAGCCAACAAGCTCACATCCAACATTTCCCGTCGGAAAATCCGACCGTGTGTACGCGGCATAACAGTTAATTATAAAACCAAGGGGTTTAGTTTGCACACATTTGCAAATACATGTGTTGCTAATTAGCCAATCACATGGCAGCAACTTTAGGCATCTAGATGTGGTGAAGATGACTTGCTGAAGGTCAAACTGAGCATCAGAATGGGGAAGAAAGAGTATTTAAGTGACTTTGAATGTGGCATGGTTGTTGGTGCCAAACGGGCTGGTCTGAGTATTTTCAGAAGCTGCTGATCTACTGGAATTTCACACACAACCATCTCTCAGGTTTACAGAGAATGGTCCGAAAAAGAGAAAATATCCAGTGAGCGGCAGTTGTGTGGAGCAAAATGCCTTGTTGATGTCAGAGGTCAGAGGAGAATGGGCAGACTGGTTCAAGATGATAAAAAGGCAACATTGACTCAAATAACCACTCATTACAACCAAAGAATGCAGAATACCATCTCTGAACGCACAACACATTGAACCTTAAAGCAGATAGGCTACAGCAGTAGAAGACCACATCAGGTGCCACTCCTGTCAGCTAAGCAGGGCCAATCCTGGGCGGGTGCACTGGATGCCCCACGCCCAGAGCTAAGGCAGAGGGGGGGTGCCGAAGCTCAGGTGCCGTGGACCCCCCCCCTGCGTGCGCTCCCGCCGGCAAACCATAGCGGTGGCGAGTGGGTACGAGAAGGAGAAACTGTGCTGCCCCTCCGCTCGAGCCACCGCTGTAAGGAGAGGGCCTTCTGTTTTCTACCCATTCCCCTCCTTCCTTCGGTCAGCAGCTGGGGGAGTGGTTGTGCCTCTGTATGGAGAGAGCAGCTGTGGGCTCTTCTATCCCCCTCCCTCTCTTCCTCATTCTACTGTACTTGGGAGTGGGGAGCTGCGCCCTCTCCTTCCTACTGAGCAGGAAAAAAAAGGAGCACAAAAGAGGATCATGGGACATGTAGTCCTGAGGACTGGCAAGCCTCAGCAATCCTAAGAGGGAAACTGCAGCCCCCGGCATGCCCCTCTGAAGGGGAGGGAGAGAGAGCCAGGATATAGGTGGCAAGTGACACGCTGCATCTTCCGGCAGGCGACGGTGGCAAGTGACACACTGCATCTGGTGGCAGGCAATGGTGGCAAGTGACACGCTGCATCTTCCGGCAGGCGACAGTGGCAAGTGACACACCGCATCCTCCGGCAGGCAACGGTGGCAAGTGACACGCTGCATCTTCCGGCAGGTGACGGTGGCAAGTGACACGACAATCACGACAATCCTGATTCTGCAGGAGGAGGACATGGGCATGCACATATGGGGTAGAAGACCCAAATCCACAGGAGAACTCCTAATGTGAAGGGGAGACTTCTGATGTAAAGAGGGATGATGGCATAAAGGGAGACACCTGATGTTCAGTAGAAGGCTATTGATGTAAAGAGGGACTCTGATGTTAAAGGGGGACTTCTGATGTAAGTAGGGACTACTGAGGCAAAGGGGGACTCCTAATGTAAAGGGGGGGGGACTTCTGATGTAAAAGGAGACTCTTGATGTTAATTAGGGGGCTCACTATGTGAAAGGGGGCTCCTGATGCTAATTATGGAGCTCCTGCTGTTAAGGGGGGACTCCTGATGTGAAGTGGGGGTGCTGTTGCTGTTGCATGTAAATCTGACTTCCTGATAAATTTGATTTTAGTTTTAATTATGATATAAAATAATGGATGTGGGGGCCTTTTGGTGGGAGTGATTTTTTTTCTCTCCTGTACATAACGCCCACTGTCATGCCCTCCACACTCCTCTTCTATATATACTGCCCTCTGTCATACCCTCCAAGGGAGGTGTGTAGAGGGTATATCATGGGGCGGTATGTACAGGAGAGATGTGTGGAGGGTATGACGGCAGACATCTTTAAACCTTGGGGCCCCATAATCTCCTATTGCCTGGGGGGCCCCATGAGTTTCCAGTCCGCCCCTGGGCAGCACTGTAACAAAGTCCTGCTTCCTAGACCGGCTCCTGTAATAGACGGAACACTGATCCAATACAGTGAAATTGAATCAGTGTGACGTGTATCATAGGAGCCGCAAGCTGGTCTAGGAGGCAGGACAGAGGCCGCCTGGGAGATTCAAATCTAAGCTCCACGACAGCAGGAGATCGTCACCGCTCTGTTTGATCCAGGGGCACTGGCAGGCTGTATTTGATGGGCACTGGCAGGCTGTATTTGATGGGCACTGATGAGGCTGCAATTGGTGGGCACTGGTAGGCCGCATTTGATGCATTGATCTCTTGTATCATGTCTGCAGTCTCTGACCATCTCTTGTATCATGTCTGCAGTCTCGGACCATCTCTTGTATCGTGTCTGCAGTCTCGGACCATCTCTTGTATCGTGTCTGCAGTCTCGGACCATCTCTTGTATCATTTCCGCAGTCTCGGACCATCTCTTGTATCATTCCCGCAGTCTTGGACCATCTCTTGTATCGTGTCTGCAGTCTCGGACCATCTCTTGTATCGTGTCTGCAGTCTCGGACCATCTCTTGTATCATTTCCGCAGTCTCGGACCATCTCTTGTATCATTCCCGCAGTCTTGGACCATCTCTTGTATCGTGTCTGCAGTCTCGGACAATCTCATGTTGATACAAGTACATATCTGCAGTCTCTGACCATCTCCTGTACTATGTCTGCAGTATATCTGGGGGCTCTTTCTAACAGACTCTTTAACAGAAGCCCTCTCTGTGTCCATTAGAGAGACCCCCCTCCAGGTCCCCTCTAAGTCCCATTAGTGTACTCTCTTCCTGTATTTTGTTTATTGTTAAGAGATCTTGGGAGGATGCCAGGGTAACAAAGACTCTTTAGGGGAGCATCTCTGTGTTTGAGTGGTTGCCATAGAAATGTTTGTAAAGGGGAGGAGTTTGTAAGATGACCACGCCCATGTGGGGGCGCCAGAAATATTTCTGCACCTAGGCGCCTGTGACCCTAGGATCGGCCCTGCAGCTAAGAACAGGAATCTGAGGCTACAATTCTCACAGGATCACCAAAATTGGACAATAGAAGATTGGAAAAACGTTGCCTGGTCTGATGAGTTTCCATTTCAGCTGCGACATTCAGATGGTCGGGTCAGAATTTGGCGTAAACAACATGAAAGTATGGATCCATCCTGCCTTGTATCAATGGTTCAGGCTGGAGGTGGTGTAATGGTGTGGGGGATATTTTCTTGGCACACTTTGGGCCCCTTAGTACCAATTAAGCATCGTTTAAACACCACGGCCTACCTGAGTATTGTTGCTGACCATGTCCATCCCTTTATGACTACAGTGTCCCCATCTTCTGATGGCTCCTTCCAGCAGGATGATGCACCATGTCACAAAGCTCCAATCATCTCACCACTGGTTTCTATAACATGACAATGAGGTCACTGGACTCCAATGGCCTCCACAGTCACCAGATCTCAATCTAATAGAGCATCTTTGGGATGTGGTGGAATGGGAGATTCGCATCATGGATGTGCAAGCGACAAATCTGCAGCAACTGCGTGATGCTATCATGTCATAATGGACCAAAATCTCTTAGGAATTTTTCCAACACCTTGTTGAATCTATGCCACAAAGAATAAAGGCATTTCTGAAGGCAAAAGGGGGTCAAACCCGGTACTAGCAAGGTGTACCTAATAAAGTGGCCGGTCAGTGTATATTCTGTATAATAATGAATAGATTGAGGGAAAGTATGCCTGGAGGGATCCCACTTCTTCTTAAAGGTACAGGAACGCACTGGACACCCAGCAATAGCACAATGGCAGCAAAGATATCCAGTGCGTCCCCCCAGCGGACTAAACAGGGGTTTAGTCCGCATGCATTTGCAAACGCATGCGTAAGCCACGGAGCCTCGTCACGGCACCCAGATATCTGTGGTACCTAACGCTAAACTATGAGTGTCCCCACAGGCTCTGTGGCTTGCCAATGCGTTTGTAAATGCATGCGGACTAAACCCCTGTTTTTAATGCATACTGTTAGACAGGTTCATTTGGTTGTCTGCGAGCTGGTTGGTAAGTAGGTTTGGGTTTTTCCTGGGCATTCCCCAGGCCTTGTGGTTGGTAAGTAAGCTGGAAATGTTTCTGTGTTGTTTTTTGACAATAGTGTGCTGAGGAAAGGACTGTCAAGTTTAGAGTCAACCATCTTTTGTTCTACTAATGCCGCGTACACACGGTCGGAATTTTCAGCTACAAAAGTCCAACGGACGCTGACGGACTAAAGCTGGCTGGTAATCTGATCGTGTGTGGGCTTCTCCGGACTTTCAACGTACTTTTTTAGCCTCAAATCCGACGTACTTTAGATTTGGAACATGCTTCAAATCTTTACGTCGTAACTACGACGGACCCAGAAATCCGCTCGTCTGTATGCTAGTCCTACGGACAAAAACCCACGCTAGGGCAGCTATTGGCTACTGGCTATCAACTTCCTTATTTTAGTCCGGTGTACGTCATCACGTACGAATCCGTCGGACTTTTGTGTGGTCGTGTGTAGGCAAGTCTGTTCGTTAGAAAGTCTGCCGCAAGTCCGCCGCAAGTCCGCCGAAAGTCTGTCGGACAGGCTGTCGGACTTTTGTAGATGAAAAGTCCGACCGTGTGTACGCGGCTTAAGAAGTATATGTGCACTTACTTTTAGAAGTGTGACGCAGCTACTTTTATACTGCCAGTAATATTCATTCTATGGGCATCCCATGTCCCTTTTCCCTAACCAAGTTCAATCCCCTAATAAAAACAACAAAAACAAGCAAGAGACTGTTCATTGACTGAGAAGTGTGTGTTATGCACATTTACACGATCGGAAATGCCGCCAGCAAAAGACCGATGAGAGCTTTTGGTCGGAAAATGTGACCGTGTGTATGCTCCATCGGACTTTTGCTGGCAGAATTCCAGCCAGTAAAAGATTGAGAGCAGGTTTTCTATTTTTTGGTCGGAAAAAGTTCCTATCCGAAAAAGCGATCGTCTGTATGCAATTCGGACGCGCAAAAAATCACGGATGCTCGGAAACAATTCGACACATGCTCAGAAGCATTGAACTTCATTTTCTCGGCTCATCGTAGTGTTGTACGTCACCGCGTTCTTGACGGTGGAAAGTTCAGAGAACTTTTGTGTGACCGTATGTATGCAAGGCAAGCTTGAGCGGAATCCCATCGGAAAAGCCATCATATCTTTTTCCGACCAAAATCCCGATCATGTGTACGTGGCATAATGGATATCTGTGAGCAGGGAGAAATGTGTGGATGCTTTAACACGTAGCAACCCTGTGGGGCCAGCACTACACTTAGGTAGTTGCAAGATTAATTGACAGACTCGGAGACTTCGATAGGAGGACAGCCATGCAGGGAAAGGCATCCAGCAAGACGCCACATCTACATGCAGGAATGCTGTCTCCTATGGCAACAGTCTTTAACAGTTCCTAACACAAATGTAACAATTCCTTTCTCTTTCACTACAATCCCTCCTTGTAGTTCTTCAGCACACTGAGCTCCCGGTCTCTCACTAGACCCGCTGATTCACTGTCACTGAATCCCTTGAGTCCCTCCAATCTTCACAATGGTATCTTCCTCAAGCGTCACCCCCGCCTCTCTGCTGGGTCCCTAGCTTGGCACTCAGGATACCTCTCAAGCTTCACCCACGCTGGCCTGCTCAGTCCCTGGCTTGACACACAAGGCTGCTCTGCAAGTGTCATCTCCGCTGGCTGGGTCCCTGGCTTGATACCCACTGAAGTTTCCCGATTCTTGACCGTCCCCATCTGATGAGAATGCTGATCGAGTATTTGCTTCAGTTATTCACTGTGGTCCCTGGTAATAAGGCGGACAGTCCCTTACTGGTGACAGCTTCCCCTCTACCTCCGACCACAACAGGTTCTCTGGCCGACAGAACCGTCACTTCTGGTTGGACTGCAAGCCGCAATCCCAACCCTGCGCTGCTCTCTTGCTTCTGGATAGGCCCTCAGGCAATACAACACACGTCCACCCAGACAGCTGTCCAGGTTGCACAGAACATAGATCACTCGACTCCACCCGAATATATAGGCTCTCCCAGCAGGCCAAGGGATTCAAGAAAACCATTGGCTGAGATACCCCATTTACCCATAACCTGACCTTGAGTTGCCCTTCTCATAGCTAGTACCACCAACTACCCAGCCACCTAGTGGTAGAAGAGAAAAGTGCAACAAGACCAAATTTAGGGAGAAATCAATAGCTCTCTAACAATCAACCAGGATAATTATTCCTGGCAAGTAAATTTGTGAGGAGAAACCCTGCCTAAACTCCAGGGTGCTATATATATATTTATATATATAGATATATATATATATATATATATACATATATACAGTGCAGTCAGTGTACAGTATATAATACAGTCCATTGAAGTGGTTAAGGGGAACCCTACGACAGAATTAAGAAAAAAAAAGGCATGGGGTCCATACCAAGCCATTTGGGTCTGGTATAGATTTTAAGGGAAACTCCACGCCAAAACTGTAAAAAGAATTGGCGTGGGGTCCCCCCCAAAATCCATACCAGACCCTTATCCGAGCAGGCAGCCTGGCAGGCCAGGAAAGGGGGTGGGGCGAGCGCCCCCCCTCCTAATCCATACCAGGCTGCTTGCCCAACATGGGGAGGGTGCTTTGGGGTCCCCCCAAAGCACCTTGAGAGCCTCTTCCCGACAACCCTGGCCATTGGTTGTTGGAGTCTGCGGGCAGGGGGCTTATCGGAATCTGGAAGCCCCCTTTAACGAGGGGGCCCCCAGATCCCACCCCCCTCCCCATGTGAATGGGTACTGGGTACATTGTACACCTACCCATTCACCAAAAAAAGTGTCAAAAGTGTCAGCGACTGCTGTCTCTTGGCTGTGACAGCTGTCATATAGGCAGGGGCGGGGCCACCCGGTGATGTAACTGAGTGACCCTGCCCCCTTCTGACATCTGACGTCATGTGATGTCAGAGGAGGCGGGGTGATCTGGTTACATCAGCGGTTGGCTGTACATCACTTTTTTTTTTTTAATAAAGGAATTTTCAAAATCTGTCTATTGTGGTTTTTACTCTTTACACTTTTTTGGTGAATGGGTAGGGGTACAATGTATTAAAGGGGGCTTCAAGATTCCGATAAGCCCCCCACCCGCAGACCCTGACAACCAATGGCCAGGGTTGTCGGGAAGAGGCCCTTCTCCCCATCAACATGGGGACAAGGTGCTTTGGGGGGACCCCAATGCACCCTCCCCATGTTGAGGGCACGTGGCCTGGTATGGTTCAGGGGGGTCAGCAGCGCCCCCCTCCCTATCCTGTCCTTCAGGCTGCATGCTCGGATAAGGGTCTGGTATAGATTTTTCAAAAATCTTGGCGTGGAGTTCCCCTTAAAATCCATACCAGGCCCGCTACGTCTATAGACATTCACGATCTAACACCAACTTATCTAACCCTGTAAAGAAAAAATCAGTATACACACCTTTTCTGAAGCCGATCCAACCCAATCCCACGCTGAGCTGTCAGCCGCGGCTTCGCTGTGGAGGCGGGTGCAGAGGACACAGCCGACAGCGGAAGCCCATAGTAACTCTATGGGTGACGTCACTCTTCTGTGAGACTGCAAGCAAGGCCTTCTCGTCCCACATCAGTGACTGACCTCACAAATGTGCTTCTGGAAGAATGGTCAAACATTCCCATAGACACACTCCTAAACCTTGTGGACAGCCTTCCCAGAAGAGTTGAAGCTGTTATAGCTGCAAAGGGTGGGCCAACTCAATATTGAACCCTATGGACTAAGACTGGGGTGCCATAAAATTTCATGTGCATGTAAAGGTAGGTGTACCAATACCTTTTACAATATAGTGTATGTTAATACCTTCTTTTCTAAGGATTTACTGTGCTGTCAGTGAATAATAACTGCTAGCACTGTGCCATCTACAGGTGGATTTAGGGTACTGCACTCCAGAATATCTATACAAATGGCACTTTGTAGGTTAAACTAAAAGAACTTTGTCATGGAAGAAATATAGCGACTTCCAGGGCTGACCATTCCTTCTGAAAATGTTGATTGTCTGGCTTTCATGCTGATCCCCTACATTTATTAATTTGCTTTTCTGCTCAGGAACAGGTGTTCAGAGCTGCATGTTTACCCTAGGTGTGGGGTTTAGAAAGAACTGAAGCCAGCATAAATATCTGCCAGACAAGTTGCGTTTTCAGAAGTAGGTTGACAATGGCAGCTTCGTTTTCCCTTTAGGAGATTTGTGGAAAGAGGTCAGCACCAAAGGAAAAACATAATATACAAACGTACCAACATCCCTAAAATTAGTGAGCAAGAGATTTATTAAGAATAGGATTTTAAGGGTATTGCATATTCAAGACAAGACAATTGATTAGTATAAAAATATATAAATCATTTATTCAAAAGGCACACAAAAAATGATAAAAATATGACTACAGTTACATTCAGGGTCCTGGGTATGCACACCTATCTCAACCCTGACCTAATGAGAGAACTGAAGTTACATATATATAGTTCCTACGTCCTGAAGTTTCTACATGTTTCGCCGGAAGGGCTTCATCAGGAAAAGGACGGAGGCATTCAATTAATTTTTTTTTCTTTGTGGGTGGGGTGGGGGTATTCTCTCTCTTGGTATCTCAATATGAACCATGCATGTGCAATGTTATACTGTGTTAAAAAACCTTCCTTTTTGTATTGTGATGCATTAATTAATTTGTGTTTGTTCTTCCTTTATACACCTAAGGTTATGCACAATTTGCTGTTTTTAACATTTATTAATTGAATTAATTGAATGTGTCCGTCCTTTTCCTGATGAAGCCGTTCCGGCAAAACATGTCGAAACTTCAGGGCGTAGGAACTATATATATGTAACTTCAAGCGGGATTCCGTCCCTGAAAAAAAAAAATTAAAAGTCAGCAGCTACAAACACTGTAGCTGCTGACTTTAAGTACTTACCTGTCCTGGATGCCCACAATGTCGGCCGCCCGAGGCCGACCCGTACCTCGGCTACCGGGTCCCGGCACCGCCATCCTAGGTAAGGGAAACAGGCAGTGGAGCCTTGCGGCTTCACTGCCAGTTTCCTACTGCGCACGCGCGAGCGGCGCGGCGCTCTGTGAATGGCCCTGTGGTGTTCTGGGAACACACACAGTTCCCAGAAGGCAACGGGGCCACTCACCGAGGAGCAGAACACGCCGCGGAATAGGAAGAGGCAGATTAGGAAGACTGCCTAGCAACAAGGGTTTAGGTAAGTTTAAATTTTTTTTTTTTTCAAATGTTTTTTTTTTTTATTTTTTTAGGATTTTTCATGCAATTTTTTTTTTTAGGGTGGCCCTCCACTTTCAGTTCTCTCATTAGGTCAGGGTTGAGATAGGTGTGCATACCCAGGACCATGAATGTAACTGTAGTCATATTTTTATAATTTTTTTGTGTGCCTTTTGAATAAATGATTTATATTTGTTTATACTAATCAATTGCCTTATCTTGAATATGTCGTACCCTTAAAATCCCATTCTTAATAAATCTCTTGCTCACTCGTTTTTCCTTTAGTTTCATTGATGGACACAGCATCCTTAAGCCGGGTACACACTACCACACTACTATAAGCCGGGTTGCACGGAGAAAAACTGTCAGCTAAAGTCAGAGCCGCTGTACTAACCATGCGAGGTTAGTACAGCGATTCCCCCCCCCCCCCCCCAGAATAGGCCGACATACACAGGGTCCGATTGTGGTTGTTTTTTTTTAAACCGGACGTTGTCTCCGGACATGCGGCCCGTGTGTACGGGACTTTATTCTCAACCATAGTGTTGAGAATAAAGTCCATAAACCCTATGGTCAAGTGTAAGGAAGCTGTTGTGTCCATCAATTAAAAAAGGGGATTTTATGGTGAGTAATAAAAAATTCTATTTTTCCTGCCATGACATTACATGGCATTACTTTAATGTCCACCTGGGTCCCCACTATTGGGGGGGGGGGATTTCTTTTTACATCCTGCCTGACACCTGTCAAATAGACATTAAATGGGGAGATCTTTCATTTCTTGTTCTATCTGACATCTGTGAGACAGACAGGAGGTGAGAAACATTCTCAGTACACAAGTACAAATATGACAATAAAAACCTGCCAGAGGTTCTAATCCTTCTCTGCTCTAATTAGAAGAAAAAGTTTTGGGTGGAGGTGGGAATTTTGTCTCAATATTGGGGAAAAGAGGGAGGGGGGAAGGGAAAGAGGTATGATGCACATAACCCCCTAGTCGGACTTTAAAGGCACAGCAAATCAAGGAAATCATATTCAAAAAAACAATATAATAAATTTTATTACAACTATAAATAACAAAGACATTGACAAGCATTAAAAAAAAGGGCATCTGTGTGAGAAATATACGTAATGTGAGCCCCGGTGCGTCTACGCGTTTCGTTCTAAAGACTTCCTCAGGACTATTCCAGGTTTCAAATAATACAGAAAAAAGGTCTTACTATCTTAGGAGAGGCTCCCATAGACTTAAATGATTAGATGATTAGAGATAAAATTCTATAACTCATATTTTCATTGCTGATGCAAGATTTCATGTCATAAGGGTAACCGTCAGCTGTTGCCATATATCTCAACAGCTCTGGGTTCATTTCTATCAGGGGAGGTGATCAAAAAGTTGCCAATAGGCCATCAAAGTGAATTGTTCATAATGCCATAGCTCCACCAACCATCACAGGGCATCAAAGAAACCCATATAGGGTAAACATTGGAGGGGCTGTTGATTGGGTTAGATGTACATCCCCTGGAGGGAACAGAGACACCACACGACCTTAGGGCCCTTGAGCGTCTCTGTGCCCTCCAGGGGATGTACATTTAACCCAATCAACAGCTCCTCCAATGTTTACCCTATGACTCCACATGGACTTCTAAATGGATATCTCATATGGGTTTCTTTGATGCCCTGTGATGGTTGGTGGAGCGATGGCATTGTGAACAATTCACTTTGATGGCCTATTGGCAACTTTTTGATCACCTCCCCTGATAGAAATGAACCCAGAGCTGTTGAGATATATGGCAACAGCTGACGGTTACCCTTATGACATGAAATCTTGCATCAGCAATGAAAATATGAATTATAGAGTTTTATCTCTAATCATCTAATCATTTGAGTCTATGGGAGCCTCTCCTAAGATAGTGAGACCTTTTTTCTGTATTATTTGAAACTTGGATGTGTCCTGAGGAAGTCTTTAGAACGAAACACGTAGACGCACCTGGGCTCACGTTACGTATATTTCTCACACAGATGCCCTTTTTTATTGCTTGTCAATGTCTTTGTTATTTATATTTGTAATAAAATTTATTACATTGTTTTTTTGCCTATGATTTCCTTGATTTGCTGTGCCTTTAAAGTCCGACTAGGGGGTTATGTGCATCATACCTCTTTCCCTTTCCCCCCTCCCTCTTTTCTACATTTAATTATACGGACGTGGCAATAGGAGTGTCTTCTCCTTTTTTATATTTTGCATAAATATTGGGGTCTGGTTCCTCTACACACTCAATGATTAGCAGTGTGGGGGGGGGGGCCTCTTTAACCAAGTCACCCTAGTGACCCCCAAGTATGTCCCCACTGGCAGGATTTCCCTCCACTTCCTGTTCTGTTCTGTCTGAAACCTGTCACGTAGACAAAAAATGAGGAGATATTCCCTCCTTTCCTGGTCTATCAGATAGACAGGTAGTAAAGATACATTTCTTAAATGAAGACATGGACAGCAATACAAACTCAAAAGAGGTTTAAACCCTTCTCCATACTGTCCAAAGCTGAAGAAAGAGTTTTGGTTGGCGTTTGCCTTTAAAGCTGAACTGTGAGCAGAAATAAGACACAAAGGGGTTGATTTACAAAAGGCAAATCCACTTTGCACTACAAGTGCACCTGGAGGTGCAGTCGCTGTAGATCTGAGGGGAAGCTCTGAAATGAAGGGAAGCTCTGCTGATTTTATCATCCAATCATGTGCAAGCAAAAATGCTGTTTTTTATTTTCCTTGCATGCCCCCCTCGGATCTACAGCGACTTTACTTCCAAGCCCACTTGTAGTGCAAAGTGGATATTCCTTTAGTAAATAAACCCCAAAGTCATGCAGTTCTGTAATCAATAATACAGATTTAATTTTTTGTCCTGGTATCAGCCTCTTGCAGCCCCTGTACAGCAGGGCTCAGACTGGGACAGAAAAAAGAAACTAATCAGGTGTGCTGTGGTGGAAGGGGAATGCTGATAGGAGGATCAGAGCAACATAGAGGTGAACTTATCAGTGCACTGCTTCTCCTTTCATTGTCCAGTCACAGGGATGAGACCTGCAGGTGAAAGTGAAACTGCAGCAGAGAAAGAATAGGCAGGACTGTGTTGTGTGACAGAGCTGTGCAAATCTCAGTACTGGAAGGACAGAAATACAAATCATTCAGGCAGGTTAGATAGTCCCTATATACATCA
This sequence comes from Lithobates clamitans, assembly GCA_037952925.1. Classification (NCBI taxonomy): domain Eukaryota; kingdom Metazoa; phylum Chordata; class Amphibia; order Anura; family Ranidae; genus Lithobates; species Lithobates clamitans. The sequence goes on along the minus strand of JBBGZY010000902.1, from coordinate 1,417,558 downwards.
GCCTGTTCTGAGGTTCCTATGAGCTGTCAGGTGTGGATATACACTCCCTGGCCCCTTTAATATGAACCCCCTTTTGCTTTCAGAACTACCTTCATTCTTCATGGCATAGATTCAACAAGGTGCTGAAAACATTCCTCAGAGATTTTGGTCCATAGTGATATGATAGCTTCACGCAGTTGCTGCAGATTTGTCGGCTGCACATCCATGATGCCAATTTCCCGTTCCACCACATCCCAAAGGTGCTCTATCCGCTTCTCGACTGACGCACGCTGATGTACGTCGGCAGAATGGCACAGCTGGGCAAATGGGCGTACCTGTACATCCCTTTGAATTTGCCGCTGTGCCATCGCGCCGGCCGGGAGCTCCGTGAGTCGGGTCGCGCGGACATCGATCGCCGCGGGGATACCTGCGATCGTCTCACGGAGAAGAAGAACAGGGAAATGCTAATGTAAACATGCATCTCCCCATTCTGCCTAGTGACAGTGTCACTGATCTCTGCTCCCTGTGATCGGGAGCGGTGATCAGTGATGTGTCACAGCTAGCCCATCCCCCTAGACTTAGAATCACTCCCTAGGACACACTTAACCCCTACAGCGCCCCCTAGTGTTAACCCCTTCACTGCCAGTCACATTTACACAGTAATCAATGCAATTTTAATTGCACTGATCGCTGTATAAATGTGAACGGTCCCAAAATCGCGCCAAAATTGTCCGACGTGTCCACCATAATGTTGCAGTCATGATAAAAATGGCTGATCGCCGCCATTACTAGTAAAAAAAAAAAATATTAACAAAAATGCCATAAAACTATCCCCTATTTTGTAGACGCTATAACTTTTGCGCAAACCAATCAATAAACGCTTATTGCAATTTTTTTTATTAAAAATTTGTAGAAGAATACGTATCGGCCTAAACTGAGGAAAAAAAATGTTTTTTTTTTATATTTTTGGGGAATATTTATTATAGCAAAAAGCAAAAAATAATGTGTTTTTTTTTTAAATTGTCGCTCTTTTTTTGTTTATAGCGCAAAAAATAAAAAACGCAGAGGTGATCAAATACCACCAAATGAAAGCTCTATTTATGGGGAAAAAAAGACGTCAATTTTGTTTGAGAGCCACGTCGCACGACCACGCAATTGTCAGTTAAAGCGGCGCAGTGCCGAATCGCAAAAAGTGCTCTGGTCTTTGGCCAGCAAAATGGTCCGGGGCTGAAGTGGCTATTGGATTGGGATCTGGTGACTGTGGAGGCCATTGGAGTACAGTGACCTCATTGTCATGTTATAGAAACCAGTGGTGAGATGATCTGATCTTTGTGACATGGTACATTATCCTGCTGGAAGGAGCCATTAGAAGATGTGTACACTGTAGACATAAAGGGATGGACATGGTCAGCAACAATACTCAGGTAGGCCGTGGTGTTTAAACGATGCTCACTTGGTACTAAGGGGCCTAAAGTGTGCCAAGAAAATATCCCGCACACCATTACACCACCACCAGCCTGAACCATTGATAAAAGGCAGGATGGATCCATACTTTCATGTTGTTTAGGCCAAATTCTGACCCTACCATCTGAATGTCGCAGCTGAAATCGAGACTCATCAGACCATTGTCCAATTTTGGGGAGCCTGTGCGAATTGTAGCCTCAGTTTCCTGTTCTTAGCTGACAGGAGTGGCACCTGGTGTGGTTTCTGCTGCTGTAGCCCATCTGCTTCAAGGTTCGATGTGTTGTGGGTTCAGAGATGGTATTCTGCATACCTTGGTTGTAACGAGGGGTTATTTGAGTCACTGTTGCCTTTCTATCATCTTGAACGTCTGCCCATTCTCCTCTGACCTCTGACATCAACGAGGCATTTTCCTCCACACAACTGCCGCTCACTGGATATTTTCTCTTTTTTTGGACCATTCTCTGTAAACCTGAGAGATGGTTGTGCGTGAAAATCCAAGTAGATCGGCAGTTTTTGAAATACTCAGACCAGCCCGTCTGGCACCAACAACCATGCCATGTTCAAAGTCACCTACATCCCCTTTCTTCCCCATTCTGATGCTTGGTTTGAATTTCAGTAAGTCATCTTCACCATGTCTGGATGCCTAAATTGATTGAGTTGCTGCCATGTGATTGGATGATTAGCAAATTGTGTTACCAAATAATTGAACAGGTGTACCTAATAAAGTGGCCGGTGTGTGTATGGGGACCACTGCATGAGCTATTGTGCATTGTACTCATTGCAGCATCCTGCCTGTACAGAACTGTAAAAAAAAAAAAAAAAGTGAAAAGACGGACCAGAAAAAGAACAAACAGCAGACAGAATAAATAGCAGAGAAGCGAGCACAGACAGGAGGAGGGGATACGGCCTTTAATAAAAGACTTACAAGGCTGAGCACATGATAATACGGATATAAAATATTGTCATAGGCAAAAGTATGTTTATCTGTCTTAGGCAAAGCACAGGAAGCAAGGACGTTTCATTATGAGTCATTTAAGAACAAGAACATCTTGTTTTTACATTAACAACAGAGATCCAAACTGTACAGAGCTGAGCCACCGGGATAATTTAGGAGGCTTCTCAGCCTCCATTACCCAGTCCAGATCCAATGGTATTATCTGCTCTGCTATTGGGCGGTTTTCTGCTCTATAAAGCAGACGCTGGACATTTCTCTGCCAAGCATCGGGGGTCAACGGTCTGCTGTGAATTTTACTGTGCCCCCCTCCAACTGTCCCCCATATCCTCAATGCAAAGATGAGGAGAAAAGAGCTATATGATGTTGGACATCCTCTGGGAAGTAAGGTGGATTCTATCTGATTTACTGCAGCTTTTAATACGCATTATGAGAGGCTCAGGGGAATGCAGTGAAATCAGAGTAAGCTAATTTAGTGCAGGAGAGGAGCCGGTACCACTCTGCAAGACTGAAGGTAAGGCTGGAGTTCTGCCTTAACCACTTCAGCTCTGGAAGGTTTTATCCCCTTTTGTTACTGGCCCATTTTTTGCTATGCAGCACTGAGCTACTTTAACTGGAGATTGGGCGGTCATGTAACACTTTACCCAAACAAAATTTATATAATTTTTACGCACAAATAGAGCTTTCTTTTGGTCATATGTGATCACCATTGAAACCATTTTTTTTTTACTTTCTGCTATAAACCATATCCAATAAAGCAATAAAAAATCTAATTTCTTTATACATTTTGGAAACAATTTATTCTTTTGTGTTTCTGGACTGTCAATGGCACCCCTAGACTCAGCATCATCAAATCCCTTCCTATGATCCCAGGCTATCACTGATACTTCCCGTGTGGGTTCAACATCATCCAAACCTATCCTGTAATCCAAAGCTGTCAATGACACAACACATAGACTCAACATCATCCAACCCCTGCTATTGGTCGCAGGCTGTCAGGGATATGCCCTCTGAGATCAACATCATTCAACGCCTTCCTGCAATCCCAGGCTGTCAACGCCCCCCCTCTGGGATCAACATCATCCAACCCCATCCTGTGAGCCCAGATTGTCATTAACGCACCACCTGGGCTCAGCATCATCAAACCTCATCTGAGAGCCCAGGGTGGCTAGGCTTAACATTATCTAACCCTCTTCCTTTGATCCCAGGTTTTCAGTTATACACACTGTTCCTAAGATCCCAGGCTGTCAGTGACACACCCCCTTCCTGTGATCCCAGGCTGTCAGTGACACACCCCCTTCCTGTGATCCCAGGCTGCCAGTGACACACCCCTCTTCCTGTGATTCCAGGCTGTCAGTGACACACCCCTCTTCCTGTGATCCCAGGCTGTCAGTGACACACCCCTCTTCCTGTGATCCCAGGCTGCCAGTAACACACCCCTTCTTATGATCCCAGGCTGTCAGTGACACACCCCTTCCTGTGATCCCAGGCTGTCAGTGACACACCCCTCTTCCTGTGATCCCAGGCTGCCAGTGACATACCCCTTCCTGTGATCCCAGGCTGTCAGTGACACACCCCTTCCTGTGATCCCAGGCTGTCAGTGACACAACCCTCTTCCTAAATAGGATCCTCTGAAGAAGTCACGTGACGTGACGATACGCGTTAGGAGCACGGGACGCTGCCACAAACTAGCTGAGTGTGACGAGCTCGGCGCTCGTGGATGTATTACCCCCCAGCCGTTTTTTAAATGCAAGTGTATGGGATTTTTTTCTACTCAATAAATTGTATTTTATATGGGATCACGCTATGTGCGCTTTTTTATTTTTTTATACCGCACACTTTTGACTCTGCCTGACGAGCTGCGAGGAGCAGGAAGCGGGGACAGACTGAGGACTGTAGCCAGCATTTGGAGGCATACGAGCTTGGCGCTCGTGGGTTGAGGCCTGCGCTCATTGCTTACAAGTGAGTGCAACCCCCCTCTGTGTCCTGCTACCCCCCCTGACACCAGACGTCACGGAATTATACTATATGCTGTTCGTTTTTTTATCTCTCCATATGCCATACTGCATACTCAACCATCGTCACCTACTGTACTACCGGATTATTCCATTTGCTGACCTTTCATCACATATGCTGTATACCTTACAGCAGTAAGGTAAGCGGCTTGTAAACACGGAGGTGCCCTCACTGAAGAAACTCCCTTTCCACCACTGACATTTGGACTGCATTTAGAAGTGTCACATTTGGTGGTGGGACTGTTATATATTTTATTTTCTTTACTCCTTGGACTTATCACTTACAAGATTTGCAAGTTGCCACGTGCTGGCGTGATACTAGCACATATCCACTGGGACTATTCGTTATATTTTATATTTTTTACATACTCTCCATTGTTATAATTTTTCTGATTATCATATATCTGTTTTTTTTGGTTATCAGCTGTTTCCAGTGTTAGCATATTGTTACACATAATAAGGGTCTTTATTTGATGGTCTCTGGGCTTATGCACCCCTTATTTTGATTCACACACCCATGTGCACTGTTTGTTTATATATTTTTTTTTGATGCCAGCATTCTCTTTATGCACTATTATGTTTTAGTGTTTTTATATGCTTTTACATATACCCTTACATTTCTATATCTGCATCCGTGAGTCCTTTTTCTTTGATTTATCTGACTCATGTACTTAGGTTATTTGACATTTATTGTGTATGCACTTTAGTATAGTCCCCCTCTTCCCTTTCCCTATTCCCTTTTCCATACCAGCGCAACCACCACCCCCTATTTGTGTCTTTTTTCGCCTGTTTGGAGCAGTCTTTAGGTGTTGCAGCAGTGTCCCTTTAGAATAGGTTTTTGCTGACAGCGCAGGAGTTATCACTTTCACACCCCCTCTTCCTGTGATCCCAGGCTGCCAGTGACACACCCCTTCCTGTGATCCCAGGCTGTCAGTGACACACACCCTTCCTGTGATTCCAGGCTGTCAGTGACACACCCCTCTTCCTGTGATCCCAGGCTGCCAGTGACACACCCCTTCCTATGATTTCAGTCTGTCAGTGACACACCCCTTCTTATGATCCCAGTCTGTCAGTGTCACACCCCTCTTCCTGTGATCCCAGGCTGCCAGTGACACACCCCTCTTCCTGTGATCCCAGGCTGCCAGTGACACACCCCCTTCCTGTGATCCCAGGCTTTCAGTGACACACCCCTCTTCCTGTGATCCCAGGCTTTCAGTGACACACCCCTCTTCCTGTGATCCTAGGCTGCCAGTGACACACCCCCTTCCTATGATTTCAGTCTGTCAGTGACACACCCCTTCTTATGATCCCAGTCTGTCAGTGTCACACCCCTCTTCCTCTGATCCCGGGCTGTAAGTGACACACCCCTCTTCCTGTGATCCCAGTCTGTCAGTGACACACCCCTTCTTATGATCCCAGTCTGTCAGTGTCACACCCCTCTTCCTGTGATCCCAGGCTGCCAGTGACACACCCCTCTTCCTGTGATCCCAGGCTTTCAGTGACACACACCCTTCCTGTGATCCCAGGCTGCCAGTGACACACCCCTCTTCCTGTGATCCCGGGCTGCCAGTGACACACCCCTTCTTATGATCCCAGTCTGTCAGTGTCACACCCCTCTTCCTGTGATCCCAGGCTGCCAGTGACACACCCCTCTTCCTGTGATCCCGGGCTGCCAGTGACACACCCCTTCCTGCGATCCCAGGCTGCCAGTGACACACCCCTCTTCCTGTGATCCTAGGCTGCCAGTGACACACCCCTTCCTATGATTTCAGTCTGTCAGTGACACACCCCTTCTTATGATCCCAGTCTGTCAGTGTCACACCCCTCTTCCTCTGATCCCGGGCTGTAAGTGACACACCCCCAGGGTTCCACATTATCCAAAGCCTTCCTGTGATCACAGGATGTCAGTTTCACACCCACTGGCACTTTGCTTATATCTCACAACCTATGGACATAGAAATAAAATGGCTGGATAGACCCAAATAAATTAGAGAAAATCACATTTTATTTTAGGGATGCCAAGGCTTAGCTGGCATCTGTTCAGGCACTGGTGTGCATATTCAATTTTCAAACCTCCCTAGCTAATAATTTCTATGTTTATACTGTATGCTATATGTATGCATGTTCAAGTAGATTTTGAATGCGTAGTACATTCCGAAACATACAGTATGATTTGCTTGCCTGTTCAGGATCTCTGTAAAAGAGCACAAGTTATAATCCTCTCTGACAAATTGACACAGTCACCAATGTTCAAGGCTGGGGACAAGCTTCGAGGATTTGTCCCCAGAATCTCCTGTCCCTTAGGAATGTCACTTTGGTTTTAGCATGAATCTAGAGGAATATCAAATATCTATTTTTCTGAATGTACGGGTTTAGATTTCATAATCTTTTAGTGTTCTGAACATTCGCATGAAATATTTATTGACAGGAATCTGTATTTAATGATAAAAGAGTGTTTATTTTCCATTGTAGTAAAATATATTTGGCTGTAAAGCAGAGGGCTATGAATTTCATTATCATTGTGGGTGATGGAGAATATTCTTTGAATAATGAAAGCCAAGGATCAGTCCACCTAAAATTATTATCTCAGTGTTGGGTACAAGTTCTTCTATCCCTCGGGGACTTGATTGAAAGGATCTCTCTCTTCACCTGTTGTGCCTATTATAAGGAGCTTCCACCATCCATGATATATTTTATATTTATATGTGTAGCACCCTTGTCCTGAACAGGGGCTACTGGTAAATTTAGCTGTGCTAGGTAGTAACTAACCTGGCTGATTTATAGTCTTTTTGATCATTTGGGTTTTCTCCTAAGCCTGGTTTAACTGTGGTTCCTTCTTTCAATAGATGGCACTGTTGCCTTTGACATTAGTATGATGAACAGCAGTGAGACTGCGTTATGAATATGCATATCTCTTTCAGCCAATCGGTAGGAGTTTCAGGCCACTGAGCATACTGGGAGAGAGTATATACTTGGCGGAATTCAGGTGATTGAGGTCCTTTCACCTAGACCTTGATCTGATGTGGATGTGTGAGGAACAGTTGCATTGGGTGAGGCCTGGCCATGTGTTCAGGGGCTCTTATAGAGAGAGCCTGTTTGCTGCCTGGGGGCATGGGAGAGGCTCTGCCAGAGTGAAAGCTTCTTGTTGCCTGGTGGGCATGTGGAGAAAGATGAAGTTCTGAGATGAAGTACCAGAGATTACTCTTCATGAGCCGGGGACTGTGGAGACACTTGGAAAGTGTCAAGAGGAACTAATCCAAGGAAACCCTGCACGGTGTTGGGAGTTTTTGGTTGCTTTAGGAGACAGCTGTGTCTACATAGGTACAGAACATTGGGTGCAGGCCTAGGGCCCTTGTCCTGTATTGCTGTCTACCTGCCTGTTTAGTTTTTGAAGTCTGCTGATCTGTCGGTGTACTGTCTTAGGGTGTCCTGTGCCCTAACCCTCTTGCCTGCATTTTTTTCCTGTTGTGAGCAATAAACTCACCTTATTCATCCTAAAAGTGACTGTCGCCTATCTTTTCTGCAGCCGTACGCATCCACCATGCCTAAGAACCAGCACCCTGAAGTTAAATGTCAGCCCTCCCTGATGCCAGGGGTCGCTACATTTCATATTATGGAGAATGTAACAGGAGGAGCTGGAACACCGGTGGGCAGGAACACCCAAATCCTGGACAGATGGATAGGAAGAGAGCAGGGAATTGTGGCGAGATCTCACTGCTGGAGTATCCGAGACATAAAGGAAACCAGGGGTTGGCAGCCCACTAGACTCCTTTTATAACTAAAATAATAATTTTGTATAGACTGGCCCATTGCAGAATTATAATCCATCATTATCAAACAACGAGCTAGTTAAAAATAATACACACTGATGTGTCCAGTCGGGAGAGAGTAGCAGGAGAGCAGGTAATTGGCTACACATTCATCAGGCCAAATATCAAATGTGAACATTATATATAATGTCCACACCAGGGACTTGTGTTGCTAGCTGTAGCTTTGAATCCATTTACTGTTCTTCCATAGCTTGATCCATTCCATAGTTATAAATGTTGGTAGACCAACAATATTAATTTCTTGCTGGTGTAAGAGAAAACTTCATGATCAATGAGGTTTTTTTCAAGCTAGGCTCTTGGGAACAAACCAAAATAAGTCCATGATGCAAGAATTATGGAAACACTGGTGACAACATGAAGGCATTATCCTACAGGACAGAGAACCTTCGTCTTGTACCGTACTTATAAAGGGGTTTGATGAACTCCATTTGTGCTTAACCTGGAATCTTATACTGAGCCTGCTGTGCATCAATGTGGATAAGAGTTAGTGGTGCCTGAGTCTTGTACACTCTGCAGTGTACTCTTAATCAGTTTTATCAGCCATACCTGATTCACCTCTGAACTACAGAACAGCTTGTCCCTATCTTAAGGAGCGAGATAGGTGTACTGTAGTTCTAAAATACTTCCTGTCCTTGGGTAACAATGCTGTCCCTCCACAGGTACCGCTCAGTAGCTCACCCTAGGACAAAAAATATCTTACTGGCAGGATTACCAGGTAAAAAGAAAAAAAAAAAACTTGAAAAGAAAAAACGAATGCAGCCAACACATCTAAGGACCGGTAAGCTGCAGTCTATTACATTTTTGTTTCTGGGATTAGATACATGCACAATCTGAGTGCAGGTCATTTTGCTCTTCAGGTTGCTTCTGAAAATACTCTCCTCCAACTGATTGGGTTCTGGTGTTTCCAGTGATGAATACTGTTATTGATAGAGAAAACAGACATTTTATACAATTGTGCAATTCCAACCTTGCTGAAGACCCTTCTCTGTCCAAGTATAACTGTGCTCCTGTGTACAAAACCAGCTCTATAATGATGTGGTTTGATGAGTTTGGTGTTGAGGAACTCAAGTGGCCTGCATAGAGCCCTGAACTCTACTATGTTGAACTCTTTTGAGGCAAATTAAAATGTTATGTGTAAGCCAGGTCTTATCATCAACTGCCCTTCTCATCACCGCCGCCCTTTTACAAACGTCTCAAAACTCCACCAAGAAAATGGCAGCCAGCCCACAATCCCAAGGACTTGGAGTAATGCTGGCCATACGCTAGCCGAAAATCTGTAATTTGGACCATTCGTTTGTTTTTCATTCAGTCAATGGGCACAAATAGAAAATCTGTTTTAGCTTGTCAGAGCCCCAAAAAAATCAAAGGAACAGGTTGGAAAATTCTACCTAACAAATGATACATTGAAAGGTTAATAGGTTAATGTGTTTCTCGCCCAAAATGATTGCACTAGGCAAAAAAAAAAACTGATTCATTTATGTCCATTGAACAATTTATCAATCAAAATTCGGTCATTACATGATGGCAAAATTGTTTGCTCTCACAGCCAAGTGTTTGTTATTTGAAAACGAGTTTGAACAATTTTTTGTATAGCGTATGGTCAGCTTGGTCATTGCATTCAGGGGCTAGCATAGTGAAGCTGTGCAGTGCATTTAATATTTTTTGAAGCATCGTGTATTGAAAGCTTGGGTCAGAAGATTTACGACGTCTCCACCATTCCTCTTTGTGTATAGCAAACCTCAGTTAAAAGACTTTGTGCTTTCATTGGTAAGGCTGCAGGTGTTCTTGTTGGGTTCTACCTTACTCTGTTCATTATTATTATGGAAAGCAGGGACCACATAGGAAAATCAATGAACCCCCCCCCCCCCTCCCCCCTCCCCAATCTCAATTGCAATTCTTCTGGTGTGATACAGAATAATAATTGCTCTCAAAGCAATTGTATCAATACATTCCCTAAAGTGATTGTAAAGGTTCATTAAAAAAATAAAAAATAAATAACAAACAAGTTATACTTACCTCGCGTGTGCAAGGGTTTTGCACAGAGTGGCCCTGAACCTTCTTTTCTGGGGTCCCCTGGCGGTGCTCCTGGCTCTTCCTCCTCATCGAGTGCCCCCACGGAGAGCCGTAATCCATAGGCACACCCGTGCGGGCGTGCTCCTGAGTCCCGCTGCTGTGTCTATTGAGGCAGACAGCAGGGCTCGTACCCGGCACCTGTGTCACTGGATTTAATTGACAGCAGCAGGAGCCAAAGGCTCCTGCTGCTATTAATCTATCCAGTGAGGACCCGAGACAGAGGCTGGAGCTGCTGGGCTCATTCTCATCGCTGGAAAGATCAGGTTCAGGTAAGAAAAAGGGGGGCTCGGGGGGGGGGGGGGGGGGCAGTTGCACCACAAAAGGTTTTCCACCTTTATGAATAGAATGCATGAAGGTGAAAAACCTGGAGACTTTACAATTCCTTTAACATTAAAAAGATATATCTAATGCTAGCTCCACTTTCAAGCAGAACTTTGCTCTCTCACTCAACATATTTTTTAATCCTTATGGTGCTATCATTAGTAAAGAGATAGGAAAGTATTATATTTACCTGTTTTAAACAATTTTTCAAATAGCCTCACTTACTTCCTGCTTTCCATGGGGTCAGTTATGTCATACATCCCAGGAGTCTTCAATAGGGAAGGAGGGGTTTTCTCAGCTAAGCACACCCTCCTGCCTGCAGGCATGAGCTAAGGACAGATGGATTCCAGGAAGTATATGTTGCATGAATCATTTGCCCTTACTCAAGATGACCACACTCAGAAATGCAAGGGGGTTGTTTTTCACAGTGATTTCTCAAGCAACATAAAGCATAGAGGCATGGATGGATGGGGGTGTTTACTTTGAATATTTAAAATGAATTAAGTGTTTTTGGTAGTCCTCGGGTGCATTGAAGATCTGCTTTAATAAATAGGCATCTTACAGCTCTGTACAGAGCAGTATAGTGACTAGGTGATAGATGAAGAGCCAACTGCTGCAGGGTGTGGCATTGTCCTCTTCAGACTGGATAAAACACAGAAGAGTTTTTTACAGCAAACTATTCATAGGATTAGCATGGGGGCTGCCATTGCTGATCTCCTTCTGAAAATATTACACGATATGGCCAAGGGTATTTGGACACCCGTCAATGTGCATAAACCCAGCTCCATAATGACATAATTTGAGGAGGATGGTGGGGAGGAACTCAGCGGCCTTCACAGAGCTTTAGGCCTCATGCACACTGGACATTGTATTAAGGTTATAAAAATGGCAGTAGCTTTGCAGTGAGTTTTTTAACATTTCTGCAATATCAGTTTTTATTGTTTTTCATTGTAAGCGTTTTCTAGAATTTTTTTTCAATGGATCAAAAACTTTAAAAAACGCTGGCGAGCTGCATTTTTGAGCGTTTATCTGCATTTTTAGACATTAGAGCATTTTTACAGCTGAAAAACACCTCTCAGAACCCACTAATTTTGGGGGTTTCTTACAGCCAAAAAATGCCCCAGCCAGAAAAAGTTGATAACAGCCTATGTGTGCATGGACACATAGGATAACATGTTGGAGAGTTTATTGACTGTAGGAAAAAAAACATCTGAAGACAAAAACAGCAGCTGTAAAAATGTCCGGTGTGCATGAGGCCTTAACCTCAACTCATCCAGAGCCTGCTCTATTTATCCAACATCAGGACCTGACTTCACAAAGCTACTGTCCCCGCTGAGGGGAGCGGTCCTCCACACTTTTTTATCTTTTAAAAGGTATACATATCTTCCCCCTGAATATCTTCTGGTCAGTCCGGTAATGTCAGTAGTTGAATACTCCTTCTGGAGGTGGGTGGTTCTTGCTGCAGCACGGGTGGTCATATGTACTGCAAGGACATGTAAGCAATGTAGGGCAGTGCTGTGAGCTTAGGCCAGCATGACACCCACCCCAGGGCTGTGTCCATGCTCGTAGGAATTGAATTAAATAACTCTGGCCATCATTTAAGCCAGAATACTGGTGACATCCACTGGTGGAAAAGAATCAAAATGGCGGATAGCTCTGGAAGGAAAGTGATTGTTGCACCTATTCTTTGTTGGTATGGATTCAGCTTTATTTTTATGCAAACGTATTCACCAAACACTATTGGAGCAGGAGAGCTCTGGGCCCCATAGTAGACATATGGTCTGCAATGGCTGAATTTATGCCATGGGATGGAGGGTAGCTGTAGCAGAAGACATTGGGCTTGCCCACAGCCACCAATAATAACACCTCCTACAGCAAGACATTGGAATACGGCTAGGCCTAACAGAAAGGGAATTTGCTATTTGCTATATTATATACACAGGCACATCTGTGTTCTGTGCGAACACGCTCTCAGATTACAGTACATGTTCTTCTGACATCATTCGGGAGGCTTGTAAAGCCAGTATCATGTTGCTGCGGCGTTACAGATTTTTCCCCCCCATAAAAACCAGAAATGTCTTCTTGTGTCTGACATCTGCATGTTGTTTTCTGGAATGGCCGCAGCCCAGAGATTTATTGCAATCAATGGTGCAGGCTGTGTTCCCTGCGGACGTGGAGCTTTCCAGAGCTCAAATACAAGCAGAGAGGGGGAGGGAGATGGTGTCATGTTTATCAGAGAGACTTTTCTCGGGTTTTGAAGCAGTCATGGTATTAAATGGTTTTATTTAGACAGATATTATAGTAGAGTATAGAGAGTAGTATAGTTTACTAAAGGGCTGTGGAGTTGATTTACTAAAGGAAAATAGACTGCACTTTGCAAAGTGCAGTTGCTCCAGAGCTTAGTAAACGTGGTGAAGCTCTGCTGACTTCCATCATCCAATCATGTGCAAACAAAAATGCTGTTTTTTCTTATTTTCCTTGAACGTGATTGGTTATTCTTTGCAAAGTGAAGCCTTACCTCATTTACTAAGCCCTGGAGCAGCTGCACTTGCAGAGTCTATTTGCCTTTAGTAAATCAACCCCATTGCATCAAATAATTGCCCTGTATGTTTCTTTCTTCCTCTTATCTCAGTATTCACTTCCGGTCTAGATGTGCTCGCTCCAGCATCACCTGCGCATTATTGCTGTAGATCGGCTTTCTGATAGTGACATAGTTGGACCATACCTGTGCAATGTGTTGCAGCACAGACGTTTGGAATCTTTACCAGGGAAGCACAATTGGAAGGTGGTAATCGCCACATAACAGAAACCTGCCTACCTGAACAAAGACCTTCATAGCAGGATCATCAGATATTATTTTAAAGAAAATTGCAGATTAAAAAACATAAAATATTAGAAAACTTTTGAAATGGCCTTACCATATACAGCGTATATGAAGGTGTTATTGATTAGGTTCAGATCCACTTTAAGGTCCTTGGGATTATCTGGGGTTGGAAATGTAACTTGTAGAGTGCTTGTTTGGACTGTTCATTTGTGGTGGGCACAGGTCTAAAATGAGTTCATCACCCAGAGCCCCAAAGCCTGAAGCTTCCAGAACCCTATCACCCAAAGCCCCACCATCTGGAGATTCCACAACCCCAGCACCTAAAAATCTGAAGCTTCCAAAGCTCCATCACCCAGAGCCCCATCGTCCAGAGATCCCAGTGCCCCATCGTCCAGAGATCCCAGTGCCCCATCATCCAGAGATCGAAGAGCTATATCCCAGAGCCAGATCCCCAAACCCCATTTACCCGGAGCTCCCAGAGCTCCATCATCCATAACTCAATCAGTGCAGTGTTGAACATCATAATTTTTAAAATGAGCCTACTGGTCTACTTAATGTTCACTTCAAGCACTTATCCATTTTGCTCTTTTCAATAAACTGTAATCAAACCCTTACAACAGAGCCTACAAAAGAATACTAAAGTGAAGACTTAAATGAGCAAGCCACAGTTCCTTTTCATGTTTTTTTTTTTTTCATTTTTTAATATGACAGTTTATCGTAAAAAAGGAAAAAAAGGTCACTATTAAAAAAATATGGTCCTATATACTCCTGAAGTTCTGACACATTTTAAAGTATTTCGGATGGGGGTTTTATTCCATATTACAGTCTCTGTACACTTTCATTGGCTTGGAACCATTAATCATGAGAATCTGTTTTGGCATAACAGATACTTCTTTTTGTCACATCAAACCTAATTTTGGTTATAAAAATCATGTGCAAATAATCAGTAACACATATGAATGGGTTAGTGAGAAAATAACTTGTAAAAACAAAAAAAGTTTGGAATCTAAAGAATTAAAGGAAGAGCACATGGCAATTCAATGGTCTCAATTGGCCTTCTAAAAACTTAGGAATAAAATACAAAAACAAAATTAGGATAAACTAAAAGAAATTGCAGGTTAAAACAAAAACCTGTCCATTGATAGTCTCACTCAGATCATGAGATGAAAAAAGTTCAGAAAAAACAGGAAAAAAAATTATATAGAGAATATGTTGGAACTAAGACATAGACAACATTTTTTTTTTCTGGCAGGCTAAAAGCAAAGATTTACTAACTAGTGGTTAGCAGCTAAGTGACGGCTGACCAGCAGTTAACTATCAGTTTCGGCAGAAGCTGTAAACTGGTTAATATCCATAACACTGAACTACAGTAGAAGCAGCAGCATGGACGGGTGTGGCCAGGAAGAAGGTCCAAGAGTCTTTGGTGGACAAGGCTAGTACTTGTAGTAGGAGGTGGCTGCGAGGGTGGCATCAGTGAACAGCCCGTGCACGCACTATGTGGCACTTCTTGCACAAAACATGGCCATCCAATGGGAAACAGCCAGAGTCATCAGCCTCGACAGAGAGAGAGCAACCACATTCCTGGAAGAAAGAAAAGGGGGGAAATTGAGGAAAACATTTTTCACAAGTACCTCAGGCCCATGATAGGTACATACAGTGAGTATTTTTTTACAATCAGAGCTAAAAGAATAACCTTTTTTTTTTAATCAAATAAAATTGACCCAAAAACATTTGAATTTCCATCAGAAAGAAGCCAAGATCATATTGTGTATGCATGTTGACTATGAGATCTATTCTCAACCTTTGCGTAAAGATAAAGTTGGCCATGTACTGCAAATTTAGTCTGGTTCGAAATGTTGGAAAATGTGTTCACTTGGGAAAAATTTTCCCATCCTGCTCATCATCATTGTGGCTAAAAACATATGTTGTTGATATGATCCCACTAACGGTTAGAAAATTAAAGTTTTTAAGACGAAAACATTTCAAACAATATTCTTCTAGTGTACTTCCAGCTTTAGGGTGAGGCCAAACCAATTGTCCAAGGCATTAGAGAGGGCAGGCTGTGGAGGCAAAGCTCTTGAAGACCACAACAAGGAAAGGGTCATGGAAAGGACCAGCTAGCAACTATAAAAATGTTGGGCATGTAAGCCCTTTATTGGCAAAAAAAAAAAAAAAAAATGGACGTTTTGAAAACATGTCAGGTCTTTGGTAGTCGTCTTCTTCTTCAAAAAAGAAATCTAGCCAAAAGGTGCATCACCAAAATTCGAAATGTTCCACTAACATGGTATAGTGCAGCCTCTTAACCTTTTCAACACAGAGTAACCCTTAAAATAACTTTCCAATATCGGGGAACCCCTGTAAAAAATGACTATGTCTACAATTCATGATACATTAGTGTGATGGTCAGTGGGAAGAATGCTCCTTACAGTTGTGGTCATTAAGAATTACCCCCTTACAGATAGATAAAAAGATTGATGGTGTCAGTGGGAACTTGTCTTAGAGGAAGAAATTGCTCAAGGAATCCATAGCAACCCTTACGCTCCGAGGAATCCTTGGGTTCCATGGAACCATGGTATAGAAACCCTGGTATAGTGGTTAACATAGTAGAGCACTCTACTCTACTACTGCCAATCAGAAAACCAATAAATCTGTTAAAGAAATAGTTATAACTATAATAATTATAAGACAGGGTGGGATAGAAGACATGAGGGGCATGAAGTATCAACGAATGCAGTAACCAGAGGTTTCAATTATACTTTTGCCCCATGAACAAAGATCATTAAACAGAACATTTAACTGCTTGCTGCCCACCCACCATCAAATGACAGCGGGGTGGTGTAGCTCTCGTTCTGGCACGCCGTCATATGATGGCGTGCCAGAACGCCCGCTCTCGCGCACCCACGGGGGCGTGCAGTGTTACTAGGACACTGCGTGACCCCCATCTCTGTAAAGAGCCGCGTCCGCGGCTCTTTAACCATGTGATCGGCTGTGTCCAATCACAACCGGTCACATGTAAACAAGAAGAGGCCGGTAATCAACTCTCCTCGCCTCACACTGACAGGGTGTGAGGAGAGCCGATCAGCGGCATCTCCTCACAGGGGGATGTAATCAGGGCACTGATCATCAGTGCCCTGAATACAATAAATAAATACAGTGTCAAAAAACAGTGCCCATCATTGCCAGCATACAGTGCCCACCAGTGGCAGCAATCAATGCCCACCACTGCCCACAAGTGCCACCAATCAGTGCCTATTAGAAATGCCAGTCAGTGCTGGCAATCTGCTGCCCATCAGTTCCACCCATCAATGCCCATCAGTGCCCATCTGTACTGCCTATCCTTGCCACCTAACCATGCCCACCAGTGCCGCCCATCAGTGCCCACCAGTGCCACCCATCAGTGCCCACCAGTGCCACCCACCAGTGCCCACCAGTGCCACCCATCAGTGCCCACCAGTGCCACCCATCAGTGCCACCTATCAGTGCCCCTAAGTGCGGCATATTAGTGCCTCCTCATCAGTGCCACCTCATCAGTGCCGCCTCATCAGTTCCCATAAGTGCCGCCTCATCAGTGCCCACCAGTTCAGCCTATCAGTGCCCATCAGTGCCCCCTCATCAGCGCACATCAGTGAAATTACTTAGTTACAAAATTTACTGATAGAAAAAAAAAGTAAAAAACTTTTTTCTCAAAATTTTTGGTCTTTTTTTTGTAAAAAATAAAAAACCCAGCAGTGATTAAATACCACCAAAAGAAAGCTCTATTTGTGTGAAGAAAATGATAAAAAATTGTTTTGGTACACTGTTGCATGACCACGCAATTGTCATTCAAAGTGTGACAGCGCTGAAAGCTGAAAAATGGCCTGGGCAGGAAGGGGTAGGCAAGTGGTTAAACATATATTGGAGTAAAGATACACCAAAAGTTTGTAGAGTTTGAAAATGAGAATAGAAAAGTTGCACAATCTCACCTCACACTTGTAACACATCATATGGAAGTTCTTCTCCAGAGCCACCACCCGCACCGTCTCATCCCGGCCAGGCTCAGGGGCAATCGGATCCCCACAAACTGAACAGCGAGGAGCATATCGCCTACAAAATAAACACATTGCAAGGATTATGAATGGAAAAAGATCTAGAGCAGTGGTTGTCAACCACCAGACTGTGATCTCCAAGAAGCTGTAGACTCTCTTCTCCTGAGCCTCCAGCCAGCTGCATAACCCTTAACCTCCCAGCGCCCATAGTGCCCCCAACCTCCCAATGGGGCTCATAGTGCCCCTGGCCTTCTAAGAGGCCTCAACTTCTAGTGCTACACAGCCTCCCACAGTGTCCCCCCAGCCTGCTCTAGAGCCTGCAGCCCTCTATCGCACCCCCAGCTTCATCCAGAAACCTCTTCCCCCACATGGCCACCAAGTCAGCTGCAGAGTTGCCTAATCCACTTCACAACCTCCATCCCTCCAACAGCATTTCAATACATGTTCTGTATTCCCATATTTTTTTGTGTGAGCATCAACTTGATTTTTTTCATTTACTGAGCCATGGTATCAAAACGTTTGAGAACCACTGATCTAGAGGAATGAGGACACAAAGCAGTTGAGGAAGTCTATCATCCACCATAAAAGAACGAAGCTTACCGGTGATAATCTGCGACGCAATGTGGCAGGTTGTTCTGGTCCACTATAAAAGGCTCGCCCTGCAGAGGACGGTGGCACACCGCACAGGTGAAGCATTCTGGGTGGTAGGCCTTGCCCATTGCCTTCAGCAAACGTTCAGTAATCCTCTTTTGGCACACTGCACAACATTCCAAGGTGTCCTAAAATCATGTTCAGCATTATTACAACCATATGGCAGCGAATTATATTTTATTACATTATTCTTAATTTTTTATTAAAACAGTGACAACATATCACTACCCATTAACATTCAGCCTATAAAAAAAATTATCTTGTAATAAAAAAAATAATATATATATATATATATATATATATATATATATATATATATATATATATATATATATATATATATATTAAATGGAAAAAAAATATGTCAGCGCTTAGTGGTACATCTTAAATACATACAGTATATCGCTATCTATCTATCTATCTATCTATCTATCTGTGCATCGTGGTCTAAAAGCTAACTTTGAAGTTCACAATAAAAAAAACATTTCTTCAATACCTGTCCTCTAGGCAACCAGGGATTATTCCCATTCTATGCAACCCGATTGACTCTCACTAATTATTCATGAAGCACAAGGACTGTACTGTCTAGCACAGAGATGGCCACTAGATGGAGCTCTTTAAAACCAAAACACCACTTGGATATATTGCAGGGTGCTTGGCATTATTGTATTCAGCCTGAAGCAAAGAGAATTTGATACCAATAAAGTAAGTATGTTATTTTAGTGGATAAAGCAATGGTCACTTTTTTTTTTGTATTCAATTACAAAATATCCTGCAAAAAAATACTTTTTAGACACTTTCCAGCAGCACGTTCCTGTATTCTTCATTCTCTTGCAGAGCAGAGCAGCCAAAAAAAAATCTTCACACCTGACTCATTTCTGGTTATGTCGAATGCCTGCACCCCCCCCCCCCCCCACCCACTGTGGTTCCATCCACTGGTTCCTTCATCACTATAAAATACAGTAGCGATGTAGGGTGTCAGCAGATGAAACCACAGCATGAGGCAGGGGAATAGGAATCCAGAAGTCCTGTGAGGCAGAAGATTTTTTCAGCGGCCGTAGTTCTTGGGAAAGCAGGGATTCCAAGAATAATGAAGGAGGCAAGTCTACAAGTCTAAAAACTGGAACCAATCCTCTGTATGGCTCTCCGGTAAATATATCACATTTACCAGCCCCTTCCTTTTCTGAATGAACCAGATGAGTGATCGATATTGATCACTCACTGTGTTCATTCATAACGGAAGCATAGTAAACTATTTGGGGGGGGGGGGGGATCAGATTGGCTGTATGGGTCCCTGTGGTTTCTAACAGCAGCCCTGGTTGGCGCTATATAAACCTTGTATAGTAAAATAATAATTAAAAAAACACTGCATGTACAGAAAAAAAATACTTGCTGATCTTCCAGAAATCCAGTGAGCTCCTAACTGTACGCCTGTAGTTCATGGTTAACTCCCCCTCTGCTACACTGAAATCCCAAGTGGGTTTAAAAAAAATGTAAGAATAAAAAAATATATAAAATATCTGATTTAAAAATCGGATTTAAAAAACGGAAGACCCCAAAACACTGGAACAAAGAGGAAGTCGGGGAGAGCACCAGAGCCTTAAGGAGAAACTTTCTGTCCCCTTAAAGAATATGTTACCCCAACATTTCATATTCCTGATATGTGCCTGTGCTACCATGTACTTGTATGAGAATTATGGAAAAAAATCTTGCGAGCCACAATTATCCAGTGCCTTAATGGAAATTCAACCAAACAGCTACCCGGCTGCAGGCGCAGATCACGTATTCATGACCGTGCGATAAATGATATATGAAAAAAATGCGCCGCGCCTAGGGGTGTAACTGAATAACTGTAAATCTAAGTACAAATCATAGATAATAAAGCGTGCAAATCAAATAGAGCCTAAAGCTCTGATCACTTACTAAGATCACCTGCTGTGTGAATCCTAAAGCTCTGATCACTTACTAAGATCACCTGCTGTGTGAATCCTATGACCAAACACACTAAAAAAATATCCAGTGCAATAAATCACAAAGTGCAATGTGCATAGAAAAACGTAATAAGATAAATATACAATCCACAGTGATTAAAATATAATCATTCCTAATAAGGTGTATATGCTAAAAAATGTTACACATATGTAGATCCACTGTGATTAAAATGAAAAAAGAGAAAAAAAAAAAAATTAAATAAAACAATATATATATTCGTAAAACACAAACAGAGTAAATCAATCACATGCGTGGGCGAATTGAAACTATAATCGCCCTAATAAAAGTGTTCAAATCACATCCGTGAAAAAATCTTCCAATACAGTAACATAAAGTGACCAAGTTCAAATAAAAGTCAGTGTAATGGTGATGGTTCAAAGAAAAAGTTCCGGTTTTGAATCAAACGTGCCCAAAGAAAAACATGCTGTGAAGTGCCTTGGTGACCCCCAATGTGATTGCGCTCACCTTGGAGCGTGTGACACAGGTTTTAATTGTGTCAATACACGCTTTTGGAGCCACCCCTGGGCTCAGTATTAGGTACAGCTGATTCCCACACTGGATTCTTTATGGCTCCACTCACATCAGACCACATAAAAGAAAAAGGCTAATATAGTATAATACCGTAGGATACTTTTATTAAAATCACATCCAATCCCCACATGGGGTACTCACATTTATAAGGTGCTCATGTGCACCAAACATAACATAGGAAAAAACGGCTGTGCGGCGTGCTGCGGGGTGTGAGAGCTCCACAACCCAGCTCTGTGCTGATCACTCCGGACGGAGTGATCAGCACAGAGCTGGGTTGTGGAGCTCTCACACCCCGCAGCACGCCGCACAGCCGTTTTTTCCTATGTTATGTTTGGTGCACATGAGCACCTTATAAATGTGAGTACCCCATGTGGGGATTGGATGTGATTTTAATAAAAGTATCCTACGGTATTATACTATATTAGCCTTTTTCTTTTATGTGGTCTGATGTGAGTGGAGCCATAAAGAATCCAGTGTGGGAATCAGCTGTACCTAATACTGAGCCCAGGGGTGGCTCCAAAAGCGTGTATTGACACAATTAAAACCTGTGTCACACGCTCCAAGGTGAGCGCAATCACATTGGGGGTCACCAAGGCACTTCACAGCATGTTTTTCTTTGGGCACGTTTGATTCAAAACCGGAACTTTTTCTTTGAACCATCACCATTACACTGACTTTTATTTGAACTTGGTCACTTTATGTTACTGTATTGGAAGATTTTTTCACGGATGTGATTTGAACACTTTTATTAGGGCGATTATAGTTTCAATTCGCCCACGCATGTGATTGATTTACTCTGTTTGTGTTTTACGAATATATATATTGTTTTATTTAATTTTTTTTTTTTTTCTCTTTTTTCATTTTAATCACAGTGGATCTACATATGTGTAACATTTTTTAGCATATACACCTTATTAGGAATGATTATATTTTAATCACTGTGGATTGTATATTTATCTTATTACGTTTTTCTATGCACATTGCACTTTGTGATTTATTGCACTGGATATTTTTTTAGTGTGTTTGGTCATAGGATTCACACAGCAGGTGATCTTAGTAAGTGATCAGAGCTTTAGGATTCACACAGCAGGTGATCTTAGTAAGTGATCAGAGCTTTAGGCTCTATTTGATTTGCACGCTTTATTATCTATGATTTGTACTTAGATTTACAGTTATTCAGTTACACCCCTAGGCGCGGCGCATTTTTTTCATATACTTGTATGAGAAAGTATCCTGTCCTCTTTGTATTGCTTCCTTTATGACCCCTTTCACACTGGGGCGGCGGGTCCATTAGCGATAAAGCGCCACTTTGGAAGCACTGCCCATTCATTCCAATGGGCTCCGCCCAAAAGATGATGCTTGCAGGACTTTTGTTCCTGTCCTGCAAGCGCACCACCCCAGTGTGAAAGCACTCAGGCTTTCACACTGGGGAGGCATGAGAGGCAGTTTTCGGGCGCTTTACAGGTGCTATTTTTAGCGTTAAAATGCCTGAAAACTGCCCCGGTGTAAAAGGGGTCTTAGTGAAATCCCTGACCACACTAGGCATGACAGCACAGCGTGGTCAGTTTTCTAGTTTTGCTGGGAACTCAGCCTGCTCTCCTCCAATGATCAGATTTGTGCTGATGTGGAGATGCCCAAAATTAGCAAGGTACTGGAGAGAGATAATAAAAATCATAGAAACCAGGTGGAAGATCAAACTAGCACTAGAGGCCAGGGTATGTATTCTTGGCCTGATAAGCGAAAATATAGGGTCTACTAGTACTAATATCGCCGTGCAGAGGTGCCTCTACCAGGCAAGGAAGTTGATAGCCCAGTCCTGGCTTTCTGCTATACCCCCAACTCCGGAAGACTGGGTTGAAGTAATGAACAAGCTAGTGTGGACAGAAAAAACAACATATGCCAGAAGGTGTAGCTACGGTAAATTTGTTAAGATATGGAGCCCATGGCTCGATTGGGTTGGTATTCTCCCTTGAAATTTGGAGGAAGTTAGACGGTAAACTACATCGATGTGAACATGGGAACATAGAGGTATCGGGATGGGCGGGAACAGAATAGAGACAAAACTAGTTGGATTTAAGATACTCCGGGTACTTTTACTATATGGGGGTGGTGGGGGAGGGAGACACCTGGTGGGCCAAAGGCGGGAGGGGGGTGGGTGGATACAAGGGCCTTGGGGAGGGTGGGAGGGAAAAGGAAAAGAAAGGGGAAAGGGGGGTAGGAAAAAAGAAAAGGGAGGGCGGAAAATTAATGTAATTGGGACTTATACCTAGCCACGGGGGTGCTTACTAGTTAACAATGTAAAAATTGTACGTAAAGGGTTATGTTTTGGGTATGTGTGTCTTATATTAAAATTAATGAAAGGGAAAAAGGGAGAAAAGAAAAAGAGAAAAAGGGGAAAAATAGAATTAAAGGAGGAAAACATATACCACAATGATGTGAACTGGTGAAGGCGGCAGCTAATGAACGTTAACCTAATTCTGCCCTCAAGTGGTTTTCGCTGATGTGGAAAAAAAAAAAAAGAAAAAGAAGATTTGTGCCGACACACCCCTCCTGCACAGACATTCATTGGGAAAACCAGTGTCCTGCTGTTTTTCCTCCTCTGGCTCTCTGAGCTCCTTATGCAGCTGAGAACAGAGGGGATGTGATCACTTATAAAAAAGGAAAAACATTCATTGATAATGTTTATTATTTCTATACGCAAATGTTTTGTCTTTCATTTCTAATTTTAAACTGAATGGGTTGTTTTACAAGGTGGAGGGTCACATATACTTTAATGTCCGGCGCATGTGCAGATGCGCTGAAGGGCTCTGCCTGGCCTTCAGGACCTGGTAGAGCCTTGCGGCAAATCTGTGCACGTGTCAAGTTTTGCGTGCATGCGCAGACAAGACGGAGATCCTGGGCCTCTGGAAGTGCACCACCTATGCATGCGTGTGCAGGGAAGGCCGAGCATGTGCAGATGTGAGGAAGGTCCCATCAGGGGCTAGACCAGCCTTTCTCAACCTTTTCAACACAGAGGAACCTTCTGAAATAACTTTCCAGGTTTAGGGAACCCCTGCTAAAAATGACTATAGCTATAACTCATGATTACTGTGACATTACTGTGATGGTCAATGGGAAGAATGCTCCTTACACTTGTAGACATTGTGAAGAATGACCCCCTTACAGATCGCTAAAAAGATCAATGGTGTCAGTGGGAACTTATCGGAGAGTCAGAAACTGTTCATTGATAAAAGGAACCCCTAGGAAACTTAGTGTTCCGTGGAACCCTGGTTGAAAAACCCTGGGCTAGACAGAGCCCTTCAGCACATTTTCACATGCATGCGCAATGTAATTTCTTGCTCAGGTAAGAAGGAAGTGCTGTCCGCCACACACAAAAAGCAGTTTAAAAAAATATTAGATATCCATCTATCGATTATATATTATACACACACATACAATAAAAAAAAATATATAATCTCTCTACACTAATATATATATATATATATATATATATATATATATATATATATATATATATATATATATATATATATATATATATATATATATATATATATATATATATATATATATATATATATATTATATTTTATTTTTTCTCCAAGTGGAGACAGTTTTTAGGGTGGAGGTCCGCTTTAAGAAGGTAAATAAAGAGCTCTATTAGGGGGGCTATTGGCTCAATTAAAGGGATAAAAATAAAATGTTACGCTTTGAAAGGGATAAAACATGGGGATGTGAATTTATTGCAGAGATGTCACCCCCCCATGACCTAAAAATAACCCCAAAAGAGAACTCTGCTAACATACGATAAACAATCGCCTTTGAAATAAATCTTTTCGGCAGGTAAACATCGCTCGGCAGGGCGTCCAATCCTCACAATGGCCCAGATCTGAACACCACAACGGTTCACAAAGAGCGTCTACACTAACACTGGGAGATGTAATATAATGGCTCCCTGTGATCTCGCCTCGCTAACGCTCTCTAATATAATCCACTTAGAGGGGAAGATAAGCGTTTCATCATCACAGTCCGGCTCACAGTGCGATGATGGAATATTTCTGAAGAGGCCGAGGAACGGAAAAAAAAAATTAAAAATAATCTGCCCAGAATCAGGCAATTAGCGAGAGTGAACAGGCTAAACTGGGGCTGAATTACAGAGGAAAATTACTGAAAACTCTCCTCTGCACAAAAGGATGGCTGACTCGCACCCGAGATTCACGGCAGGTCAAGTACAGGATTGCGGCAAGTTAAATCACAGATGATATGTGGTCTACTCATTTAATATATTCTCATATAAGCACTACGCTAAAGAACTAAATAAACGTGCTGCTACTTTAAAAAAAAAAAATAATTGAACAAAAAGGTGAAAACAAATGTAGTGTCAATCTACACAATCACAGTAGCGCAATGAACAATAATACTTATTAAATAGTGACCATAATCAAAATCAAAAAAATTGTAGAGAACCCGATTCACTGCGAGCCATGCCCTTCCCGTTCTGAGCTCTACTCTTCAGAGGATTGCAAGCAGCCGATACCAGGTAATAATCGAGGGGGAAGGATCGGCCGAGCACGTGACTACTGTGAATGGCTGTCACAGTGGTCACGTGATTGGGAGCCGATCCCGCTGGCTAACGATTATTAAAGAGGAGTTCCACCCAGGGGGGCCGTCAAAAAAAAAAAAATTAAAAGTCAGCAGCTACAAATACTGCAGCTGCTGACTTTTAATTGGACACTTACCTGTCCCTGGGTCCAGCGATGCGGGGGATCGAAGCCCCGCTCGTCCCTCCCCTCTCAGCTTGTCGGCGCCGGGCTGTGGCTTCACAGTCTGGCACCCACTGCGCATGCCCGAGCGGCGCCGCGCGCCGTGATTGGCCGCTCAATCACCTGGGACCTGTAATGGGTCCCAGATGATTGACAGGAGGGAGGGAGCAGAGCGGAGTCCTTCCTGTGCCGAGGGGGAAGTGATGTCACCAGCCCAGGCAAAGGAAGAGGCAGACTACAAGGGACCACCTAGCAACAGGCATTTAGAGGTAAGTGAAAAAAAAAAATATCCAAATGTTTTTTTGGGGTTTTTTTTAGAATTTTTAAGGTATTTTTGTTTTTTTGGGTGGAACCCCACTTTAACAGAGACCAAGAACTGTCTTTGACAGAACAGTCACTGGCACCCATGGACGCATATGTGTGGCATGGGGACGTTAAATCCCACGCTCTTTGCCACCGCACATATGTGTTACATAGGAAGCAAGAAGTCCAAGCAATCAGTGAGTTACCAATGCTTTTCAGCCAACATAGTTGGGGGTTAAGCATGTATACCCTTTCATTATGGCTATAGGTGCATAACCCCCAAAACGTGTTGGATGTCATCTCTTGATAGAGCCGTTTATTGGACAAATAAAATTTCATATTTGGACATATAATCACATCTTGGCACGCTCATTCTTTTACTCCATACTTGTGAACTGTAAGGGCTCCATCTGGCAATAAGAAAGTTGTCATAGTATACCAGTCATTATTAGGAACCACCCACAAGCTTGGAGTCCACCACTCCACCACCTTAAATGACTGGTAATATAGGAAGTAGAGGAAAGAAATTATACAGAAAGTATCCTCTTGGATGACCCTGTGCTGCAGTTAGAAAACACATTCAGTTAAATACAATGACCCAGTTAGTTACAGAATATTGTTTATTGGATAGCGTTACAAGTTAACCAATTGCTTTCACTGGCTGCTTTCTGTAAAGCTTATTTATAATTGAATTTGTTTAGTAAACCCTCTTCTTCTGGCATTCAACATCCTGGTGGCAACTGATGCACTTACCTGGTAGCAGTCCTCGCAGAGTGGACGTCCCTTGTTCTCGTAGTACTGCTGACCTTGGAGCTGCTGTTCACACTTAGAGCATGTGAAGCAATGTACATGGTATAGGTGTTCCCCGGCTCGTACAACCGTCTCTGTCCGAGAAAGACCCTTACCGCAGAATCCGCAGAGATCTGAGAGGAGGGGAAGATAACCAACAATTGACAATGAACAACTAGTCCCTAAATGGTCCTTTTCAATTTCATCCACTATAATCATATAGTACACTCCCGTGAAACATCTAGTAGTAGTTAGTCACAACATTCAACTGGACTTGTTCTGTAACCAGTGGCGGCTGGTGCTCAATATTTTGGGGGGGGGGGGCGGCAAACAAACCTGGCCCCCCCACTTGCACTATCGCCACCCCCCCACACACACACACACGTGGGAGACAGATGGGAAGGCTGTGATCAGTGACCTTACTTTAGGAGGCCAACGACGAGGTGGTGCTGGATCCGGGGTAGGGCTCCTGGAAGCTTAAAGAGGCTGTTACTGCTGTTCCTCGCTCCAGCTTGCCGAGAGAAGAGCCAGGGCCGTTGCTTCTCCTCCCAGCCGAACAGGCGTTGCTTCTCCTTCAGGAAGTGTCTCCTGAGACGCTTCCTGATTGGCCCGGGAGGAGAAGCAGGAAGACATTCGTGAATATTAATTTGCTAATGTCAAACAACTGGGTGGGCTCAGGGTGTAGTGTTCTGCTCCCAGAGCCCACCAATTTTTAAACTAGGGCCTCAGGCTCTAATCATGTGCTTAAAAAAAAAAAACCCCATTAAAAACCATGCGTCCAGCAACCTGCATGTAGATTAGGGGTCAGGCGCATGGATTAGGGGGTGGCACCCCTGTGCCCCCAATGGAGCGGCCACCACCGTTTGTAACATTAAACACGTTTTGTAGCTTCTCCAAGCCAATTCTTCAGTTCTAGTGAGTCAGGAACATTCCCCATCATTTATATCCTCACAGATAGCAAATACATCAATCCAATCACCATGAGTGACATAATCCCGTTTTAGGGCAAGGGAGTCTGCATAGGTGTTTAATCATTGGATTTACATAGTTGAAGGTGTGAATTTCTGCCAAAAGTAGAGATGTTAGAAGACTAGGTATATGTCGAAGACAGATGGGGTCACAGACCCACATCCCTGTTCAGCAATGGTTGTTCCAGTTAGACATAGATGGCCCATTTCACGCCTCTTTTGAACTAGTTGTCCCCAATGTCCAAAATGTACACCTCAATGTCCTCAAATGGATATCCCTTTTCCCTAATCAATAGGTAGACTGCTAAGTCGTGACTTGTAGAATTTGCCCTCTAAGGTTGGGCCATTTGTTGAGAGGTTGCCAAGTTTATCCAGTGTACCCCAATCTACATGCATTCCATAACTTTCACACCTCTGATCCTGTTCTTGGACAACATCATCTGCCTTTCCATGGTGGTTGGATTAAGGTGTCTGGATATAAATAGATATAAATACTGAGGTATATTTCTGCCAGTGATTAAAAATGAAGTGGTCTGGATAAACCACCATTTTGAAAAGTTTTTACCCTAGAGGAACCCCTGAAATAATTTTTAGGCCTTGAGAAGCCCTCACTGCAACCAATTCACTGGGGGTCAATGGGAAAATGCCTCTCACATCGGTAGTCAGTAGGAACAAAGCAACCCTTAAAGTGGTGGCTAGAAAACCACCAATACAGATAGCTTAAAAGATCACTGGTGCCATGCTGCTGGCTTTGCCAGGTGGTAGTGGCCCAGGAACTATGCAGGCATCATCAAATGGGAGCACAATCAACCACCGTTCAAGGAACTCCTTGCAACCTCTGGCGAAACCCTGGCTGAGAATGGCTGGCATAAGCTAGGAAACATCTAAAACGCTGCAGAACAAGTCCAGTTGATTGTGGCTAATTCTACTAGATATACATTGACATATATGGGGAGACATTACTTTCCTAGTTTAGGCACCAGCAGGGCTTTTTTTTTTCAGCGTGAACGTGAGGGAATACAGTTCCAGCACCTCCAGCACTGAATGAATGTAATGGCAAGGGGTGCTGGAGGATCTATTGATGCTGGCTGCTGGGGGATCTATTTTTGTGTGGGGGGCAATTGTTGCTGGGAGGGATCTACTGTTGAGGGAGACGTCTATTGTTGCTGGCTCCTGGAGAATCTATTGATTCTGGCTGCTGGAAAATTTGTTGTTTTTCCTGGAGGTCGATTGTTTTGTTGCTGGGGATGTACTCGGGGGGGGGGGGGGATAATGTGTGCGGAATCTTTTATTGCTAGGGGATCTATTGTTTGTGTGAGTTCTATTGTTGTTGGGGGGGGGGGTCTATTGTTGCTTGTAATCAGTAACAAATTCTATCCAAATTACTTAGCACCACAAAATGATACTTGGTTCTGGTCTCTAAAAGGGGCAGTACTGGGAGATGGTTAGGAGGTGAAACCAAGGGATAGTGCTCGGAGGTGGGTAGGGGGTGGAGACAAGAGGTGACTCAGAAGGGGGAGTTCCTGCATCTATTCTGCAAGAAGAAATGACCTGGGCACTGTACAGGCTTCCAAATTGCAGGAAACCTCCCTGATCCATCTCTACTCACCAGAACATTTGCCTGCATTGAATGATTTACCTTAGTAATGGGTTCCTGTCCCTAACCTGCCACTCGCTCCAAGTGCGCCTGAATGACGTGGGTCATCTCATTTATCAGGTTCCCCCATCAAGATGACCACCAAGGTCTTGTGAGATTTCAGCGTCCAATTGGACAATTTTCTTCCCCAAGAGGGCCAGTGGGGTAAGGGAAGGCACTTTCCCTCATCGAACCCCACCCCACCTGTAATAGCAGCGTGATGCCACCTACAGGCTGGAAAATAGCCTGCACCTGGCTACAAGCTGCACAGATTTTTAACAAGCACTAGAGGCAGAAGCCAGTGGATACAGGTGAGGCTTGAGTTCTTCTTTAACATGACCGCATGTACTACAATCTGATAGTAGAACAGACAGACCCACACATTGTATAGCTTACTAGAAATTAAAACAGAAGGTTGTATAACTGTACAATTCTGACATAAATTCTAACACTTCCCACTTCTAATGAAAATCAAAATAATGTTTTAGGGCTTCCTTTCCCATCTGGGCCCAATACATGGCAGGTTCAGATTAAAAAGTTTGACAGCAAGTCTAAAGCGGCTAATCTGCGTGAGAACCAGTAAACAGATTTCTAGTCTGGAAACAATTAGAAGGAGATTTAATTAAGGACTCCAGATCTAATTCACGTGTCTACGAATAACATTTATACCCTTCAGTATAAATTTAATTTTGACATACCAACCAAAACCAGCACACAGCACCATGCAAATGACCACTGACAACAATACCGCCATCACTAAATCACTGACTTTTGCAAATAGAGTCCTTAAAAGGGACAGTGCTCCCAAAAGGTGATGTCCTATATGGCAAAATGTATTTTGTCACTCCTTTGAATGCTTATATTCAGGTGTTTCCAGATAAGGGTACTGTTAATGTTGACTCCCAGCCTTCCCTTCAGTCTTGCACAGTTGTACAGGCTCCTCTCCTGTACTGAAATAGCTTACGTGAGTTTCTGAAAATGTGCATAAGAAGCTGCAGTAAGTCCGATACAGCCCACCTTCCTAGCTGGAGAATGCCTAGCGACATCTAACCTTTTCCTCCCCAGCCTGATTGTTCCTGGCCTGACCCTTTCAATCACCGTACAGTAAAACCTTGGATTGTGAACATACTGTATATACTCGAGTATAAGTCGAGGCCCTAATTTACCACAAAAAAATGGAAAAACTTATTGACCCGAGTATAAGACGAGGGTGAGAAATGCACAGCTACTGTAAGTGGAAAAGAGGGTCAACAATGCCCATTTGCAGCCTCACTGTACCCATTTGCATGCCTCACTGTGCTCATTTGCAGCCATAGGTCCCCCGAACTTCAAACTCTGTAGTTAAGGGTTCCTAGATGCCCCTTAGCTGCAGCCAAAATTTGGGGTCTCTAACCCAAAGGGTCCCAAAATGACATTGCTGCAGATGGACACAGTTGACCAAATTTGGGGCCCCGTAATTTGGTGTGCAAACCGAGTGGAACTAGCACCATAAAATATCCAAAGCTGGGGTTTCTAGCACTAAGTGGCCCTGAGATACAGGGCCCCAAATATCGGTTCAGAAAATGTCAAGCACTTTTTTGTAGCAGAGAATGACATTTTCCGAACCGGGTTTGGGGCCCTGTATCTCGGGGCCACTTGGTGCTAGGAACTTATTCTTTGGATATGTTATGGTACCAGTTTCACTGGGTTTGCACACCAAATTTGGGGTTCCTAGCACTAAGTGGCCCTGAGATACGGGGCCCCAAACTCGGTTCAGAAAATGTCAAGCACTTTTCTGCAGCAGAGAATGATATTTTCTGAACCGAATTTGGGGCCCCGTATGTCGGGGCCACTTAGTGCTAAGAACTCCATCTTTGGATATGTTGTGGTACCAGTTCCACTGGGTTTGCACACCAAATATGGGGTTCCTAGCACCAAGTGGCCCTGAGATACGGGGCCCCAAAGTCGGTTTGGAAAATGAATTTTTTTGCTGCAGAAAAGTGCTTGACTCGAATATAAGTCGAGGGGGGCACTTTCAGCACAAACAAATGTGCTGAAAAACTCGACTTATACTCGAGTATATACGGTAATTAGTTCCGGAAATATGCTTGTAATCCAAAGCACTCGTATATCAAAGCGAATTTCCCCATAAGAAATAATGGAAACTCTGACGATTCATTCCACAACCATTTATTCACAAGTCCTTCAGTCTATAGTCTATATAAAAATATTATAGCAATGTGACTTTAGGGCAACTTTCATTAAAGTCTATGGGCACAAGTCAGATAGAAGTCGCCTTGAAGTAGTACAGGAACCTTTTCTAAAGTTGGAGTGACTTCAGTAGTGCTAATTGAGACAGCTCTCATTGACTAAAATGGGATTTCATGTCACGCGACTTTGAGTCTCACAAGTCGGATCCCAAGTCGTGGCAGTGTGAACCAAGCCTAAAAGGTTGTACCTTCATTAAATGTAACCATATTGCTACACTTAGAGGTGCCTCTCTTCTCTTTTATACTCAGTTGTTATGTGGTGCTACTCGTATTGGAAGACCTTGCTCGTATATCAATTTAAAATTAATTTTAAAATGTTGTCTTGTAAAACACTCGCAGACCAAGTTACTCGCAATCCAAGGTTTTACTGTATTTCAGTTCTTTCAACTATGGAGCCTCGGCATCACTAGATCAATTTTTACCATTTGAATTAACATTAAATTAGAATGAAATTAAAATTAAGTAAAAGCAGAGTTGAATCCTGGAATTTTATTCTAATGCTTCAAAACTTGCACCCTTACCAAAACCTCAATACTCCCCTAGGTAGAAGTGTCCACTAAGGGAGGCATTGCAGCCTTCAATAGGTGAAACATCCATGCTAGCAGACACTGCAACCCACGTTGAACCTGGTAAGTTTTCCTGTATTCATAACAGGATGTAAGCTCAGAAATGGATGAAAATAGTTACCAACATCCAAAAAAAGACCAAAAATCTTCAAGCTACATAAATTAAGCTGACAGTTGGCCCCGTTAAACTATTCCGGCAGGGCTCCAGCTTTCACTGGTGACCCTGGGGGGTTAAACACTTACGATTTCCACTTAACTTTTGCTCTTAAGAGTTTACATTAGAACAGACAAACCTCACCTATTGCCAATCTCTTTAAACACAGCATACAGTATTAAACCAGTCTCCGATACGCAAAAGGGTCACATGTAATTTTTTATACCGAGTATTTGCACAAGTATCGGTACTCGTGCAAATGCACCGATACCTGAAACCGATACTCTCGGTTCTTTGAACTGTCAGTGGGTCTCCCCAGTGTTAAAAAAGTCCGCTAATTGGAGCTGTCAAAAGCAGCCGGCAATGTTTATTACCAACATTGCTCAGCCCTGAAACACTAAAAAAGAAAAGAAACATTGTTTCTTTTTGTATATTTCTGTTTCTTCATCTGCAGAACAAAGGGATGAACAAACGTTCCTCTGTTTAACCCCTTAATAACCCTATAATTTACTCGAATCAGTCTTAATTAACTCCCTATTCTCCTCCATTTAATTATTATTTTCCTGCTTTTTTTCTTTTGTTCACGTCTATTTTATAAACGATAAACAATTAAAACATTTTTTTTGTTTGCTTTGTTAGTGAATATTTTTACACATATATATTAACATATATTTACACATTTCACATTGAAAAATCGATAAATTTAAATAAACTCTATTTATTTCATTTGTAAATAACTTTTCAATGCTTTGTACCATTGCTGATAGCTGAAGTTAAAACAAAACAGTTGTGGTAGGTATCAGTAATTGGTATGGGCGAGAACTAAAAAAAAAAAAAAAAAAATGGTATCGGTGCATCCCTACTTCAAACTACAGAAGAAATTATGGTCACCTTGAGAGCCACTCAAATTTAAATTGTATTTGGAATATGGGGAATAAAACTCTAATAGTTTTGGAGACTATCCCCATGATTACTTTGGAACCAGGAACATTGTTGGCAGCATCTAGCAAGTTTAATGTAGCCCAAAATGTCTTCTTACACCAATAAAGTGGTTGAGATTGACTGAGTGTATGGCCAGCTTTTGACTCTGACCCAAAATAAGCAAGCCCAGAAGGCGGTCTGAAGGCCCTAGTTGCAGGCTTTGCTCCAACTGAGTGATTTAGAATGTTCTGAAGCCTAAGGGTCACTTCCAACATTTGTCAGTAGTGGCCTTCATATTTTTCTTGGGTCTGGTTTCTTTTTAAAGCCTGAGTAATACTGGAAGACAAGACATTCAAACAACATGAAGCTTTAGTGATTAAAAAGAAAATGGTATGTACCCATGACGTGTCCTTCTCCTGTGGGCTGTTTGTCCATCTCCTGCATTAACTGCTGAGTCAGCATTTCCAGCTCTTCCACTTCCTTCATGTTTAGGGTAGTGGATCCAGCAGTCCGATTCTGCAAGAGAATAACATTACAATGGAAGAATTGCCTACCCTCAACAAACAATTCATCTGCCCAATGATATTTCTCGTGGCTGACAACCACAAGAGCACACATGGCCATATACAGTGGCACATCGGGGTTGATTTACTAAAACTAGAGATTGAAAAATCCGGTGCAGCTCTACATAGAAACTAATCAGTTTCCAGGTTTTTTTGTCAAACCTAAATCGAACAAGCTTAAGTTAGAAGCCGATTGCCTACCATACACAGCCACACCAGATTTTGCATGCTCCAGTTTTAGTAAATCAGCCCCATCATGATTATGGGGCCTTTTTTGCAGATTTTTTTTTTGTATCCAGTTGGTACGATTTCTCCACAGAAAGTGAGCAAATCTCACATAGGAGACATCCCCACCAAACATTTGTCCCTGAAACAAGTGTTCCATCCATTCATGTTCTAGTAATAAGATAACATTTTGGATTCACTTTCAGTCCTGGGGACAATGGTCAATAGGAGAAACCAGAAGCAGTAACACTACCCAAAATTAAAATAAATACACTTTTGGTTTAAATACTATTTAAACCCAAGAAGCCCAACCAATCAAGACAGTTTTATCCAGATAGAGAGATCTATGGTTGGATCTCCTGGGATGACTATTGTAGGATAAACATGAGATTGGACAATTTAAACAACTTGCCACAACCACTGTTGCCTCACTTTCACATTCAATTTAAAGCATTTATATTAAAAAGTTCCTTACTGGCTCAGAAGGCCTTTGCAGGCTTGGCTGAGGTCCTCTGGTTTGCACGCCATCTGACTGCGGCCTTGGCGACTGAAAATATTCCGGTTGTGTTTTAGGGACAGAGGTCCCATTGGCTTTTACCACTCCGCTTTTAACGCTCTCTGGTGGCACAAAATTTCTGCTGAACTCCTTCTGCGGGGCTGGAACCCTGACATTTTCATCCGGTTTGGCTTTTTCAAGCACTTGAGGCTTTTCTCGTTGATGTGCATAGTTGAATCCTGGTGACCGTACAGATGATGGTATGGAGGATGCTGGAGGTTCAGACACCGCAGCCTGCAGTGGTGGAAACTTTTGCTGTGGTGGTCGCGAGGCCTCTGAACTTGGCTCTGCTGGCCGGGGAGAGAAAGTGTGTGGAGCAGAAGGATTCGGAGCAAAGGTGTGAGATGGAGTCGGTTTTGGAGAAAATGATGGCGCGCTTGGCTTTGGGGAGAAGGTCTGAGCTGGCGGAGGGTTAGTGGCAGGTGGTGAAGGGGTATATGTGTGAGGAGCAGAGACTTTTGGAACAAATGGAGAAGCAGGCTTTGGAGCAACTGGTGCAGGAGCGGCGGGCTTAGGGCTGAAAGACGACGGGCCAATGGGCTTGGGGGAAAATGTAGGAGGATTTTTTGGAGAAAATGTTGATGGGGGAGTGGGCTTGGAAGGAACTGGTGCAGCAGGTTTCGGTGCAGATACTAGTTGAATAGGTGGAGCCGGAGGAGGAGGTGGTGGAACCTGTGAACCAAGAGTGAAGTACTTTTGTAGATCAAAGTTAGGTTTTAAAGTAAATCATTCAGATTTGCGCCACGCATACAGTATATATTATATATAATATATTAAATAATGTTAGAAGGCATGAGTATAAAGAAACATCCTTTAAAAACTAACGGTCCTGCAGGGGTGAAAATTTGAGAAATTGAAGACTAAGAGATAACAGCCTTCCTTTGCTGAAACAAGACTCTTTGTGGTTGGTGGAGAGATGAAAAGAAGCACAACCAGGACTTCCAACAGGAAGAAATTAGAGGGGGGGGGGATGACAAGCTTGTGAAAAAATAATCTTTGTAACCAAACTACCATCACTCAAAAAGGAAAAAAAACATTATAAGATAATGGGTGTATATAAAACTCTAGAGCAATATCTGCATGTTGCATCTTTTCAAGTAATTTACCAAACACAATTTTCCATTACAGTACTTCCAGTAACTGTAAAATTACATTTTTGTTTTTTCATCCTGTACCAGGACTTAATCTTTCCACAGTTCACAGAAGATCAAAATGGAAAGCTGTACGTAAAAAAGTGAATGGTAGGCTCATGAAAAAAAAGTTAAATCCAGCAAATTTAAAGTAGAACTATAGGCAAAACATTATCTTTTGGATAGAGCAAGTGAAGGTTATAACCCCTGTCATATTTTTTTTTACCATCTGTGTCCCATTGCAGAGATTTCCCTTTACTTCCTGTCCCATAGCCAAACAGGAAGTGAGAGGAAATCCCTGCAAATTAAGGGAAGTCCTTGGGGACCCCTAGCTCACCAGAACTAGTGTCCCCATTGGAAGATTTCCCCTCTATTACTTCTCTGGGGACAACCCAAAATTTAGAGTTTTCCTTTACCTTTCACCTTCAATGATAATGGTAAACAGGACAAATAGAGAGGATGAATCTCCTTAATGGGGGCACAGACAGCAATAAAAACTGATAGGGGGTTCTAGTCCCTTCTCCACTATCCACAAAACCCCCCCAAAAAAGTTTTACCTTTAGTATGTTTTACCTTTAGTTATACTTTAATGTGTATGTATAGCCCTTTTTTCATAGAGAAGGGAAAAGGTAAATCGTAACTCTACTTTTGCTGAGGAAAAAAAAAAAACATGGGTGATCTGTGCACATAGCAGGGATTTTACCAAACTTTGTTGCAGATTCGTACCTTTTGTTATTCTGAAGAAATCACTGTGTTTGTCTCCATTGGGGAAAGGGAGTCTAATGGGAGTGGTTTCATAATTATCAGTCGGCTGCTGCACCTGCAGGGCACTAATAAGGAAAGCTGCTGGGCCTGCATCCCTTTAGCTGTGATTTCCTATTGAAAGTATCTCACCAAAAATTACATTTTTGTTGCAGGGGATGCCTGAAATCTGACTTGTATCTTAGTGCAGACTTCTGGGAAAATTGGTAAGCCAATCACACAAGCAGGAAATGATGTTTCTGGGGGCATTCTGTGTACAGAACGCCTCCAGGTTGCCATATTGCATTTTCAGAAAATTACAGGGCTGCAGATAGAAAACATTCAAACACAATGTGGCTTGTGTCGCAATTGTATATGCTATATTATT
This sequence comes from Lithobates clamitans, assembly GCA_037952925.1. Taxonomy (NCBI): domain Eukaryota; kingdom Metazoa; phylum Chordata; class Amphibia; order Anura; family Ranidae; genus Lithobates; species Lithobates clamitans. The sequence continues at coordinate 1,380,949 of JBBGZY010000902.1, read as the reverse complement.
TTTTCATTATTTGCTATTTTTTTCCCCACCAAAATGGAGTTACCTTTTAAAGCCCCTAGCAGGGTATTTTTTTGCTTTCTATGCCCCGGTCGGGGAGATTTTCCTTTTGACACAACAGGAAATGAAAGCAAATCCCCCTCAAACAGAGGGGAATTTTCATCTTAGATGTCCCTGGAGAATTTGTCCCCATTGAAAATTTCCTCTTACCCCTTGCTTTGGTATACAATTTTGGATTTTAGGGGGGGGAGGAGAGAGTTAAACCTTCCATATCCTATCTACAAAACGACAAAAATATTGTTTTTACGTACGCTTCAAAAATAGAAAAAGCTAAAGACACAATTGCATTTAAAAAATGGATTCAAGTGGGTTATTTTCATCAATAATAAAACAGGTAAAATAATCAATAAATACTTAGGCAGCATCAATCACAAAACATCAATTTCATCCTTCCTAAATAGGATCTTATATTAATAGAAGCAATCCAGGCTGTGTAGATTATAAATACTCTGATCAATGTAGTGTCCCAAATGGAAAGAACAGCAGTAAGTTGGGTAGAATGAAGAAAGCTCCAGATGTATGGTTGACAATCTAGTTTTGTTTTTGTTTTTTTGTTCATCATCAAACAGGGATCCCTAAACTTTTCAAACAAAGGGCCAGTTCACCATCCTTCATAATTTAGGAGGCGTTAGACTGTGACCAGTGGGTTTAGAAAATGCCCCAATGTGGGAGTAAACAATACCTTAGGTTTGGTGGAGAGAGGAAGCAAAAAAATGCACCAAGGGTTTGGTGTTCAGCGGGACTGGAAATAAATGATCTAACGCCTGTGGTCAGCCAGAGGAGGAATAATGCCCTATCACCAGTGCTGGATGAAACTCTGTGGAGGCCCCTAGGCACTCAAAACCTTGGGCCCCCCTCGCAGGTTACTGGAGCTTTTTTGTGTGTGTGCTCTAGTTGGATAACATTGAATTAAGTAGTGTGCACGATGGCCGCTAGATGGAGATGACCATCACTACTATACATTACACAGATGTAGGATGCATCAAAATTTTTTACAAAACGACTGCTGAAAGAGGATGAGCTTTTAAGAGACAAACTAATATGAACCTGATGTCTACGGTTTAAGGACTTTAAGTTGATATAGGGTACATTACATTAATACAGGATTTTCTCTAGAGTCTTTACTGTAAAGTTTTTTGTTTCATTGAGTTTATTCCATCTTTTTTGAACAATTTAAGAAAGCTTCATTGCAAAATTTCCATTCATGATCAAATCTATATTGTTGCGATCCATTGTCGTGGGGCCCTGAAACAGCATTGGCATCGGTCAGTGGAATAATTCCCCATTGTTGGTGTAGGTTGTTGGTGCATACAGGTGAATAGAGCCCCATCAGTGGAGCGAGTTGTGCCCCATCAGGGGTGCCAGCGGAAGGAATTGTGCCCCATCAGGGGTGCCAGCGGAAGGAATTGTGCCCCATCAGGGGTGCCAGCGGAAGGAATTGTGCCCCATCAGGGGTGCCAGCGGAAGGAATTGTGCCCCATCAGGGGTGTCAGCGGAAGGAATTGTGCCCCATCAGGGGTGTCAGCGGAAGGAATTGTGCCCCATCAGGGGTGTCAGCGGAAGGAATTGTGCCCCATCAGGGGTGTCAGCGGAAGGAATTGTGCCCCATCAGGGGTGTCAGCGGAAGGAATTGTGCCCCATCAGGGGTGTCAGCGGAAGGAATTGTGCCCCATCAGGGGTGTCAGCGGAAGGAATCGTGCCCCATCAGGGGTGTCAGCGGAAGGAATCGTGCCCCATCAGGGGTGTCAGCGGAAGGAATCGTGCCCCATCAGGGGTGTCAGCGGAAGGAATCGTGCCCCATCAGGGGTGTCAGCGGAAGGCATTGTGCCCCATCAGGGGTGTCAGCGGAAGGCATTGTGCCCCATCAGGGGTGTCAGCGGAAGGCATTGTGCCCCATCAGGGGTGTCAGCGGAAAGGTATTGTGCCCCATCAGTGGTGTGAGCGGAAAGCATTGTGCCCCATCAGTGGTGACAGCGGAAGGCATTGTGCCCCATCAGTGGTGTCAGCGGAAGGCATTGTGCCCCATCAGGGGTGTCAGCGGAAGGCATTGTGCCCCATCAGTGGTGTCAGCGGAAGGCATTGTGCCCCATCAGGGGTGTCAGCGGAAGGCATTGTGCCCCATCAGTGGTGTAGATGAAAGTCATTGTGCCCCATCAGTGGTGTAGATGAAAGGCATTGTGCCCCATCAGGGGTGTCAGCGGAAGGCATTGTGCCCCATCAGGGGTGTCAGCGGAAGGCATTGTGCCCCATCAGGGGTGTCAGCGGAAGGCATTGTGCCCCATCAGGGGTGTCAGCGGAAGGCATTGTGCCCCATCAGGGGTGTCAGCGGAAGGCATTGTGCCCCATCAGGGGTGTCAGCGGAAGGCATTGTGCCCCATCAGGGGTGTCAGCGGAAGGCATTGTGCCCCATCAGGGGTGTCAGCGGAAGGCATTGTGCCCCATCAGGGGTGTCAGCGGAAGGCATTGTGCCCCATCAGGGGTGTCAGCGGAAGGCATTGTGCCCCATCGGGGGTGTCAGCGGAAGGAATCGTGCCCCATCAGGGGTGTCAGCGGAAGGAATCGTGCCCCATCAGGGGTGTCAGCGGAAGGCATTGTGCCCCATCAGGGGTGTCAGCGGAAAGGTATTGTGCCCCATCAGTGGTGTCAGCGGAAGGTATTGTGCCCCATCAGTGGTGTCAGCGGAAGGCATTGTGCCCCATCAGTGGTGTCAGCGGAAGGCATTGTGCCCCATCAGTGGTGTCAGCGGAAGGCATTGTGCCCCATCAGTGGTGTCAGCGGAAGGCATTGTGCCCCATCAGTGGTGTCAGCGGAAGGCATTGTGCCCCATCAGTGGTGTAGATGAAAGGCATTGTGCCCCATCAGTGGTGTCAGCGGAAGGCATTGTGCCCCATCAGTGGTATCAGTGGATGGCATTGTGCCCCATCAGTGGTATCAGTGGATGGCATTGTGCCCCATCAGTGGTATCAGTGGGAATAATTGTGCCCATCGTTGGATGTCAGTGGGAGAAATGATGCCCCATCATTGATATCAATGGGAGGAAATCTGCCTCATTATTGGTGTGAATTGAAAGAATGGCATCCCATCATATTAGAGGATAGTGCCCCCCAAAGGTTATCTGTAGCCCTGATCAAGAGGAATCAGTAAAGCCGGCAAAATGCATTGTCTATAGTTTGTACCCCCATGAGAAATAAAAATTGAGCTTGACTGTTGACCATATGTCTATTGTTCCCTTCATTCTACTAAACTTAAATTGTCATTCTAGGTACCTCCTCTTCTGATCCATTGGATCTTAGAAAGAAGCCTCCTAACTAAAGGACAGCATCTAAATATCTACCAAAATCCTGATCCAACTTATCTTCAAACAAAAATAATAGTTTATTGGGCAGTTAAAAAAAATGGTACTACTTGGCTTCTATAAACAAAAAAGGGGTCCAAAATACTGCATAAACATTTTCAACAAATCCTATTTGGTCTCTCTTACCTGAATATCACTGGCTTCATCCAGCGGAGGTGGTGATGGGAAGGTTTCCTCCGCAGGGGGTGGGAAGGGTTCAGCAAATTCAGGAGGTGGAGGAGGGGGGAAACTAGACGTAGGGGAGCCAAGAACATCGTCACTGAAGGAAGGTGGAGGAGGTGGAAAAGACCCTGGGCTCAAGATGGAGTCATCGTGGGGAGGGGGAGGAGGCAGAACAAATTCTAAAAGGAAAAAACAGCAACTAATGAGGCAAAAAAAAGTAAAATAAAAAGGATTTCTATGAGGAATGACAGTACTCTAACGTGTTCAAATACATTTATATCAATTAAAGTGACTATTACTTTAAAATACATGCTATACATGCACAACCACAACAATAGCAAAATATACTGTATAAGCTTAGCCACTAGGATTCAGTAAGGTAAATGATAATGATCCACTTTAAATATGTCCAGATAATTCAACCACTTTATGCTCACCTAGACAGAAGCCGTAAGTGCTCCTACCCACCTTGTCGTGACTGCAGACCTGAGACCTGGGGCTCTTGACTCGAGACCAGGGGCCAGTGCCCCAGGCGACAGGGTCTAGCAAAACTCTTGAATAGAACTTTTGGTTACTCTGAGGTACAAGTGCACTCTAAATCTGGCCATATACTCAATTCCTTCATCTACACTAAACAGCATGGATGGAGGGATTTCTATGTTGCTGGTAGGGCCAACCAGGGAACAAACTTTGGCCAATTGAACAGGAATCAAGTGAAATACAATCTACATATGGCCAACTGAAGGAGATCATTTCATTATGTATGTTGTTACTTATGTGTAGGCCATCATTTAGCTCCATGCCATGGTTTCCATATCATTTGTACTTTATGGTTTCAGGAAATGATGCACTTCTTTTCATAATGTGACAGCATCCATTGAATCCAGAAGCACACACTTGGCATATCCCCCAATTTCTAAAGTGATCAGTTTCAAATTTAACATTATTGTATAGAACCTAGAAGAATACTGATTTGCTATTTTCTCAAGATAGCAAATTGCACCTTCACAACACTAGACTAAATTCTGCACATTTACTTGCAACCAAAGACCCCGTCATCAGTAGACCTTCAAGAACACCTGAAAATATATTTCCTAATGGAACACTTGGGAAAAGAGTAATTGAAAACAAGATTTGAACTCCCAGAGTCTGTAACTGCACAGATAACAGGTTGATTCAGGACCCCTTGTGGCAACCAGTGTGGAAGTGCCCTTGACCAACATTGGGCAAGATAACATTTTGCACAGTTTCCCCAGCATTTATGTCTGTTGTATTTGGCAGGGGGGTTCATTAAGTAATAACGAGATCCGTCAGCAGGTGGTGGTTGGCAAACACATCTTTACGGTTAGGGGCCACACATACAAGGACATCCCAAGAACATTTGGTGTCCTGTCTGTAGGACCCTAATCATGTTGGATATGAAGAAATTATTGATCGGACAATGTAGAACACCTAATTAATTCAAAAAGCCAGCGCTGGAGATTTTGCCAAAAAATTTAATTAAAAAAACAAAAACAAAAAACCACACACTTTTAGCCACTCCATACCCAATATGAAAGTCTAGCCAACCAATTTCTTCTGGACCAAAAGCCATTGACCACATGTCTATCTCTGTTCAGATATCCACTACAGCTTGGGATTCAGAACTCCATGCAACAAGACAAATACACAGATGATATACATCTGTGTATTTGTACAACCATTTTATCTGCCAATAGATTTTTATTGTTGTCCATCCAGTTCTGAGACCAACACACCTCTCTTATATAACATTTATATCAGGCAGGGGGAGGAGACCTGATGGCTAATTTCTCCTTTCACACCATATTACATCCATATTTAGGGTGTAACATGGAACATGATGCCATCCCCTCCCTCAAACTGCTCACACCCCTCATTCTGTATATTTTCAGTATATGCCTGTACATGACTCCACCCGAAACCCCTGTGCTATCCATTTACTAGTCCATGCCAGGATCTGCAAATGGAGAAACTACAAGTCACATTTTCCACTGCAGTAGAGGGACTCATGGTTCGCAATAGAACACACGTGCGGTAAGGTCACCCTACCCATAGTCCATTGATTACTTCATCCAACTACATAATCAAAGGTCTGTACCTCTGTATGGATCAGAGGCTGGTGGGAAAATCTGCAGGAGCCAGTGTATTGCCCTGATAGTAGTTTCATTGGTTTCCAATTAAAAAAAAAAAAAAAAAAAAAAAAAAAGTATAAAAAAACAATATAGGTGAATTTATTAATGTTTCATTTATCAAAAAGCAGATTATGCCTTTAAGCAACAGGTCTTCCCCCTACCCCAGTTAGTGATTAGACAGTAAAGGAAAAGCAGCACCACGAGGAGCGCATCTCTCCGTCACTCTGCCGGCTCCTTCCACTGCAGCACAATTTACTTGAACCGCTTCTCTCCCCCGGTCTAAACTCTGCTGTACAAGGTCTGCAAGAGGCTGATACCAGGTCAAATGTAGGTACTTTCACTGCCTGTATTTTAAAATTACTGCATTTAATACTTTAATTTATTAATTTAGAGCTACAGTTCAGCTTTAATACTGGAATTTTTGCCACTGCGGTTTGCAAGTCTTTATTGAATTTGTAGAAGGCGTGAGCCGGCATACTCACAGCTAAAACCTCTGAGTTACTCAAACAGCAAAGTTCACAAAAGGTGTAAATAACATGAAAATGTGTCTACAGTTCCCGTCATCTGCAATAGATTTTGAAGCTGCGTAGGAACACAACAAAGTTCGCCAATCTTAATAGATCATTATTGTGAACTTGTCAAACTTTGCCAATGTTTTTAATGGAATGAGGACTATGCCATCCACCAAACAAAAAGGCGCCCTGAATTTTAGTTGACGTTACCGAAGCACGCAATTTCTTATTGTTCCTGCAGTTACTGGAAGGTCTCTCGATTTGGAGTCACTGGTGTTTCCGGTTTAATGGCCCTTTTAATTTTCTTTTTAGCTTTCTCTGGGAGACAATGAATCTTAATTATCCGGCTGCATGGCTTCCCGATCCCCTGATTACAATATTACCGTCATAATACGGTGAGCGCGGCTGAGCCGCAGTTTACATGAACAGCCGGATGTCATGCAAACAAAATAACTTCATTCAGCATGGGGCCGGCTCATGCAAGTAATTACACACCTTCTATTAACCTCTTGCTGGCCATGTAACGCATATGTGGCAAAAAGGGTGGGCTTTGATGCCCATGCATCAATGTGCGACCAATGTTTCCATGTTAAATGCATGGTCACTGTGTGCTCCCAGCACAATGCTCAAGCTTTTGGTCTCTAGAAATGGCCAGTAGCTGGCAGGACCGGCTTCTGGTCATGTGACCATGGTGACAGCCAATCACACTGGTCATGTGACCAGGCAGACCTTCCCACCCTCAAGCGTAACAGCCCAGTTAAAGCTACGCCAGGGCTGGACAGGAACATGTGAAATGAATTAATGTGCATTTTCTGTAAGTGCAAATTATGGGTAAAGTTATAGTACAGTGGGACAACACAGTGGCTAGATATTCTGACTTGCAGTAATCAAGTCCTCAGTTCAACTCCTGTCTAGACATGATTTGCATGGGGTTTCCATGTTCTCCCTGTGCTTGCATGGGTTTCCTCTGGGTACCCTAGTTTCATTCCCCACCCCAAAGACAAGCTGGTAGGTCAAATGGCCCCTGTCTAAATTGGCTCCCATGTTTACATGAGAGATTGGTCACTGTACAAACTGATTATACAGATTTTCCTTCATTTACATAGTTTTAGTAAATTTGAAGGCGATTGTAAAACCATATTGTATTGTGTGTGTCCATTTTTAGATTGTAAGCTCCTTGGGGGTAGGGACTGATGTGTACAATATGTAAAGCACTGTGTCACTTGTGTACCATTTGAATGATTTTCTTCACTTCCTATGGCAGAAACAGGATAACCCAACCCCTGCACCAGCGGGGATAACCCAACCCCTGCACCAGCGGGGATAACCCAACCCCCGCACCAGCAGTAGAACCCAACCCCCGCACCAGCGGTAGAACCCAACCCCTACACCAATGGTAAAACCCAACCTCTACACCAATGGGGTAACCCAATCTCTACACCAATGCGGTATCAAAACCCCTATACTATGGGGGTAACCCAACCAATACAGCAGTGGGGTAACCCCTTCCATATACCAATGGGGCAACCTAATCTGTATATCAATGGGATAGCCTGAGGCTTCCAGCGCTACACCTCCTGTTTATCCATTGAGCTAAGTTTGTTCACTGTGGTCAGACTCAGACACCAACTGAATGGCCTGAATGGCCACAAGTGCCTGTCCCCTTACTGCTATGACAAGAATTTCTTCAACAAACTCCGAGACATTCCAGGAAATAGGGCCCCTCCCAAACCAAACAGGTGTCAGGCACAACAAACCGATTTAGAATCAGAGTGTTCACAGCAACAAAGAAAACAGGTCACATTTCAGGGGAGAAGAACACCCGTGTCAAAATTCTCCGATGGGAGTTGTTGGCCTGGACAAAGAAATATTCTGGTTGAGGACACCAAAACTACTACGGTGGTCTGAGATTTGCAGCTTCTAACAGACAGATCTTCTGTTTAAACACATGACCAACCAGCCCTCAGAGATTGGAAGTGAAGCCTTTCAGGAAGGCTGTGTCAATTTTCATTCTGCAAATGCTAGTTGTCTGGCTGTCATGTTGATCCTCTTGAATCAACTCTTTTGAGTCACTGACTTGGAGCGAATAAGCAGATAATGATTGCTGACCTTATTCTAATCTGCATACTTGTTACAAGCTATTGACTCAAACTACAGAAGCTAGCAAGTCATGGAACTGTCAGGTACTTGTATCTCCAGGTGTGGTGGTGGTGGTGGGGGGGGGGGTCTAATCGTGGAAGGATTAGAGCACTGTGGCAAGAAAAAAAAAAAAAAAAAGTACAGCACCGCGCCACAAGAAAAAGGAACATCGCCGAGCCACTAGAAAAGGGTACAGTGCGGAGCCACTAGAAAAAAGTTACAGCGCCAAACCACAAAAAAGAAGAGTACAGCGCCGCAAAAGAACGCTGAGAAAATGTACAGTGTCGAGCCACTAGAAAAATGTACAGTGCCAAACCACAAAAAAAAAACAAAAAAAAACAAAAAAAACTAAAGATATACCTGTGCTCAAAACCGAATAGCTTGTACATATGTATAATTTATTAGGTGCTAAAGGGTTGTGACTGCATATTAACACTGGAAAATTACTGTGACGCAGTTGGCCAGCTGAAACATGTACTGCAATATGTGTGCGAGCTAAAATCCCTGTTCTGTATTGCAAAGTTTGCTAGAAAGGACATATACTGTAGCTGTGTGCAGAGGGTTATGCAGGATTTCTAGAGCCACAAGAAAAAGTACAGCCTCCCCCCGCCACAACAAAAAGTACAGCCTCCACACCAAAAAGTACAGCCTCCTCGCGCCACACCAAAAAGTACAACCTCCCCCTCCGCCACACCAAAAAGTACAGCCTCCCCCTCCGCCACACCAAAAAGTACAGCCTCCCCCTCCGCCACACCAAAAAGTACAGCCTCCCCCTCCGCCACACCAAAAAGTACAGCCTCCCCCTCCGCCACACCAAAAAGTACAGCCTCCCCCTCCGCCACACCAAAAATTACAACCTCCCCCTCCGCCACACCAAAAATTACAACCTCCCCCTCCGCCACACCAAAAAGTACAGCCTCCCCCTCCGCCACACCAAAAAGTACAGCCTCCCCCTCCGCCACACCAAAAAGTACAGCCTCCCCCTCCGCCACACCAAAAAGTACAGCCTCCCCCTCCGCCACACCAAAAAGTACAGCCTCCCCCTCCGCCACACCAAAAAGTACAACCTCCCCCTCCGCCACACCAAAAAGTACAGCCTCCCCCTCCGCCACACCAAAAAGTACAGCCTCCCCCTCCGCCACACCAAAAAGTACAGCCTCCCCCTCCGCCACACCAAAAAGTACAGCCTCCCCCTCCGCCACACCAAAAAGTACAGCCTCCCCCTCCGCCACACCAAAAAGTACAGCCTCCCCCTCCCCGCCACACCAAAAAGTACAGCCTCCCCCTCCCCCACATCAAAAAGTACAGCCTCCCCCTCCCCGCCACACCAAAAAGTACAGCCTCCCCCTCCGCCACACCAAAAAGTACAGCCTCCCCCCGCCACACCAAAAAGTACAGCCTCCCCCCGCCACACCAAAAAGTACAGCTTCCCCCCTGCCACACCAAAAAGTACAGCCTCCCCCCGCCACACCAAAAAGTACAGCCTCCCACCGCCACACCAAAAAGTACAGCCTCCCCCCGCCACACCAAAAAGTACAGCCTCCCCCCGCCACACCAAAAAGTACAGCCTCCCCCCGCCACACCAAAAAGTACAGCTTCCCCCCTGCCACACCAAAAAGTACAGCCTTCCCCCGCCACACCAAAAAGTACAGCCTCCCACCGCCACACCAAAAAGTACAGCCTCCCCCCGCCACACCAAAAAGTACAGCTTCCCCCCTGCCACACCAAAAAGTACAGCCTGCCCCCGCCACGACAAAAAGTACAGCCTCCTCCCGCCAGAACAAAAAGAACATCAGAGAGCCACATAAAAGCACAGCGCCGCACCACAAGAAAAAAAATACACCGTTAAGCTACAAGGAAAAGAACAGCACCCCACCACAAAAAAGTACAGCACCGAAATACTTTTTTTTTTTTTTTAAATGGCTGCTGTATGTGCCAAGGGGTAAAAAATCTACATCAATGACACATTCTGACCTAAATTCGGGCTTTTTACATCAGTGGCATTATTTTTAAAAAGATCCTGTGTACAGCAAGAGATTGCCGTCTTTCCCCAGCATCAAATCATTAACCTCTTTCAACACTCAAGAGGAGTACTGACACCTGAGAGGAGTACTGACACCTGAGAGGAGTACTGACACCTGAGAGGAGTACTGACACCTGAGAGGAGTACTGACACCTGAGAGGAGTACTGACAACTGAGAGGAGTACTGACAACTGAGAGGAGTACTGAGGCAGGGTGCTGTGATGCTTTATGTACAGCACCCTGCTGACCCCTCCCAACAGCCACAATCTGCCTGCATTCCACAGAGACCCAGTGATGAGGTCACTGGTTCCTAAATATGGTTTGCACTAAAACCCTTCCATTTTTAATTTAACCGATTACCAAATACCAGCGCGGAGGTGTGTCAGATGCTTGTGTTATCTTCCACCAGCCCCTATGTCACTACATAGCAGGGACTCAACACTCCTGAATGTGCGTCTGATTCCTTAGTGGCCGTAGCTCTTCAAGAGAGCACCGGTTCGAAGTCCCACAGGAGAGATACGTATCTTCCTATACTGATGCTTAAAACAAAAAGTGGCAGTTGGCTTGTTTTTTTATTAAAACAAAAAGCGGCAGATGGCTAGCTTTTTTTTAAAAAACAAAAAGCGGCAGTTGGCTTGTTTTTTTTTTTTAAACAAAGAGGCAGTTGGCTTGCTTTTTTTAATAAAAAGCGGCAGTTGGCTTGCTTTTTTAAAAACAAAGAGGCAGTTGGCTTGCTTTTTTTTTTAAACAAAAAAGCGTCAGTTGGCTTGCTTTTGTTTTTTGTTTTTTTTTAACAAAAAGCGGCAGTTAGCTTGCTTTTTTAAAAACAAAGCGGCAGTTAGCTTGCTTTTTTTTAAAAAACAAAGAGAGGCAGTTGGCTTGCTTTTTTTTAAAAACAAAGAGAAGCAGTTGGCTTGCTTTTTTAAAAAACAAAGAGAAGCAGTTGGCTTGCTTTTTTTTTTAAAACAAAAACGGCGGCAGTTGGTTTGCGTGTTTTTTTTTTTTTAAACAAAAAGTGAGTTGCTTTTTTTTTTAAAAGTGACAGTTGCTTTAAAAAAAGTGACAATTGCTTTAACTCCTTGTCATACACAGTAAGGCCTCATTCACAGGGGTGGCTCAAAAAGCATTGCTCTGAAAAGCTTTGCGCTGTAAATTGTTTTTTAGTAGCCTGTTGACAGGAGATAATATGTTGCCTCCTGGACTCCTGTTTTTAGTGAAATCACGGTGAAAATGCGTGCATTAAAAGGCAGTTGCAGCACAGACGCATTCACCAGAATAGTGGCACCACCTGACAAAAGAGACATGCTGTATAAAATTTTTGCTGTGCCACAAATCAACCGTGGCACAGGTATTTCCACCAGCAATGTTAGGTCACCCGCCTGTTTTTACTGCCCCACCTGCATTAATAAGGTGTGACTTTTCTGAACTCATGCTAAGTAGCCCTGTCTAAGTCGTGCCGCTGACTCCGCCAAGGGTTAACGCAGCCCGACCACAACACGTCATACCCATTCCAGAAAACACGCAATCCGAAATCAGCTTCCTACGCATTCCTCCGGGGAAAAAACACACTCAGTAAACAGATACAAATGTCACAAACAATCTTCTCCCTCGGAACACTACGAACAGATGTTTCCGTTACCTTCCTGCTCTCCGCTAGATGGCACCGCGGGCGGGATCTCTCCAACTTTTCCTAAGAAAGCCTTGATGCCAGGGCCTTCCAGGGACCCCGCCGAGGCGTTCTTGGGCTCTGCTTCTTCCGGGGCCCTGAAGGGGTTCACCTTGGGCTTGGGGGGCACCACGGGGGCGAACTTCTTGGGCTGGTTGTAGAACGAAGGCGTGGAGATGTTGATGGTGAAGGAGGAGGTCATGCGGGTGGCGGGAGCTGCTGGGTCCATTGTGATGTCTATTGTACAAAAAAAAAAAAAAAAGGGCAGAGATGTTAAACACAATATTGTAACCAGACTACAGATTGTAGGAGGGCGTATAAAAAAAAATGGTTATAAAGCAGCGGCGTTCAGGATCCCAATGGACATTGTTCAGGATGCTGTAACCCCTTGAGTGCCGGAGACAATGCGACACAATGGGCAGCTTGCCACGGCCTCCTAGTTGCAATATGATCTGGGCGCCGCAACATGCGTGGGGTTAAACACGTATAAAGGGCGGTTAAGTGTAATCTAACTCTCACTGTGATCAAATCCTGCAGAAGAGATCCCTGCTAGCTCAAGGTTGAACGCCTTTCCTCTTCTCATCTCTCTGCCTGCGTCTGTCTCCCTCTGTTTCCATGGCAATATTCCCGGGGGTTCCTGCACAGCTCAGCACTTTATTCCAGGCCCTCTCCTATGGAGGCCGTCCAGAGCGGGGGATTGTGGTCCGGGATCGCAGGCAACTCTAATAGATGCCAATAATGTAGCATGGCTGCCTACATGTTAATAGAATGTCAAGGGGGGGGGGGAAGGGGCGCTTACATCTTATTTATAAAGAGATGGCCCTTCCGATTCTGAATTGTAACTGCACTGTCTGCCCCAACGTTGTAAAGCGCTGTGCAAACTGTTGGCGCTATATAAATCCTATATAAGAAGAATAAAGCAACATAGGCCGTAGGGCCGTACAATACAGTACAGAAGCCCCCAAGCGTTTATTATCTATTCCACCACAGCTGCAGCTCATTAAATTCCCATTATGGAACATTTACTTAAAGGAGATGTATAACTGAATGCAATGACAGTCATTTCCTAAACAACTTTGTATCATGAACTATTGACTTTTTTTTTTTAACCACTTCAGCTCCGGAAGATTTACCCCCCCCCTTCACGATCAGGCCATTTGTTTGCAATACAGCACTGCGTTATTTTAACTGACAATTGCGCGGTTGTGCGATGCTGTACCCAAATAAAATATTATAAAATTAATGTAAACAATTAATGACAATTCTGAAAAAAAAAAAAAAAATATATATAATATAATATATATATATACACATACACACACACATACATATATATATATATATATATATATATATATATATATATATATATATATATATATATATATATATATATATATATATATATATATATATACACACACACACACACACACACACACACACACACATATTTCTTTTTTTTTTTCAGAATTGTCAGCCTTTTTTTTTATTTTTTTATTTTTTTTTTGTGCATATTATAAAAACCGCAGAGGTTACCAAATACCACCAAAAGAAAGCTATATTTGTGAGGGGAGGGGGGGGAGAAATATATATATATATATATATATATATATATATATATATATATATACACACACACACATACATTTTTTTTTTGTTTTTTTTTTAAACTTTCTGCTATAAAAAAGTATCCAACAAAAAAAAAAAAATTAAATGTCTACAATAAATTTAGGCCAATATGTATTCTACTACATATTTTTGGTAAAAAAAAACTCAATAAGCGTATATTAATTGGTTTTCGCAAAAGCTAAGGGATATACTTAAGGAATTTTTAATTTTTTTTTACTAGTCATGGCGGCGATCAGCGACTTATAGCAGGACTTAGGCGGACAAATTGGACACTAACTGACACTTTGCGGGAACCAGTGACACCAATACAGTGATCAGTGCTAAAGATATGCACTGTTACTGTACTAATGACACTGGCTGGGAAGGGGTTAACATCTAGGGCAATCAAAGGGTTAACTGTGTGCCTAGCCAGTGTTTGTGTGCTGTGGGGGAGGTGCTTGTACTATGGGAGGGCATGGATCAGTGTTTCTGCTTTGCGGGAACACAGGATCAATACCTTCCCTACTGACAGAATGGCGATCTGCCTTGTTTACATAGGCAGACTGCGGTGTCCGGATTGATTGGCGGGTTCTGCTGATTGTCTCCCGCTGTGTCCAATCACAGAGGAAAGGGGTCACTGGCGGCATGGGTACGTGCCCCAGACGTGCATCCTGCGCAGGAGAGCTGCCTTTGCCAACGTATATTTATAATATATGGTCGGCAAGCATTTAATACAGCTAACCTTTTGTCATTCTGTGTTGCATCTCAGTGCTGCTGATCTCATGCAGTCTCTTTGCAACCACTTCATGTCTACATGCAGAGGAGTGAGGGGTGCATGGCATATAGGGCCAGTGCAGGGACCTTTGTCTATACAGGCGAAGGTGCATTTTGTTGCTGCTGGCGCCGACCCTGATGGCATTTCTCAGGACAGGTTTCTTTATGGTGACAACAATAGACCATGTGTGATAAAACTACTTGTAGGCCTCATGCATTTCTTTTCTTAATTGCCCCCTGGCAGGAAAAAAAAAGCAACTTAAAAAATGTGCTTAAAGCCGCGTTTTTTGCGCAAACGTTTAGGAGCATCAAGCGTTTGGGCATTCATTGAAGCTATTGGCCAGAACCTTCATTTATTTTGGTCATTGGAATGAACGCTCAGTCACTAAAGGTGCCAAGCGTTTAGATGCGTTTACACACTTTTAGGCTAGGTTTACACTGGTGCAATGCAGACATCGCATGTGATGCGCACAGGAATGCAGTGTGATACAGTTTGCATGGCTGAAATCGCATCACATCATTTTTTCCCCCGCACCTGAATCAGTATTTTTTTCTGCTCAAAATCTCCTGTTCAGAACGCGCTGGTGGTGTGTTTTGTTCAGGCTGTAAACGTTCCTCTCTTAATACGCCTCTAAACACTAACAGAGGGGCGCTTACAGGTTAAAAAAAAAAAAAGTCTCCACGTGACAGGGTGACAACGCCGAAGGACAATTGGGAGACAGACCGTTGTCACATTATAAAAGGAAGTGACCAAACAAGGACCTTCATGGCAGGGTCAGCAGGGATTATTGTAATGAAAGCTGCTGATTAACCACTTGCTTGCTGGGCACTTAAACCCCCTTCCTGCCCAGGCCAATTTTCAGCTTTCATCGCTGTCACACTTTGAATGACATTTGCGCAATCATGCTACAATGTACCCAAAGTCAATTTAAAATTTTCACACAAATAGAGCTTTCTTTTGGTGGTATTTAATCACTACTGTGGTTTTTATCTTATGATAAATAAACAAACAAAAATAGAAACATTTTGAAAAAAAAAAAAAGTTTTCATAGTTTGTTATAAAATTTTGCAAACAGGTAATTTTTCTCTTTCATTGATGTGCGCTGATGAGGCTGCACTGATAGGTGGCACTGGTGGGCACTGATAGATGTCACTTCTTAGCAGTACTGATATGCACTGGTAGGTGGCATTGGTGGGCACTGCTTAGCAGCACTGGGTATGGAGTGTGCGGGACCGATCTCCCGTTTACAGAAGGCGGTAATCTGTTTTTTTTTTCCTCCTCACGCTGTCAGCCAACTACCGGCTTCTGTTTACATCACATGATCAGCTGTCATTGGCTGACAGCTGATCACGTGGTAAGGGGCCAAGTCTCATGGACTCACTGATCACAGAGCACGCCGCAGGGGGCGTGCAGGCAGCACATGCACGGGACGAAGTACATGGACACCCTCCTGGCAATTAGGGCCGAAAGACGGCTACAGCGCGGGTGCAAAGAGGTTAAAAATAAATTAATTAAAAAGACATAAAGGGGTTGATTTATTAAAACTGGAGCGTGCAAAATCTGGTGCAGCTGTGCATGGTGGCCACTAGCCAAATGGCTTGCAGTTTTTGTTTTTGTCAAAACGTAATTGAACAAGCTGAAGTTAGAAGTGGATTGGCTACTATGCACAGCTGCACCAGAGCTTACACTCTCCAGCTCATTCATTTTAATGAACTGCTTCAGCACACCATGCATTACCGCACTGCAAAAATGTACACGAGCCTTTAAACTGTTTGTTAACCTAGAAAAACAAAAAAACAGATCCTGTTCCCTTAAAGCATGTTTTACAGCACAGTATTTGTGCTGTGTCATTTGCCCCCCCCCCCCCTATCACCTGAAATACCTGGCTGATCCTGTCTGGCTATACCCTCCCCACTGTAAACTGACCACGGTTGATCATGGCTGCTGAGCCCTGACACCGTGGTCAGTTTACGTGCCTCTGTCATCTGCAGCTCTCCTCTCTGATCTCCTCTGTCCTCTCACCCCTCGCACCCTGCCTGTCTGCTCGTGTCATTGGTCGCCCCCCTCCCCTCCTGCTGCTCTCATATCTAATATAAAATCCTCCCATCCCCTCTGTAACATAACAGTATGTGTCCCTGTGCCTGTGTTATATAAAAAAAATACGACAAACTGTACCTATATCAGAGCGTCTCCCGGCAATCACGCGACTCCTCGTGTCTCTCTCTCTCCTCCCCAGCTGTCAGCTGGACAGAGGAGAGAGCCGAGGAGTCATGTGAGCGCCGGGAGACGCTCTGATATAGGTACAGATCAGCATATTTTTATAAAACACAGGGACACATATCGTTATGTTACAGAGGGGATGGGAGGTTTTTATAGTAGTGGCTTAACAACGACTTTAATGTTTTTAGAATCTTGTAAAAATGACATGGGAAATCTTATCAGAGTTGTCCCTGTGTAATTGCATAATCAGATTTTGTACATAAAGTTAAAGCTGATCTCCACCCTTAATGTCCCTTTAAATAATTAGGGCCAAGCTGGCCAATTCTTAGTATACAAAGCCAGAGCCATCTTAATTAATGGGCATACCAGGGCACTGCCCAGGGGTCCTAGGTGCATGGGAGCCCCTATGATCAGAGCCAGAACATAAGGGGGCCAGACACTGTGTTGGGGTGGGGGTGCACTGGTGTTTTGGGCGCTCCTGTTGTTCTTCTTTGACAGGAGTAACTGCAATGTCACTCCTGTCAAAAGGTGCAGCGGCTGGCTTCCGCAGGAGAATGGTTTTAGCATTCTCCTCCCTCCTGCAGGGGGCGGAAAGGAGCTGGAGGTGAGATGAGGGAGCTCACTTAATAGCAGGTGGGAGCAGCATTTGTGATTTGTAAGTACAAGGGGGAAGGGGGAGCACAACTGATGTATGGGGGCACTGTGATGGGGACACCAGATGCTTGTGTACACTGCGGGGACACCTGAGGTATGGGAACACTGATGGGGACACCTGATGGATAGGGACACTATGATGAGGATACCTGATGGATAGGGACACTATGATGAGTATACCTGATGGATGGGGACACAGTGATAGGGACACCTGATGGATGGGGACACCTGATGGATGAGGACACTGTGATGCATAATGGTAGGGGCTCCAGTGCACTACAGGGGCACATGATGTTATTAAGATGGCACTGTGCAAAGCTTCATTGGTATGGCTGTTCAGCCCGCTATATTTTGTCCCGGGATTAGGATGGGAAGTTCCCATGCCACTGCCGGTGGTGAAGCATAGCAGACAATTAGTATTTTGAGGAGCAATGCCTATTCTTCTCTTGCAGGAATAACCCTTTAATGAGCAACAGATAATACACAGTAGGCAACACTGCACAGATACACCGTTTGGCCTAAAGTCTGGATGGCTGACCTTCACATGTATATG
Organism: Lithobates clamitans; assembly: GCA_037952925.1. Lineage (NCBI taxonomy): Eukaryota > Metazoa > Chordata > Amphibia > Anura > Ranidae > Lithobates > Lithobates clamitans. The sequence goes on along the minus strand of JBBGZY010000902.1, from coordinate 1,363,069 downwards.
ATCTTGTTGGACATCCCATTCCAAAACCACGACCATTATTTTGGCATTTACACTTTCACCCTTTCCTCTCCCCTCTTGCTTTGTGGCTAAGGAGCCTCCACTCTTCTGGAAAGGTTTTCCACAAGATGTTTGTGTGTGTGTGTGTGTGTGTGTGGGAATTTGCACCTGTTTTACCAAAAGAACATTTTTGAGGCCAGGACTGATGTTGGATGAGAAGATCTGGCTTACAATTGTCATTCCTATTTATCCCAAAGGTGTTCAGTAGGATTGAGGTCAGGGCTCTGAAGGCCATTCTGTTCAAACAATGTCTTTAAGGAGCTGACTTTGTACACAGGGGGGGCACAGTCATGCTGGAGCAGAAAAGGGCCTTCTACAAACGGTTTTCACGTGGTTGGAAGAGCACAAATATCTCCACTAAATTGTTTGTGGACACCTGGCTATTACACCTTGTTCAATAGCCCATTCCAAAAACATAGGCAATAATAGGAAGTACCTCCGCCTTATCCCCTTGATAGCTATCTTTTGGGAAGGCTTTCTACCTCCTTTTTGAGTGTGTTTTTGGCCTAAATAACATTTGTAATGTCAGGTACTGATGTTGGTTAAGGAGACTTGGCCCACATTTGGCATTCTGGTTCATCCTAAAGGTGTTCGGTAGGGTTGAAGTCAGGGCTTTATGAAGGCCGCTCTAGTTCCCCCACATTTTACTGGTCATACCATGTCTTTATAGAGCTGGCTTTGGTCACAGTAATATTGGAAAAGAAAAGGCCCTTCACCAAATTCAAGTGCACAATTGTCTACAACAGGGATTCTCAACCAGTGTTCTATGGAGCTCTAAGGTTCCTCCAGAGTTTTCTAGGGGTTCCTTGAGCAATTTCTGCCTCTCGGATAAGTTCCCACTGACACTATTTAGCTATCTGTAAGGGGGGGAATTCTTCTCAATGACAAGTGTAAGGAGCATTCTTCCCACAGACCATCACACTAATGTATCATGCGTTGTAGATATAGTCATTTTTAGCAGGGGTTTTTTGAGACTGTAAAATTAATTTAAGGGTTCCTCTGTTTTAAAAAGGTTGAGAAAGGCTGGTGTACAATGTCTTCGTATGGTGTAGGAATAATAGCATTCGTTACTAAAAACACCTGAACCCAATCATTGCTGGCCGGTGTCCACTTACATTTGACTACATAGTGTCTACAACTACAAGAATGTTGGTTTAATCAATGTATCTATAAGAATGTTTGAATAAGATACTGGTGGCATCTAGGAGAACATTCTTCTGTATGTAGAGCACAAGTGAGGAGGTACTGTAGTAATAACTGTACCCATTACTAGAAACACCGGAACTCAATTATTGGTAGGGATGTCCACCTACTGTTGGCCATTTAGTATGGGGGACAGTCCGGTGTCCACCTACTGTTGGCCATTTAGTATGGGGGACAGTCCGGTGTCCACCTACTGTTGGCCATTTAGTATGGGGGACAGTCCGGTGTCCACCTACTGTTGGCCATTTAGTATGGGGGACAGTCCGGTGTCCACCTACTGTTGGCCATTTAGTATGGGGGACAGTCCGGTGTCCACCTACTGTTGGCCATTTAGTATGGGGGACAGTCCGGTGTCCACCTACTGTTGGCCATTTAGTATGGGGGACAGTCCGGTGTCCACCTACTGTTGGCCATTTAGTATGGGGGACAGTCCGGTGTCCACCTACTGTTGGCCATTTAGTATGGGGGACAGTCCGGTGTCCACCTACTGTTGGCCATTTAGTATGGGGGACAGTCCGGTGTCCACCTACTGTTGGCCATTTAGTATGGGGGACAGTCCGGTGTCCACCTACTGTTGGCCATTTAATCTGGGGGACAGTCTGGTGTCCACTTACGTTTGACTATATAGTGTCTACAACTACAAGGATGTCTGTTTAAGCAATGCATCTATAAGAATGTTTGAATAAGATACTACTGGTGGCAAGAACATTCGTCTGTATGTAGAGCACAAGTGAGGAGGTACTGTAGTAATAACAGTACCCATTCGTAGAAACACTGGAACTCAATTATTGGTAGGGGTGTCCACCTACTGTTGGCCATTTAATATGGATGATGGTCTGGTGTCCACTTATGTTTAACTATATAGAGTCTACAGACCTACATGGATATCAGTTTAATCTACGTATATATAGGAATGTTTAAATAAGATCTTGCTGGCATCCAGAGAACATTCTTTAGTATGTAGAGCACAAGTGTGGGGTTGCTGTAAAATTAAACCGGAGGACGAGGCTGCTGAGACAACTGTGTGGGGGGTGATTGCATGATGAGGGCGACAGCTTAGCGAAAAGACAGATGCAGGAAGGAGATGTGACAGCAGGGAGTGGGTGCAGCATGGTGACTGCGGGGGAGGGGGGCGCTCAGAGAAGGGTGCATTGACAGCAATGAGTAGGAAGGATAGAAAAGTGATGGAGCTACGACAATGGGGATGTTGAGGTGACCCTACAAGATGGATCATGTGACTACACAATGATGCCATGGCAGGAGGTAGAAGTCTAGGACTCTGGTGCTAAACAGGGAGGGTGAAGGAAGGATGAGCGGTGATAGGCAGTGAGTGAGCCAAATGTGAACCCAAGATAAGGATGCTGTTGTGACAACTGCAACACCCAGGGCATGTAAGATGGCATCCCCAGCATGTATGTTAATCACCAGGCGAGACATGCCAGGGCTGCAGCATTTCTTATTTCAGCAAATCAAATCCTAATCACTGAAATGTCATAAATTTGAATATGTTCCTTTCATTTTGTCATTTTAAAGTCTTTTAAATCTGCAACTTGTGCGTTACGGTAATTTCAAAAGTAGATTTTAAACCTTTAAATTTTGCAGCTTTTTTAACATATTACCCAGTGATCCTGCCATAAAGGTCCTTGCTCAGTCAGTTCCTATTACAGAGTGACAACACTGCCTCCCCCCCCCCCCCCCATTTGTACCCCTGCGTTGTCACCCTGTCACATGGGCTTCAGATGGAGACTACAGTCGACACACATTACACCGGCATGGTCCACTGTTGTCACCATCAGGAACGCCTTCCTGAGAAATGCCATGCAGCCATCGCTGGAGTGCAGGTAGGCAGGGAGTGTCTGAAAGAGGCTGGAGAAGATCAACAGCACTGAGACAGGAAGACAGGATAATAATAATAAAAAAAGTAAAAAATAGTAATACAGTGCATCCGCAAACTAAACATTATCCAGTAAGGGCGAACCCATGCAAAAAAGACACGGGGTACCGCTCCAGGATCCTGCCAGTCTATGTCCGGTGAACAGTCGTTGAGGAGTGAAGGGTAGGAAAGAGCTTGTCTCGGCTCAATATGTGCAAACAGGGAAAAGGGAACATTCTAGGTGCCGCACGTCTGACGGCAAGAGCAGCCTCAGCCCAGATGCCATCCAGGCAAGAGCAGCCCTGCCCACAGGGCTTAGTCATGGAGGTCATCCTCCTTTTGTCGGATGTGCAGCACCTGGAATGATCCCTTTTCCCTATCATCCAGTAAGGTTAAGTTCACATCTATGTTTGTTGGGAACGCTTGTAAAAATCACATGCTTTCCTGACATGCACAGAAACGCGTAGCCCTTAAGCAGAAGTGCAGCAGTGCCAATAGTGGTCAGTGACACCCCCCATGTATCTGAAAATGCTTGCATTTTCGCAGTGATTATTGGAAAAAGTTAGGGACTTATTTTCCTCGTTTCTCGTGTGTAGGGCAGCCCATTGAAATGAATGAGCTACCCTACGCGCTTGGTTGCACCTGTAAGTGCTAACCAAGACTTGGGTAAAATGCACACGTTCACGCCCCTGCAGCAAAAATGCGCTGCCATGTAACAGACGAGCAGGGGTGCCATTGATTCTTAATGTCGCCCCCCCCCCACACACACACACACACATCAGAAAACATGGCATGTTTTCCTGTGCATGGAAACGCATGGTGCCAAAGAATAATGCGGTTTCTGTGTGGCTGCGGTTTTAGAAAGGGTTCAGGGACTTTTACCCTGCATTTCCTGCAGGTACAGCAGCCCAGAATGTACTGCTGTGTTCGCACAAACAAAGCTGCATGGAAAACGCATAGACCTAGGTTTAGCCCCCGTACACACCGCTGCGACTTGTAATGCGATTTGACAGTTCCAAATCGCATGACAAGTCGCACCAAATTGCCGGAAATGGAACCGTTCATGTTGCAACAATTATGAAAACTGTTCCTGCACTACTTTTTACCAATCTTATTGCGACTTACATAGACTTCTGTTAAATGAAGTCGCAGTGAAAATTGCACGGATGTGCAGCTTTGAATTCGCACTGAAGTAGCATGATTTTAAAGCCGCAATGGTGTAAACGGAGGCTTAAGGTTCAGTCACATGGGAGGCGGCAACAGCAGGCGGTTGAGCCCTGGTTTTACTGCCCCTCCCCCCGACCGCCCACCTATACTAGGGCATATAGCTGCTCAGGACTGAACGCATGCTACTGCCGTAGTGCTTTGTGGATGCAGCCAAAATTAAACTGCATGCGTCTTTGGGCAGACAGTACCACCGCTGATTGCAACCCAAGATGTAACCGTGTGCAATGTGTGTAGCTGAAGAACACTGGGTCGGCATTTTGAGGGTTAATATAGGCAGCGAGGGGGCAACATATTGCCTCCATACCACTTGCACCCTCTGAAAAATGGATCCACTGTAAATCGCTTTTCAGCAGGGTGGCGGCATAGCCACACCTTGTGAATGAGCCCCTAGCCCCGATTCACACCAGTGTGGGTTTGAAATCACGCTACTTCAGTGTGATTTCAAAATCGGCAATCAGTTCACTTTTGATGAACAATTTCATTGCGGCTTGTGACATCAGCGCCTTGAGGCGATTCAGTTTGCATTTGCAGCGCTTTACAAATCATTAATTCATTCATTTGACAGAAATCAATGCAAGTAGCAATGAAATAGCAGAAAAGTAGTGCAGGAACCTTTTCCTGAGTCACAATGATTTGAACGGTTCCATTGCTGCAAATAGGGTCTGACTGGTCATGCACTTTTGAACTGATGCAGTTTTAGATCTTCTCTAGTCAGTGGATGTGATCAGAGCCACTGATGGGGGGAGGGGGGGGACCACTGGTCCTCCTGTAGGGGGCCTGGGCTCACAGCAAGAGCAATTGGTGTGGTTGGGCAGAGGGGCAATTACAGAAAGATGCCCTGTGCGGGTCTCTGCAGCAGCTGAAAGCCGGTTTCTCTCTCTCCTGCCGGCTTTTAGCGGCTGCAGGGAGAGACACAGACATAGGGCATTGTTCCTGTAATTGCTTCCCCCGCACCGATCCCCCTCCCTCATATGCCAACTTCTGCCCCCCTCCAGTGTGCCCCCCTCTCACTGTACCAAGCCCGGATGTGATTATGTAATTTCACCAGATGGACCTTCTTGGTTAGCCCTGACAAAGAATTCAGGAAGTGCACTGGAATGGTCTTCTTCAATACCTACAGGACAAAGGCAAGTAAGGACCTGCAATAACATTTGTTACCATTTGCCCGGAGGGGACGTTTTTTTCTTTTCAATGAACTAAGCAGGAATTCCTGTAAATTCTGGACAGGGAGTGACTGTGCAGGAAGACGGGACATTGACACAATGATGAGTAAGGAGGTGACGCAATGGTGCTAGACGGCGATGTGTAACGTCACTGCGTGAGATAAGAATTACTGATCGTGACAGGTGCAGCTGCTGAGAAATGAGTGATCAGGATTGCCTAGCTGTCATAGGGAAATCATTACCTGAAGTAGAACTATAGGCAAAAAAACTTTTTTTTATATTCTGGCTAGAGTAAGGTAGTATTATAAACCCCTGTTTCCCATTGGGGAGATTTACCTTCACTACCTGTCCCATAGACAAAACAGGAAGTGAATGCGGAATAGGGAGTGTGTCTTCACACGGAGTGGCACCGTGGACACAAACAAAAAAGGGTGCAACTGTGCCACGTCCTATCAATTATGCAAAAAACAAAACAGAAGGGGCTTTTGGACTTTTTAGGCACGATTCTAACAAACTGGTTAAAAAAATATTGTTTTATTATCGTAGAAAATACATAGCAAACAAAACACAATGTCTAAAAACACACCACAACATGTGTATATAGTATTAAGAAATGCTCGCTATACAACACCATCTATAATCTATTGTTCGGATGTCTGGGTACACTGTCCACAGCAAGATCAGTCCGAAATGGTGACTTGATAGCGGGTCTGTAGTCAGTTCAGATCATATACCATTTTTTGGATACTCGACATGTTTCGCGTAGGATTACGCTTCTTCAGGAGCAATACACAATGTGTTGTGGCTATCAGAACATATAAAACATAGTAAGAAACATGATAATTAGTACACTGTATATAATCAAAAGACAGACGTCTCCTTTGGAGACGTCTGTCTTTTGATTATATACAGTGTACTAATTATCATGTTTCTTACTATGTTTTATATGTTCTGATAGCCACAACACATTGTGTATTGCTCCTGAAGAAGCGTAATCCTACGCGAAACATGTCGAGTATCCAAAAAATGGTATATGATCTGAACTGACTACAGACCCGCTATCAAGTCACCATTTCGGACTGATCTTGCTGTGGACAGTGTACCCAGACATCCGAACAATAGATTATAGATGGTGTTGTATAGCGAGCATTTCTTAATACTATATACACATGTTGTGGTGTGTTTTTAGACATTGTGTTTTGTTTGCTATGTATTTTCTACGATAATAAAACAATATTTTTTTAACCAGTTTGTTAGAATCGTGCCTAAAAAGTCCAAAAGCCCCTTCTGTTTTGTTTTTTGCAAAACAGGAAGTGAGAGGAAATCCCCGTAAATGAAGGGAATCTCTTGGAATTTTGGATAGATTTATTGAATAGTTTAGATTTGGTTACATTACAAAGTTTTGGCAAATCTAAAGTTGACTCAAAGATTGTACGGTGACCCTTGGGCTGATCATATACTACACTGTCTAATTGTACCCCAGCCTAGCACTAATACCCCTTTACTCCCAAAACTTTCCCTCCTAGCACAAATCCCCCCCTATCATCTCTACTAGCACTAATCCCCTCCAAAAAATAAATAAATAAATAAAATCCCCACTCTAGCTATCACCTTTTCTAGCATAAACCCCCAAGATCCCCCCTCCTAGTACAAATCCTCTTCCCCCCTCCAAACACAAATCCCCTCAATTCAGTGGCACTTCCTAGCACACCTCCACGAATTTCCCCTCATAGAACAATTCTTACCCCCTTCCACCACCAACACAAATCTCCCCCCCCCTCACAAATCTCTTTGTGGTGCCCACCAACCTCACATGATACCACAGTGCCCAGGGCAGCTGCCCCTCCTGCCCACCCCTTTTCCCAGCCCCGAGTTCAAGGGCCTGCTGGATTGGATACTATTATGATAAATTGTTTAAGGTTTTTCCTTCTATTACAGAATTTTGGTCAATCTAAAAGGCAATCTCTGTACAATCAGATTGTATATATCGTTCAGCCTTAGATTTACCAAAACAATGTTACATTTGGACATACCTACACAATCCAATCACATCAGGAAGACCCTTGCACTACATAGTTGATAGTAGATCTCAAGGAGATTGTATAGTGTATGGTCAGCTTCTCTGCATTGATAAGATTATTTAGAACAATCTAATCCCATTGACTTCTCCATGGAAATAGTCCACCCCCCTCCTTTGTCTGGACAACAATGGGCAGAAGTTAGGCTGCAGAGTGGCAGAAAAGTTGGAGTTTTGCAGCCCGGCAGGAGTCTGAGCCCCTCAGGAGTCCCAGCCATGGGGGGGGGGGGTCAGCAATCACTCAGGCAGCTGATAGGTTAGAGAGGGTACAGCCTGCAGGTCAGGAATGAGGTAAGAGACAGGCTGAGGGCCCCGGGGCCAGAATGAGGTAACTGAGTGAAGGGGGGAGGAGGAGGAAGAGGTGAGTGAGCAATGTCTCAGGATTGCAGGAGGAGGAGGAGGAGAGCCCCCCCACCACCACCCCTTCCCCAGATGGGAGTCATTATCGAGATTTACAGGCTGAGCTGGGGCAACACTCTCTACAGGGGGGAGAGACAGCCCAAGTGCAGGGGGGAAAAGAGACAGCCCGGGCACGGAGTGCAGGGGGGAAAAGAGTCAGCCCGGGCACGGAGTGCAGGGGGGAAAAGAGACAGCCCGGGCACGAAGTGCGGGGGGGGGGGAAAGAGACAGCCCAGCAACAGAGTGCAGGGGGGGAAAGAGACAGCCCAGCAACAGAGTGCAGGGGGGGAAAGAGACAGCCCAGGCACAGAGTGCAGGGGGCAAAAGAGACAGCCCAGGCACAGAGTGCAGGGGGCAAAAGAGACAGCCCAGGCACAGAGTGCAGGGGGCAAAAGAGACAGCCCAGGCACAGAGTGCAGGGGGCAAAAGAGACAGCCCAGGCACAGAGTGCAGGGGGCAAAAGAGACAGCCCAGGCACAGAGTGCAAGGGGCAAAAGAGACAGCCCAGGCACCGAGTGCAGGGAGGGGAGACAGCCTAGGCACCGAGTGCGGGGGGGGGGGAGACAGCCTAGGCACCGAGTGCGGGGGGGGGAGACAGCCTAGGCACCGAGTGCGGGGGGGGGGGGGGGGGAGACAGCCCAGGCACAGGGTGCAGGGGGGGAGAGAAGAGACAGCCCAGGCACATAGTGCAGGAGGGAAGACAGCCCAGGAATGGAGGGCGGGGCCTGGAGAGACATCCCAAGAATGGAGCAGAGAAGGAAAAGAGACAACTCTGCATATTTTTTTAGGGGAAGTGACAGCCTAATGCACTGTACCAGCAGAAAATACATTTCTGTACACTATAACAGGGAAGCCAGCCCTTTTACCATACAGGTGAAAAGAGACAGCCCTGCCTACTGTACATGAGGAGTGAAACATTGCTCACACAATAAGACTTGGAAAAGACCACTCCATATGCTATAACCAAGAAAGAGACAGCCCAACATATGTTACAAGAAAAGAAACAGCATTAATGCTGTAATAGTTACTAACAAGGAAAGAGACATTCCTGCACAGAGAGAATGAACAGCAGGCACAGAGACAGCTTTGCATACTTCATGCTAGAGTTTAAGAGACAGTTCCAGCCAACATTAACAAAAGGAGACTGTAGGACAGAGACCATTCATTGGGGAAAGAGACAGCCCACCACAGGGTGTACATTAGGGAAAAAAGACTGCTCTGCACTCCCATGTATGAGCAGACAGCAGTTTTTAGGTAGAAAAGAGACATAATGCCCCTTAATTAATTTTATCTTTATTCTACAGCCCGGCTACATTATTAAATGCAAAACAGAAAAAGAGACATCCCAACAAAGAAAATAGACAGTTACAATGAGAGATCTCTGAACAAGATTCTGTTCAAATAAAACAAAAATCAGAGGCAACCCAATTGAAGGAGACATCCAGAGGAGAAGGGCATCAAAAGAGACAGCTAGGTATGGAAATGTTCAGCCTGGTGTACAAGGCAAGGAGGACTTCAGGCTGAGAGACAGTCCATGTACAGGAAGAGAGACAGTCCATGTACAGGAAGAGAGACAGTCCATGTACATGAAGAGAGACAGTCCATGTACAGGGAGAGAGACAGTCCATGTACAGGGAGAGAGACAGTCCATGTACAGGGAGAGAGACAGTCCATGTACAGGGAGAGAGACAGTCCATGTACAGGGAGAGACAGTCCATGTACAGGAAGAGAGACAGTCCATGTACAGGAAGAGAGACAGTCCATGTACAGGAAGAGAGACAGTCCATGTACAGGAAGAGAGACAGTCCATGTACAGGAAGAGAGACAGTCCATGTACAGGAAGAGAGACAGTCCATGTACAGGAAGAGAGACAGTCCATGTACAGGAAGAGAGACAGTCCATGTACAGGAAGAGAGACAGTCCATGTACAGGGAGAGACAGTCCATGTACAGGAAGAGAGACAGTCCATGTACAGGAAGAGACAGACCATGTACAGGAAGAGACAGACCATGTACAGGGAGAGACAGTCCATGTACAGGGAGAGACAGTCCATGTACAGGGAGAGACAGTCCATGTACAGGAAGAGAGACAGTCCATGTACAGGGAGAGACAGTCCATGTACAGGAAGAGAGACAGTCCATGTACAGGAAGATCTGGGAACACAGAGTGGAAATGAAATACAATGTAACATTTATTATATAATTTAAAAAGAAAATAAATGACAAAATATACAAATATATTTTGGTGAAATGTTACATTGTATTTATAAATATTTGGATGAAATGTTACAGTGTATTGTTTTTCTACTCTGTTCCCAGCTCTCCCTCTACATTAGTCCTACACAGTAAGTTTACTCCATGTTAGTCAATGAGACCCCCTGAATTCCCTGGGATCACAAAAGAGACACCCCTAAGATGAGACAGCACTCTACAATGAGACTGTTTTCCACAAAGAGACATTAATAATATAGAGGATCTGGACCCAATGGGGTAACAGAAAGATACAAAAGAGCCCGCTGTGAAGAGAAGATTTCAAGCATTGTGCAGAAATTAAAGAGACATCGGAGTATTTAGATCCACATGAGAGGCAGCCAGGGATGAGACAGCACCCAGCCTGGAGACCCCCCACCCCCAGCACAGCACACAGACACACACAATGCCTCTTACCTCTGAATAGCAGAGACTGACTGCACCCTGAGAGCCAGAGACTGCCAGAGAGTGCCTGAGACTGCCCAGGGGGTGTGGAGGGGGCGGAGCCACGCCATGACTGCTGGCTGTGTCACACTATTGGCATGCACTGTGCTCACATGCTAGGTGTGCAGGGAGGTCTCTGACTCTACATGTCTCTTCCTGTATGGCTGCTAATAGGCTCTGACTCTGCATGATTGTGTACGTGTGTCTTTCTGCATGGCTGTTTCTGACTGTCTAACTGTGCATGTCTCTTTCTGTATGATTGTCTTTGTATGGCTGTCCCTCTGCATGTCTCTTTCTGCATTGCTGTGCATGTCTCTTTCTGCATGCCTCTCTTTTTATATATCTCTCTCTCTGTATATGTCTCTTTTTCTATGACTGTCTCTATATATGTCTCTTTCTGTATGGCTGTGCATGTCTCTTTCTGCATGGCTGTGCATGTCTCTTTCTGCATGCCTCTCTTTTTATATATATATATATGTCTCTTTTTCTATGACTGTCTCTGTATATGTCTCTTTCTGTATGGTAGTATCTATACATGTCTCTTTCTTTATGATGTTCTCTGTGTGGCAGTCTATGAGCATGGCTTTTTCTGTATGATTGTCTCTGAATGGCTGTCTTGATTGTTTCTAGATGGCTGTCTCTGTGCATGCATCTTTCTGTAGGACTGTCTCTGGATGATTGTGCTATCTCTTTCTGTATAACTATCCACTGGTTCTTTTTCTTCTCTGTACATGTCTCTTTCTGTAAGATTGTCTCCAGATACTGTCTCTGTACATGTCTCTTTTTCTATGACTGTCTCTGTACATGTCTCTTTCTGTAAGATTGTCTCCAGATACTGTCTCTGTGCACGTCCCTTTCTGTATGACTGTCTCTGTCATAGGTGTGCGCAGCCTCTTGCATTAGGGTGTGCACCCCAAAGCTCAAATACATATGCATGTGTATATGTACTGGTGTCAGTAGGGCAGTGGACAGTGTAATTTTGTTAATTTTATTTTCCCCAAATTTTTGGGCTTGTGTAACATTTTTGGGGGGGATGAAATATCAGTGGTCTAAACAGGGGGGAATATGCAGCACATAAGGCAATTAGGGTGTGCCCGGGCACACCTGGCACACCCTGTGCGCACGTCTATGGTCTCTGTGCATGTCTCTTTTTCTATGACTGTCTCTGTACATGTCTCTTTCTGTAAGATTGTCTCCAGATACTGTCTCTGTGCATGACCCTTTCTGTATGACTGTCTCTGAATGGCTGTCTGTGCATGTCTCTTTCTGCATGACTCTTTTTGTATATGTCTCTTTTTATAGGACTGTCTCTGTGCATGCCTCTTTTTGTATGAATGTCTCTGCGCATGTCTCTCGATGATTGTGCTATCTCTTTGTGTATAACTGTCTCCTGGTCCTCTCCTTCTCTGTGTGACTGTCTCTGTACATGTCTCTTTCTGTAAGATTGTCTCCAGATACTGTCTCTGTGCATGTCCCTTTCTGTATGACTGTCTCTCTGTGCATGTCTCTTTTTCTATGACTGTCTCTGTACATGTCTCTTTCTGTAAGATTGTCTCCAGATACTGTCTCTGTGCATGACCCTTTCTGTATGACTGTCTCTGTACATGTCTCTTTCTGTATGATTGTCTCTGAATGGCTGTCTGTGCATGTCTCTTTCTGCATGACTCTTTTTGTAAATGTCTCTTTTTATAGGACTGTCTCTGTGCGCGCCTCTTTCTGTATGAATGTCTCTGCACATGTCTCTCGATGATTGTGCTATCTCTTTGTGTATAACTGTCTCCTGGTCCTCTCCTTCTCTGTATGACTGTCTCTGTACATGTCTCTTTCTGTATGACTGTCTCTGTATGTGTCTCTTTTTTCTATGACTGTCTCTGTTTGACTGTCTCTTTCTGTATATGTCTCTTTCTGTATGACTGTCTCCAATTGACTGTCTCTATCTGTATGATTGTCTCTTTGTGAATGACTTTTTTTATGACTGTCTCTCTATGATTGTCTCTGCATCTCTTTCTGTGTGTGACTGTCTCTGATTGGGAAATGTAGTCTCTGCTCAGCTATTGATCACTTGGTAGTGTGGTATTAACCCCTTATGAAAGAAAATCTTCATTTGCAACACACTGATTTCAATGTGGCGCAAAAGAGACAGTTGGCCAAAAAGTGTTAATCTCATTGTCACCTAGGCCAGGCGCAGACCTTTGCGATTTCTGTGTTGTGATAAGGCAGCCCATTGATTTTTTTCAAATTTGATTAGCAACACACCTTTCTTGTTGGGATGTGCGTGGGGTGGGGGGGGGGTATTTAAATTGAATAGCGCTGCAGTTTCTGCATATCTTGCGCTGCCGTAAAGCACGTTACTGCAAGACAAATGTGTATAACAGCCATTCAATCTCCCCAAGGGAGCGGAGTGGTCTTTATGTTCTAGTTGCCTCTCTCTCTCTGTCACTATCTATCTATATTAGGTAGCAGTCTCTGGAAGGAGAAATGTTTGACCTCCATTTCTGCATGTCTCTGCGGCCTGATTCACACTTATGCAGGTTGCATTTTGCATATTGCAGGTGCATTGTGCGTTTTTCAATACATGCTTTTCATCCATTGAAAAAAAAAAAAGTCCCTGATCCTTTCCATAAAATGCACAGATGTGAACTACATCCATAGGAAACCCTGTTAAATGGACTGTAGTGTGTTTCTGCAAAACTGAAAACGCACTAAAAAAATGCATAGGTGTGAACCAGGCCTGCACATCCACATGATGCTTTCTCTTCCCAAAGCACAGTACTGTGCAAAAGTTTTAGGCAGGTGTGAGAAACGTAAATGAAGAATGCTTTCAGAAATAGAAGTGTTAATAGTTTATTTTTATCAACAAAATGGAAAGAAAATGAACAGAAGAGAAATCCAAAACAATATTTGGTGTGACCACCCTTTGCCTTCAAACAGCATCAATTCTTCTAGGTACATTTGCACACAGTTTTTGAAGGAACTCGGCAGGTAGGTTGTTCCAAACATCTTGAAGAACTAAACACAGATCTTCTGTTGATGTTGGCTGCCTCAAATCCCTCTCTCTCTTCAAGCAATCCCAAGCAGACCCCATATTGGTGAGATCAAGGCTCTGTGGGGGCCAAGCCATCACTTCCAGGACTCCTTGTTCTTCTTTACACTGAAAATAGTTCTTAATGACATTGGCTGTATGTTTGGGGTCATTGTCCTTCTGCAGAATAAATTTGGGACAATCACATACCTCCCCGATGGTATGGCATGATGGATAAGTATCTGCCTGTATTTCTCAGCATTGAGGATATCACAGCATTGAGGATATCACTATGGAGTGGCACTCGTGGGTCTTAAAATATGGAAAATTATGATTGTAAACAATACAATTTTTACTGACAGTCTACTGACTGGAATGGTACCAGCGGATTGGAGAAAAGCCAATGTAGCACCAATATTTAAAAAGGGCCCAAAATACATCCCTGGGAATTACAGAACAGTTAGCCTAACATCAATAGTATGCAAGCTCTTGGAGGGGATGATAAGGGACTATATACAAGATTTTAGTAAAGAAAACGGTATCGTTAGCAGTAATCAGCATGGATTCATGAAGAATCGTTCTTACCAAACCACTCTATTAACTTTCTATGAGGAGGTGAGTTGCCATCTAGATAAAGGAAGGCCCGTAGACCTGTATCTGGATTTTGCAAAAGCATTTGACACAGTTCCCCATAAACATTTACTGTACAAAATAAGGTCCGTTGGCATGGACCATAGGGTGAGAAGAGTACATGGATTGAAAACTGGCTACAAGGGCGAGTTCAGAGGGTGGTGATAAATGGGGAGTACTCAGAATGGTCAGGGGTGGAAAGTGGGGTCCCCCAGGGTTCTGTGTCCAATCCTATTTAACCCCTTCAGATCCACACTATAGCCGAATGACTGCTACAGCGTGGACCTACTTTGCCGGGAGGCCGTCAATAGACGTCCTCCCCTTTACACGCTACCCGCGCGCCCCCTGCAAGGCACCCATGGCACACGCTGTGATCACCGAGTCAATGAGACTCGAGTTATCACAGATTGGAATAAGGGGCCGGTCCCGGCCCCTTACCATGTCAGCCCATGACAGCTGATCACGTGATGTAAACAAAAGATCAGTAATCATTTTTTTTCTTATGCTGACAGCGTGAGGAGAAAAAAAAGCTGATCACCGGCTTCTGTGCAAGGGACATCGGTCCTGAAGAGGAAGATGCACAGCCATCCCATCTGTGCCCACCAGTGCTGCCTGCCAGTGCCCACAGTGCTACGAATCAGTGCCCACCAGTGCATAACAGTGCCACCTATCAATGCCCATGAGTGTCACCTATCAATATCTACCAGTGATGTCAATCAGTGCCACCTAGCAGTGCTGCCTATCAGTGTCACCTACCAGTTCCGATCAGCCCATCACTGCCACCTATCAGTGCCCATCACTGCCACCTATTAGTGCCCTTCAGTGCCACCTATCAATGCCCTTTAGTGCCACCCATCAGTGCCACCTATCAGTGCCACCTCTCAGTGTCACCTCTGTGCTCATCAGTGCCACCTCATCAGTGCCGCCTATCAGTGCCCATCAGTGCCCATCAATGCAGCCTATCAGTGCAGCCTCATCAGCGTACATCCATGAAGGAGAAAAATGACCTGTTTGCAAAATTTAATAACGAAATATAAAACAGTTTTGTCTTTTTTTTTTTTTAAATTTGGTCTTTTTTAACAAAAAAGAAAAAACTCAGAGGTGATCAAATACCACCAAAAGAAAACTCTATTTGTGGGGAAAAAATATAAAAATTTAATTTGGGTACAGTGTTGTATGACCGCGCAATTGTCGTTCAAAGAGTGACAGCGCTAAAAGCTAAAAGATGGTCTGGACAGGAGGGGGGTTTAGGTGATCAGTAAGCAAGTTTTTAATTTGTTTATAAACGACCTGGAGGATGGGATAAACAGTTCAATCTCTGTATTTGCGGATGATACTAAGCTAAGCAGGGCAATAACTTCTCCGCAGGATGTGGAAACCTTGCAAAAAGATCTGAACAAATTAATGGGGTGGGCAACTACATGGCAAATGAGGTTCAATGTAGAAAAATGTAAAATAATGCATTTGGGTGGCAAAAATATGAATGCAATCTATACACTGGGGGGAGAACCTCTGGGGGAATCTAGGATGGAAAAGGACCTGGGGGTCTTAGTAGATGATAGGCTCAGCAATGGCATGCAATGCCAAGCTGCTGCTAACAAAGCAAACAGAATATTGGCATGCATTAAGAAGGGGATTAACTCCAGAGATAAAACGATAATTCTCCCGCTCTACAAGACTCTGGTCCGGCCGCACCTAGAGTATGCTGTCCAGTTCTGGGCACCAGTCCTCAGGAAGGATGTACTGGAAATGGAGCGAGTACAAAGAAGGGCAACAAAGCTAATAAAGGGTCTGGAGGATATTAGTTATGAGGAAAGGTTGCGAGCTCTGAACTTATTCTCTCTGGAGAAGAGACGCTTGAGAGGGGATATGATTCCAATGTACAAATACCGTACTGGTGACCCCACAATAGGGATAAAACTTTTTTGTGGAAGGGAGATTAACAAGACTCGTGGCCACTCATTACAATTAGAAGAAAAGAGGTTTAACCTTAAACTACATAGAGGGTTCTTTACTGTAAGAGCAGCAAGGATGTGGAATTCCCTTCCACAGGCGGTGGTCTCAGCTGGGAGCATCGATAGTTTAAAAAAACTATTAGATAAGCACCTGAACGACCGCAACATACAGGAATATACAATGTATTACTGACATATAATCACACACATAGGTTGGACTTGATGGACTTGTGTCTTTTTTCAACTTCACCTACTATGTAACTATGTAACTATATACTTATGTACAGAGCTGTGTTCACTGACAGGGGGAAAAAACGCGATCCTTAGTAAAAGCAACACATAACACACACATTACACATAGTTAGGCACACATTTAACCAGTGGCGGCTTGTGGTCCATATTTGGGGGGCGGCAAACCAATGCCACCCCCATGGGAGACGAATGGGAATGTGGCGATCGGGGGCCTCCTTACCTTAGAAGGCAGATGATAGGGCTGCTGCTCCTCACTCCAGGGCCGTTGCTTCTCCTCCTGGCCGAACAGGAATTGGGTTGTGGGGGTCTGCTCGCAGGGGGCTTATGATCTTAAAGCCCCCTTTAACAAGGAGGCCCCCGGGTCCCGCCCCCTCCTCCCCCCTATGTGAATGAGTATGGAGTACATTGTACCCCTACCCATTCACCAGAAAAGTGTCAAAAAGAAATAAAAACACACAGTTTTTGACAATTCCTTTATTAAAAATAAAAAACGAAATGTCTCCGATGTAGATCCATTGTCAATCGCAAAGCCTGCCGCCACCAACGGACACGGAAAAAGAAAAAGAGCTCCGCCTGCGACGAAGGCTAACCACCCACCCCTTACCTATATAAGAACTGTCAAACGGCGGACCTTGCAGTCGGCGGTTAGCCTTCGTCCCCCAATGTAAATGGATTTACATTGGGGGACATTGTTTTTTTTTTTAATAAAGGAATTGTTATAAACAGTGTTTGTGTTTATATTTAATTTTAACACTTTTTTTTTTTTGGTGAATGGGTAGCGGTACAATTTACCCCATACTCAATTCACATGGAGGGGGGCAGGATCTGGGGCCCCCTTATTAAAGGGGGCTTCCAGATTCCAATAAGCCCCCTGCTTGCAGACCCCCACAACCACAGCCCAGGGTTGTGAAAAAGGGCCCCCCCTGCCCCAAAGCACCCCCCCATGTTGAGAGCATGTGGTCTGGTATGGTTTAGGAGGGGGGTTCTCACTTGTCCCCCCCCCAGGGCCGTCTTTAATTTTGATTGGGCCCTGGGCAAACATTTTCTTGGGGCCCCCCTCCATTCTGAGACATACAAAAAATAGCAGGTAGACTCAAAATCAGTTTACTGCAGCAGATCACGCAGCGATTGCAATTGTTTGCCAGAGGTTACAGCCTATCATTACTGCTCAATGGCTGGTTTCTAGAGGTTACAACACATAATTTCTGCTTGCCGTTTGGTTGCTAGAGGTTAATGTACATTATTAGTGCTCACTAATTGGTTGCTAGGGGTTACAGCACATCATTAGCACTTACTGATTGGTTGCTAGAGATTAAAGCAGATCACTACTGTTTGCTGATTGGTTGCTAGAGGTTCATGCACATCATTACCTCTCACTGAGCAGTGGAGCAATCCCTAATAATTGACCAAGTAAAGGGGCACATTAATACACATACTACAGGAGAGGTTCAGAGACTGCGGACATACTACAGGAGAGGTTCAGAGACTGCGGACATACTACAGGAGACAATCAGAGACTGCGGACATACTGCAGGAGACAATCAGAGACTGCGGACATACTGCAGGAGACAATCAGAGACTGCGGACATACTGCAGGAGACAATCAGAGACTGCGGACATACTGCAGGAGACAATCAGAGACTGCGGACATACTGCAGGAGATTACCAGAGACTGCGGACATACTGCAGGAGACAATCAGAGACTGCGGACATACTGCAGGAGATTACCAGAGACTGCGGACATACTGCAGGAGACAATCAGAAACTGCGGACATACTACAGGAGACAATCAGAGACTGCGGACATACTGCAGGAGATTACCAGAGACTGCGGACATACTGCAGGAGACAATCAGAGACTGCGGACATACTGCAGGAGATTACCAGAGACTGCGGACATACTGCAGGAGACAATCAGAGACTGCAGACATACTGCAGGAGACAATCAGAGACTGCGGACATACTGCAGGAGACAATCAGAGACTGCGGACATACTGCAGGAGACAATCAGAGACTGCGGACATACTGCAGGAGACAATCAGAGACTGCAGACATACTGCAGGAGACAATCAGAGACTGCGGACATTATACAGGAGATGGTCAGAGAACTTTAAGCAATGCATAGCTTTACAGTTAAATAACAGCTCAAGGTTTAAACAGTCAGGCATTCTATGGTTGTAAGGACATACCTGGCCAGCAAAAATCACTACATACATTCAGGACTGTGGGCGGGGCTTCCACTCTCTGCTGTCACTAAAGCACCTGGGAGCTCCACTGATGCTTTGTTGGGGGGCCCGCACTACCCGTGAATTGGGGCCCCGATGACAGCTTTGCAGAGCGCACAGAGGATACGGGAGGATGTATTCCGCGCTAGCCAGCTGAGAGGGGCGGGGCCGGGAGCTCCACTGACGCTCTGACCCCGCCCACGTGCAGCCTGTGTACTGGGGATAGAGCGCCTGTAGTGAGAGCCAGTGATCGGAGTGGGAGTGTCATTGAAGCTCCCGGCCCCGCCCCCGGACCTCTGTATTCACCAGCCAGTATAGAGGGGGCAGGGCCGGAAGTTCCACTGACACTCGCACTCCGATCACTGGCTCTCACTACAGACGCTCTTTTCCCAGTACACAGGCTGCACGTGGGCGGGGTCAGAGCGTCAGTGGAGCTCCCGGCCCCGCCCCCTCTCAGCTGGCTAGCGCGGAATAGATCCTCCCGTGTCATCTGTCATCGGGGCCCCAAGTCACGGCTAGCGCGGGCCCCCCAACAAAGATTGGGCCCAGGGCAAGTGCCCCGTTTGCCCTGCGCTAAAGACGGCCCTGCCCCCCCCCTCCTTTTCTTGGCCTGCCAAGCTGCATGCTTGCATAAGGGTCTGGTATGGATCTTGGGGGGACCCCACGCCATTTAAAAAAAATAAATAAAATAATGCTTTGCCCAATCAGGGCTTAGAACGCACTGTGCAGCATGCAGTGTATTCTGGGGTGCTCGGCAGACAAACATCACGCCAAACGCTCCGCAATTTCGGGTGTTCGCCGAACGGGCAATGTTGGGACCGAACTTTTGCTCGGCTCAAACTGTTTGCCCAACTCTACCTGCAACTGTGTGCCACACATTTGGCTTATGGTGGCAGTGCAGCCCCAGTGATCTCAATGGGCGAGTTTGGCAGGCGGTGCCGCATTCACAAAGCATTGTGGCCACGGCAGGTGTACAGCCCTGTCAGGATTTAGGGCTAGGGCCAGATTTAGACCTTGGGGGCCCAAGGCACTTCAGGTTCTGGAGGCCCCTCACTTGAGCTACCAAAATCTGTTTTCAAAAGCGATACAATATACCAGCCCAGAGTGAAAACGTTTGCAGATGATGGCCAGCAAAATATTTCTTCCCAAGATACATTTAATAAAAAGTCATTTTTTATTATATTTGTTTTATGAAATTTGTATTTTTTATTATTTTATATACATTTTAATATTGTTTTATATTATTTTTGTACAGAGGGTGCCCCTTTGGTTAGGGGGCCCAGGGTAGTTTCCCCTTTTGCCCCCTTATAAGCATGGAACTGTTTAGGATCCTTTCATACTGAGCTGTTTTTTAAGCATTTTGGGGGTAAAAAACAACAGAAGAAAAATGCATGAAAAATGTATTCCTTTAAATCCTATGGATCTCTTCACACCAGCGCGTTACAGGTGTGGTGTGTTTTTAAAAAGTCCTGCATGCTGCATTTTTGGTACATGTTTAAAAAAACGCAATAATGCACCTCCTCATTGAAATGAATGGATAACACATAAAAATGCATTAAAAAAAAAAAAACACCCGTATTGTGTTTTTGGTGCGTTTTTTGAGCCACATGTCTAAGTTTCTCAGGTGCATGATTGGAGCCAGAAAACCCGGCAAAACTGCATCAAAAACGCACCCTAATAGGGCGTACACAAGGTCGGACTTTGTTTGGACATTCCGACAACAAAATCCATGGATTTTTTCCGACGGATGTTGGCTCAAACTTGTTTTGTCTACACACGGTCGCACAAAGTTGTCGGAAAATCCGATTGTTCTAAACGCGGTGACGTAAAACACGTACGTCGGGACTATAAACGGGGCAGTGGCCAATAGCTTTCATCTCTTTATTTGCGTGGCACTTTGTCCGTCTGATTTGTGTACACACGATCGGAAATTCCGACAACAGATTTTGTTTTATCTCCTGCTCTCCAACTTTGTGTGTCGGAAAATCCGATGGAAAATGTCCGATGGAGCCCACACACGGTCGGAATTTCCGACAACACGCTCCGATCGGACATTTTCCATCGGAAAATCCGACCGTGTGTACGGAGCATTAGGCTCCGTTCACACTTCAGGATTTGGAATCGAAGTGATTCTGCCTACGATTCCAAACTGCGTAGCAACTGGTGCAAAGCGCATAATGCGCATTTGGTTGCCATTTATTCTAATTTGCCGTGATTGTTGCGGGACAGAATCATGGCAAAATGTGACTTTAAGGGCCCTTTCACATCTAAGGCTCCGTTCACATTCTGGCATTCCTGATCCTGGGTGGAATCGCTGCGATTCTGCCCATGAACCCGAATCAGGGCAAACCATGGGACGCACGTGCGATCCCCGTCACACCCAATGGCACCCTGATTTTCCCTGCGATTATCGCCTGAAGAATCTAAAATCTCACAAACAGGTGTCTCGTGAGTCTGTTTGTGATTCCGATTTGTCAGGTGACAATCGTGGCAAAATCGTGCCGCGATCGCAGCGCAATTAGAAGTGACGGGGATCACAGGGGCATCCCGCGATTTGCTGTGATTCAGAGCACCAAGATGTGAACGGATCCTATGGAACGCAGTGGGGTGCAGTTGGCTGCATTCTGGACTGCACTCCAAAAATCCAGGCTATCCTACGGGCATAGTTCACACCGTTGCAGCGCAGAAAAGTACAGCATGCTGCATTTTTACCGCACAGCAAACGCACAAAAACGCATGCAAACACGCTGCAACGCATCACAGTGCGATGGTAGCTTTTCATCGTATATTCTGATCATGTGTATGCCCCATCTGACTTTTTACATCGAAAATTCTGACGCACCTAGAAAGAGAACATGTTCTAAATTTTTCGGGAAAAAGTCCGATGGGGCATACACATTTCGGGAAATTTTTCGGGAAACCCGCTCGTCTGTATGCTGTTCCAACGTACCAAAAACGACGCATGCTCTGAAGCAAGTACGAGACGCAAGCTATTGGCTACTGGCTATTGAACTTCCGTTATCTAGTCCCATCGTACGTCACCGCGTTCTGGACGGTCAGAATTTGATGTGACCGTGTGTAGGCAAGACAGCTTGAGCGGAATTCCGTTGGAAAAACCTTCAGAGTTGATTCCAACGGGAAAACCGCTCGTGTGTACAGGGCATTAGGCGCACATCAAATGCATGCATAGGTACAAGGAAAAAACCTGCAGTTACTTGCAAATTCTGGTGTGAAAGGGGCCTTAAAATCGCGTGAAGGTCGCCCCCAAAAAGGAACAGAAGCTTCTTTTTGGGCGACAAACACGCATTGAAGTGAATGGGCTGCCCTATGCGTGACAAGCGGAAGTGTGTGAAAATCTGATAGGTTAATCTTCCTTCCTCTATCCAAAATGAAAAAAAAAAAAAAAAAAGTTTTTGCGTTAGATTTGACTTTTTACATTTACGTTCTGCGTTTTTCCTTTTCGCCTCTCCCAGGTGAGTTTAATTAAACAAAATATTTTCATTGTTTGCAAAACTTTGTTATCTTTGGAGATAAAGCGCTGTGACGTCTCGATGCGGATTCGCTGCGGTCTCGCTGGTCTCGCGGTGACCTCACCCTTGTCAGTTCTCTTTGCCCATATAAGGAACAGAAGTAAAGAGGAGGAAATAAGGAGCAGATAGGGCCAGAGAGGAACCCCCTCCTCCTCCTCCTCCTCCTCCTCATACACAAGCTGCATCATTACTTCCCCTCCTGTAGTGACATGGTGTAATTCCATCTCTCTGCCGCCCTGGACATACATTCCTCATACACACAGCATAATAACACCCCCCACCCCTCCTCCGCCTTTGGGTCAAACTCCTGTACAGTCTGCAATACTAGAAGGTTTTGCACATGGAATCATTTTTAGTATTAAACACAATTTTTAAAAAGTTACATAGTTACAAGAACTTAGGAGGTAATTGCCATTTGTTACCGTAAACCCCGGCATCAGGTCTGTTTATTCATGTTAAAGCGGTATTAACCTCTTGCTTACTTATACCCCCTTCCTGCCCAGGAATGACGATTGCGCGGTCACGCAACACTGTACCCAGATGAACTTTGGTCACTTTTTTCACACAAATAGAGCTTTCTTTTGGTGGTATTTAATCACCTCTGTGTTTTTTATTTTTTGATAAACAAACAAAAAAACTGTTTTCATAGTTTGTTTGTAAAATTTTGCAAACAGGTAATTTTTCTCCTTCACTGATGTGCGCTGATGAGGAGGCACTAATAGGCAGTATTGAAGGGCACTGATAGGCAGCACTGATAGGTGGCACTGATATTCACTGGTAGGTGGCACTGATAGGCAGCACTGATGATGAGACCCTGATGGCACAGATTGGCAGCACTGATGGCCACTGATAGGTAGCACTGGTGGGCACTGCTTAGCAGTACTGATGGGCACTGGTAGGTGGCACTGGTGGCCACTGGTAAGTGGCACTGGTGGGCACTGCTTAGCAGTACTGATGGGCACTGGTAGGTGGCACTGGCGGGCACTAGTAGGTGGCACTGGTGGGCGCCACCAATAGTTTGCCCAGTGCTTTACAACACAAGGGCATAGGGCTGGTGCAAGGATTTTTGACACCCTAGGCGAATTCTCATTTTGCTGCCCCCCTTGGCTCCAACCCTGACTCCACCCACTTTTCCTTGCCCATGTATACCCCACCTTTATAATAACGCGCCCATCAAATGCAGCCTACCAGTACCCATCAAATGCAGCCTACCAGTACCCATCAAATGCAGCCTACCAGTGCCCATCAAATGCAGCCTACTAGTGCTCATCAAATGCAGCCTACCAGTACCCATCAAATGCAGCCTCACCAGCGCCCATCAAATGCAGCCTACCAGCGCCCATCAAGGAATGTTTGCTTGCTTCCATTCATTCGGAAGTCAGGACACAGACACAGTCCTCCGTCAACGCTGCGCCTCTGACACTATGTGCGAACGGAGCGGTGGCTGCCTGCTGAATCTGATGCTGAGACTTACTTGCTTGCTGCAGAGAGAAGAGAGTAGGAACACTAGTGGCTGGGCACCCTAGGCAGCAGTGCGCTCTAGGCGGCTGCCTAGTTTGCCTAGTGGTTGCACCGGCCCTGCAAGGGCAGTTACAATACAATTCAATACAGTAGGAATCAGAGAGCCCTGCTCCTTAGAGCTTACAATCTAGAAGGGGTCAAGTGGTTCAAAAGGTAATAGCTGTGGGGGATGGACTGATGGAGAAAATAGACATACAGTTGTTAGGTGTGGGTAGGATAGGCTTCTCTGAAGAGGAGGATTTTCAGGGATTGTCTAAAAGCTAATAGAGTAGGAGATATCCCATAGTTTGCAGACGCTATAACTTTCACATAAATTAATCAATATACGCTTATAGGTATTTTTTATTTTTTTTTACCAAAGACATGTAGCAGATTACATTTTGGCCAAAATTTATGAGGAAATTTGATATTTTTCACTTTTTTATTGGATATGTTTTATAGCAGAAAGTAAAATAAGTTAAAAAAATATATATTTGTATTTATCGGCGTATAACACGCACTTTTTTCCCCTTAAAATCAGGGGAAAATGGTGGGTGCGTGTTATACGCCGATCCCCCCGCCGATTGTGAGCTTTTTGGCCGTTCTCGTCGGCTTTCGGACGTTCTCGGCAGCTCTCAGGCGCTCTCGGCCTCTTTCGGCTGTTCTTGGGCGCTTTCGGCCGCTCTCGCAGTCCCGCTACATCCGAAAGCCGCCAAGAACGGCGGCACCATTTTTCAAACTTGTGTACCTACAAGTTTGCAAATGACACAGGGACAAGGCTACAGATGGACACTGACTACAGATGGACACTGACAAGGATACAGATGGACACTGATAAGGCAGCATTGATGGGCATTTAAATGTAAGTTTTTTTACTTAAACTTCCCTCCTAAAATTTTTTTTCCTTAAAATTCCCTCCTAAACTTGGGGTGCGTGTTATACGCTGATAAATACGGTATATATATATATATATATATATATATATATATATATTCCATTTCCCCCCCAGTCCATACAAATCTCTAATATGAATTTTAACAAATTAGTAATGATGCAATATAAGTAATATCGCTCTCAAATGCGATACCAGACCGAGCTGGGACCCCATGCAAAATCTAGAAATAAAAAAGTGTGAGGTCCTCCCCAAAAGGACTCTTATCCAGGCAGACCAGGAAAAGGGTAAACTAGTATGGCCTCCCCCCATCCTGAACCAGATTATGCCACATGACCTCAACAAGCCCCCCACCTGCAGACCCCCACAACCACTGTGGCAGGGTTGTGGAGATAAGGCCTTTGTCCTCATCAACATGGGGACCAAGTGCTTTACCAGTTGTTTCCCCCCTGGCAAGGCCCCCTCCCCCCCATGTTTAGAGCACGTGGCTTGGTCTGATATGGGTTTTTTTTGGGGGGAGGGGCTTTCGCTGCTTTTTTAAAAATGTGATTCTTGTGTCGGGTTTCCCCTAGAATCCAGAGATTTGGAGGGGGGGGGGGGTATGGACCACGCGTTTTTTGTGATTCTTGTGTGGGGATTCCCCTAAAATTCAGAGATTTGGGCGGGTTCCCCCTAAAAATTTATAGCAGACCCAAAGGGCCTTGTAGCAACAGGGATAGGAATCCCATAAAATTATTTTTTTTTAAACTTTCCCAGCCCAACTTATTACATGGCTGGGTTTTTCCAGCCATGTAAGTGAATAGGGCCGGTGACATCACTATTTGTTAGGGACTCAGAGGTGTCGGGACCTGCCAGCGTCCCCAACAAAAATTGACAGTGGAAAGCTGTCATGTACACTATTATTATTATTATTATTATACAGGATTTATATAGGATTTATATAGCACCCACAGTTTACGCAACGCTTTACAATGTGGAGAGGGGAAGTACAATTACAATACAGTTCAATACAGATGGAATAGAAGGGCCTTGCTCATGGAGCTTACAATCTAAAGAGAGGGGGAGGTGGTACAAAAGGTAATAGCTGCAGGGGAAGATCTGATGAAGGTGACTCGAGTAGGGTTCTTAGGTGGAGGTGGGATAGGCTTTCATGAATAAGTGTGTTTTCAGGGATTCCCTAAGAGCCGGTTCACACAGGGGCGACTTGTCAGGCGACCTAGCCGCCTGACAAGTCGCCTCCCATTCTGTACAATGGAACCGTTCTAATCGGAGCAACGCAAGTCGCTCCGACTTAGAAAAAGGTTCCTGTACTACTTTGGGGGCGACTTGCATAGACTTCTATACAGAAGTCATTTTGCAAGTCGCCATGGCAGTCGTGTGCAGGTCGCCTCGGTGAGGCGACCTGCAAGTTGTGCCGCCCCTAGTGTGAACCGGCCCCTAAGGTGGACAGGGTAGGGGCTAACTGGAGATACAGGGGTAGGGAGTTCCAGAGGATGGGAGAGGCTCTGGAGAAGTCCTGGAGATAAGCATAAGAGGAGGTAACAAGGGGACTAGAAAGCAGGGGGCCATGGGAGGAGCGGAGAGGATGATTTGGGCGATATCTGCAGATGAGGTTAGTGATGAAGCTGGGGGCGATGTTGTGGATGATCTTGTATGTTGTGGTTAGTATTTTGAATGTTATATGTACATAAATGGAAGTAATACCGTATGTATAGATGATGTTTGGCTCCTGACGTTCGATCAAAATTCGGACAAATTTTTCTTTATTTGGAAATTCGGATGTATCCGAATTCCAAATCACAATAGTAACGAATGTAAACAAATTCTACAAAATAAAATAAAACTAAATTAGACCGAAATTCTAATTAGATTTGAATTCTATTCAAATTTGGAAACATGAAATGTAAACATATTGCAATTCTTAGATGTGAAAAAAATCGGCAGCTGCATTAGAATCAAAAAAAAAAAAATTAGAATTTTCCGGAAACAGTTGAATTGAATTCAATTTGGTTGAATTCCGAAAATTTAAATCGAATTTCAAAATGAATAAACAAATTACAAAAACAAATTTAACTAAATGAAATCAATTATTTAACTAATCGAAATGTCTAGTAAATGTTTGGCATTCGTCCAAACGCCCAATCAACCACGGTTGGGTTTGAACTTGTGTTTGGACCAAAACTTAAAGCAGAACTTCACCCAAAAAGGGGAAGATATACTTTTCCGCCACCTTCTCCACCACTTTGGGACACTTTTTTTTTTTTTGTGAGGCGGTGGGGACCAGTTTTGCTGGCAGCTGCGGGACCAATCACAAAGCACAGCACAGCTTGCGCAGTGGGAATCCGGCTGTAAAGCCGCAAGGAGTCACAGCCGGCTTCATTTAGTAAATATGCCGCCATTGGGGACCCAAAAACCAGCAAAGAACAGGTCTGGGTGAGGATGGTGCTGGATCCCTGGACAGGTAAGTGTCCTTTTCTTTTAACCACTTGTTTACTGGGAACCTAAACCCCCTTCCTGCCCAGACCAATTTTCAACTTTCATTGCAGTCACTCTTTGAATGACAATTGCGCGGTCATGCTGCAGTTTACCCAAATGATATTTTTATAATTTTTTTCACACGGATAGAGCTTTCTTATGGTGGTGTTTAATTGCTGCTGGGTTTTTAATTTTTTGCTAAATAAAACAAAATGGACTGAAATTTTGAAAAAAAACAAACAAACTGTTTCATAGTTTGTTATAAAATTTTGAAAACAGGTAATTTTTCTCCTTCACTGATGGGCATTGATAGGTTGAGCTGATGAGCACTGATAAAGCAGCACTAATGGGCACTGATAAGCACTGATGGGGTGGGACTGATAGGTGGCACTGAGAGGTGGCACTGATGGGCACTGATGAGTGGCACTGAAGGGCACTGATAGGTGGCACTGATGATCACTGATGGGCACTGGTAGGTGACACTGATAGGCAGCACTGATCTGTGGCATTGATTATAAGACACTGATGGGCATTGATTGGCAGCACTGGTGGGCATTGATGGGTGACACTGTGGGCACTGGTAGGTGGCACTGTGGGCACTGGTAGGTGGCACTGGTGGGTACTGATAGGTGGCACTGGTAGGTTGCACAGTGGGCACTGGCAGCTGACACTGGTGGGCACAGCCGCGGCTTTCTGAGTGAGGGACTGATGTCCCTCTGACAGAAGCCGGCGATCGTCTTTTTTTTCCACTTACGCTGGCAGCGTGAGGGAAAAAAAATACCGATTA
Organism: Lithobates clamitans; assembly: GCA_037952925.1. NCBI lineage: Eukaryota > Metazoa > Chordata > Amphibia > Anura > Ranidae > Lithobates > Lithobates clamitans. The sequence continues at coordinate 1,335,110 of JBBGZY010000902.1, read as the reverse complement.
CCGAGCTTCTGTTTACATCATGTGATCAGCCGTCATTGGCCGTCAGCTGATCACGTTGTAAAGGGATCAACCCCTTACCCGGATCTCTGGCCAGCTGAGTCTCATAGACCCGGTGATCACAGAGCGCGCCGGGCAGACATCCATGGACGCTCTCCCGGTAATTAAGGCCCGCACTGCAGCCGTCTTTTGGCTATAGCGCGGGCAGCAAGTAGTTAAAGTCAACAGCTACAGTATTTGTAGCTGCTGACTTTCCATTCTTTATTGGGGGGACTGAAGATCCATTTTAAGCTCATCCCTAGGTAAAGCCCCATTCACACCTCAGCGTAGCGGGTACACGCAATCCCACTTGCGCTTTTTTTTGCATGTTTTTCACTCGTTAATGCACGTCTCGATTGCATGGGCTGCCCTACGCGTTTCAAAGGTCCCAAAGTAGCTCCAGAACCTATTCAGTCACGGAGCATCGGCTGTTTTTTTCAGTTCATGTTCTGTCATGTTTGTAGCACATTTTGTCACGTGACAAACGCATGGCGACAAAACGTGCATCTTTTAATCACACTTGAGGAGCAATTAACAGTGAATGGCACTACAAGCGCGACCCGCACTTTCGAAGTGCATTTCCGAAAAGGCACAGCAAAACACACATTTTTGTGTGTTTTGTCGCACGTCTAGTAAACTTGTAGGTGTGAATGCAGCCTAAGATCAGATGCCGGTCTAGTGAAGCCATGTAAACTCCAGTGCCTCTGCTGTTCTTGGCTGTGTTCACAAATGTCTGAAACAGATCAGCCCCTGCTGCATCCTTGGCTGGCTACAAAGTTGCAATGCTGCAGTCTGATCATTTCCTCCTACTTCCCTTTGCATGTAAAGGACAATGAAGGGAAATCTTCCCAGTAGGACACATATGCAAAAAAAACCTGATGGGGGTTTCAACCCTTCCCTATTCCATTCAAAAGAAAATAATGCCTTTAGATACATTTTAAGTACTGAAGAGGCCTTTGATTTCCAATGTCAGCAATATACTTATAATCCCAAAAAAATGAATAATAAAAAAAAACAAAAACAAAAAAACAAACAAGCAAAAAAAGGGGGCAGACTCGATGGACTACTCTGTCTTTTTCGGCCATCACTTTTCTGTTTCTACAATAATTCCATTTTTCAGAAGATAAAGAATAAAGTGTTAGTATGAGGCCCAGGCCAGACCCAGATCTGATCCACAAAGCATTCCTAAAGTGCAGTGATGGGTTGATTGTACCATGGGCCCCGGGGCTGTTTTCAGTTCAGGGCCCCCTGCCAGTTTAATGAGATCATGCATAAGGGTCAGTGTACATAGGCATCTGTCTTTGCTTCTGACATGTGAAGGATTTGGAAGGTTGTGTTTGAATTATTATACGGGGGTCTTATACTGTGGGGTCCTCATTACAAGTGACAGGTGCCCTGGTGGCAGGTAATATGGGAGAAAAGTCTTCCAGGTACAAGGATATCTATACATATTGGGGGGGGGGGGGGTTTACTAAAACTGGACAACACAGAACATACCATCTAATATTCTGAGATGGGAACGAGGGCCACCTATTAGCAAAAGTATGTAGACATAGGACACATCCCCTGCTACGTCCCCTTAAGGAGGAAGTAAACCCAGATGGGTTTTACTTCCTCTTTTGCTCCCCGCAAGGCCTGCAAATGAAAAGCATAATGGGCTAGTATGCATCGCATACTAGCCCATTATACGACACTTACCTGCAAACGAAGCCTGCGCTGTCCCCTGAGCAGGCCATGTCCATCTTCGCCCCTCTTCTATCTGGGGTCACGGACTCCGGTGTTCTGCCGAGAAAGTTCCGCTCGGCGGATAAGGACCCCCCTCTACTGCGCAGTAGGATCCGGCGGAAATAGCCGAAGGTGAATAGGTGAAAATCAGCCGTACACGGCGACTGTAAGAGGGCCCCTCGCGGGCTTGCTTCGCTCGCCACGCTTCGGGCACGGCCTCGCTTAGCTCGGCTCTTTTTTATTCCCCCTCTAGGTCCACTTGGATAGTGGGGAAGGAACCTGGACCTAGGGCGCAGGCGCCGTGTACAGCTGATTGAAGATTTAGAGCTTCGGCTATCTCCGACGGCTGATAGTAGTTCGTACTGCGCAGGCGCTGCGCCTGCGCAGTACAGGGGGGGTCCTTATCCGCCGAGGGAACTTTCTCGGCAAAAAATCAGCCGTACACGGCGACTGTAAGAGGGCCCCTCGCGGGCTTGCTTCGCTCGCCACGCTTCGGGCACGGCCTCGCTTAGCTCGGCTCTTTTTTATTCCCCCTCTAGGTCCACTTGGATGGTGGGGAAGGAACCTGGACCTAGGGCACTGGCACCGTGTACAGCTGATTGAAGATTTTGAGCTTCGGCTATCTCCGGCGGCTGATAGTAGTTCGTACTGCGCAGGCGCTGCACCAGCGCAGTACAGGGGGAGTCCTTATCCGCCGAGGGAACTTTCTTGGCAAGACACCGGCTCTGTGTCTGGCCGCATGCGCGGGAGCCGTTAGTCACGGCACACGCTGGGGTATAAAAACGGCACAGTGGTCTGTTCCTTCACAGCGCATGCGCCGATGACAACATCGACGCACTACAAGTGAAATATCTCCTAAACGGTGCACGTTTAGGAGATATTTCCACTACCTATAGGTAAGCCTTATTCTAGGCTTATAAAAATGCAAAAAAGGGAAATGGCGCTGTACTAAATGAAAAAACATATATATATATATATATATATATATATATATATATATATATATACACACAACTATTGGTGGTATGTGTACCACCGAATAAACATATATATATATGTGTAAACATATACATAAGGTGTACAAACTGTGTATATTCAGCAAGAACGAAGTTCTTCCTATCACGTGAAAGAGTGACGTGTGTTTGAAAATTGATATGTGCAAAGGGTAAAAGATACAAAAGTATATAAGAATATAAAATATAAAATATATATATATATATATGTGAAATTGTATATAAAGAGATGCAGTTAATAAATAAATGACATCAGCTGGTGTGAATAATGCCCATCAATCAACACTGATAAAACTATGTGATAAATATCAAAATATAAACATATAAGCTCAGTATAACTGCTGTGGATAATATCCAATAATAACCAAAAAATTGTTAAAACCCTCCTATACTTTACCTTTAATTTGTATAATTCTTGTTTTCTGTACCCACTTATTATGATATAAACGTTTATGATATATTGTGTGTTACTTTTCATACCATAATCACCTATGTGATACATTACAATTGCCTGTTACATTATATATACAAGAATGTTATTATCTTTCTTTGTAAACCTGAACTATATTTAACTCAAAACAATAAAATATTTTAAAAGAAAAATTGTTAAAACAAAGTGTCCATATAAAGTTTTTATACTTTGATTGGGTTTCACTTAGGTTGGACTTTTTTATAGGGAGGCAGCAGTCACATATATCCTAAGCGCGGATCCCTTTTTTTTTTACCACTGCTATTCCTTTATATTGGCTTTTTCGAATTTTACAAATGCAGCAATTTAGAAATCGGATTAAAGGTTTAGCATCGGGAAACACTTTTTGGCAGATAAGTAGTGCATTTTATATACAATGCTCAGAATAAATGAGTACACCCCTTTTGAAAAGTAAGATTTTATTTAATAGCTCAATGAATACAAGAACAGTTAACATTTTGATCGCCCCTGATGTTAACCTCTTCGCAACCAGTGTCATTAGTACAGTGACAGTGCATATTTTTAGCACTGATCACTGTATTCGTGTCACTGGTCCCCATAAAAGTGTCAGTTAGTGTGCAATTTGTCTGCTGCAATATCGCAGTCCTGCTATTAGTCGCTGCTTGCTGCCGTTACTAGTAATAAATAAATAAATACATAAAAATTACATAAATATATCCCAAAGTGTGTAGACACTATAACTTTAGTGCAAAACCAATCAATATACGCTTATTGGGATTTTTTTTTACCAAAAATAGTCTCTGACCATCTCCTGTATCATGTCTGCAATCTCTGACCATCCCTGGAAGGCCTGGCTTGCAGTCTCCGCTCTAATTCATCCTAAAGGTATTCTATCGGGTTGAGGTCAGGACTCTGTGCAGGCCAGTCAAGTTCCTCCACCCCAAACTTGCTCATCCATGTCTTTATGGATCTTGCTTTGTGCACTGGTCCAAATCATTTGGTGGAGGGGGGATTATGTTGTGGGGTTGTTTTTCAGGGGTTGGGCTTGGCCTCTTAGTTCCAGTGAAGGGACCTCTTAAGGCCTCAGCATACCAAGACATTTTGGACAATTTCATGCTCCCAACTTTGTGGGTACAGTTTGGGGATTGTCCCCTTCCTGTTCCTACATGACTGCGCACCAGTGCACAAAGCAAGGTCCATAAAGACATGGATGAGCGAGTTTGGGGTGGAGGAACTTGACTGGTCTGCACAGAGTCCTGACTTCAACCTGATAGAACACCTTTGGGATGAATTAGAGCAGAGACTGCGAGCCAGGCCTTCTCGTCCAACATCAGTGCCTGACCTCATAAATGCGCTTCTGGAAGAATGATCAAACATTCCCATAGACACACTCCTAAACCTTGTGGACAGACTTCCCAGAAGAGTTGAAGCTGTTATAGCTTAAAGTTCATGTGCATGTAAAGGCAGGCGTCCCAATACTTTTGACAATATAAAGTATACATTATTCTGCACTTCCGGGTAGCAGGCACCGGCGGCTCTCTCACACTGTGATTACACACAGAGGGAGCTGATCAGCAGGTACCGTGCACTTGATGTCTGCCGCCACCCGCCAATCGTTCGGTACAGAGGCAGAGCGGCAGTTTGCCAATGTAAAGAAGGCAGATTGCCATTCTGTCCTAAGGGAAGGTATGGATCCTGTGTTCTGGCAAAGCAGGGACTAGGATCCATGTCCTACCCTAGTAAAAGCACCTCCCACAGTTTAGTAAAACACAGGTTAGAATCAAATTTAAACCTTTGATCTCCCCTGATGTTAACCCCTTCCCAGCCAGTGACATTAGTACAGTGACAGTGCATATTTTTTTAGCACTGATCACTGTATTAGTGTCACTGGTCCCCAAAAATGTGTCAGTTAGTGTCCGATTAGTCCACTGCAATATCGCAGTCCCGCTATAAGTCGTTGATCGTCGCCATTACTAGTTAAAAAACATAAAATTAATATTAATAAATAAAAATTCCATAAATATATTCCATAGTTTGTAGACGCTATAACTTTTGCACAAACCAATCAATATACACTTATTGGGATTTTTTTTACCAAAAATATGTAGCAGAATACATATTGGCCTAAATTGATCAGGAAATTATTTTTTTTTATTGTTCAAAAACCCATCAATTTTGTTTGGGTACAGCGTCGCATGACCGCACAATTGTAAAGTAACGCAGTGCCGTATCGCAAAAATGGCCTGGTCATGAAAGATAAATCTCCTGATGAAACTCAAGTATACCGCCCCTTCCCTCATGGGTATCCCAGGAGGCTGTGGGTCAAAAAAATAAAAAAAAGAAGTTGGGTGAGAGCCCCCCCCCCCCCAAAAAAAGGTAGGGAATGATATAAAGTTGATAGGGAGAGTAAAATTCTTCTGTCTAAATCATTGATCTGAATGCCGCCCTCTTTTCTATGTTACAAAGTCAGGAGGGATGACTATGTGTAAAAGTGCAAATCTGGCATTATTGGTGGTCTCAGCAGAGCAGTGTGGTGCAGGGGAGAGCATGACTCATCTATCAGCATTAACAACTATCACCGCCATTCATCCGCTTCATAGAATGTGAGGGAGTTGGGTAATGCTAGCATACTCTCTGCCCTCCCACCCATAGAAAATACACAAGGCTAAAGCTACACAGGGAACCTTCACCAACCACACTACCCAAATCACCCCTGACTAATCTCCAACACTACAGATCCATACCAAAATAAGGGAACAGGTGAATTCTCAGTCTCTGATCATCTCCTGTATTATGTCTGCAGTCTCTGATCATCTCCTGTAATATGTCTGCAGTCTCTGATCATCTCCTGTAGTATGTCTGCAGTCTCTGATCATCTCCTGTAGTATGTCTGCAGTCTCTGATCATCTCCTGTAGTATGTCTGCAGTCTCTGATCATCTCCTGTAATATGTCTGCAGTCTCTGATCATCTCCTGTATTATGTCTGCAGTCTCTGATCATCTCCTGTATTATGTCTGCAGTCTCTGATCATCTCCTGTATTATGTCTGCAGTCTCTGATCATCTCCTGTACTATGTCTGCAGTCTCTGACCATCTCCTGTAATATGTCTGCAGTCTCTGATCATCTCCTGTAGTATGTCTGCAGTCTCTGATCATCTCCTGTATTATGTCTACAGTCTCTGATCATCTCCTGTAGTATGTCTGCAGTCTCTGACCATCTCCTGTAATATGTATGCAGTCTCTGATCATCTCCTGTAGTATGTCTACAGTCTCTCACCATCTCCTGTATTATGTCTGCAGTCTCTGATCATCTCCTGTAATATGTATGCAGTCTCTGATCATCTCCTGTAATATGTCTGCAGCCTCTGATCATCTCCTGTAGTATGTCTGCAGTCTCTGATCATCTCCTGTATTATGTCTGCAGTCTCTGACCATCTCCTGTACTATGTCTGCAGTCTCTGATCATCTCCTGTATTATGTCTGCAGTCTCTGACCATCTCCTGTAGTATGTCTGCAGTCTCTGACCATCTCCTGTACTATGTCTGCAGTCTCTGATCATCTCCTGTATTATGTCTGCAGTCTCTGATCATCTCCTGTCTTGTGTCTGCAGTCTCTGATCATCTCCTGTACTGTGTCTGCAGTCTCTGATCATCTCCTGTACTGTGTCTGCAGTCTCTGATCATCTCCTGTAGTATGTCTGCAGTCTCTGATCATCTCCTGTATTATGTCTGCAGTCTCTGATCATCTCCTGTAATATGTATGCAGTCTCTGATCATCTCCTGTAGTATGTCTGCAGTCTCTGATCATCTCCTGTATTATGTCTTCAGTTTCTGACCATCTCTTCTATCATGTCTGTAGTCTCTGACCATCTCCTGTAGTATGTCTGCAGTCTCTGATCATCTCCTGTAGTATGTCTGCAGTCTCTGATCATCTCCTGTATTATGTCTGCAGTCTCTGACCATCTCCTGTACTATGTCTGCAGTCTCTGATCATCTCCTGTATTATGTCTGCAGTCTCTGATCATCTCCTGTAGTATGTCTGCAGTCTCTGATCATCTCCTGTAGTATGTCTGCAGTCTCTGATCATCTCCTGTACTGTGTCTGCAGTCTCTGATCATCTCCTGTATTATGTCTGCAGTCTCTGATCATCTCCTGTAATATGTATGCAGTCTCTGATCATCTCCTGTAGTATGTCTGCAGTCTCTGATCATCTCCTGTAGTATGTCTGCAGTCTCTGATCATCTCCTGTATTATGTCTGCAGTCTCTGACCATCTCCTGTAGTTCTAGATTGTAAGCTCTAACAAGCAGGGCCCCCTGATCCCTCCTGTATTGATTTGTATTGTAAGTGTACTGTCTGCCTTCATGTTGTAAAGCGCTGCACAAACTGTTGGCGCTATATAAATCCTGTATAATAATAATAATAATAATAATATGTCTGCAGTCTCTGAAGACAGTGACTATTGCTAGGGGCTAGAATTGGCCTATATCGCTGAGATTCCCACACCACCACCCTCCACCCACAATAGTGTACACCAGGTCTAACATAAAACTGTAGGGTTGCATTTTGTTGTAACATTGAACTGAAAGTGTTTTTCTAGCTTACGTTGTTCACTTTTTACTTAGTTGCTGTTCCGTATTTGCACGTCAAGCAGAAATTGGTTGGTGCTGTTATCAGTTCCTATTTGTATCTCAGTATGTGTATAGAGAATAATTAAAGTGATAATAAAGAATCATTTTTTTTTGCCTGCTCTGTGTAATAGTTTTGCACAGAGCAGCTCCGACACATAGAGCTATGGTTCGGCCTCGACCCCCCTCTCCTCATTGGCTTACTGGCTGTGATTGACAGCAGTGGGAGCCAATGGGCTCCCGCTGCTTTTTCAGCCAATGAGGAGGGAGAGTCCCGGGAAAGCTGAGGCTTTCGTGAACATCGCTGGATCGGAGGGATCTCAGGTAAGTATTAAGGGGACTGGGGGGGGGGGGGGGGCGCTGCACACAGAATGTTTTTTACCTTCATGCACAGACTGTATGAAATTTAAAAAGCCTTTACAACCATTTTAATAACAAACATGCCACACTTACCTCCTCTGTGCAGTTGGCTTTGCACAGAGCAGCCCAGATTGTCCTCTTTTGGGGTCCCCCGCTAGTGCTCTGAGCTCTCCCCATGCCCCAATAGCAAGCCACTTGCTAGAGAAGGGGGGGGGGGGGTTACTCGCTGCTGAGCTGCACTGTTTGTGTCTATTGACACAGACAGTGCAGCTTGGCCTCGCCCCTTCATTACTGGATTTGATTGACAGCAGCAGGAGCCATTGGGAGCTACTGAGTCCAGTGAGGAGGGAGAGCGCAGCGCCACGCCTCTTGTGCACAGCGCTGCATCAAGATTGGGCTCAGGTAAGTATTTGTGGGGGAGGGTTGGGGGGGGGGGCTGCACCTTAAAGGTGTTTTCCTTTAATGTAGAAAATGCATTAAGGTAAAAAAAAAAAAGTCAGCCTTTCAACCACTTGACCTCCAGAAGATTTACCCCCTTTTATGACCAGGCCATTTTTTGTGAAATGGCACTGCATTACTTTCACTGACAATCGCACGGTCATGTAACGCTATACCCAAATCATTTCTTTATCCTTTATTCCCACAAATAGAGCTTTCTTTTGGTAGAATTTGATCACCTCTGCATTTTTTTTATATTATATATTATTATTATATTAATATTTCTTACTTACTTACTGCTATAAAACATATCCAATAAAAAATATAAAAACTCTAATTTTTTCATCAGTTTAGGCCTATATGTATTCTGCTACATGTTTTTGTTAAAAAAAAAATCCAATAAGTGTATATTTTGCGCAAAAGTTATAGCATCTACAAACTATGGGATATAGTTATGGATATGTTATTTATTTTTTTATTTTTTACTAGTAATGGCGGCAATCAGCGACTGTAATATTGCGGCGGACATATTGGACACTAACTGACACTTCTTGGGGACCAGCGACACTAATACTGTGATCAGTGCTAAAAATATGCACTATCACTGTACTAATGACATTATCTGGGAAGGGTTAACATCAGGGGCAATCAAACATTTAAATGTGTGCCTAACCAGTGTTTTACTGTAGTGGGGGAGGTGATTTTACTAGGATAAGGCATAGATCCGTGTCCCTGCTTGGCAGGAACACAGGATCCATGCCTTCCCTACTGACAGATCAACATTTTGCCCGTGTACAGAATGATCAGCGGGTGCTGGCGGGTATCCGGTCTGCGGAACCTGCTGATCAGCTCCTGTCTTTTGTAGAATCACAGCGGGAGCGAGCTGCCAGCGGGGCGCACACTCACGCCTGATACCCGGAAGTGCAGGGTCACGTATATACACACGATCCTGTGCAGCGCAGCCTCCCTGTAGCAGTAAAACTGGCAACTTGTTATATTCACTTTAAGGAGATACATCAATGAGCAGACCCTACAGTGTGGGGTCGATTTACTAAAACTGGAGAGTGCAAAATCTGGTGCAGCTCTGCATAGAAACCAATCAGCTTCTTGCAGTAAAACCTGGAAGCTGATTGGCTACCATGCACAGCTGCACTACATTTTGCACTCTCCAGTTTTAGTAGATCTCCCCCACTGTTATATCTAAAGCCATTAGGATGGAAGAAATGGTTATATCCGTTGTCTGCTTTTTATTGCTGTCTGTGTCCCCATTGGGGAGATTCACCTTTTCCTAATGACGTTGTCACCAGGACAGAAAAGTGATGAGAAATCCAAAACTTTGGTTTGTCACCAGAACAGAAATAGAGGGGAAATCTTCCTATGGGGCAGTGGCGGCTGGTTTTCTTTTTTTTTGGTGGGGGAGGCGGCAAACAGTCTTACCACCGCCATCCCCCCCGGTCGGTCGGGTCACAGACGGCATCCACCCATCCCCCGGTCGTTCAGTCAGTTGGGGCTCTGCACTTACCCCATCTCCTGGACAGATCTCCGGGCAATGGGTGGCGGCAGCTTCTCTCCGGGCTGCAGGCAGCAGCTTTCTCGGTTCCCCTGTGTCTCCTCTCTCCTCCTCCTGGCTATCAACCCAGTAGGATCTCCTTCTGCTTTTCAGATTCCTCTCCCCCTCTCGTGTCACATTTGGCACCTTTAGGGGGGGGGGGAGCATATACCTGTATAATCCAGGTATTTGCTCCCACTTCTGGCCATAGATGGCCGCAGTATCCGCAGCTATCTACCCCATGTCAGGCCCCTCCTCCCCCCCCCCCCCGCTGTCTTCTGGGAGACACACAGGTCCCATAAGACAGCAGGGACCAGTGAGATCGCGCAGCGCAACTCACGCATGCGCAGTAGGGAACCAGGCTGTGAAGCCGCAAGGCTTCACTTCCTGGTTCCCTTACCGAACATGCCAGCGCCTCCCCCCGGGAGCCAAGGGACAGATAAGCTTCTGGTGGGGACATCGCGGGCGCCCTGGACAGGTAAATGTCTTTATATTTAAAGTCAGCAGTAGCAGTATTTGTATATATATATTTTTTTTATTTTTTCGGTGGAAAGCTTTAATGTTCTTTTTGTTCTCCCAACATATTGTAATTTACAAGTGTATTCTAAGATATAGACTTCTCCTTCAGTATTGCAGCTAATAAAATCCTTAATAGGATAAACACATCCTGTGCTAGTAACCTGGAATTCTGCTCTTTTCTTTTGTGGTTTCTTTGAATGTTTGCAGGCACAACAATATTTACATGGGGTAAAAAAAACCTTTCCCAGTAAAAAAAAGGAAAAATTTTCTTTTGGTGGGAGGAGGGGGCTCAACCACATTTTTAACGATCATATCTCTCAATGTTGTAGCTCTTTTATAAATAAAAGTTGGTTTATCCGGTAGGATACTATGTAGATGTTTGTTACCTTTCAATACGTGCCAAAGTCTTGTAATACGTTTTTTCCACTTCTTTATGTTGAATATTGAAATTTAAAATTAGAGCCGGGGCTTCCAATGGATGTTTCTGAACTCTTTTGTTTCCATGTATCATAGATACCCTATCCATTTTGTTAACTTGTTCTATTTGTTTTTGTATAAATTGTTGAGTATATCCTTTATCTATGAGCCTATTGGCAATTAATTTAGCTTGTAGTCTTCTTTTTTAGAACAATTTCTTTTAGGTCTTAATAATTACCCTTTTGGAATATTATATAGCCACGGTTTAAAATGGCAACTATCTAGAGACAAATAAATGTTTCTGTCCACGTTTTTTCTAATGCGTTCTGGTGAGGAGTTTGTTTTCTTCTATTCTAATCTCTAAATCTAGAAAATCAATTTGCTTTCCATCGATGTTCCATGTAAGTTGTATATTCTTTTCATTTTCATTTAAATGAAATAGGAAAAGTTCCAATGAAGCTCTACTTCCATTCTAGATAATAATAAAATCCTCTATAAATCTTTTATAGAAGGTCAATTCTACAGGTGGATTTTTATAGACTCTTTCCTCTTCCTCCTGTGCCATAAAGGCATTAGCCTCACTAGGTGCGGACTTAGCGCCCATGGCTATACCGGCTACTTGTTTGTAGTATGCTTGATCATGCCAGAGATATCCATTACCATTTGCCACCAAATGAAAGCCCAATTTGTCCTGGAAAAAAAACAAGCTATAATCCATCTGCATGCACAAAGAAGTTGTGATGATATTAACTAATACATGTCAAAATTGGAAAATTGTGCTTAGGCATTAAAGTGGTTGTAAAGTCTCAAGGGTTTTCACTTTAATGCATTATATATATATATATATATATATATATATATATATATATACTGTATTTATTGGTGTATAACACTCAATTTTTCACAATGAAAATTGGGTGCAAATAGCGTGTGCGTGTTATACGCCAATACTTCAATTTCAGCTGCCTCGGAGGCAACCAGGGGGGGGGGGGGGGTGACGAGTGCCATCAGATTACATACAGTGGGAATCTCCTGTTTACTTGACGGCCTCTGTAATAGGAAGTCAATAGATGGCAATGGTGAGGCTGCTGCATTTATGGCAATGGCGAGGCTACTGCATTGATGGCAATGGCGAGGCTGCTGCATTGATGGCAATGGTGAGGCTGCTGCATTGATGGCAATGGTGAGGCTGCTGCATTGATGTGGACTAATAAGGCTGCATTGATGGCACTTGTGAGGCTGCAGATGGGCACTGACCCTTATTTTGCTTCAAAGTTCCTTACTTAAAATTTAAGTTTTTTCCTGAAACTTCTCTCTTAAAATGAGTGCGTGTTATATGCAGATAAATACGGGTATATATATATATATATATATATACATATATATATATATATATATATATATATACTTCTATGCATTAAGGTGAAAAAACTTCTGTGCTGCAGCTCCCCCCCAGAATCCCCCCCCCTTTTTCTTACCTGAGCCCGATCCGATCCAGCGATGTGCATGATGTGGTTCCAGCTGCTGTCTCTTTCCTCATTGAACAGATTGATAACAGCGGGAGCCATTGGCTCCTGCTGCTGTCAATCAAATCCAGTGACATGGTAGCAGGGGGCAGGGCCGAGTACCGCTGTCTATGTCAATGGACGCAGCAGCGGGACTCAAGAGCGAGCCCGCTCGGGTGCCCCCCCAGGGAAAGCAGCTTTCTGTGGGCACACCCAAAGAAGAGAAGGGACCTGGAGTGCCGGCGGCGGGCCCCAGAACAAGAGAATCAGGGCTGCAGGTAAGTATAGGCATGTTTGTTTGTTTTTTTTTTTGTTTAAAAATAACAAACATACTTACCTGCTCTGTGCAGGGGTTTTGCACAGATCAGCCCAGATCCTCTTCTTCTCGGGTCCCCCGCTGGCACTCCTTTCCCCTCCCTCCTACCGGGTGCCCCCACAAGCAAGCAGCTTGCTGTGGGGGCACTTGAGCCGAGCCGCTGCCCTGTGTCTCCTTTTAGACAGGGAGCCGGGGCTCAGCCCTGCCCCCTCTCTCTCCTCATTGGCTAACTGCCTTCAATTGACAGTAGCGAGAACCAATGGCGCCCACTGCTGTCTCAGCCAATAAGGGAGAGTCCTCAGATAGCCAAGTCTTTTGTGAAACATCACTGGATCGAGATGGACCTCAGGTGAGTATTAGGGGGGCTGAGGGGGGCTGCTGCACACAGAAGATTTTTTATCTTAATGGGTAGAATACATTATGATAAAAAAAAACCTTCTGCCTTTACAACCACTTTAAGATTTGTTTTACCCTTAGGTGTGAAGAGGTGAAAATGCCTCAGTGGGAAGATATCAGTCTGGGGTGGGCGTTTCTAGGCAGGCTGTATATTTAACCCATTAATAACTCTTAATGTACTTTACTCAGCCCTAGTTAACACCTTCTTCCCCTTCATCCCTTAGCTATTATTTCCCCCATGATGTTTTTTGTTTGTTTGCATGCAGACCGCCCTAGGTAACACGCACAAGTGGCACTGAGTCTCCATGATTAAAATAACTGAAATCCAATGAATGTAAGGAGCTGGACATGGACAATCAGGCTGGGGGGCGGAAAGGGCTAGATGATGCTGGGTGTCCTCCAGTCAGGGAATGAGGCGGTGGGCTCTATCTTAATTGTCACCACTACTAAAGCACATTATGAGAAGCTCACAGTGTGCAGTGTAATTGGAATAAGCAATGTCAGTACGGGAGAGGAGCCTGTACAACTGTGCAAGACTGAAGGGAAGGCTGGAAGTTCACCTTTAAATCTCAGCAAGCATTTCTAATCCGGTTCTGCAGCTCCGATCGGGCGGGTGAGATGATCGATGATTTGTGTATGTAATGCGGCCGCACCGCTTCCATTTTAGTCCATGGAAAAGCAGCGCTGGGCGGAATGTACGGTATTTTTCCACTGTGTATAGAATCCCCGGCCCCTTCAATCTATAGAACGGATCACGCCTTCCTAATGTACGCTGTGCAGAGCCTCGCCCCATCTGTACACTGCAATAAAGTCACTTACCTTCCTGGGAAGATGGTTCTCCAGCCACGCCCACTGCGCTGAGGTCACTGTGCCCTTCCTTCCCTGGAATCTTCTCTGCTATTATATTACGGCTCTGCACAGGACAGAATGGGAGAGATAAGGAATCTGATACCCCTGACCTGCTTTGCCTTTCCTTCCAGGAACTATTCCCTGGCTGGAGTCATCAGGACACAGACAATGGGGCTCATTTACATAGCGGCCAGTGTGACTTTCACCAAACATTCACCGGTGGTGTCATTTAAGACGCATGCACCTGAAAGATTCACTGATTTCTAACGAGCGTGAGAATTATTACAGAACGGCAGAGGATCCTAAAGCGGATCTAACACAAGATATGTGTTCATGTTCAGTACGGCAAAAGTGATTAGTCAGTGTAACATTTCCAGGTATTTAAAGGGTGACTCCACCTTAGTGGAAATAAAATAGCAAATAAAAATAAATAATAATAATAATATAGCGTATACAATTGCTACACAAGTCATATTGTAATTGAATGTTATTAGAAAATGACTTTTCCCTTTCAATCTGCAGCTCTGTCATTTTCTGTAAGATGCAATATGGCAACCCGGAGGTGTTCTTTACACAGATGGTATACAGATGTCATTTCCTGCTTGTGTGATTGGCTCACTGATTTTCTCAGAAGTCTGCACTAAGATACAAGTCAGGTTTTGGGCATCCTCTGCAACAAAAATGTCATTCTTGGTGAGATACGTCCGGGAAGGGAAATCACGTCTAAAGGGAGCTATAAGCTATGAGTAAGCACTACTGTTAGTGCGAAACGCGCCAGTAATTTTGTCTGCTGTGGCATGTATCTTTGATTTTGATTTAATTTTTGAATAAAAAGGCATTTTCTTCAGAGTGCGGCTGTCCAGAACCACTTCCCATTTACGTCTAAAGGGATGCCGACCCTGCCCCTTTCCTCATTAAAACCCTGCAAGTGCAGCAGCTGATTTATAATCATTAAGTGCTTGCCGAACGTATACTTACATATATATTTATATATACGGCGGCAAGGCGGATCTCCTGTGCAGGATCGCGTACTAGGGTCCGGGTCTGGGGCACGCATGTGCTAGGGTTGCCACCTGCCTGATATTCACCCGGACAGTCCAGGTTTTAAATCAAGTGCCCGTTTTTCAGTCCCCTTGAAACCCAGACAGATTATTCAGACATGATTGTAACTCGGAACAGGGCCTGACAGAAGGGTGAGGGGGCACTATGCACGCCACATTACTATTCTCTTTGGAGCACCCATAGTCCCAGCTCTGTTATCCTATAAGCGATGGTGAACCTTGGAAACCCAGAAGTTTTGGAACTACATTTCCCATGATGCTCATGCACTGTTGAGCATCATGGGAAATGTAGTCACAAAACATCTGGGGTGTCAAGGTTTGCCATCACTGCTATAGTGTATACTAAAAGAAAAAAATTTGCTGTGTGCTGCCAAAGTCTTCGGGTTTGGCTTGAAGAAAAAGTGGCAACCCTAGCATGTGTGCCACCGGCGACCCGCTCCCGCTATGATTAGACACAGCGGGAGCTGATCTGCGGGTACCACGGACTCGATGTCCGGTGGCACCTACTGATCATCAGGCAGAGAGCCAGAATGGTGATCTTCCTATGTAAACAAGGCAGATCTCTGTTCTGTCCGTAGATAAGGCCTTGATTCTGTGTTCCTGTAAAGCAGGAACACAGGATCAATGCCTTCCTATAGTAAAAGCACCTCCCCCACAGTGGGAAACACATGGTTTGGCACACAGTTAACCTTTTGACCGCCCCTGATGTTAACCCCTTCCCTGCCTGTGTCATTAGTACAGTGACAGTGCATATTTTTTAGCACTGACCCAAAAAGTGTCACTTAAGCCCCATACACACACGAATAGAAAATTGGACAACAGATCGTCCGGTTTTTTTTTTGTTTGTTTTTTTGCATGCTATTCGCATATCAGACATGTAGAGTTTAATAAATGTACGAAAATTCTCGTATGACAGAATAAAAAATCGGAAGTGATGTCATGTGTTGTAATGTATTTGTACTGTATTTTCAAACGACAACTGTACTGATTAAACGAAAATCGTACGATCTGGTATAATACGAGAAAAACTTTTGTGCATGTTCGATTGGATAATATCGGATAAACTGTCGTGATCGGCTTGCGAAACCTCTGTACCATCGATCCGATTTCGTACGATCGATTTGAAAGCGGTATTTTTATTACAACTGATCGCTGATCGCCGCCATTACTAGTAAAAAAGAAAAATTCCATAAATCTATCCCATAGTTTGTAGACGCAATAACTTTTGCGCAAACCAATCAATATACGCTTATTGGGATTTTTTCACCAAAAATATGTAGCAAAATATATATTGGCCTACATTGATGAAGGAATTTTATTTTTTACATTTTTTTATTGGAAATGTTTTATAGCAGAAAGTAAAAAATATTGTTTTTTGTTTTCAAATTTGTCTGTTATTTTTTGTATATAGCGCAAACTATAAAAAAACACAGAGGTGATCAAATACCACCAAAAGAAAGCTCTTTTTGTGGGGAAAAAAAGGACATACATTTTATTTGGGTACAGCGTTGCATGACCGCCCAATTGTTGTTAAAATAAAGCAGTGCAGTATCGCAAAAAATGGCCTGGTCATTAAGGGGGGTAAATCTGCTGGAGGTCAATTGGTTAGACCACTCCCATTCACATTCACTTGGACACAGACAAACAAACAGTTATTTCTTCAGAATAACAACAGGTAGGAATCAGGGAATTTTGTTTCACAACAAAAGTGGAGCTACCCTTTAATACCACTTACAGAGATTACAATAGGACGGTGCCAACTTTGTTCAGGCATCATTCAGGGCCCCCCCCCATCTACTTCCTGGAATGAGATGCTGGCTCATTGTCCAATTCCTACACCTTGTAACTTGCTACAACGTTACAATGTTGCAGTCTGATCACTGGGGAGAGACTGGGGAAGTGCTTCCTCCTGCCTGCAGCAAACTGAAGGCATCATCTTATCCATTAGACTGGAGTTGAAGCACAACTTTAAGGGTTCCCCCTATGCGTGTGCCGAGTTACCAGGTCTGCACTATTGCTGTGCCCATTAGGAGGAGTTCCCATCATCCCTGTGCTGAGTTGCTGGGCCTGTACACCTGCTTTGCCCATTATGGGTTCCCACCATACTTGCACTAGGCTCTCAGGTCTCTAATCTACTGTGCCCATTATGAGGGGTTCCCACCATCCCTTTGCTGAGTTCCCCAGTCTGCACACCTGCTGTGCACATTATGAGGCGTTCCCACCATCCCTGTGCTAAATTCCTGAGCCTGTACACCTGTGCTCATTATGAGGGTTCCCACTGTCCCTGTACTGAGTTCCCGGTTCTGCACACTTGCTGTGCCCATTATAAAGGGTTCCCCCCATCCCTGCGCTAAGTTCTCAGGTCTGTACACTTACTGTGCCCTTTATAATGAGGGGTTCCTACTATCCCTTTGCTAAGTTCCCA
Organism: Lithobates clamitans; assembly: GCA_037952925.1. Lineage (NCBI taxonomy): Eukaryota > Metazoa > Chordata > Amphibia > Anura > Ranidae > Lithobates > Lithobates clamitans. Next base: position 1,317,446 of record JBBGZY010000902.1, on the reverse strand, counting down.
GGTCTGTACACCTGCTGTGCCCATTATAAGGGGTTCCCACCATCCCTGTACTGAGTTCCCAGGTCTGTACACCTGCTGTGCCCATTATAAGGGGTTCCCACCATCCCTGTACTGAGTTCCGGGGTCTGTACATCTGCTGTGACCATTATGAGGGGTTCCCACCATCCCTGAAATGAGTTCCCAGGTCTGTACATCTGCTGTGCCCATTATAAGGGGTTCCCACCATCCCTGTACTGAGTTCCCAGGTCTGTACACCTGCTGTGCCCATTATAAGGGGTTCCCACCATCCCTGTACTGAGTTCCGGGGTCTGTACATCTGCTGTGACCAGGGGCGTTGCTAGGGGGTGGCTTTTGGGGCTATAGCCCCGAATCTGGTGCCCATAGCCCCGAGTCTCTGCAGGGGTCCCCAAGGGGCGGGGAGGCTCTCTGGGGACCCTGATGTAAGTGGGGGTCTCTCTGGGGACCCTGATTTTAAGGAGGAGGCTCTCTGGAGACCCTGATTTAAGGGGGAGGCTCTCTGGGGACCCTGATTTAAGGGGGAGGCTCTCTGGGGACCCTAATGTAAGGGGGGCTCTCTGGGAACTCTGATGCAAGTGGGGGGCTCTCTGGGAACTCTGATGTAAGGGGGGGGCTTTCTGGGGATATATATTACACACACACGTATATTACTGTATATACATGTGTATGCCCGCCCAAGCGTATGACTTTCTTTACTATGCTGCTATGGGCTCTAGCCCCAGATCTTTTGTAGACCTAGCAACGCCCCTGGCTGTGACCATTATGAGGGGTTCCCACCATCCCTGAAATGAGTTCCCAGGTCTGTACATCTGCTGTGACCATTATGAGGGGTTCCCACCATCCCTGCTGATTTTTTCTATTTATTTTAAATCTTAGAGAATGTAATAGAATCAGCTGGAACACAAGATTGTGGACAGCGACAGAATCAGGAGCTATGGCAGACCTCACAGTTGAAGTATCCCAGAGATACAAATCAGAGGCCAAAGTATTAAAGACCAAGGATATACATGATAGCTAGGCAAGTAGCTTTCTTTAGAAGGAGAGACCAGTAATGGTTGCCTACATACACTATTAGTACAGGTTCCTCTAATGCCCCGTACACACGGTCGGACTTTGTTCGGACATTCCGACAACAAAATCCTAGGATTTTTTCCGACGGATGTTGGCTCAAACTTGTCTTGCATACACACGGTCACACAAAGTTGTCGGAAAATCCGATCGTTCTAAACGCGGTGACGTAAAACACTTTCGTCGGGACTATAAACGGGGCAGTGGCCAATAGCTTTCCTCTCTTTATTTATTCTGAGCATGCGTGGCACTTTGTCCGTCGGATTTGTGTACACACGATCGGAATTTCCGACAACGGATTTTGTTGTCGGAAAATTTTATCTCCTGCTGTCCAACTTTGTGTGTCGGAAAATCCGATGGAAAATGTCCGATGGAGCCCACACACGGTCGGAATTTCCGACAACACGCTCCGATCGGACATTTTCCATCGGAAAATCCGACCGTGTGTACGCAGCATAATAGTTCACGAATGTATCATGTAGGGGTTCCCAAACGTTCTACAATAAGGGCCAGTTTACTGTCCTTTAGACTTCAGGGGTGCAGGACTGTAGCCATCAGGAGCAGAAAATGACCCGGCATTAGTGTGAGTAAAAAATGTCTCACCTATGGTGTCAGTGAGAGGAATTGTGCCCCATCGTTTGTGTCATTGGGATTAATTGTGCCCCATCGTTTGTGTCACTGGACCCCATTATTGGTGTCAATGGGAGGAACTGTGCCTCACTATTGGCGTCATTGGTAGGAATAGTGTCCCATCGCTGGTGTCATTGGAAGGAATTGTGCCCCTTCATTGGATTCTGTAAAAGGAATAGTGCCCCAAAGGCCATATAAAAGCAAGCGAAGAGCCGCATTCAGCCCCTGATTTAATGTAATCTCTGCCCTTGCCCTCTCTACCTGCTAACTTGTCATATATAATATTTCGGACGTCTCTGTTATTAGTTATTATTCTAATGTTAGTTATTAATCTTGTCACTTAACGAAATGCGAAGAATGTGCTCAGCACTGTGCACAGCAGCAAATCTCCCAACTCAGCAAGAAAAGAAGGCTCAGCCATAGAAATAAAGAAAGGATCACCAGACCAATTGGATAAAATAGTCCAAGATCATTTTAATTGTTGATAAAAACACCCGACGCATTTCAGGGGCAGCACACCACCCTCTTCATCATGGTGTCAAGTTGTTACTGCATGTGTAGAATTCAATGCGGGTTCTAATATTGATCCGTCTAGTCAATGGTTTCTTTTATCCTGTGTTGAGCCCTGACGAAGGGGGAGTGGTGTTGCCCCGAAACATGCTGGTTGTTTTTATTTGACTTTTTTACCAACTATTAAAATTATCTTGGACACGTTCATTCAGTTTTGGTCTGGCGCTCCTTTCTGCATTTCTATGGTTTGAGCGACTGTTGGGTGCCCATCAAGAGAAGCCTTGCTGTGTGGGAGCCTCCTCACCAGAGTTATTGTGCTTGTTTGAAGTTTTCCCTTCAGTTTGTTGTTCTGAAGTCCATAGGAAAATAGGGGTCCTTCACAAAGTTCAGCTCTCCCACCTGTATACCCTCTATGGAGCAAAGCAACTCTTATATTTCTGCCATTGGTAAATTTATTCAACCATCATTTTTCATTACTTTTTATTATGCAGGATTTATATAGCGCCGACAGTTTACACAGTACTTTACAACTTGAGGATAGACGGTACAACTACAATACACTTTAATACAGGAGGAATCAGAGAGCCCTGCTCATTAGAGCTTACAATCTAAGAGGGAGTGTGAAGGTAAGAACTGTGGGGGATGTGCTGATGAAGAAAATAAATGTACAGTTAGGTGGGGGCCAGATAGGCTTCTCTTAAGAGTTGTCTGAAAGTGGACAAAGTGGGAGATAGTTGGACAGATTGGGATAGAGCATTCCAGAGGAAGGGAGCGGCTCTGGAAAAGTCTTGGAGGCGAACATGGGAGGAGGTGACAAGGGATCTAGAGAGAGCAGGAGAGGAGGAACGAAGAGAACGATTTGGTTGATATTGTGAGACTAGGTTAGTGATGTAGTTGGGGGCTGAGTTTTGTATGGCTTTGTAAGTTATTGTTAGTATTTTAATTTAAATTTGTTGGGTGAGCGGAAACCAGTGGAGGGATTGGCAGAGAGGGGTATAGCAGACGCCGGGCAGTTTGCAAGGTGGATGAGCCTGACAGCAGTGTTCATGATGGACTGAAGTGGTGATAGCCTATTTAAAGTAAACCAATGAGGAGGGAGTTGCAGTAGTCAAGGCGAGAGATGACCAGGGAGTGGATTAGAAGCTTTGTGGTGACATTGGTTAGGAAGTGGCGTATCTTGGAGATGTTGCGGAGGTTGGGGTGGCAAGCTTTGGATAGTAATTGGATGTGGGGCCAAAAGGAAAGATCAGAGTCCAGGATTACACCTAGGACCTTGGCATCCAGGAACGGGTTGATAGTTGAGCCGTTGATTTTGACAGAGAAGTCAGGTGAAGGGGCACCTGAGGGAGGAATAATCATGAGCTCGGTTTTGGATAAGTTGAGTTTGAGGAAGTGATGTGACAACCAGGCTGATATGTCTGCTAGTAAGTTGGTGATGTGTGAGGAGACTGATGGAGTGAGCTGGGGGTTAGAGACATAGATTTGGGTGTCATCCGCTTAGAAATGGTATTAAAAAACATGGGAGGCAATCAACTGACCCAGGGAGGAGGAGTAGATTGAGAAAAGGAGAGGTCCAAAAACAGAACCTTTGGGGACCCCGATGGAGAAAGGAAGAAGAGAGGAGGAAGTAGAGTTGTAAGTGACACTAAAGAAGCGATGGGATAGGTAGGATGAGAACCAGCGAAGGGTACAGTCACGGACACCAAAGGAGTGGAGTTTTTTATTGTTGAAGGGGTGGTCCACTGTGTTATAGGCAGCAGAGAGGTCCAGGAGAAGTAGTACAGAATAGTGTCCACTGGTTTTAGCCGTTAGTAGGACGTTTGTCAGTTTAGGGGAGAGCAGTTTCTGTGGAGTGTTGAGGGCGAAATCCAGAGAGAAGGGGATCAAGAAGTTTATTCTTAGTCAGATGGTCGCTCAGTCGGTTGTAGACCAGTCTTTTATGGAGTGTGGAGAAGGGGGATAAGGAGATGGGACGTAGATTAAGATTTGTGGGGTCCAGTGAGGGCTTTTTAAGGATGGGGGTGACTAGCACATGTTTTATAGAGTTGGGGAAGATGAAGATCTCCACCCCAGTTGCTATAAATTGTCCCTGTTTTTTAAAATATATAATATAATAATATATTATATTTATATATACTGTATGTATATATAAATTATTATAGATATAAATACACAAATGAGAGAGGTCAGATAGTCTTATGTTATCGCTTTGTTGTTTTTGTTTTTAATGTGGTGAAGTTTTTAATATTTTGGTATAATTAACTGCTTGCGGACCACCGCATCACGAGGATGTACCACGGCAGAGCAGCTCTCCTGTGCCAGATTGCATACCTAGTATGTAATCTGGCACTTCCCGGGTAGGGAACAAGCATGCACACTGCAGGCGCGCTGCTTCTGCTGTGATTTGTCACAGCAGAAGCCGATCAGTGGGTGCCGGAGCATGGATGTCCACCAGCACCTGCTGATCGTCGGTAAGGCTCGGTTCACACTGCTGCGGTGCGGGAACGCAGCAAATTTACTGCGGGTTCCTGCATCGCACCAACTCGCACGGCAGTTCACATTGCCATATGCGAACTGCTGGGGAGTGTCATACAATGTTAACGACATCCCCAGTTCAGCTTGCATATCGCACTGCGAACTGACAATTCGGACATGTATCGGATCGCATAGGTGTGAACACACATGCGATCCGATTCTGGTCCGAACAAAAAAAAGGGTCCTGTGCGAGTTTGGACCGAATGCGGTGCGATATCAGCCATACTATCTGTATGGCTGATATCGCACCGCACAGACATCGCATGTGATGTGAACAGCCGTGCGCTGCGAATCACATACAATGTCTGCCACCGCAGCAGTGTGAACCTAGCCTAAAACACACAGAACTAAGATCTGCCTATGTAAACAATGCCGAGCTTCATTTTGACAGGGGGAAGCAATACATTTTTATTCCCTGTATCACTTCCCTTAGTAAAAGCAGCACACTTAGTGCACATAAACACTGGCTAGACAGCACATTTAACCCTTTGATAACCCCTGATGTTAACCCCTTCCCAGCCAGTGTCATTAGTACAGTGAGAGTGCATATTTTTAGCACTGGTCACTCCATTTGTCCCCAGAAAGTGTCAGTTAGTGTCAGAATATCCGCCGCTATAAGTCGCTGATCACCGCCTTTACTAATATAAAAATAAATAAATAAATGAAAATTCCAGTATATACTATATTGCCAAAAGTATGGGGACACCTGCCTTTACACACACATGAACTTTAATGGCATCACAGTCTTAGTCCGTAGGGTTCAATATTGAGTTGGCCCACCTTTCGCAGCTATAACAGCTTCAACTCTTCTGGGAAGGCTGTCCACAAGGTTTAGGAGTGTGTCTATAGGAATGTTTGACCATTCCTACAGAAGCGCATTTGTGAGGTCAGGCACTGAGGTGTGACGAGAAGGCCTGGCTCGCAGTCTCCACTCTAATTCATCCCAAAGGTGTTCTATCGGGTTGAAGTCAGGACTCTGTGCAGGCCAGTCAAGTTTCTCCACCCCAAACTCGCTCATCCATGTCTTTATGGACCTTGCTTTGTGCACTGGTGCGCAGTCATGTTGGGACAGGAAGGGACCATCCCCAAACTGTTCCCACAAAGTTGGGAGCATGAAATTGTCCAAAATGTCTTGGTATGCTGACGCCTTAAGCGTTCCCTTCACTGGAACTAAGGGGCCAAGCCCAACCCCTGAAAAACAACCCACACCATAATCCCCCTCCACCAAATGATTTGAACCAGTGCACAAAGCAAGGTCCATAAAGACATGAATGAGTGAGTTTGGGGTGGAGGAACTGGACTGGCCTTCACAGAGTCCTGACCCCAACCCGATAGAACACCTTCAGGATGAATTAGAGTGGAGACTGTGAGCCAGGCCTTCTCGTCCAACATCAGTGCCTGACCTCACAAATGCTCTTCTGGAAGAATGGTCAAACATTCCCATAGACACACTCCTAAACCTTGTGGACAGCCTTCCCAGAAGAGTTGAAGCTGTTATAGCTGCAAAGGGTGGGCCAACTCAATATTGAACCCTACAGACTGGGATGCCATTAACCACTTCAGTACAAGACATTTATACACCCTTCCTGCCCAGACCAGTTTTTAGCTTTCAGCGCTCTCACATTTTGAATGCCAATTACTCAGTCATGCAACACTGTACCCAAACAAAAATGTTATCATTTTTTTCATACAAATAGAGCTTTCTTTTGGTGGTATTTAATCACCACTGGGTTTTTTATTTTTTGTGACATAAGTGAAAAAAGAGCTAAAATTAAAAAAAAAAAACACTTTTTTTTTAATTTCTATGATAAAATTTTGCAAATAAGTCATTTTTGTTCATAAATTCAGGCCAAAATTTTCTACTGCTACATCTCTTAGGTAAAAATAACCCAAATTAGTGGATATTATTTAGTCTGTGTGAAAGTTATAGAGTCTACAAGCTATGGTGCAAATCATTGAAAATTGATCATACCTGATGCACTGACGGCCTCAGTCTCATTTCTTGAGGCCCTGAAATGTCAGGAAAGTACAAATACCCCCCAAATGACCCCTTTTTGAAAAGTAGACAAAGGTATTTAGTAAGAGGCATGGTGAGTTTTTTAAAGTTGTAATTTTTTCCCACAATTCTTGGGAAAATTAAGAATTTTTTTTTTTTTTCCACAAAATAGTCATAATAACAAGTTATTTCTCACACACAGCATATGCATACTTCCAATTACACCCCAAAATACATTCTGCTACTCCTCCTGAGTATGGCGAGACCACATGTGTGGGACTTTTACACAGCCTGACCACACAGAGAGGTCCAACATGCAGGGAGCACCATCAGGGGTTCTAGGAGCATAAATTACACCTCTAATTTCCTAAAGACCTTTTACATTTGTGAAGGCCCTGGAGCACCAGGACAATGAAATTACCCACAAAATGACCCCATTTTGGAAAGCATACACCCCAACGTCTATTCTATGAGGCCTAATGAGTCTTTTGAACGATTCATTTTTTTCCACAAGTCTTCGCAAAACGTGGAAAGAAAATTAAAACGTATTTTTTTTTACACAAAGTGGTCAGTTTATATGATATTTCTAACTCAAAGCATGTATATAGCAAAAATGACACCCCAAAACACATTCTGCTACTCTTCCTGAGTATAGCGATACCACATGTGTGAGACTTTTATACAGCCAGTCCACATACAGAGGCCCAACATTGAAGTAGTACCTTCAGGCGTTCTAGGAGCATAAATTACACATCTCATTTCATTCCTACCTATCACACTTTTGAAGGTCCTTGAGCACCAGGACAATGGAATTACCCACAAAATGACCCCATTTTGTTAAGCAAACACCCGAACGTATATTCTATGAGTCATGGGCTGCAGATAGGTACTCGGGTACTCTGTTGGGCTGGAGACAGGTACTCGGTTACTCTGATGGGCTGGTGACAGGTACTCGGTTACTCTGATGGGCTGGTGACAGGTACTCGGGCACTCTGATGGCCTGGTGACAGGTACTCGGGTACTCTGATGGCTGGTGACAGGTACTCGGGTACTCTGATGGGCTATAGATAGGTACTTGGGTACTTTAATGGGCTGGTGACTGGTACTTGAGTACTCTGATGGGTGGTGACAGGTATTTAGATGGGCAGTGACAGGTACTCAGATGGTCTGTGGCAGGTACTCAGATTGGCTGTGACAGGTACTCAGATGGACTGTGACAGGTACTCGGGTACTCAGATGGACTGTGACAGGTACTCGGGTACTCAGATGAACTGTGACAGGTACTCGGGTACTCAGATGAACTGTGACAGGTACTCGGATGAACTGTGACAGGTACTCGGATGAACTGTGACAGGTACTCAGATGAACTGTGACAGGTACTCAGATGAACTGTGACAGGTACTCAGATGAACTGTGACAGGAACTCAGGTACTCGGGTACTTAGATGGGCTGTGACAGGTACTCGGGTACTCAGATGGACTGTGACAGGTACTCAGGTACTCAGATGAACTGTGACAGGTACTTAGATGGGCTGTGACAGGTACTCAGGTACTCAGATGGACTGTGACAGGTACTCGGGTACTCAGATGGACTTTGACAGGTACGTACTCAGATGAACTGTGACAGGTACTCGGATGAACTGTGACAGGTACTCAGATGAACTGTGACAGGTACTCAGATGAACTGTGACAGGTACTCAGGTACTCGGGTACTTAGATGGGCTGTGACAGGTACTCGGGTACTCAGATGGACTGTGACAGGTACTCAGGTACTCAGATGAACTGTGACAGGTACTCAGATGGGCTGTGACAGGTACTCAGATGAACTGTGACAGGTACTCGGGTACTCAGATGGGCTTTGACAGGTACTCAGGTACTCTGGTAATTTAGATGGGCTGTGACAGGTACTCAGGTACTTGGGTACTCAGATATACTGTGACAGGTACTCGGGTACTCAGATGGGCTGTGACAGGTACTCAGATATATTGTGACAGGTACTCGGGTACTCAGATAGGCTGTGACAGGTACTCAGGTACTTGGGTACTCAGATAGACTGTGACAGGTACTCAGGTACTCAGATATACTGTGACAGGTACTCGGGTACTCAGATATACTGTGACAGGTACTCGGGAACTCAGATGGGCTGTGACAGGTACTTAGGTACTCAGCCGGTCACATGGTAAAAAGCCATTTTTTATTGACTCTTTACACGGATCTGGGATGGGCTGTGTCCGAGGGACACATCTCATCCCCGATCGCCACCCTGCGGGCCCCACAGGAGCGGCGAGAAACCGAAGATGTCATATGACGCCCGTCCAGGATGGGAGTTCCCATTTGCGGACGTCATATGACTATAGCCTGGTATTGAAGTGGTTAAAGTTAATGTGCATGTAAAGGCAGGCGTCCCAATACTTTTGGCAATATAGTGTATATCCCATAGTTTGTAGACGCTATAACTTTTGCGCAAACCAATCAATATATGCTTATTGGGATTTTTTTATATTGGCCTAAATTATTGAAGAAATTAGATTTTTTTACATTTTTTTATTGGATATGTTTTTGGATATTGGATATGTTTTTTATTTGGATATTGTTTTTTTCTTTCAAAATTGTTCATCTTTTTTTTTTTGTTTAAAATGCACAGGTGATCAAATACCACCAAAAAAACCCTCTGTTTTATTTATGTAGCGCTGGTAGATTTTTAATCTACCACTGATAGGTAAATTTTGTGGGTTACTTGTTAGGTGAAGTTAGATTTGTCTCTGTTCCAGCTTGGCTGAGTTGCGTGTAGTTCTACACTGTGCCGGTGGGTGTCGTTGTCACCATGGGCTGGTGTTGGAAAGGCAACGTGTTGAAGCGTATGAGTGCTCCTCTGTCCCGGAGACAACTCTGTGGAGGTGGTTCTCCGAGTTGCATGCTGGGAGAGGGTATTTATGGGACAGACGCCATGTTTTAGGGTTCGTTTTCAGCCACCTGCTGGCCCTCCTGGCCGACAGGTATGCGTTAAGAGTACCACCTTGTGGTCCTCCGTTCCGGAGGCCCACGTCACTGTGGCGTGTGGGTGGGCCCAGAAGCCTGTCTGGGGCCTACCACAGCAGCAGAGTAATGGTCCTGGGCTGTCTGTCCTGAGTGAAAAAGCTGGACAACCGAGGAGATCCCAGGGAAGGACCCGTCATGTTCAGTCGCAATGGATGAACGCTTCAGTGGATGTTTCCTGCACTGGAACTATGGTCGGCACATTTATGCTGACAAAGTGGTCATTTGCAGACCAGGAAAAGATGATGTGGTGTACTTTATTACTACAATGGATAAACAAGGAAGATCACTGACATTGCCAGATCCTCGTTTCTACTGGTGATTATGGAGTAAGAACTGTGGGGTATGTAGATCGATAGTGTCAGTGTTCAGAGATCTTCGTGATCAAGATTTGGTGTTTAGCTCTCTTTTTCTAAATCCAAGGGCTGAGTGTTTTCTTCGCTAGCTGGGCTTCTTTCGTTCAAAGATATGACATACCTAAATATTTATAGGGATGGACTCCTCAAGTTATTCTAGTTGGTTCCCTAGTGGGAACATAGGAAAGATTATAGGAAGAGAGTTTAATTTTTCATGAATGAGACTTTGCTCCTAAAACTGTATATATCTTGTGTGTGTGTTTAACTTTGTTTTTTTTCAGGAGCAAGTGAACCTGCTATCAAGCTGTGAGGCTTTTCAGCTAGATAGGTAGTGGGGTTGCAACAGTCATAATGTGGTTTTGTTTACGGATGTGAAAATATTGTTTAAAAGAAAAATGTTGAAATTGTAATATCTCTCTACTATCTTCTTCTCTTCTTACTTTAATCCAAGTTTTAAGCTCAAATACCTGCTCTCAGGCTTGGGAGTCATTACTATTACTTTTTTTTTACAGACGTTGAGGACAACCTCTATTGTAGTGGGGGGAGTATGTAGCGCTGGTAGATTTTTAATCTACTGCTGATAGGTAAATTTTGTTGGTTACCTGTTAGGTGAAGTTAGATTTGCCTCTGTTCCAGCTTGGCTGAGTTGCGTGTAGTTCCACACTGTGCTGGTGGGTGTTGTCACCATGGGCTGGTGTTGGAAAGGCAACGTGTTGAAGCGTATGAGTGCTCCTCTGTCCCGGAGACAACTCGGTGGAGGTGGCCCTCCGAGTTGCATGCTGGCAGAGGGTATTTATGGGACAGACGCCATGTTTTAGGGTTCGTTTTCAGCCACCTGCTGGCCCTCCTGGCCGACAGGTATGCGTTAAGAGTACCACCTCGTGGTCGCTGTGGCGTGTGGGTGGGCCCAGAAGCCTGTCTGGGGCCTACCACAGCAGCAGAGGAATGGTCCTGGGCTGTCTGTCCTGAGTGAAGAAGCTGGACAACCGAGGAGATCACAGGAGAGGACCCGTCATGGAAGGATCATGCAGAGTGCTGGTCTGGAGAGGGACCTGGTGACTCGGTTGGAGGACGTATCCTAAAGTAATCTTACTGCATAGTACTGCTGGGTTGGCTTAAAGGTTCAAGTACTGTGTCTGACATTCACCACAAACCATTACATCCTGTGGCAGAGGATCGTACGGGTTTTATTCCAAACAAGTCTGTGGCAGAGACTTTTGTTTGTGCTGCGTACTGGCTGCTAGGCAAGTGAGAGAGGCCTATCCAGGCAGGCAAAGATTGAATCCCACAAGGGGAGTGCATTCAACTACAAGTGTTCAATTCCAAAGAATGTTCTAAAGAATACTAAGGAAAAGTATTTGAGCTTCCCTGCAACTTTCCTTCTGCCTCTGTCTTGCTACTTTCTTTATTACTTGTTCAATAAAGCATTGGAAAATATACTCAAGTGTTTGGTGCCTACATCGTCCAGAGGTAAACTCAACGGGACCCTAGACCCGGTGCCGCTGAAACAGAGGTATCGAGAGTGAAGGTAACAGCCCGCTTAAAACCAGCAGCTCCACCGAGAGTTAGTGCTACATTTATGTACAGTGTTGCGTGACCGTGCAATTGTCAGGTAAAGTAACACAGTGTTGTATAGCAAAAATGCCTGGTCATGAAGGGGGGTAAACCTTCAGGAGGTCAAGTGGTTAAATCATGTATGGTAAATGCTTAGTTGGATGATTGTGGTGTGTGGAGTAGAAAAGTAATTTCATTGTGAATTTGTTTTATACAATGACAACTTATCTTGTCTTTTATCTAATCTTACACACAATATATATAGCCCAGTGTGAAAATGAAATAAACACACAATATTCTATGGAGTCCAGTGTTGTCTTATTGCAGATGAAGTTCCCCTTGCTGCGCTATGCCCACCATCTTGAAGAGAGATCCAACGCATGCGTAGACACGTCCCATTGACATGACAAAGGCCCACGGTGTGACTGCCCATGCGCCAGACCCCCCACCCCCATGTAAGTGCAGACATGCCACAAGAGTTATTCTTGCTTTCTGACAGAGCCCCGTGGTGTTTCTTGTGCATGCGCACCCAGATAGCAAGGATAACGTGCCAGAAATTTGTGGCGGTGTTGAATTGTAAGTCTGTTAACTTGCTGCGCATTTTCACTGGCAAGTTGTACACTTGCAGAACAATTGAGGCACAAGTTCCAGTAGACACTTCCAATTTGTAGCAAATTTGCGTGGCAAGTCTCTAGTAAGAGCAAATTGCAGTGGTGAGTCTACAGTAAGAGCTCTGCAAGTCTGCAGCATGAAAATTCAGCAACAGTGCCCCCTGTGGTGGGATGACTATTGCACAACATAACTCAACCAGAACTTGCAGCAGACTTGCAGAATGTTTGCAAAGAAAGTTGATCTGTTGTCATGCAATGCAGACTTGCTGCAATTGTGCGACAAACTTGTGAAGCCTGGCAAGTCTAGCAATAGCTTAGAAAGTAATTTTCAAACTTGCAGCTCAATTGTTTGCTATCTGGGCAGAATCTGGCACACACCTTCCTGGCATCCCAGGAGGCGACGGTGCCCATATACATAATCGTTGTGGTCTAGGTGAGGATTGAGGAAGCAGTGCTGTAGAAAAAAAAAGGTATTTCCTGTTTTGTTTTTTTTTGTGCAATTTTGTTAGATGGTGGGGTTGGAGGAGAGAGCATTATGTTCAAAAGGGTGAAGGTCCACTTTAAGATAACAAATACATACATACATCTTTTTTTTTGCAGACAAACAGGGTTTTCTTGTGGTAATATAGTACAAAAAATATTTTATTTTTTATGTAATCCATAGGCAAAAAAAGGTAATAAAACTATTTTAAAAATACTTTTATTCTACTCTGACCATAATTGGTTTTTAAAAAAAATGATTGTTACTGTACATAATACATTCTGTACATACTGTGCTTTCTATTTGCCCTAAATGGCACTAAAATTAAGATTCTGGTACAAAGCATGGAAATGTTATTTACAAACGAAGAGAAGGCGCTTTTTTTGTGCGCTTTTTAAATGCAACACTAAAAAATCGAATGAATAAAATGGGGAAAAATTTTTTTTTTTATATATAGATATATATATATATATATATATATATATATATATATATATATATATATATATATATATATTATTAATAATAATAATAATAATATGTATATTATTGATAATAATAATAATAACAATAAATAATAATGGTTAGAAAGACAGAATTAAAGTGATTGTAAAGTCTTGTTTTCTTTCTATAAAAATAACAAAACATGTTATGCTTACCTGCTGTATGCAGCTGGTTTTGCACAGAGCAGTCCGGCTCCTCCTCCTCTTCTCGGGTCGCTCTTCTGTGATCCTGGCCCTTCCCTCTTGCCGATTGCCCCAACAACAAGCAGCTTGCTATGGGGGCACCCGAGTCGAGTCACAGCTCCATGTGTCCATTCAGACATGGAGCTGCGGTTTGGACCCACCTCTCTATCTCCTGATTGGCTAACTGACTTTGATTGATAATAGTGGGAGCCAATGGTGCCGGTGCTGTGTCTCAGCCAATCAGGACAGAGGCTGACACGCTCGTGGACATCGCTGGACAGAGATGGGGTTTAAGTAAGTATTAGGGGGGCTGAGGGGGCTGCTGCACACAGAAGGCTTTTTATCTTAATGCATAGAATGTATTAAGATAAAAAAAACCTTCTGTCTTTACAACCCCTTTAAACAAACAAATAATATTCAGGAAAATATTAGCTAAGGGGAGAAGGGGAGGAAGATGTTAATTAGGGCTGATTAGCATAAAATAAGGAATAATACGGGGTTAAATAGGAACAAATTTAAAAGTAAGCTTTCTTTTCTTTGTCTGGTTGCTTTAATTGACATCATATGCAGAGGGAAACTTTTTCGTTTGATTGGCAGATGAATGAGCAGATACAAAACATTGTTTTGCACAACATTACTATTCACAAAGAGTGTCTAAGATGCTCTTTATAATTCCGATGTTCATCAACATGATAAATGTTGGTGCAGGCCACAGAGTCATCTACTGGTGTAAACAAGTAGATAAATCTGGGGCATGCACCACATGTGGAGGAGGTGCCCATACAGACATTCCACCCTCAGTGCAGCTGCTCTTTCTCCTGCCCCAGAAGCCGTCATACAGCCAATACAGCGGCGGGGGGCGTTTTGAAGCTGAGTGGGTGGGGCCTGATGGGGATTCATAGACACTTGTTCCCCATCAGATCCGTCCCTCTTGTGATTGGCAGCAGGCAGTGAGTGAATCTGTGCCCAAGAGACAACCTGCTATTGGCTACAGAATCCGTTCACTGCCTGCTGTCAATCACAAGGAAAGAGCAGGCCTGATAGGGATCTAGTGTCTTAGTTTCCCCATCAGGCTCCGCCTTGCATCACTTGCTGCTGGGAGGCTGTCGGCTGTGAAGCTGACAGCTTCCTTAAAGCGCTAGTAAAGTCTCATGGACAATATAAAATAATGTCGTCCCCCCCCCTGCAGGTTTAAGCCATAATGCACTAGTATGTACCACATACTACTACATTATGTCAAACTTACCTACAGACAGAGCCCTCCAGTGATAAAAGATCAGGACTCTCCCCGATTCCCGATGCTTCCATCTTCACCCAGTCTTTGTCCTGGGTTTCGCATCCCCGGGGCGCTTGATTGGCCGGACTGATGTGATCGCTCGCGCACATGCACACAGGAGTCGCATCGATGAGTGGGCCATAAATGTGGTCTGAGCTGCGCATGTGCAGATCATTATCCGCTGGCGCAGATCATTACCCGCTGGCAGGGGGGACAGACGAGACCTCTAGGGTCTCTTCTGTTTTAAAAAGCCTGCCTGATTTGGATAATTCTAAGTTTACTACCACTTTAACAACAAGTGACAGGTAGGAAGGGGAGGGGACGGGGTAGCCGTGGCAATTATGCTGCTCAGCTACACTGCATACAGAGACGGGCACTCTGGCTATCTCTGTACTCCAACTTAGAGTCTTCGTTACCTCCAATTTCATTATCTATGAACTGTAGGAAATTATTTTTTTATTTGGTACATGTAAAAGTGGCGCTATAAAGAAGTACCTGAATCTGCCACGTGTCTGTAAAGTTACTGAACCAGGCAGGAGGGATTTTGGAATCTGGCACAGGCCATTTTAAAGGGCTATACCATCAGAAAAGTGTTGGTAGGGATTCCCCCAACTGTGTCAGAAGATCTATTCTTTGACAGGGTCTGCTACTACAAGTGCCATATTTGCACAGCATCTCCCAGCTGTCATTTTGACAGCTGGGAATTGCTGTCAAGTGCCAAGAGGGAAGGAGGGGGGAGGATAGAACATATTACACATGCCCTGTGCAGCTTCTAGAGGTTTTTGAGGCACGTGTAGCACACTCAGTGTTCGCGACTGGTTAGTACCAAAGCATTTACATGAAATATATTCTCACGTGGCATACTACATTTTCATGTCTTTAACCACTTACAACCAGCAATGTACCCGTACGTCACTGGACTTTCAGTGGTTATACTGGTGTAGCAGGCACCTACTTTTATGTAGGTGACCTTTTTGTTAGTTTACAGTGTCAGGTAAATTTAGACAGGCTTGTACTATTACAACAGGCCTGTTGTTGTTCATTTTTCATTTGAGTGGCAGGTAGTTTGTATGCTAGTCTCGGCCAATCATTAATTTGCTTGGTAATCCCGGGACTCTCGTATAAAAGCGGGGTCACATGGTTGAGTGAGGGTCCTGTAGGAGCGAGAGAAGCCTGGTTTCCCCCTCCGGGGAGCCAACGGAGCTCCCCCCTTGCGAGAAGGGTGGGGAATTGGTCTCCATGGAGGAAGAGACGACGCCTTACAGCATGTAGACGCTGGTGTCGTTGGCCGCCCCTGCGGGGAAAGGAGCGGGCCATAAAGGAGAGAAAGGAACAAAAAATCATTGCGGGAGAAGTAGCAAAAAAGCAGAAGAAAACTGGGCGATCGATCATTTATGAGTGGCACATGGACTATTGATCACGTGAGTGGAAGCCCAAGGGAATGGTACTGCCAGAGGCTGAGGGTTGTTGGTACGCAAGTCAGTGAGATAGGCGGTGATGGCCTGTGACTTTGGGTTCGGCAATGCCCCGGGATTCCAATCAGTCAAGCGGGAGGAGTTATTCAGAGTGACTTTTCTTTAGCTCAACTTGGAAGTACCATGCAGATGGGAAGTAGTGGTAAAAAGGTAGCGGTGAAGCTGCAAGCACACATATAGAGATACGGACTGTTCTTGAAAAGTCATGCAGATGAAGAAGTTGATCAGAGTGACTCTTTGTCAATTATTCTCTATCAAATCTACTTCCATCTTCCCTGATTGAAGAAATCACACAAAGTGATTTCCCAACTATCCTCAATTGATTCTAGTTTTCTCATAAGAGACAGTAAAAGATGATAATGTAACAAAAGAGCATCTCAAAAGAAGTCCTTCCCCCATCCCAGTTCATGTTAAAGAAAAAAAGCAAGAGAAAAAGCATTAAGGACTATGTTTTATGAATCTATGGGCTGCGAGGGTTGGGTGGTAAACGTACATTATGGATATAACAATTATTTAGCCGCTCCTTCGGGGGTAAGCGCTTCACTGGATTGTGTGACAATAGCGAATTAATATTTGCTATTGTAACACTGATTCTCTTCCCGGAGGAGGGAGGAGACCAGGGGAACTGAGAAAGCAGCCACCATTGCCGGGGCGGGGTAAGTGCGGGGCCCCGCCTGACTGACTGACCGCCGGGGGGGTGGATTGTTTTCCACCCCCCCCTCCAAAAAAAACACCAGTCGCCACTGATTACAAGTAGTGGGACGTTCCCCTCCTCCTGCCACGTTTCACGGTTTGCTCGGGCTCTCCCATCCCACCGGGAGATCTGTGCAACAGCCAGCATGTCCGCCAGCTGGTCGGACAGCTGAACAAAGCCAGGATCAGCTTTGAACGGCTCTGGGCTATGGTAACCCGGCAGCAATGACGTGACATAACTTCCGGTTTACCCGACACCATTTCTGAAAAATCAAAAGACTTCCAAAAAAAAAAACAAAAAAAATACAAAACCTTGGTGTTGGATCTTGGGGATAGGAAGGATCTGGGGTCTATAAGACCTCTCCATAAGGAGTACCTTTCACATGCCCATTGCTGTCACAAAGGATATTAACATTCCTTGTGACAGCAATAAAAATTAAATAAAATTGAAAGCAACAGTGTGAAAATAAAAAAAAAATGTAAAAAAATTAGTAAAAAATAAAATAAAGTACCCCAGTTCTCCTCTGCGTGAACGTGCCCGTCGGTCCCGCACGCATGCAAACAACAATCTTTCTACACATCTGCGGTATTGCCGCAAACCTCAGATCATGGGAAGTAATTCTTGCACTAGACCTCCTCTGTAAATCTAAAGTGGTAACCTGTAAAAGCTTTAAAAGCTTTGCCTATGGATAGTAACTTTTATGTCCTTTGTCGCCTTTGCACAGGCCTGCAATTTTAAAGCGTGACATGTTTGGTATCTATTTACTCAGCGTAGCATCATCTTTTTCTATTTTCCAAAAAAAAAAGGTTATGTATTGTGTTTTTTTTTGCATTAAAATGTAAAATATAGCCTAATAGCAGTCGTTTTTTCCCCATTTGCACAGAACAGCACCTTCACTGGGTAAAAATTGCAACACCCAATTTATTCTCTAGGGCCTCTTATAAAACTATATAATGTTTTGGGGTTTCTAAGTAATTCTCTAGCAAAAATTACAGATTTTTTCATGAAAACAAGTGTGTCAGAAAAAAGCCAGATTCTTCCCAATTTTTTTTTGCTTACACAAGGGTCATTTTCCTCTGACCTCTATCCTTAATGAAGTATTTACATGCACAGATGGATGTTTCTATTTTTTCTCTGTAACTTCTGCAATGTACTTAGCGGTTTCTGAGATGCTGCAACCCCCCATGTCACCAACAACGATCCTACATTCAACGTCTATTAGATCATACGTCTTCCTCAATTTGATGTTCTTTAGAAAAATAACTGAACGTCCCAAACATGTCTGCATGTCTGATGTACTGAGTCACAGCCCGGTGATTCACTTTTTGTGTCCACAAACAGTCACGTCTAACCTCCATTCACACCTGAGCATTGTGTTGCACCATTCCCCAAGCACTACAATGTTCACCATGAAGAATCCCATTATTCTCAAAGGGCCCTTCACACCCGAGCGTTGCGTCGCTTGTTGGGTGTTGCGTGAAGCTGGAAAAAGTACATGGAGAATATTGTGCAATTTTAGTGACTTTAATAGAAGAGCCTAAAAAATGCTTAAAATGTGTGTTTTTCAGAAACTCCCATTTTAAAATCTTTGGAGTGTAAAACTCATGATTCTAAAAAAGAGCGTATTAATGTGCAAAAATCTAAAGCTTATACTTACGCCTAACTCCAGGTTTACTGTTACTTTAACCATTTCAGTACTGAGCACTTTTACCCCCTTCCTGTCCAGGCCAATTTTTAGCTTTCAGCGCTGTCAAACTTTGAATGAGAATTGCGCGGACATGCAACACTGTACCCAAATGAATTTTTTATCATCAAATAGAGCTTTTTTTGGTGGTATGCAATCACCACTGGGTTTTTTATTTTTTACAAAAAAAAAAAATGAAAAAAGACCAACATTTAAAAAGAAAATTGTCAGTTAAAATATCGCAAAAAATGTCCTGGTCATGAAGGGGGGTAAATCTTCCAGAGGTCAACAAGTTACTTTTTTAAGTAAAAGTAAACTCAGAGTTTGGCTTTAAGTGTGAATGGAAAGGGGTACACGGGCGATTTTTAATCTCGGAGATTTAAAAAAATCCTTCTATTTCTAAAATCTCTCTTTGTTCTGCCACCATTGTTTACTGTGCGATGGTTAGGAGATCAATCTGATGAGATTATCCTCATTGGACATAGCTGAATGCGTGAAAATCAGCCATGAGTCATCCAGATCAGTGATTGTTGAGTAATTAATCTTCACCTCCCTTTGAATACAAGGGGAATAATTAATCGCTAATTGCTTCTCCTACACAATGAAATCTTGGCATTGTGTGATTTCGGCAGATCAATTGCTCAATCTCGCTAATGAAAGTTTCTCATGTAGTAGCTCATAGGTCCCATTCACACTATTGTATTGCACGTTACTGCAACATGCAGCAATATTGGGGCCATGCGGTGTCATTTATTCCGAATTAGTGCATCTTGCACACTGTACCCTTTATCAATAAAGTTCTGTTATCAGGATCATGCATTGCCGGCTCTTCACCTTATACTCTCACCTTGCCAATGGAGTTGGACTTGCACTCCAGCTAACGTGCATTAGGGGTGCAGTGCCTTGCCAGAAATGAGGCATGCACAATTTTTGGTGCATTTGCAGCTGCCTTAATGCAGATCAGTGTATAAGCATTAATGCACCGTGATGCTGTGAATGGGCCTCAAGGGCTAAAATGCACTTTTATACCGCAGTAATGAGAGGATTATTGAGTTGTGGTGCCGTGTAATGGACCACCTGGCACCCAGCCTAGGTGCTTCCGCCAAGATACAGCTTCCTCCACTCTGGAACCAGGAACCAGGTATTAAAGCTGAGTGTTGCACCCACAAACTAGACGACACTAGCTTAGGTGCACACTGGAACTCACTTTATTGTAAATGCACACAGAATATATACCACACAAAATCAGATAAGAGCTTGATCACATTATCCTAAACCAGGTTTTCTCAACCGGGGTGTCATGAGGAGTCCTTAGGTGTGCCGCATCAACAGCCCGATTTGAGCAATCCTCTGGTAGCTCCTGTGCTACAGGAGGGAGAGCTGTGCCCGCACCTCCCCCGCTTTCTGCTCCTCTCTGTACTCTTGCCGGCAAAAGAAAAAGGGGAGCTGGCCCCCCGACCATGTACTGCCAACAGATGACATCATCGTTTGCTAAGGACTTGCCGACAGGAGTACAGTTAAAAGAGGATTGCTCAGATCTCAGGAAGGAGAGGAACTTAGGGGGGGGGGGGGGTTATAGAAAGCACAACCTACACCTCCTCCTGGCTCTCTCCCCTCTTGGCTGCTGTCACTACTGTAAGAAAGAGGAGGGGATGTGGGGGGTAATTGTGCTATGTGGGGGATTTGGGAGCAAGTAGGGAGATTTGGCTATGTGGGGGGGGGGGGGGGGGGGTCTGTCCTAGGAGTGTGATTTTGGGGGTTGTGCTGGGAGGGTGATTTTGGTTTGGGTCTTGTGCTTGGAGGAGAGATTTGGGGGGTTGTGCCAAAAGGGGGGATTTTTGGCAGTTGGCGCTGGGAGGTAGGATTTGGGTGGGGGGGGTGTTGTGCTAGGAGGGGAATTTGGGTGGGGGGTGGGGTTGTGCTAGAAGGGGGTATTTGGGAGGGGAAATTGGGTGGGGGTTTGTGCTGGGAGGGTTATTTGGGTTGGGGGTTGTGCTTGGAGGGTGAAATTGGGCGGGGTTGTTCTAGGAGGGGGAGTTTTTGGCTGTTTGTGCTGGGAGAGGGAGTTTGTGCTGGGAGGGGGATTTGGGTGGTGGGGGGGGGGGTTGTGCTAAGGGGGGGGGCTAGGAGGGGGATTTGGCTGGAGGTGTTGTGCTAAGAGGGGGGGTTGTGCTAGGAGGGGGATTTGGGTGGAGATGTGCTAGGAGGAGGGGTTTGTGCTAGGAGGGAGGATTTGGTGGAGTTGTGCTAGGAGGGGAATGTGCAAAAAAGCGTGCGAACAAACCCTCAGACTGGTGTGCCCCAGGATTGTTTGCGATTGTAAAGGCTGAATGCCTTGGCTGAAAAAGGTTGAAAAACACTGTCCTAAACAATGCAAACTGTAAATAGTAATAACATAAACAGTAAGCTAATTAACAACTAATCGCCTAGGTCATTGTCCACCCAGACAGTCTGGCACCAGTATTCAAGAAGACCCAGGGCTGTGCAAATCTCATTAAAGTGGATGTAAACCCGAAATTTTTTATTTTTTTTTATCATACTGTAGAGTATAAGATTTGCTATCATTAGAGCCCAGTCTTGCCACACAGAGTTAATCCATCTCTGAGCAATTCTCTTTTATTGTTCAGTGAGACAATTCTTGACAAACTGAGAAAAACTTTGTCAAATCCTCCCCCTTGCTGTGAGTGACAGGTGATTTACATATCTCGTGCATTAGCCTAAGAGACATGCAGTATTTTTAAATTCCCTCCCCCACTCCTTTCTTCAGCAGCTCTGCAAGGATTGGCTGTTCCACACCTCAGCATGATTTGGCATGCTGAAGTCATGTGGTTACTTTCCTGTCTTTTCACTGGATGTTAGAGATCATAGCAGAAGTTCAGTGTAAGAAATACACAGGAGAAATTGCATATTGACAAGGGGAGTGTAGAGGTGGGCGGGGAGTCTACTGACATCATGACTCCACCCACCGAGCTCCAGACAACAGACCCACCCACAGAATCTGCAGTTTTTCGGGTCTCATAACAGACAGAGGGGAGACATTTGACAGGTAAAGATACATGCACATTTCGTTAGAGACAGATGTCAGACTCTGCATACTTGGATATAGGGTTTGGACCCTGGAGGAGGCAGCAGTCAAGATAGTGGTTTTGAGATGCCTTTACCAGGCCCGGAAACTTATCATGCAGAGATGGCAATCAGTCCACCCCCCGACAGTTGAAGAGTGGGTTAAAACAGTAAACGACATAATATGGAAAGAGAGAGCCCTATATATCAGAAGAGGGAACCTCAAAAAATTTGAGAAGATGTGGAACCCCTGGTTGGCAAGCATAGGGTGTCAGGAATAAACGAAAGGGCTGGCTTAGGGCGGGACGAGGGCAAGGGGAGGGTGGGAGGGTCTGGGGGTAAATAGACTATTGTCGCCTTATTGTATCATATAAAACCATCTACTGGACAAGTTGTGCAGATTTAGTGGGAGTGGGGGGGACTGGTGGAAGGATACAAGGCCCCTATCCTCGCAGAGTATTGTTTATATGAAATTGAGGATGTTTTTAATGGTGTATGTAAACTAAGAAATGTCAATAAAGATTATTTAAGAGAAAAAAAAAAAAAAGATACATGCAGGAGGCATGTATATCCTTATAGATAATCCCTATGGCAGTAGTTTAGAAAGGATGACATTGGGTTTACATCCACTTTAACCAGCTTTCTTTTCACATACCTCTTCTCAATGAGTTTTAGGTTGGCAGAGACCACCATGGCTGCCTTGACTGTTAAATGTGTTGATGTCATCTTGTATTATATAACAGGACATCATCCTGAATGATTGTAGCTCCCTCAAATGCCAGGGCCCATAGTCAGTAGGCAAGGGCTTACCCTGCATTCCCCTCCAAAAGCCCTTGTCCAAGTTGGGTTAATCACAGGTGCCATTAATTGAAAGGCATGCCAACATACTAAGGTAACACAGCTTCCGTGCATATGTGTAGCAGCACACCATAACGCAGAGTAATGCGCTACTATCCATTGTGGCACGCTGCATTGCCAAGAATGCGGCATGTTGAATTTTTTGGAAATGTAGGTGCATTGTCAACATATTCATTAGAATAGGCTAATGTTGCGGTAACGCACATTCATTTGTACACTGCATTAGCAATGCACAAATTAGTGGGCTTTACCGCGAAGCACTGGGGTACCAAGGTCTGTGTGGACCCTCAAAGAATGAATGGAAGGTGCGAGCAAGAGACTGTCAGGTGTATTGTCATTTTACTGCACACTGTGGGCTTCTCATATGCATTCGAAGCTGCAGCAAGTCAGAATGAGCCCGCTCCATTTCCTTTCCGGAGGACATTTAGCATCATCTAACCCTTTCCTCCCCAGCTTGACTGTCCCTGGGTTAAGCAGATGCTGACTGCTGCTCTTCAGAGAACAAATCCTTATTTTTTTAAATAATTTTTTATAATTTTTGATTTTTTTACAGTTTTTTTTTAGAATTGTATTTTTTATTTATTTATTTACAGTTTTTTAATTGCCCTGTTGGGGACCTTGGGTAAAATATCAGGGCTCTAAACAGACCCTGATGTGATATCTCACTTTTGAGACAGAGAAAGGGACTGAGAACCCAGATTCATTCAGTCCCTTTTCTGCAGCCTCAGCTTCACAGATGAATGAATAGGAAGTGCTCTGTACAGAGGCTTCCTGTTCATTCGCAGACTGGAGCATAGTAAACACAGTTTACTTTGCTTCAGCGATGAATGGACACAGGAACGTTTGATACCGCTCACTCATTGTGTTCATTCAGGAAAGGTAGAGGCTGGTAAAAGGGACATATTTACCACCTCCTCCCACTCTCCAACTTGAAACAGCCTTCCTGTGTGACCGCAGCAACTGGCCAGAGAGGAGGGAAGCACTTCGGGGGGGGGGGGGGGGGGCAACAGCAGGTGGATAAAGAGGCAGATCTTAACCAATCCCCCTCCAGTGAGGCCGATGGGAGAGGAGGGAAGCTGGCAGCACTGCGGGTGAGAGGGGGAACACAGGGGGGCCCAACAGCAGGTGGATGGAAGCGCAGATCCTAGAACCAATCCTCCTTCAGTGAAGCCGACGGGAGAGGAGAGGAGGGAAGCCGGAGGTGCTGCGCGCGGGGGGAGCACACAGGGAGACCCAACAGCAGGTGGATGGGGGCGCGGATCCTAGAACCAATCCCCCTCCAGTGCAGCCAATGGGAGAGGAGGGGATCCGGAAGTGCTGTAGGGGGGTTGGCACACAGGGAAGCCCAACAGCAGGTGGTAGAGGACGCAGATCCTAGAACCGATCCCAATCCAGTGCAGCCAACAGGAGAGGAGGGAAGCTGGCAGCACTGTGGGGGGCCCAACATTAGGTGGAAGAGGGCGCAGATCCTATAACCGATCCCCCTCCAGTGCAGCCAACTGGAGAGGAGTAAAGCCGGTAGGGCTGGGGAGAGCACACAGGGGGGCCCAACAGCAGCAGAAAGAGGGTACAGATCCTAGAACCGATCCCCCTCCAGTGCAGCCAATGGGAGAGGAGGGGATCCGGAAGTGCTGTAGGGGGGTTGGCACACAGGGAAGCCCGACAGCAGGTGATAGAGGACGCAGATCATAGAACCGATCCCCCTCCCATGCAGCCAACAGGAGAGGAGGGAAGCTGGCAGCGCTGCGGGGGGGGGCCCAACATTAGGTGGAAGAGGGCGCAGATCCTATAACCGATCTTCCTCCAGTGCAGCCAACAGGAGAGGAGAGGAGGCAAGGTGGCAGCGCTGTGGGGGGGGGGGGGGGGTTGTGGTGGCAACAACAGGTGGCGAGGGTGCAGATCGTATAACGGATCCCGCTCCAGTGCAGCCGATGGGAGAGGAGAGGAGCCGGAGGCGCTGTGGGGGGAGGGGTAGTACACAGGGAGGCCCAACAGCAGGTGGTAGGGGTGCAGATCCTAGAACCGATCCCCCCCCCAGTGCAGCCGACAGGAGAGGAGGGAAGCTGCCAGCGCTGCGTGGTGGCGGCCCAACAGCAAGTGGAAGAGGGCGCAGATCCTAGAACCGATATCTCTCCAGTGCAGCCAACAGGAAAGGAGAGGAGGGAAGCTGGCAGCGCTGTGAGGGGGGGTCTGGGGGGCAACAATAGGTGGATGAGGGTGCAGATCCTAGAACGAATCCCCCCTCCAGTGCAGCCGATGGGAGAGGAGAGGAGGGAAGTCGGAAGTGGTGTGGATGGAGGGGTGGCACACAGGGAGGCCCAACAGCTGGTGGTAGGGGGCACATATCCTAGAACCGATCCCCCTCCAGTGCAGCCGACAGGAGAGGAGGGAAGCCGGCAGCACTGCGGGGGGGGGAGAGGGGGTACACAGGGGATGAGGGTGCAGATCCTTGAACTGATTCCCCTCCAGTGCAGCTGACAAGAGAGGAGAGGAGGGAAGCCGGAAGCTCTGCGGGGGGAGAGGGGGAACACAGGGGGGACCAACAACAGATGGAAGGGGGCGCAGGTCCTGGAACTGATACCCCTGCAGTGCAGATGAAGGGAGAAGGAGGGGTAAAAGCCGGAAGTGCTGCAGGGGGAGTCACAAGAGTCAGCAATAAGGCAATACAGTCCTGCTCGGAGATGCCCAGGCCTCCCTTTTGAACTGATGGGGCGCGGTACAGGAGGGCCGGATCTACTGCTATATCCCTGTGCAGAGCTATTGTATTCTGGCTTCTCCGCCATCAGAACATACTCATTAGCACCGTTGGCTACAGCCGGCGGCACAGATCAAGCAAAAAATCCAACAGGCTGGTTGTACAGAAGCTGATCTCTTAATATGATTTCTGTCCAACCAGCCTGCCCATAGATGGATCGAAATTTGTACCTGCTAAGCTGGCTGAATTTTGATCCATCTATGGCCGGCTTTAGGTTCAGGCCTTGGCCATCGCACGTAAATTTATAGAGATTTGAAAATTTGGGCCAAGTTTGGAGGACGGGGGGAGACGGCTCCAGAAAAGGGACGATCGGACATTCGCAGCAAATTCTATTGATCTGTTTTCTAAAATGTTTCACAGATTTGCTGGGCTCGTGCATGGACTGGTGGCTGAACAGCAGCTGGTGAGCCCCATCCCTGCAATCATCTCCCGTCTCTCTCTGTGTCATCAAGCAATTTAGTACCCTGCCTGTCCGCCCCCCCCCCTCCCCTCCCCCGCGCCAATGTTTCTTGCTCCTTCTATATGGAAATCAAAATGCCGCCTGGAGCTCTCGCTGCTTTTTTTTTTTTTTTTCCAAGCAGGACCACCCCCCACCCACACACAGCTGTGCCTCAGATCCGCTGTCCTTCTAGACGGACCCCCTGCCGACCGACCCGGGAAAACAGAATTCGCTACTACCGCCGCCGCCGCCACCACCGCGCCCGGAGCTGTTGGCGACGGCACACAAGTCATTTTATCCGGCCGTGACACTTTATAGTTGCTAAATGTGTGAAATTATCAGATTAATTCCAGATGGCTTGTCTCTTTGGTAAGAGCAGACCAGTACGTACATGCATGGGTTTCCATAGAGGAGTTGTTAAAGCTGAAGTTTAATCTGCTTATATCTCCGGTCCCCCCTCCCCCCCCTCTTTTATATAAAACCTTTCTGTTGTCATTACATACTTTATTTTGGTCCCAGTTACATCATCACTGGGTCTCTGTTGTACTCTATGCAATGGAGGCAGATCATGGCTGGTGGGAGGGGCTAGCAGGGTGCTGTTGATATTCCTCAGCCCTGATGCAAGCAGTGGGAGGAGTTATGCAAATATCAAAATGCCTTGATGGGTGGATGTCAGGCTGTGACCAGCTGGATTTGCAGACCGCCCATGTGATAAAGAACCTCCATGATTGAATGAACTGAAATCTAATAAATGGAGGGGGAGGGGGGGGGCAGGCTTACTCTGACTTCACTGCACAGTGTGCGCCCCCATAATGTTTATTAGAAGCTGCAGCAAGTCTGATAGAGCCTCATTTTCCAGCATCCTTTAGTCCTTTTCTCCCCAGACTGTCCCTGGCCCGCCCCTTTCATTCATTGGCTCTCAGTTCTTTCAATCATGGAGGAGCAGCATCACATAGGGCGGTCCTAATGCAAATACAACCTGCCTAGGAACGCCCACTCCTCAACTCCTCCCCCAGGAGCCCCGCCCACTGCTTGCATCAGGATCTAGGCTACGTTTCCACTATTGTGACTTGTAATGTGACTTGGGACTGCAAAGTCGCATGACAAGTCGTACCCCATGATTTCCAATGAGTACCGTTCATATCTGTGCGTCTTCAAGTCGCAGCGACTTCAAAGTAGTCCCTGCACTACTTTGGTCCCACTTTGATGCAACTTGAGGTCCATAGACCTCAAAAATACACAGGCATTGCTTCAAGTCACATCAAAATCGCACAACTATCAGGTCGCCATATTGGAAACCTAGGCTAACGCTCCATTCACAGTTGTGCGACTTGTCCTGCAACTTGGGACATCATCACTTTGTGGTGCGATCATGCAATAAAAATCAATTTGGACGCTATTTTGTCGATCCATGGTGTGCTGGCAAATATCTGCATTGAGACATCAAAGTCGCATGACAAGTGGTTCCCCGTGTTTTCCATTGATAACCATTCATGTATGTGCAACTGAGGCCCCTTTCACACTGTCGTGACCTGAAAGTCGTGCGATTTTACAGCGATTTCAGGGAATGCCTGTATAAACTTGAGGTCTATGGACCTCAACTCGCATCAAAGTCAGACCAAAGTAGTGCAGGGACTACTTTGAAGTCGGTGCGACTGGAAGTCGCACAGATATGAACGGTTATCATTGGAAATCATGGGATACAACTTGTCATGCGACTTTAGAGTCCCAAGTCACAGGACAAGATGCACAAGTGTGAAAGGGGCCTGAAAGTGGCAGCAACTTCAAAGTAGTTCAGGGACTACTTTGGCTTGACTTTCATGCAACTTGAGGGCCACAGACTTCGATGTTATCCCTCAAAAGTTCCATGAAAGTCGGACCTGAATATTATACAATGCAACTTGTGTGCAACAATTGTCCATTATCACTGGTCAAAGCCAAAGTCGTATCCAAGTTGCACCCATCCAAAATTGCGTCAAAATTGCACCAAAGTTGCACTCCAAAGTTGGCGCAACTTTAGAGTGGTACAAGTGTGAACGGAGTTTTAGGTCTCTGTGCTTCTCTATGCAATGCAGGCAGATCATAGCTGGTGGGAGGGGGCAGCAGGGAACCCACCTCATTTGACTGAAGGATGTCCAGCATCATCTAGCCCAGGGATGTCAAACTAGCAGCCCTCCAGCTGTTGCAGAACTACAAGTCCCATCATCAGTGGAGAATGGTGCTCAAAATTTTTTGGGGGGCACAAACAAACTGAAAAATACTGAACCTCCCCCCAATCAATTGCAGCCTCACTGTGCCCATCAAATGCAGCCGCTGTGCCCATCAAATGCAGCCTCACTGTGCCCATCAAATGCAGCCTCACTGTGCCCAACGACCCCCCCCCCCCCACTCATGGGGCTCGCGGCTCTGGTAGCACTGCCAACACCGGCTCTGAGATTGTGGTACTTACCACCAGGCAGCAGCTCCACACACGCTGGAGTGGTGGCGACCTCCGCTCCTCTTCGTAAGTGCCAGGCATCCAATAGGGTGGCCTGGCGCTTTGGCCAATCAGGAAACAGGTCTAACGCCCTGCCTCCTGATTGGTGGGGTGGAAGGTTAGTGTGAAAATAGCAAAAATGTATTTGCTATCGTCACACAACTGGGTGGGATCAGATTGGGGCGCACTCTCTGCCCACCCTATTTTGAAGCCTATTAGAGTGGAGCCTCTGGCTCTAATCAGGTGCTTCAAAAAGTACCAGCCCCTCCCGCCCCCACCATAGGAATCCATGCGTCCCAAAAGGGGCCGGGCGCATGGATGGGGGGCGGCGCCCGTGCGCCCACAGCGCAGAGGCCGCCACTGCCCATCATGCCTCTGCCTTTGGTAGTAATGCTTTCCTCCCCAGCCTGACTGTCCCAGGCCCGCCCCTTTCATTCATTGGCTCTCAGTTCTTTTAATCATGGAGGCTCAGCATCACATAGGGCGGTCCTAATGCAAATACAGCCTGCTAGGACCGCCCACTCCTCCAGACTATCACCCACTCATCAAGGCATTCTGATATTTGCATAACTCCTCCCAACAGCCAGCCCACTGCTTTCATCAGGGCTCAGAAGAGGAGTACAGGGCACTGGATCTCTGTGCTTCTCTATGCAGTGCAGGCAGATCATGGCTGGTGGGAGGGGGCGGCAGGGAGCCCACCTCATTTGCTGATTGAAGGTTGTTCAGCGTCATCTAGCCCTTGCCTCCCCAGCCTGGTTGTCCCTGGCCCACCCCTTTCATTCTTTTAGTAGGCACAACATCTCCCTGAATTGTGCCAGGATCTAACAGCACTGAAACCACTGCCTTGTATTTACCTATAAAGACAATTTTCCTTTAGGGGACGTTCTCACCTATGTGCATCACTGTGTGCATTGGTGACGTGTGGTGCTATTTATTCTCAATGGCACATTTTCCAAAACACATGCGTTGTGGTGCGTTCCTCGGTCAGCGGTGCCAATAAAGTGCTTGTAAACCCTCCTATATACCCAGTGAAGTGACTGGAGGCCTCAGGTAATACACAGAGATGAAAGAAATCTCCCTACAGAAGACTGTTTATCTCCAGTCTTCTCTTCTCTACCGCCATTCAAAGTCCAGAATTTATAAAGCTTGTCTGATCTTTCAGAAAGCAGGGGGCGGGGAGATGAATTGGCCCACTGCAGAGCTCAGCGAGGAGAGCTCTGAGAGCTGATTGGAGGAAAGGGACGCACCCTCCTTCACACAGCACACAGGAACAGAGCTGAGGCTGTCAATCACAGGCTGTGTGCTGGAGATCCCTCCCCTGTCACCTTTTTTCTCTTGGTGTCAGGAAAACTTGTCAGAAGTGATTCATGCTGATAGCAGAGAAAGGAAGCAGCAGACAGAAATGACACTAATCCCTGGTTCACGTTGATTCTCTTGAAGTAGCGTAATTTCACAGTAGAAGGTCGGTGCGATTTCAGGTGCTGCTTGAAAGACATCTGTGCGGCTTCATTCACAGATA
Source organism: Lithobates clamitans (assembly GCA_037952925.1). Lineage (NCBI taxonomy): Eukaryota > Metazoa > Chordata > Amphibia > Anura > Ranidae > Lithobates > Lithobates clamitans. The sequence continues at coordinate 1,287,727 of JBBGZY010000902.1, read as the reverse complement.
TCTATTGAAGTCGCAACTGAAATCGGCAAAAGTAGTGCAGGAACTACTTTTGCAAATCGGTGCGGCGCCGCAAAGTCGGTATCGCACCGATTGGAGCGGCGCCATTGCCGGCAATAGGCTGCGACTTGTCAAATCGCATGACAAATCGCTCCTATGCGAACGAGGGCTTACACCCACTTTAATTCTGATGGGCATCCCAATGCCCCCCACCTTCCAATGGATGGGCATTGCAGCGCAGTGTGGAGGGAACTCACTAACATGCATTGCGGTCTATTGGCCCATTAAGCAGATTTCTGCAGTTTGCTGTCCTTCAGATTGAACGCTCAAAGCGGTAATAAACCCCAAACTGGGAATGTAATAGATTGCGGATTACCAATCACTAGATGTGGCGGCTGCATTCGTTTTCTTTTTGAAAGTTTTTTCCCCCCTCTGTCTTCACCTGGTGATCTGGCCAGTAACAAGGCTGCATTCATACCAGAGCGTAGCGTCTTTGAGCGCTTTTCTGGCGTTTTTTTCGCATGTTTTTTTCGGGCGCTTTCGCACATTTGTAGGCAGCGTTTTTGGGCTTTGGCGTTTTTTTATTAGCCAACAGAGAAAACTATTATCTGTTGCATCATTTGTTACTAGGCATTTCAGCTTTTCCATTAGCTTTTATTTCTTCTTTTATCATTATTCATTTATTATAATGTTTTTTCGTTAGGGTAAGGGGTTCCAGTTCCGTTTAGGTTAGGGATAGGATTAGGAGTTGGGGGGTTAGGGTTATTTATTTTATTTATTATTAAATAAATAAATGTAAAATAAATACACAAATAAATAAATAATAATAATAAATAAAATCATAAATAAGAAATAAATACATTCAATAAATGAATACTAAGTAATAATAAATAACTAACCCTTAAAGAGGAGTTCCACCCAGGGCGTCCATTAAATTAAAAAAAAATTAAAAGTCAGCAGCTACAAATACTGAAGCTGCTGACTTTTAATTAAGGGTCCAGCGATGCATGCGCAAGCGGCGCCGCGTGCCATGATTGGCCGCTCAATCACCTGGGACCTGTAATGGGTCCCAGATGATTGACAGGAGGGAGGGAGCAGAGCGGAGCCCTTCCTGTGCCGAGGGGGAAGTGATGTCACCAGCCCAGGCAAAGGAACAGGCAGACTACGAGGGACCCCCTAGCAACAGGCATTTAGAGGTAAGTAGAAAAAATATATATATATTCAAATGTTTTTTTGGTTTTTTTTTTTTTAGAATTTTTCAGGTATTTTAGTTTTTTTGAGTGGAACCCCACTTTAACTTTAACCCTTACCGCATAAAAATTTTATAATAATAAATAACTAAACACCCTAACACGGAAAAAAAATTAATATTGTTATTATTAATGTTTTTTTTTTCAAGTTTGGGTGTTATATTATTATATTAATTATTAATAATAATAATGTATTTAATATTTTTTTTAAGGTTAGAGGTTAATTAATAATGTATTACTACATATTATTTATTTATTTTACTTATTTATGATGATTTTTAGTTATTTGTGTATTTATTTTATTTATTCATATATTATTACTATTTTATTTTTTACTTTTTTTGTCATTTGAGCAGAAAGTCACGCAAAAACGCGTGCAGAAACGCGTAAATGGCACATTTCCATAAATTTCTATGGGAATACAAACGCACCAAAAACGCCCAAATCTGCCTGATTCGAGCGACAAAAAAAAGCTCCAGAACTTGTTTGGCTTCAGGCAACTTGAATTGGAGATGTGAACCATCTCCATAGAGAATCATTGATTTTTTTTTTTTTCCTCCTCCAGTGTTTTTGAGCTTCAAGCAGATAATCGCTCAGGTGTAAATGGGGCCTTAGAGCGCCCACCCTCTGGATGAAGGAGCACAGGGGGCACAGCAGACACAGCAGCATTGTCATTCTGGGGGGGAATGGAAGTGTTTAAATGTACTAGCAGATTTAAACACACTAACAAATTGAAGCCAAACTCCAACTCACACTTTTAAGCAGTTAAAGCAAACTGCAATGCACATACGTGCGTTGGCGCCGTACAGTGCCATTCATTCTGAAATCCCACTGGTGAACCTTCCTGTAGACTTGTGCTGCAGCACACATCCGTCGGCACGGTGCGTTGGGGTGTCATTCAAATAAATGCCACTGCATCTCACCAACGTACATAATGTGCGTTGCAGTAAAGAACGCAGTAATGCACGGTAATCCCAACAACATGGTGTAAATGGGCCCTAGTGGAGAAACCTGGTATTACACCAGTAAATCACATACAATGCTAATTGGAACATTGTAGCTGAGCATTTGCATAGCTCCCAATTGTCCCTGATTTCGAGGAACTGTCCCTGATTTCGAGGGACTGTCCTTGATTTGGAGCAATGTCCCTCTGTCCCTCATTCCTCCTCATTTGTCCCTCATTTTGGTCTGATCCATATAGTTGTAAATAAAATGCACTTTTTATCTTTTAAAGTGTTTCCCAGTGCTAAACCTTTCATCCAATTACTAAATTGCTGAACTTGTAAATTTCAAAAGCCAATATAAAGAAATAGTAGTGGTAAAAAAAAAAAAAAGAACCTGGGAGTTTAACGACTTGACCTCCAGAAGATTTACCCCCCCCCCTCTTCATGACCAGGCCATTTTTTTGGCGATACGGCACTGCATTACTTTAACTGACAATTGCGCAGTCGTGCGACACTGTACCCAAATAATATTTAAGTCCTTTTTTCCCCACAAATAGAGATTTCTTTTGGTGGTATTTGATCACCTCTGCGGTTTTTATTTTTTGTGCTAGAAATAAAGAAAGACCGGCAGTTAAAAAAAAAACTTCCTAGTATAAAACACATCCAATAAAAAAAAAAAAAAATTCAGTTTAGGCCAATATGTATTCTGCTACATATTTTGTTCAAAAAATTCCAATAAGCGTATATTGACTGGTTTTCACAAAAGTTATTAGGGACTACAAACTACGGGATTTTTATTTTTACTAGTAATGCCGGCAATCAGCGACTTATAGCAGGACTGCGATATTGTGACGGACAAATCAGACACTAATGCCTCGTTTCCACTGAGCGGATCGGTTCGGGTCGGTACAGTTTGGAAGGGTTAGAATGGTCCGGCCTTTTCAGGTGAGCGTTTCCACTGCAAGTCGGACCACCAGGGGCCATACGGGGTTTAGAGAAAATGCCTAGTGTGGCGTCACACTGATTGGCAGACGTTTTTCTGTCCGCCAATCAGTAAAATGTATCGTGTGACGCCAGTAGCTCCGCCCTAACCGTACCATTTTCTATGGCCCCACATCTGAAGCAGGACCCTGAATGGTGCAGTATGGTTCGGTTGTATGGGCTGCTTTCATAATGGAGACACACTGAAAATACCGTACTGTACAGAACCGATCCGCTCAGTGGAAACGAGGCATAAGTGACACTTTTTGGGGACCAGTGACACTAATACAGTGATCAGTGCTAACAAAATATGCACTGTCACTGTACAAATGTCACTGGCTGGGAAGGGGTTAACATCAGGGGCGATCAAAGGGTTCAATATGTGCCTAGGGAGTGCTTTACTAACTGTGTGGGGGAGGTTCTTTTACTAATGGTAGACATGCTTCACAAGAACACAGGATCCCATGTCTTCCGTACTCACAGGATGATAGTCTGCCTTGTTTACATAGGCAGACTGTCATTCTGTCAGTGTAACGAACGATTGGCGGGTCCTGGCAGAAATCACAGTGGGAGCGAGCCACCGCCTGCAAGCACTATATATAGATATAGATATATATACACATGATTCTGCGCAGTGCGGCCGCCCTGTATTAGTAAATATGCTATGGGGCGGTTGTGAACCAGTTAATAAATCTTTTTTTTTTTTTTTTAATTTCCCTTCAAGGGGCGTGGCAGGGGGTGTGTCCTATGCCTACATACTTTTGCTAATAGGTGTCCCTCATTCCCATTTCAAAAAGTTGGGAGGTATGCATTTGTAACGCTTTAATAATAAAATATTGTACTTTGTATATTATTATAAGCTTAAAAGTTTCACTAATGCTTCTTCTACGACCCATCCTTGTTTTACAGTTGTCACCGGGACAGGATGTGAGGGGAAATCTGCCAATGGGGAGATCCTGCTATCAGTTGGCACTTATGTAAAGCTGGAATGAGTTAACGCATCCTATGGAACTCAGAACGTCTTTATAGCACATAATCCATTCTCAGGACGGTTTATGGTCAATGGGACAGCAGGCAGCTGGTTTGTCTCACTTCTAGCGCTGAACTTTAATCCCTGGTCTTAAAAAACCAGCTCAGCCTTGTCTGCAGCAGCTTGTCCTGTACAGCCACAGAGGTGTCATCCAGACCCGTCATTGATCCGTCCAACCAGGAGATTGTCTCCAGAGACCAGCTGTGTCCCCTCCCCCGCAACTCTACAGACTTGTTCTCATGGATTGCAATCCTGACATTCCTTATTGATCTTCAGGTTTAACATTTTTTTTAAACGACGTTTTTTCATACAATTCTTTTTGCTTACACGCATTAGTGGTAAAAGTAGATGTAAAGCTTAACAGAATGACATTTAGGGGTCTATGTTAAAAAAAAAAAAAAAGAAATATTGCATAGAAAACTACCCAGCAAAGGGGCTGTTCTGTGCAAATGGGGCAAAAAAATAATTATTAGGCTATATTTTGCATGGGTTGAATGTTTTTCATTGTTTTAAAAATGAAAATACCACATGTGGCCACCAGTTGGGGCTAAGTATCATGATTTTCATATGCTACTTAGCACCATCTAGTTTGCCAAATGCGACCATGTGACCTCCAGGCCTTTTTCTGACACTTTTGTTTACACGTATGAATCAGTATGTTTTTCTAGAAAATTAGTTAGAACCCCCAAACACGCACATATAAGTATATATATATATATATATATATATATATATTTTTTTTTAGCAGAGGCCCTAGAGAATAAAATGGTGGGTTTTTAAGCACAATTGGGAGAAAATACACTTTTGGAATTTTAATGCAAAATAACACAATACATAATCCAATTTTTTAGTAAGATGTAAAAGATGATGTTACGCAGAGTAAATAGATACCAAACATGTCACGCTTTAAAATTGCGTCCCCCCATGCGAAGGTGACAAACGACGTAAATTTTACTATCCACGGCAATGCTTTAAAAGCCCTTGCAGGTTACCACTTTAGGTATACAGAGGAGGTCTAGTGCTAGATTTGCTGGCTATGATCTGACATTCGCAGTGATACCTGACATGTGTGGGACAATCGATGTTTGCGTGCAGGCGTGTGTGTGTGCGCCTTTGCACGCGAGCATGGGGGGGGGGGGGCAGGGGTACGTTCTTTTTTTTTTAATTATTAATTTATTTTTACAGTGTTGCTGGGGGACAGAAGAGCCCAAGAGAGCCATAGAAGGCAGAGGGAGGAGGGGATCGTCCCCTCCCGATGCTTCTAATAGCAATTGAGTAGCTAGTTAGATGCCATGATTGCTATTACAAGAGAGCCGACCGCTGGCTCGAAAAAACGGTACCGGGATGATGCCTGGAGCTGCAGGCATCACCCGGTCCAACCACTTGAAGTCAAATGATGTACTAGGTACATAATATGGCAGCAAGTGGTTAAACATGAAAATACCACATGTGGCCACCAGTTGGCGCTAAGCATCATATGATTTCCTATGCTGCTTAGCACCATCTAGTTGCCAAATGCTGTACTTCCCGATTGAAATCAATTAAACACATTCAACCAGCGCATACCTTACTACACCTGAGTACGGGGAACAGTGCTGACATACGCGGTTCCTCCAATACTACAATCTGATTGACTACTTTGTGCACTGTAAGATTTCTGCTCCTCTGTAGTGGTTGATGTGGCTGTGGCTGCGGCATTGCCTGGTCGGGTGACATTGCAGTTGAGAGGTCCAGTGTTGAAGTGATAACTGAATCACGGGTCCTAATTGTTTCATTTACTCAGAACTGGTTAGAAGTATTTTCTAGGTTCAAGTTGGCTTTAAGGGCATATTCTCACAAGTGGCAACCCTTGCCACGCCTCTGAAAAGCCAACCACAGGGTCACGCAGCGGGCCACCTACTTGCCATCTTGGGGTCCCCCCCGCATGGTGGCACATTGCTAGAGTACAGTCGCAAGTGTGACCTTTGCGACCCTGGTAGTTCCACCACTGGTGTCAAGCCTTTTTTATTTATTTTTTTTTTTTTTATCATTATTTTTTACATATTTTTTGTAGGACCTCCACTGGGGGGCTTGGTGAAATATCAGGGGTCTAAACAGACCCCTAATGTCTCACTTTAGAGAGAGAAAGGGACTAAAGACAGATTCATCAGTCCCCTTCTGTGCAGCCTCAGCTGCACAAAATGTATGAACAGGAATAGCTCTGTACAGAGGCTTCCTGTTCATTCATAAACTGAGACATAGTAAACACAGTTTACTGCCCTGTGTCCAGAGATTGGACACAGGGCAGTAAGACCCATTCTATGGCATACATTAAAAGTGGGGATGGGGGCACAGTTTTGCATCCTTGCCCTGGGTGATAGCAAACCTGTCTGGTCCCATTACCTTGAAGTATTGTATTGTGTTTGGTGGTGATACTGCTGGACAAAAGTAGCAGAGGGTTTTATTTTTGCCATGGCCGTGCTGGGTACAGCCCTCAGTGTTCAGGTTGGTGGCCAGGGGGCGTTAAAACCACAGCTCAACCACCTGCTTTTAGGGCTGGTTCACACCACAAAAACGCACTCCAGATCCGTTGCGATGTGATGCGTTTTTGCATGCACATTTTTTGGAGCATTCCAGTGCATTTTTAATGTGTTTCCGGGTGCATTCCAGGTGCTTTTTCCCTGTTTTTTTCCAGTGCAGGAAAAAATGCAGCATGTTCTTCTTCTTTTTTTCTGGAATTGGAACACCCTGGAACTGCAAGCACTTGTGTGAGCTACGCCATTGGAAACCATATAACCTACTCTCCATGCGTTTTTGATGCAGGAAATAAATGCACTGGACTGCATGTGGTGTGAACTAGCTTTGTTTTCTATAATAAAAAAAAAGGGAGAGAATTACAAAATATTTAAAAATAGTTTTCTTTTATATTACCAACATTTCGTTTCTGACACTCTGCCGACCCCTGATATGGATTTAAACCGGCGCCAGACTCTCAAACGGCCGCCGATGACAATTGGACGCCAAGGAGAAGCGTAATTCTCTTTTATGGCAATTACGATGACAATGGATCAGGGCAATGATGTCATAGAGAGACTGTGAGCTACAGGCTAATATTCTCAGCAAACATGAGAAATCACAGCGGGTCATGTGACACGGGCTGCCCCCGCTACAAGAACAGACACGTCCTCAATATATCCCGCGGTCCACGGCGGAGTTTCCATCGGTGGTTTGGGTTTCCTGACATGTGTCCGTGTAACAGAACTCCGAGGAAAGCGATCCTTAATGACTTCTGTCAGCGCAGCCCACACATATGTACAGGATAGAAATTCTTCTGATTCTTGTAACTACAATCACAATGGCGGCTGAACTATGCGAGCAATGCCAAAAATGGTCGCCGGATATGTAAGACACCGGGAGAGGACGGAGTCTCGCACAATTAGGACTCGGCCAATCAGGATTATTCATTTTTACTCCTATAAAAAGAGCCTGTCACCAACTTAACAAACTGCAGGTAAACGCACAGAAATTAGGTATTGATAAAACAAATATTAATCAAGTAAATCAATTAAATATTCTATTAATTAACTACCTGCCAATATACTGCGACTGGGAAGCAGGTACAGGCACAGTCACTTACATGTACATAATTGGCCTTCCTCTGGGTTTGCCGACCCTTGCTGTGATTGGACACAGCACAAGTTTGGCAGCAAATTTCCCCCCATAATTTCGGCTGAAACCCAGGGGCGCAAGGCGCCATCTCCTCTTTCCATCCCTGCAGCCACCCCCTATTCATGTGTCTGGCCCCTTTTAGGACGCAGGGCGCATGAATTACAGCGGCGGGGGGTGTTTTTTTGAAGCACCTGATTAGGGCCGTAGAGCATTGCGCTCGGAGCCCACCCAGGTGTGTTAGAATAGCGAATGAATATTCACTGTTCTAACACTGAATCGCCTCTCCGCCAATCAGGAAGTGCAGGTCTGATACCATTTCCCGATTGGCTGAAAGGACAGGCGATCCTATTGGATGCCTAGGAGGAGGTGAAGGGAGATGCACGGCGGAAGCTGCCGTAATGCATAGGAGGAGGAGAAGAAAGAAAGCTGCCGCTAGCCGGACACGCTACCTGCTCACCTGCTTCCTAGATAGGGTAAGTGCGGGGCTTTGATGTCCCGACCGCCCTCCCAGGGGGTTGCCGCCGACCGACCAACCAGGGTGGGGGTGTGGTGGGGGGGTTTTGGCACCAGCTTCCACTGCTGAATCCTGCTTATCGGCTGGGACCAATCACACACAGAGTTCTGTGTTCACAAAACACACTGAACTCTGTATATATACAGTGAGGGAAATAATTTTTTGATCCCCTAGAGATTTTGTAAGTTTGCCCATTTACAAAGAAATGAAGGGTCTATAATTTTTGTCATAGGTGTATTTTAAATGACAGAGACAGAATATCAACCAAAAATCCAGAAATTACATGATACAAATGTTATAAATTGAGTTGCAGTTCAGTGAGTAAAATAAGTATTTGATCCCCAAGGAAAACATGACTTAGTACTTGGTGGAGAAACCCTTGTTGGCAATCACAGAGGTCAGACGTTTCTTGTAGTTGGTGACCAGGTTTGCACACATCTCAGGAGGGATTTTGGTCCACTCTTCTTTACAGATCTTTTCTAAATCCTTAAGGTCTCTTGTCAACTCGAAGTTTTAGCTCCCTCCATAAATTTTCTATAGGATTAAGGTCTGGAGACCTGCTAGGCCATTCCACGGCCTTAATGTGCTTCTTTTTGAGCCACTCCTTTGTTGCCTTGGCGGTATGTTTTGGGTCATTGTCATACTGAAAGACCCATTGATGACCTAGCTTCAGTGTTCTGGGTGAGGGAAGAAGGTTCTCATCCAAGATTTTACAATACATGGCCCCGTCCATTGGCCCCTCAATGTGGCAAAGTCGGCCTGTATCTTTAGGAGAGAAATAGCCCCAAAACATCCTGTTTCCACCTCCATGCTTGACTGTAGGGATGATGTTCTTAGGGTCATAGTCAGTATTTTTTTTCCTCCGAACAAGGCGAGTCAAGTTAAAGTGGTTGTAAAGGCAAAAGGTTTTTTTTTATCTTAATGCATTCTATGCATTAAGATAAAAAGCCTTGTGTGCAGCAGCCCCCAAATACTTACCTGAGCCCCATCTCTATCCAGTGATGTCCACAAGTAGCCTCGGGACTCCACCATTGGCTCCTGCTGCTGTCAATCAAACTCAGTTAGCCAATCAGGATAGAGGGGGAGGGGCCGGGCAGCAGCTTTGTATCTGAATGGATACACGGAGCTTGGCTCAGGTGCCCCCATAGCAAGCTGCTTGCTGTGGGGGCACTCAACAGGAAGGAGGGGCAAGGAGCTCCAGCCAGGGACCCAAGAAGAGGAGGATCTGGGCTGCCCTGTGCAAAACCACTGCACAGAGCAAGTATAACATGTTTTTTTCCCCCCAAAGGGGGAAAGACTTTACAATCACTTTAATTCCAAAGAGCTAAATTTTGGTCTCATCTGACCACAGAACTTTCTCCCAATCCTTCCCTGAATCATTTAGATGTTCAATGACAAACTTCAGATGGTCCTGTACATGTGCCGAGGGGGACCTTACAGGAGCTGTAGGATTTCAATCCATGGCAGCGTATTGTGTTACCAATGGTTTGTTTGGTGACTGTGGTCCCAACTGTCTTGAGATCATTCACAATCTCCTCCCGTGTAGTTCTGGGCTGATCCCTCACTTTTCTCATGATCATCATTACCCTATGAGGCGAAATCCTGCATGGAGCTCCAGAACGAGGGTGATTGATGGTTATTTGGTATTTCTTCCATTTGCGAATAATTGCTCCAACAGTTGTCTTCTTCTCCCCAAGCTTCTTGCTGATGGTCTTGTAGCCCATTTCAGCCTTGTGCAGGCCTACAATCTTGTCCCTGACGTCCTTTGACAGCTCTTTGGTCTTGCCCATGATGGTGAGGTTTGAATGGAAGAAAGAGATTCTGTGGACTGGTGTCTTTTATACACATAACGAGTTGTCGTTAGCAGCACCTTCTTAAATTGACAGAACTAATCTGTGTACCGCATACTGTAGCCAGTCTGTGGGAGCCGAAATTATTGTTGGTCGGTAGGGGATCAAATACTTATTTTACTCACTGAATTGCAACTCAATTTAAACATTTGTTTTAAGTGTTTTTTTCTGGATTTTTGGTTGATATTCTGTCTCTACCATTTAATGATAACAATTATAGGCCCTTCATTTCTTTGTAAGTGGGCAAACTTACAAAATCTGCAGGGGATCAAATAATTATTTTCCTCACTCTATATAGCTTCCTGAAAACAGCACAGCACCCTGCCTCAGTACTCCTCTCAAAACCCCTCAGCCCTACTTTATATTTTGCTTTCCCTGGCTCCTTCCTTCCTCTGTTTCATTACATACCATACTTTAGATCCAGTGAGGTCTCTGTACTTCGCTATGCAATGCTGGTGCAGAGTGCTGTACATAGCTTCCTATTAAGAACCCTCAGTCCTGATGCAAACAGTTGGAAGAGTTATGAAAATATTAAAATGCCTTGATGGGTGGGTGTCAGTCTGGAGTAGTGGGCATGCCAAGGCAGCAGTGGGGCAGGTAGTAATTATTTTTTTTAGGGGGGGCGGCAAACAGTACCATCCCCCCCCCCGGTCAGTTTGGTCGGGTGGGTCTGATGCACTTACCCCATCTATGGTGGGCAGTACTTCTCCCGTGCTTCACTGGCGGCCTCCCTTGCTCGGCGAAGGCTTTCCCTTCCCCTGCTCTCCACGGGCATCCGTTTCCTCCCTCCTCCTCGGCGGCCAATTGGGACTCTTCTCTTTTCGACCAATCAGAAAACGAGTTTCAGACCTGCTTCTGATTGGCCAGATTGGGGATCAGTGTTACAACAGCAAATAAATATTCGCTATTGAAACACCTGGGTGGGCTCCTGGCGCAATGCTCTGCGCCACGAGCCCACCCTATTTTGAAGCCTATTAGGACCTCTGGCTCTGATCAGGTGCTTCTAAAAAAAAAACCCTGCCGCTGGAATTCATGCACCTGGCGTCCTGAAAGGAGTCAGACGTATGAATAGGGTGTGGCAGTTTCCTGTCAAAATAGCGGCCATGGATAGAGCATGGGGGTGGTGGCCGTGGATAGAGGGGGGCGGCGCTCCGGCACCCCTAATGGACGGGCCGCCACTGCAAGTCAGGCTGTATTTGCATGTAGATTGCCCAAGATAACGGTCAAATATGACGTCCCCTCCCACCACCTTCCGCCACTCCGCCCGTGTCTCCGGTCCCACCGGGAGACCTGAGCAACCAGCCGGCATGAACGCTGATTTTAAAAAAAAAATGATAATATTCAAAAACGCAGATCTTGGCATTTTGAATACTTGAATACTGCAGAGGAGGGTCTTTTAGATCCCTGCCATAAAGAGTACCTGTCACCACCTATTACTGTCACAAGGGATGTTTACATTCCTTGTGACAGCAATAAAAGTGATCAGATATTTTTTTCTTTTTAAAGGGGCAGTGTAAAGTTTAAAAAAAAAAATAAGAGAATTTTTTTTTTAAAGCGCCCCCATCCCCGCGTGCTCACGCAGCAAAGAAAACGCAACCGTAAGTCACGCCCGCAAATGTAAACAGTGTTCAAATCACACATGTGAAGTATCGCCGCGATCCTTAGAGTGAGAGCCATAGTTCTTGCAAAAGACCTCCTCATAACTCTAAACAAGTAACCATTAAAGATTTTTAAATGTCGCCTATGGAGATTTTTAAGTATTGTAGTTTGTCACCATTCAACGAGTGTGTGCAATATTAAAGCGTGTTAGGTATCTATTTACTCGGCGTAACATCATCTTTCACAAAATACAAAAAAATTGGGCTAACTTTACTGTCTAGTTTATTTAAATTAAGTGAAGTGTATTTTTTCCCAAAAATTGCATTTGAAAGACTGCTGCGCAAATACCGTGTGACATAAAATATTGCAACGACCGCCCAGTGTATTCTCCAGAGTCTTTGCTAAAAATACATGCAGCCCACTTCCTGTTCCTTGTCTGGTGATAAGCCTAGGCTTATGACATCATGCACAGCTCTCTCTCTCACTCTCATGAGAGTTTGCCAGGAAAGGAGGGGGGATGAGTCATAAGAGGGCCAATGAGAGCTGCAGGGCTGAAGAACTGGAGTTGTGCCTCTGTGTGTCTGTTTAGATCCAGGAAGTGAACAGGCAGCAGCTTCAGCTGCCCACAGTTAAAATGGATGCAGCCAGACTTGGTGGTGGGAGATTTCTGCAGCATATTCAGAATCACAGTATATACAGTATAAAATAATATGCAAAGTGGTTGGAGGGAAGCTTTAGAATGGCAAACATGATTTTATGACAAATTATGTGAGCAGACTGCAGTTCCTCTTTAGGTGGTTAAAGTGTTACTAAACCCAGGACCCTGCATTCACTATATCTGGTCTCCCACAATACACAGAACATGGAAATGCAATTATTTTAGTAATATAAACTGATAAATAGCTTTTATCATCAGCAGTATATACATAGTTGCCAACATTGCAAAAAAAATATGTGGGACACTTTTTTGGCTATAGGTGGAGCCGTACAATAATTAGGGGCGGGGGCATTCGTTTGTAAGCGTGGCTTAGTAACAAGAAAAACAAGTGCGAGCGCGCCGTGGCAAAAAACGGGCGTGGTTTACGTGAACTGGTGGGCGTGGCTTAAATGGGTGTGGCTCAAGAGGGTGTGGTTAGAGTCTGAGATGAATGAGGGATGGAGAGGGAAAGGGGGAGAGGGAGAGGGGAATGACGGGACAGCAGCCCCAGATCCTACACAACAATAGAAATATGTGTATTCTAGAAAGTTTAACAATCAGCAGATAAAAATACTCCAAACACCTGGTGTTAACGCTTCAATCATCCCAGCACCATGGTTGTTATGGTGTCAGGATGATTGAAGCGCATTATTTCTATTATTACATTGTAATATAAAATGAAATCATTCAACTCACCATAATGCCGAATCAGTGGGATCCCTGAGCGTGTCACCTGCCACGTCGCCTGCCACCAGCAGAGTCTGTCCTCGTATCAGGTGCCCCGGCAGAGTCCCTCCTTGCATCAGGTGCCCCCAGCAGAGTCTGTCCTCGCATCAGGTGCCCCCAGCAGAGTCAGTATAGACCCCCTCAGTGCAGACCCCCCTCCATCAGTGCAGACCCCCTCAGTGCAGACCCCCCTCCATCAGTGCAGACCCCCCTCCATCAGTGCAGATCCCACTCCATCAGTGCAGACCCCCCTCAGTGCAGACCCCCCCTCTATTAGTGCAGACCCCCCTCTATTAGTGCAGACCCCCCTCAGTGCAGCCCCCCCTCTATTAGTGCAGACCCCCCTCAGTGCAGACCCCCCCTCTATTACTGCAGATCCCCCTCAGCGCAGCCCCCCCACCTCTATTAGTGCAGACGCCACTCAGTGCAGACCCTCCCCTCCCATAACGCCCCCCCACCACACGTCCAGGAGTGGCCGGTGTTCTCCCGAGAAAGTTCCCCTCGGCAAGTAAGAACCCTCCTGTACTGCGCAGGTGCAGCACTTGCGCAGTACGAGCTGGCGGAAAAAGCCGAGCTGGGGAACTTTTCGGCAAGACACCGACGCCGTGTGTTCAGTGGAGAGGGGAGGGGCCGATCCGTGCAGCTAAAGAAGCCAATTCATTGGCTGCATGGATCGAGCCCCCTTCCTCTCTCTACTGAACACTAGGGGGAAGATCGAGCGGCGGCGCCGGCGGCCATGTTGCTGGAGCCAGCTGCTCCAAAAATTAAAAAAAGCAACATTCACGATTTTCCTGATGGAAAATCCGATTCGGGACAGCCTCCAATCGGGATTTTCCCGGGAAAATCGGGACTGTTGGCAACTATGTATATAGCAGTATAATGGGCAGCACAGTGGTGTAGTGGTTAGCACTGTCACCTCGCAGCAATAGGGTCACTGGTTCGATCCCCAACCATGACACTACCTGCCTGGAGTTTGCATGTTCTCCCTGTGCCTGCGTGGGTTTCCTCTGGGTACTCCGGTTTCCTCCCACACTCCAAAGACATGCTATTAAGTTTATTGGCTTCTGACCAAGAAAAAAAAATTGGTGTGAGTTGGGGACCTTGGATTGCAGACTCCTTGGGGGTGAGGACCGGTGTGGGTGTGTGTGTGGAGCGCTGCGTAGATTGATGGCGCTACATGGGTACCTTAAATATATATATATATATATAAAAAAAATAATAATAATAATATAGTGGATGGGCATCTTGATGGGACGCAATGTGTGGGGATGGGGAAGATTGTGGGTGCTCACTCAGGTTGAACTGGATGGACTTGTGTCTTTATTCAACCTTACTAACTATGTAACTAAGCAGTCTTTTGACTTCTATCAGTGTCCATCCAAGCACTGGTTAAAGCTTGTAGGAGGAGTTTTCATTCTCCTCTGACTGTCCTATGAGGCTGCGTGACCCCTGACCCTCTGTCTGGACAGTGCTGATTGGCCCTGTGCTGATCACATGCACCCTCCCAAGAAAAAAAAAAAACTCTCTAGCAATACACACCGAACTGAGCATGTGCAGAGTGCCTCCATGGCTCTGTTCTATTGGGAGATGGATTGGGGACAGTGAAAGAAGGGGAGGATCAGAGAAGACAGAATCACACAACCTTTTTACACAATACGGAGGATTAACCCCTTAGGTTCCACAGTGAGTATAACAAGCATGCTTTACTGCATATACAGACTGATTTTACTGTTGTGGCTTTTGTAACACCTAAATTATCTAGCAAGGTCAGTGAAACTCTGCACTTCGGCAGAAACGTAAAAACTCGTTTGGCAAGACGGTGAGGGGTCTTGCAGGTAATTATCAACTTGCTCGGATGGCATGACGGTTCTCATTACAAGAAGGAAAAAGCAGAAGCTACTAACCACAGTAGCTGAGAAAGTTATCAGGACATCAAGTCAAACATCCTCCAGGGCCGGGACTTCCGCACACACAAACAAACCGCTGCTGTAGTAACGGCCTTATCAGCACCGCTGTGCATTTCTTACATAAAGACAAATAAGAATTGAATGATGATTGGTTTCCAGGAAGCTTCAATAAATCTCTGATTGCTGATAATTATGTATGACTATGGTGTCAGTGTGCAGAGCTATGCACCCCCCCCGAAGGCATTGGAATTCCTTCTCATTACTAGAAATGCTGGATACAGAAAATGAAAATTTAAAGCGGAACTAAACTGCACCTGAGCAACACAAAACTGAAACACTATTTCTTTTATTTTAATAATCAAAGCAAACTCCCCCACTCATCCATCCATGTCTCTATGCTTTATTTTGCTGAGAAATCACTTTGAAAAACGCCCCCCCCCCTAGCATTTCTAACCATGGCCATCTTGAGTAAGGGCAAATGATTTATGTAGCATTTACTTCCTGGAATGCATCTGCCCTTAGCTCAGGCAAGCAAGCAGGAGGGTGTGCTTAGCTGAGAAAGCCCCACCTCCCATGAAGACTCTATGTATGATGTCATTTTGACCCAGGTCAGAAATATATTAAAAAAAAAAAAGTTTAACCACTTGAAGACCAGGCTTTTTTCTGGCACTTTTTGTTTAAAAGATTAAACCTGTTTGTTTGTTTTTTTGCTAGAAAATTACTTATAACCCCCAAAATTATGCATTTTTTTTAGCAGAGACCCTAGGGAATAAAATGGCGAGCGTTGCAATATTTTATGTCACACGTTAATTGCGCAGCAGTTTTGCAAATGCAATTTTTTTGGAAGATACCTATAATATATTAAATAAAATAAAAAAGTTTAACCACTTGAAGACCAGGCTTTTTTCTGGCACTTTTTGTTTAAAAGATTAAATCATTTTTTTTTGCTAGAAAATTACTTATAACTCCCAAAATTATGCATTTTTTTTTTTTAGCAGAGACCCTAGGAAATAAAATGGCAAGCGTTGCAATATTTTATGTCTCACGGTATTTGCGCAGCAGTTTTGAAAATGCAATTTTTTTGGAAGAAATACATTAAATAAAAATAAAAAAAACACTATAATTACCCCTTTTTTTGTAAAATGTGAAAGATGAAGTTATGCTGAGTAACTAGATAGCTAACACGTCATGTTTTAAAATTGCGCACGCTTGTGGAATGGCGACAAACTGCGGTAATTAAAAATCTCCATTGGCGACGCTTTAAACTCCTTTAAAAATCTCTTCTTTACCTTTAAAAGCAAACTTAAAAAAAATTCTTCCAGCCTGGACCGGATCTGACGTCATGACATCACTCTGGTCCCCCAAGGCCATAGAGGTGTTAACTCTTTGATCGCCTATGGGAGCAGCAGGACAGGCCTCACCGTTGGATCGTTTCTCGGGTGAAGTTTCAGGGACGGCAAGCCCAAGAAGCACCCGGGGGGGGGGGGGTGTTACGTCCCCTCCTGCCACTTTGGGAACCAGCTCAGCAGCTCTTGAGCCGCTCGGACCAGTTTCATGAGAAAGCCGGCCGTCTGAAGAAAAAAAAACGCACCATGGTTATGGCTGGATTTTAATGCAAAAAAAACCCCACAATACATACCCCAATTTTTTGGAAAATGATGTTACACCGAGTAAATGGATAACAAACGTGCCATGCTTTAAAATTGCGCACACCCGTGCAACCGTGACAAACATAGTAAATTTTACCATCCAAAGGCAAAGTTTTAACCTCTTGACATCCGTGCTATAGCCGAATGACGGCCACAGCGCGGACCTGAATTTCCGGGGGGCCGTCATATGACGGCCTCCCCTGTGCATGCACCCTGCGTGCGCTGTGATCACTGAGACTCAAGTGATCACCGATCTGAGTAAGGGGCCGGTCCCGGCCTCCTACCATGTGATCAGCTGTCAGCCAATGACAGCTGATCACATGATCAAAACAAAAGCTCGGTGATCGTTTTTTTTTTCCCCTCACGCTGACAGTGTGAGGAGAAAAATAGCTGATCACCGGCTCATCTGCAAGGGACATCGGTCCTGAAGAGGAAGAGGCAATTATGCCTCATCTGTGCCACCTGCCATTGCCACCTGACAGTGCCCACCAGTGCCACCTATCAATGCCCACAAGTGCCAACTATTAATGCCTTCAAGTGCCACCTATCAATGCCCACCAGTGGTGCCAATCAGTGCCACCTAGCAGTGCTGCCTATCAGTGTAACTAATCAGTGCCCATTATTGCCACCCATCACTGCCACCCATCAGTGCCCATCACTGGCACCTATCGGTGCCTATCTCTGCCACCTCATCAGCGTACATCAATGAAGGAGAAAAATTACCTGTTTTAAAATTTTATAGCAAAATATTAAAAAATAAATAAAATTCTGTCTTTTTACATTTTTTTAACAAAAAACAAAAATTGCAAAGGTGATCAAATACCACCAAAAGAAAGATATATTTGGGGAAAAAATGATAAAAATGTCATTTGGGTACAGTGTTGCATGACTGCACAATTGTCATTCAAAGTGCGTCAGTGCTGAAAGCTGAAAATTGATCTGGATAGGAGGGGGGTTTAAGTGCCCAGTAAGCAAGTGGTTAAAAGACTTTAGGCCCCTTTTAGAAGGAGCAAAATCCGTCCAAGCAGATCCACCTGCTCAGTGAGGGATCTCTCCGCTAATCCCAGCTGATCAGGCAGATGACAGGTCCGTATCTGCTCCACTATGCAGAATGGACACAGACACAGTATGCTCGCCTCTATGGGACAGTCGGATAGAAACGGATTGCCTGTCCATTTCTATCCGATTGTCATCCGATCCACCCGACAGATGGGGAAGAGATCCCCATCTGTCTGGTTTTAGCAGACAGGATGCCGGCAGGTGACAGCGGACACACCTGCCACCCCATAGAGTACAATGGGTGGTCCGATCGGGCCCTCCCGGTGTGTAAGGGGCCTTACAGGTTACCACTTTAGATTTACAGAGGAGGTCCGGTGTTAGAATTACTGCCCATGATCTGACGTTCCTGGTGATACCGCATATGTGTGGGACGATGTGCGGGACCAAAGCTTGCGTTCGTCTTTGTGCGTGAGCATGGAGGGGGGGAGGGGGGGTACTTTAAAACTTTTAAAACTTTTTTTATTATCATTTATTTTTAAATTTTACACTGTCACTTAAAAAAAAAGATCCCTGTGACCAGGGGCGTTGCTAGGTCTACAAAAGGTCTGGGGCTAGAGCCCATAGCAGCATAGTAAAGAAAGTCATACGCTTGGGTGGACATACACATGTGTATATATAGTAATATACGTGTGTGTGTGGATATATCCCCAGAGAGCCCCCCACTTACATCAGGGTCCCCAGAGAGCCCCCCCTTACATCAGGTTCCCCAGAGAGCCTCCCCCTAAAATCAGGGTCCCCAGAGAGCCTCCCCCTTAGCATTAGGGTCCCCAGAGAGCCCCCCACTTACATCAGGGTCCCCAGTGAGCCTCCCCTCCCCTTGGGGACTCCTGCAGAGACTCAGGGCTATGGGCCCCAGATTCGGGGCTATAGCCCCAAAAGCCACCCCCTAGCAACGCCCCTGCCTGTGACAGCAATAGGCATGTGACAGGTACTCTTTATAGAGAGATCTATAAGACCCCAGATCCTTCCTCTGCCCTTAAAAGCATCTGATTACACCAAGATTGGGGTGATCAAATGCTTTTAATTTTTTTTAAATGGCGCCGTTTACATCCAGGTAACCCGGAAGTGATATGACATCATCACTTCCGGGTTACCAAATCATAGAGCCCAACAAAGCTGATTGGGTCTTTGCTGGGTTCTATGATCAGCCGGCTGGTTGATCAGGACTTCGGGGGGAGGACAGGAGATTCTGGTACAGTGGCGGGAGGGGTGCGACTTCCCCTCCCGCTGCTTGTAAAAGCAATCCAGTGGCTAGTTAGTCCCTTGGATTGCTTTTAGCGCTGCCTTAAAAAAAATGGTACTGGAATGATGCCTGTAGCTTCACCAATAGGCATGCAAAGCTAGGGAAACATGGCAAAGGGCATGCATGGGGTGAAGGGAGTGACACATATGGGGGGTGTGGAAGCCACCGGATCACTTCTATCTGACAGCCGATGGTCAGCTTGTCAGATTTATGTGTGTGCAAAACCCTCTGCAGCCACCCACATGCTACAGGCGTCAGTGGCAGTAAAAGGGTTAAAAAAATCAGGTGCACAGATTCTAATGTTGATCCAAAGATTAGTATGTCTCTCAGGATCAGCATATGGTGATCACATTCACATAAATAACAAAGAAAAAAGTATACAAAGACCGTAATCACCCTTTAAATCCCGACCCCAGGCTATTTTTGCATGTGAGATAGGAAGCATAGATTGTAAGCTCTTTGAGGGCAGGGACTGATGGAAATGTAAAGCATTGTGTTTTGTCTGCACTATATAACACCTTTTAATTATTTTATTTTTTTTCCCTGAAAAAAAATATTTTTTTAAATATCCGGAGTTGCCATCTGTAGTACCTCTTCTTTGCCACAAGATGTCCTCAGTCTTCAGAAGTGAATGGTGCCACCCAACACAGAGCACTGAGGAAAGACAGTGAGTACAGGAAGCCATGGCCCCATCCTCTGAGCATGCCATTCAGAGACCCAATGACCAGCCAAAGGATATCAGAAAAAGTTAACAGGAAAGAAATGACACAATATTGCCAGTGGGGGCCTCAAGGGGTGGAAGGGGGGCCCAGAAAGCTGAATTTCAGATATGGATTTTATTGCATGATTACATTAGACCAGCTTGGACCAATGTTGCATGCATGTGCCATACCTGTGGGTCTGCTGTGGAGAATCACTGCTACTACAGTGATCGCAACTGTCTTTCAGGTCCCGTGCTGCTCTTCTGCATAGTAACCACAGGGGGTTGCTTGCTCAGCACAGGCGCCATTCATAGAACGTCTTGAATTTTTCTCAATGCATAAAAGCCTTTCTCTGATTGGATGGGGTGGAGAGGCAGAGCAGTGATGTCACAATCTCAACCTCATCTAATCAAGGGATGCTTTGCATTCATTGAGAAGAATGCAAGGTGTTCTGTGAATGGCACCTAACCTGGTGGTGACCCTTGTGATTACTGTGCAGCAGGCAGGGCAGCATGGGACCCGGGAGATAGCGGCAATCACTGTTGTAGCAGTGACTACTAGAATGGTTCTCCACTTCCACAGCACACCCACACAGGTATGGCACAAGCATACTACATTGGTCCTAGCTGGATTAATCTAACTATGCAATCAAATCCATAGCTGGAGTTTAGCTGTAAAGGAGCCCAGCAAGACTTCTCAAATACAAAGTGACAACCCAGATGTATTGTTACCATCTAGAAAGTGACATCAGTATTCGTTTTGTTCCAGAGGTTGTCAGCGCTATGCGGATTTTTCCCTTAGAAGGATCTATTGTGGATTTTGGATACATTAAATATAAAATAGAGGAACAGTGATTTATAAATAGATCCAATGATTCATCCATTTCCTAGTAACACTGGAGGAGAACTTCTGACATTCCTCATAGTAAATGTCAGCCGGGACTTCTCACTTCTCTATTGCTGACACCTGGTGACAAGCTGTTTATGGCCAGCTCTATAAAATGGAAAAGAGGCACTGATATGATGTTCAGCTTGTTGTATCAGTATTGGCTTCCCTCCAATGCCGGGCACTGTGGTAACATATAAAAGGAAAGTCCCCTTGGGACTCGTTCACATGGCGTCCAGGGGACGGTAAAATCATGTGGTTGAGATGCTTTTTTAACTGACCATCTTTAAAGAAGGGCATGCAACAACTCTGGGCTGTACACATGCTGCAACCATCATACTTTTTTTTTTTTATATATAATATTTTGACTATGCTCGTCATCAGCAAGCCCTGACGAAGGAAGGCTTAACCTTTGCAATGTGTTGGCTTTGTGTACAGCTTTTAACACTGAGATAGACTTGTACCTGGATTTTAAAGTGTCACTAAATGCAAAACTTTTTTGGATAGAGTAAGGCAGGGCTGTTGCAGGGATGCACATTTTTGTATCGCCTGATGCCTCGGACATGCATGTAGTTTTCTTCTACATTTGCAGGGCTCACTTGTCAGGTGGAAGTGCACAGGTGGCTCCACTGCTGCCGGATTGCTTCCCAACACGTGGGTATAATGCCCTCTATGCACGCCCCCAGCTATGTATCTCAGGCTCTGCTTGCCCATCTGTAGGCCCGGGACGACAAAGCGGGCAGAGGGGAGGGAGGAGAGCTGACACACATCCGCTTTCCTCCCCTTCTTGTCCGTTCCCCGAATGCGACATGTATGACGTCACTTCCAGGTCCATGTTGACAGTTTTCCCGACCAGCATGGCCCGGAAAGAATGTAATGCAGCAGCGGCGGCGTGATTGACGATGGATCTACATCGGTGGGGGGACACTGTTTTTTTAATTTTTTAATAAAGAAATTGTCAAAAACTTTTGTACTGTCTTTATTCACTGTTACACTTTTTTGGTGAATGGGTAGGGGTACTATGAACCCCATACTCATTCACATGGGGGGAATCTGGGTGCCCACTTGTCAAAGAGGCTTCCAGTTTACGATAATCCCCCCCGCCTGCAGACCCCCACAACCACAGCCCATGGTTATAGGGAAGAGGCCTTTGTCCCCAAAGCACCCCCCTCCCCCATGTTGAGGGCATGTGACCTGGTATGGTTCAGAAGGGGGGGGCTGCCGGGGAGCGCTCGCTTGTCCCCTCCCCTTCATGACCTGCCGGCCTGCATGCTCGGATAAGGGTCTGGTATAGATTTTGAGGGGGGTACATTTTGGCATGGGGTTCCCCTCCAAATCCATTCCATACCAGGCCTTTCTGGCCTGGTATGGTTTTTTTGGGGGGGGGCCCATGCCATTTATTTCACAGAATTTTTTTAGCATTTTTTTTACATTCAGCTATCAGCAGGGCACCCCGCTGACAGCTGATGACTCATCGGTAGTTAAGGACACGGCGGCCGGCTTCCTGGCCTGCTCCTTAGCAACCAGCTATATACAGTGTTTTTAAAGGAGAAAACAAAAAAACCCCAAAACGCATCAAAAGCGCAACACTTGCGTTTCTAGTGTGACTACATTGAAGGGGCCCTGCAGCTTGCGCATGCATTTGC
This sequence comes from Lithobates clamitans, assembly GCA_037952925.1. Classification (NCBI taxonomy): domain Eukaryota; kingdom Metazoa; phylum Chordata; class Amphibia; order Anura; family Ranidae; genus Lithobates; species Lithobates clamitans. Next base: position 1,265,401 of record JBBGZY010000902.1, on the reverse strand, counting down.
AGATGTGTGCTAACCCCGTTTTTAACGCAAACTGTTACACAGGTTAATTGGGTTGGTAAGCAGACTGGTTGGTGAGTTGAGCTTGGAATTTTCTCTGGTTTTGTCTTACATTGAAGTCTATTACATGCAAAATGCAATCTGTTGTGGGAAAAGTCCCCGACCCTTTCCAAAAATGCACTGGCTGAAAAACGCAAAGATGTGAACGTGTACCATAGGAAACCATGTCAAATGGACTGTAGTGCGTTCCTGAAAAACGGAAAAAGCACAACAAAGCGCATAGGTGTGAACGAAGGGTAAGACCTCTGTGTCCAGAAGAACTGAAGCCAGAAGGTCAGCGTAACCACCAGCCAACTGTCATTTTCAGAAGAAGATCAGCAATGGCAAATCCCACATTCCTTTTAATGACAGTTTAAGCGGTTAAAAGTGAAAATCTTTGTGGTGAAAAAAATGTAAATTCATAATTCAGGTAAAACAGGACTTCGGTATTTTAAGATACAGAAGAAATAAAGGAAAGTGTAAACCTGTCGGGGCACGTATTTTATAGCAATGATGTACAGAGGAATGCTGCAGAACGAGCTTATCACTGATAAAGAAACCAGGAAAATAACTGCAGATCATGGGGCCCCACAGCAAAGTTTTGATGGCCCCCCGGGGGCCTCTCTACTGTAATTGATCTTTACATAAAGTATGTCCAAATGAAGGACAAGCATCAGGAGAACTGTTGTCATAGTCAATACATTAGAGTAGGGGCAGGTAACCTTTGAGAGGTGGAGATCTATCTGAACAACATGAAAGAGATTAAAGATCACCGGAGTTTCAGTGAAACATATTTTTTTTTATTTAAAGAAATTACCTAACAAGGCCTAGTAAAGGAAAAAATATATATAATAAAACAAATGTCACCGTAAAAATATTAACTCCGCCTACCTTAAGAGTGGACGGTGTCTGTCAGTAGAGCAGAGGATGGTGTTAATAGAGCAGGAGACATGTCAGTAGAGTAGTGGCCGGTGTCAGTAGGTTAGTGGACATATCAGCAGAGCAGAGGATGGTGTCAGTACAGAAGTCAACAGTGTCAGTAGAGCAGTGGATTTGTCAGTAGAGCAGTGGATTTGTCAGTAAAGCAGTGGACTGTGTCAGTAAAGCTGTGGATAGTGTCAGTAGAGCAGAGGACGGTGTCAGTAGAGTGAAGATGGTGTCAGTAGAGAAGTGAACAGTGTCAATAGAGAAGTGGACTTTGTTAGTAAAGCAGTGGACTTTGTCAGTAGGATGTGTCAGTAAAGCAGTGAATGTGTCAGTAGGGCAGTAGATGTGTCAGTAGGGCAGTGGATGTGTCATTAGAGCAGTGGATGCGTCAGTAGAGCAGTGGATGCGTCAGTAGAGCAGTGGATGCGTCAGTAGAGCATTGGATATGTCAGTAGAGCAGTGGATGTGTCAGTAGAGCAAAGGACGTGTCAGTAGAGAGGTCAACAGTGTCAGTAGAGCATTGGACATGTCAGTAGGGCACTGGACGTGTCAGTAGGGCAGTGGATGTGTCAGTAGAGTAGAGGATGGTCCCAGTAGAGCGATGGATGGTGTCAGTAAGCAAGGCAGTGGACGTGTCAGCAGAGCAGAGGATGATGTCAGTAGAGCAGAGCATGGTGTCAGTAGAGAAGTGAACAGTGTCAATAGAGAAGTGGAGGTAAAGCAGTGGACTTTGTCAGTAGGATGTGTCAGTAGGGCAGTGGACGTGTCAGTAGAGAAGTCAACAGTGTCAGTAGAGCATTTGATGTGTCAGTAGAGCAGAGGACGTGTTAGTAGAGCAGTGGATGCGTCAGTAGAGCAGTGGATGCGTCAGTAGAGCAGTGGATGCATCAGTAGGGCAGTGGATGCATCAGTAGGGCAGTGGATGTGTCAGTAGAGCATTGGATGCATCAGTAGGGCAGTGGATGTGTCAGTAGAGCATTGGATGTGTCAGTAAAGCAGTGGACGCGTCAGTAGAGCAGTGGATGCGTCAGTAGAGCAGTGGATGCGTCAGTAGAGCTGTAGATGTGTCAGTAGGGGTAGGGCAGTGGATGCGTCAGTAGAGCAGTGGATGCGTCAGTAGAGCAGTGGATGCATCAGTAGAGCAGTGGATGCATCAGTAGGGCAGTGGATGTGTCAGTAGAGCATTGGATGTGTCAGTAAAGCAGAGGACGCGTCAGTAGAGCAGTGGATGCGTCAGTAGAGCAGTGGATGCGTCAGTAGGACAGTAGATGTGTCAGTAGGGCAGTGGATGTGTCATTAGAGCAGGAGACATGTCAGTAGAGTAGTGGCCGGTGTCAGTAGGTTAGTGGACATATCAGCAGAGCAGAGGATGGTGTCAGTACAGTAGTCAACAGTGTCAGTAGAGCAGTGGATTTGTCAGTAGAGCAGTGGATTTGTCAGTAAAGCAGTGGACTGTGTCAGTAAAGCTGTGGATAGTGTCAGTAGAGCAGAGGACGGTGTCAGTAGAGTGAAGATGGTGTCAGTAGAGAAGTGAACAGTGTCAATAGAGAAGTGGACTTTGTTAGTAAAGCAGTGGACTTTGTCAGTAGGATGTGTCAGTAAAGCAGTGAATGTGTCAGTAGGGCAGTAGATGTGTCAGTAGGGCAGTGGATGTGTCATTAGAGCAGTGGATGCGTCAGTAGAGCAGTGGATGCGTCAGTAGAGCAGTGGATGCGTCAGTAGAGCATTGGATATGTCAGTAGAGCAGTGGATGTGTCAGTAGAGCAAAGGACGTGTCAGTAGAGAGGTCAACAGTGTCAGTAGAGCATTGGACATGTCAGTAGGGCACTGGACGTGTCAGTAGGGCAGTGGATGTGTCAGTAGAGTAGAGGATGGTCCAGTAGAGCGGTGGATGGTGTCAGTAAGCAAGGCAGTGGACGTGTCAGCAGAGCAGAGGATGATGTCAGTAGAGCAGAGCATGGTGTCAGTAGAGAAGTGAACAGTGTCAATAGAGAAGTGGAGGTAAAGCAGTGGACTTTGTCAGTAGGATGTGTCAGTAGGGCAGTGGACGTGTCAGTAGAGAAGTCAACAGTGTCAGTAGAGCATTTGATGTGTCAGTAGAGCAGAGGACGTGTTAGTAGAGCAGTGGATGCGTCAGTAGAGCAGTGGATGCGTCAGTAGAGCAGTGGATGCATCAGTAGGGCAGTGGATGCATCAGTAGGGCAGTGGATGTGTCAGTAGAGCATTGGATGTGTCAGTAAAGCAGTGGACGCGTCAGTAGAGCAGTGGATGCGTCAGTAGAGCAGTGGATGCGTCAGTAGAGCTGTAGATGTGTCAGTAGGGGTAGGGCAGTGGATGCGTCAGTAGAGCAGTGGATGCGTCAGTAGAGCAGTGGATGCATCAGTAGAGCAGTGGATGCATCAGTAGGGCAGTGGATGTGTCAGTAGAGCATTGGATGTGTCAGTAAAGCAGAGGACGCGTCAGTAGAGCAGTGGATGCGTCAGTAGAGCAGTGGATGCGTCAGTAGGACAGTAGATGTGTCAGTAGGGCAGTGGATGTGTCATTAGAGCAGTGGATGTGTCAGTAAAGCAGAGGACGCGTCAGTAGAGCAGTGGATGCGTCAGTAGAGCAGTGGATGCGTCAGTAGGGCAGTGGATGTGTCAGTAGGGCAATGGATGGTCAGTAGAGCAGTGGATGTGTCAGTAGAGCAGTAGATGTGCCAGTAGGGCAGTGGATGCATCAGTAGGGCAGTGGATGTGTCAGTAGGGCAGTGGATGCATCAGTAGGGCAGTGGATGCATCAGTAGGGCAGTGGATGCGTCAGTAGGGCAGTGGATGCATCAGTAGGGCAGTGGATGTGTCAGTAGGGCAATGGATGGTCAGTAGAGCAGTGGATGTGTCAGTAGAGCAGTAGATGTGCCAGTAGGGCAGTGGATGCATCAGTAGGGCAGTGGATGTGTCAGTAGGGCAGTGGATGCATCAGTAGGGCAGTGGATGTGTCAGTAGGGCAGTGGATGCATCAGTAGGGCAGTGGATGTGTCAGTAGGGCAATGGATGGTCAGTAGAGCAGTGGATGTGTCAGTAGAGCAGTAGATGTGCCAGTAGGGCAGTGGATGCATCAGTAGGGCAGTGGATGTGTCAGTAGGGCAGTGGATGCATCAGTAGGGCAGTGGATGTGTCAGTAGGGCAGTGGATGCATCAGTAGGGCAGTGGATGTGTCAGTAGGGCAATGGATGGTCAGTAGAGCAGTGGATGTGTCAGTAGAGCAGTAGATGTGCCAGTAGGGCAGTGGATGCATCAGTAGGGCAGTGGATGTGTCAGTAGGGCAGTGGATGCATCAGTAGGGCAGTGGATGTGTCAGTAGGGCAGTGGATGCATCAGTAGGGCAGTGGATGTGTCAGTAGGGCAATGGATGGTCAGTAGAGCAGTGGATGTGTCAGTAGAGCAGTAGATGTGCCAGTAGGGCAGTGGATGCATCAGTAGGGCAGTGGATGTGTCAGTAGGGCAGTGGATGCGTCAGTAGAGCAGTGGATGTGTCAGTAGGGCAGTGGATGCGTCAGTAGAGCAGTGGATGTGTCAGTAGAGCAGTGGATGCGTCAGTAGGGCAGTGGATGCGTCAGTAGAGCAGTGGATGTGTCAGTAGAGCAGTGGATGCATCAGTAGGGCAGTGGATGTGTCAGTAGGGCAGTGGATGCGTCAGTAGAGCAGTGGATGTGTCAGTAGAGCAGTGGATGCATCAGTAGGGCAGTGGATGCATCAGTAGGGCAGTGGATGTGTCAGTAGGGCAGTGGATGTGTCAGTAGAGCAGTGGATGCATCAGTAGGGCAGTGGATGCATCAGTAGAGCAGTGGATGTGTCAGTAGGGCAGTGGATGCGTCAGTAGAGCAGTGGATGTGTCAGTAGAGCAGTGGATGCATCAGTAGGGCAGTGGATGCATCAGTAGGGCAGTGGATGTGTCAGTAGGGCAGTGGATGTGTCAGTAGGGCAGTGGATGCATCAGTAGGGCAGTGGATGTGTCAGTAGGGCAGTGGATGGTCAGTAGAGCAGTGGATGTGTCAGTAGAGCAGTAGATGTGCCAGTAGGGCAGTGGATGCATCAGTAGGGCAGTGGATGTGTCAGTAGGGCAGTGGATGCGTCAGTAGAGCAGTGGATGTGTCAGTAGAGCAGTGGATGCATGAGTAGGGCAGTGGATGCATCAGTAGGGCAGTGTATGTGTCAGTAGGGCAGTGGATGCATCAGTAGAGCAGTGGTTGTGTCAGTAGAGAGTAGATGTGCCAGTAGGGCAGTGGATGCATCAGTAGGGCAGTGGATGTGTCAGTAGAGCAGTGGATGCGTTAGTAGAGCAGTGGATGTGTCAGTAGGGCAGTGGATGGTGTCAGTAGAGCAGTGGATGCGTCAGTAGGGCAGTGGATGGTGTCAGTAGAGCAGTGGATGTGTCAGTAGGGCAGTGGATGGTGTCAGTAGAGCAGTGGATGTGTCAGTAGGGCAGTGGATGCGTCAGTAGGGCAGTGGATGGCGTCAGTAGAGCAGTGGATGCGTCAGTAGAGCAGTGGATGCATCAGTAGGGCAGTGTATGTGTCAGTAGGGCAGTGGATGCATCAGTAGAGCAGTGGTTGTGTCAGTAGAGCAGTAGATGTGCCAGTAGGGCAGTGGATGCATCAGTAGGGCAGTGGATGTGTCAGTAGAGCAGTGGATGCGTTAGTAGAGCAGTGGATGTGTCAGTAGGGCAGTGGATGGTGTCAGTAGAGCAGTGGATGCGTCAGTAGGGCAGTGGATGGTGTCAGTAGAGCAGTGGATGTGTCAGTAGAGCAGTGGATGGTGTCAGTAGAGCAGTGGATGCGTCAGTAGGGCAGTGGATGGTGTCAGTAGAGCAGTGGATGTGTCAGTAGGGCAGTGGATGCGTCAGTAGGGCAGTGGATGGCGTCAGTAGAGCAGTGGATGCGTCAGTAGGGCAGTAGATGTGTCAGTAGGGCAGTGGATGTGTCATTAGAGCAGTGGATGTGTCAGTAGAGCAGTAGATGTGCCAGTAGGGCAGTGGATGCATCAGTAGGGCAGTGGATGCATCAGTAGGGCAGTGGATGCATCAGTAGAGCAGTGGATGTGTCAGTAGGGCAGTGGATGTGTCAGTAGAGCAGTAGATGTGTCAGTAGAGCAGTGGATGCATCAGTAGGGCAGTGGATGTGTCAATAGGGCAGTGGATGTGTCAGTAGGGCAGTGGATGCATCAGTAGGGCAGTGGATGTGTCAGTAGGGCAGTGGATGCGTCAGTAGAGCAGTGGATGCATCAGTAGGGCAGTGGATGCATCAGTAGGGCAGTGGATGTGTCAGTAGGGCAGTGGATGCATCAGTAGAGCAGTGGTTGTGTCAGTAGAGCAGTAGATGTGCCAGTAGGGCAGTGGATGCATCAGTAGGGCAGTGGATGGTCAGTAGAGCAGTGGATGCATCAGTAGGGCAGTGGATGTGTCAGTAGGGCAGTGGATGCGTCAGTAGAGCAGTGGATGTGTCAGTAGAGCAGTGGATGCATCAGTAGGGCAGTGGATGCGTCAGTAGAGCAGTGGATGTGTCAGTAGAGCAGTGGATGCATCAGTAGGGCAGTGGATGCATCAGTAGGGCAGTGGATGTGTCAGTAGGGCAGTGGATGCATCAGTAGAGCAGTGGTTGTGTCAGTAGAGCAGTAGATGTGCCAGTAGGGCAGTGGATGCATCAGTAGGGCAGTGGATGTGTCAGTAGAGAAGTGGATGCGTTAGTAGAGCAGTGGATGTGTCAGTAGGGCAGTGGATGGTGTCAGTAGAGCAGTGGATGCGTCAGTAGGGCAGTGGATGGTGTCAGTAGAGCAGTGGATGTGTCAGTAGGGCAGCGGATGGTGTCAGTAGAGCAGTGGATGCGTCAGTAGGGCAGTGGATGGTGTCAGTAGAGCAGTGGATGTGTCAGTAGGGCAGTGGATGGTGTCAGTAGGACAGTGGATGTGTCAGTACGGCAGAGAAGGGTGTCAGTAGGGCAGTAGATGTGTCAGTAGAGCATTGGATGTGTCAGTAGAGCAGTAGATGTGTCAGTAGGACAGTGGATGTGTCAGTACGGCAGAGAAGGGTGTCAGTAGGGCAGTAGATGTGTCAGTAGGACAGTGGATGGGTCAGTAGGGCAGAGAAGGGTGTCAGTAGGGCAGTAGATGTGTCAGTAGGGCAGTAGATGTGTCAGTAGGACAGTGGATGTGTCAGTACGGCAGAGAAGGGTGTCAGTAGGGCAGTAGATGTGTCAGTAGGACAGTGGATGGGTCAGTAGGGCAGAGAAGGGTGTCAGTAGGGCAGTAGATGTGTCAGTAGAGCAGTAGATGTGTCAGTAGGACAGTGGATGGGTCAGTATGGCAGAGAAGGGTGTCAGTAGGGCAGTGGATGGGTCAGTACGGCAGAGAAGGGTGTCAGTAGGGCAGTAGATGTGTCAGTAGGGCAGTGGATGGGTCAGTAGGGCAGTGGACGAATATTTATAAAATATATATACTCGTACTGGAAAGTCTGAAAACCCCAGCTTTAAAGTAATTTCTAGCAAAAAATGTAGATTTTATTGTGTGTGAAAAATGAAGACATTAGCCCGGCCGGTAGAATAGCGGTTAAGCCGTCTGCATGCTGTTCAGCCAATGTTGTGGGGAACGTTCGCTTCTTACGGTCTCTGCAGTGCACCAAGCATCAAAACACAGCGAGGGAGAGACACCGCCTGTCTATTCCAGTGTTATTATCGGAGGAGATAGCAGGGAGCCACACATTGGCCCCGGGCTGTGAACACATTCCTGGCCACTCACACACAATTACCCCCATTAGACGGAACATGTGAGAAATGTACGGCTATAGAGGAAGGCCCTGAGATGACTCCGCACATTACACCAAGGCCTACAGCCAGGACATGTCACTACGCAGTCTGCTCACCGCACTACGCCAAGGGAGCCATCTCTGAACACAAATACAACCTGATCCCAGCCTGATACACTTCTCATAGAGATCACAATGAAAGAGAGAAAGCCAGGAAAGCCCAACTCAATCTGCACTGGATAGAGTGGGGAAGGGTTAGAGCCTCTGTCAGGTTATTCTATTGCTGTCTGTCAACCTATTGGGGAGATTTCCCCAGTGCCAGAGAAGGAAGTGATGGGATAGAGCTTGAACATGGACACAGATACTACTAACAGTTTAGATTTTGAGTGTTGGTGGGCAACTAAAACACAACTCCACTCAGGTTAAAGTAGCTGAAAACCTCAGACATGAAATATGAACAAAGCATATCCCTCTATAGTGTGTACTTGTCTCAATCCAGACCACTGAGTGTCATTTCTCGCTGCTGCCTCCTCCTTCCTCTGCTATCAGCATGAGTCACTTCTGACAAGTTTTCCTGACACCAAGACTAAAATGGTGACAGGGGAGGGACCTCCAGCACGCAGCCTGTGATTGACAGTCTCTGCTCTGTTCCTGTGTGTTGTGTGAAGGGGGGTGTACAGTGTGCAACTGCAGCTCCATGCCCCCTGCATTGTAATGCCGCGTACACACGAGCGGACTTTACGGCAGACTTTGCACGGCGGACGGGATTTGGTCGGACAATTCGATCGTGTGTGGGCTCCAGCAGACTTTGTTTTCTCAAAAGTTGGACGGCCTTAGATTTGAAACATGTTTTAAATTAATCCGTTGAAATCGAGTCCGATCGAAAAGTCCGCCGTCTGTATGCTAGTTTGACGGACAAAAAACCACATTAGGGCAGCTATTGGCTACTGGCTATGAACTTCCTTGTTTTAGTCCGGTCATACGTCATCACGTACGAATTCGATGGACTTTGGTGGATTGTGTGTAGGCAAGTCCGTTCATTCAGAAAGTCCGTCGTAAAGTACGTCGAAAAGTCCGCCGGGCAAAGTCTGCCGTAAAGTCCGCTCGTGTGTACGCGGCATTAGTCTGTGAAAAATCCTCTTCAGCTCTGAGTTTTACAAATATGTACAGGACAAATGGCCAAAGATAAACAGGTACAACCTACAGTGCCTTGCAAAAGTATTCACCCCCTTGGCTTTTTACCTATTTTGTTACATTACAGCCTTTAGTTCAATATTTTTTTAATCTGAATTATATGTGATGGATCAGAACACAATAGTCTAAGTTGGTGAAGTAAAATTAAAAAAATATATACATAAAACTATTTTTCAGAAATAAAAAACTGATAATTGGCATGTGCGTATGTATTCACCCCCTTTGTTATGAAGCCCACAAAAAGCTCTGGTGCAACCAATTACCTTCAGAAGTCACATAATTAGTGAAATGATGTCCACCTGTGTGCAATCTAATGCCACGTACACACGATCGGAATTTCAGACAACAAATGTTCGATGAGAGCTTGTTGTTGGAAATTCCGACCGTGTGTAGGCTCCATCAGACATTTGTTGTTGAAATTTCCGACAACAAAAATTTGAGATCTGGTTCTCAAATTTCCGACAATAAAATCCGTTGTCGGAAATTCCGATCCTGTGTACACAATTCCAATGCACAAAATTCCACGCATGCTTGGAATCAAGCAGAAGAGCCGCACTGACTATTGAACTTAATTTTTCTCTGCTCGTCGTACGTATTGTACGTCACCGCGTTTTTGACGTTCGGAATTTCCGACAACATTTGTGCGACCGTGTGTATGCAAGACAAGTTTGAGCCAACATCCGTTGGAAATAATTCCAGGATTTTGTTGTCGGAATGTCCAATCATGTGTACGCGGCATTTGTGTCACATGATCTGTCATTACATATACACACCTTTTTAGAAGGCCCCAGAGGCTGCAACACCTAAGCAAGAGGCAAAACTAACCAAACACTGCCATGAAGACCAAGGAACTCTCCAAACAAGTAAGGGACAATGTTGTTGAGAAGTACAAGTCAGGATTAGGAAATAAAAAAATATTCAAATCTTTGGTGATCCCTAGGAGCACCATCAAATCTATCATAACCAAATGGAAAGAACATGGCACAAGAGCAAACCTGCCAAGAGACGACCGCACATCAAAACTCACAGACCGGGCAAGGAGGGCATTAATCAGAGAGGCAGCACAGAGACCTAAGGTAACCCTGGAGGAGCTGCAGAGTTCCACAGCAGAGACTGAAGTATCTGTACATAGGACGACAATAAGCCGTACGCTCCATAGAGTTGGGCATTATGGCAGAGTGGCCAGAAGAAAGCCACTACTTTCAGCAAAAAACAAAATGGCACGTTTTGAGTTTGCGAAAAGACATGTGGGAGACTCCCAAAATGTATGGAGGAAGGTGCTCTGGTCTGATGAGACTGAAAGTTTAACTTTTTGGCCATCAACGAAAACGCTATGTCTGGTGCAAACCCAACACATCACATCACCCAAAGAACACCATCCCCACTGTGAAACATGGTGGTGGCAGCATCATGCTGTGGGGATGTTTTTCAGCAGTCTGGATTGGGAAACTGGTCAGAGTTGAGGGAAAGATGGATGGTGCTAAATACGGGGATATTTTTGAGTAAAACCTGTACCACTCTGTGTGTGATTTGAGGCTAGGACGGAGGTTCACCTTCCAGCAGGACAATGACCCCAAACACACTGCTAAAGCAACACTTGAGTGGTTTAGGGGAAACATGTAAATGTGTTGGAATGGCCTAGTCCAGTGATGGCGAACCTTGGCACCCCAGATGTTTTGGAACTACATTTCCCATGATGCTCAAATACACTGCAGAGTGCATGAGAATCATGGGAAATGTAGTTCCAAAACATCTGTGGTGCCAAGGTTTGCCATCACTGGCCTAGTCAAAGCCCAGACCTCAATCCAATAGAAAATCTGTAGTCAGACTTGAAGGAGCTGGAGCAGTTTTGCAAGGAGGAAGCTCATAGAGACTTATCCAAAGTGACTTGGAGCTGTGATAGCCGCAAAAGGTGGCTCTACAAAGTATTGACTTTAGAGGGGTGAATAGTTATGCACATTGACTTTTTTTGCTATTTTGTCCTATTTGTTGTTTGTTTCACAATATTAAAAAAAAGAACATCTTCATCTTCGAAGTTGTGGGCATGTTCTGTAAATTAAATGATGCAAATCCCCAATCAATCCATGTTAATTCCAGGTTGTGAGGCAACAAAATACAAAAAAGCCAAGGGGGTGAATACTTTTGCAAGGCACTGTATGTAGGATGATTTGTTTCATCTCTGTGTATCACCTGAGGCCAGTCAATTCACTGAGTATATGGAAGGATTTGCAACCACTTTAAGTTGGTCAGAGCTACAAAGGAGATTTTTAGCTGATAGTCTCTCAGGGTGTCTGTTGATGATGGTTCTTGGGTCTGCTACCAGACGATTATGAGGGGTTCGCCCATCCCTGTGAGGAATTACAGGGTCTGTACACCTTCCGTGCCCATTATGAGGGGTTCGCCCATCCCTATGAGGAGTTACAGGGTCTGTACACCTTCATTGCACCATCCATGAGCTGAGTTTCTGGGCCTGTACACCTGCTGTGGCCATTATGAGGGATTCCCAACATCCCTGTGCTAGGTTCCCAGGTCTGTACTCCTGTTGAGCCCATTTTGAAGTATTCCCTCCATCCCTGAGCTATGCTCCTGGGTCTGTACACATGTTGTGCCCATTAAAAGGTTTTCCCACCATCCCTGTGCTGGGTTCTTAAATCTGCACACCTGCTGTGCCCATTATGAGGGGTTTTAATTATCCTTGAGCTAGGTCCCTGGGTCTGTACACCTGTTGAGCCCATTTTGAAAGGTTCCCACCATCCCAGAGCTATGTCTCGGGTCTGTACACCTTCTGTGCCCATCATGAGGGGTTCCAACCATCCCTGAGCTACATTCTTGGGGTTGCACACTTGCTGTCCCCATTATTAGGTGTGCCCACCAGCCCTGTGCAGTTCCTGGGTCTGTCAATCTGCTGTGCCCCTTACACTGATTAGCCATAACTTTATGACCACCCATCTAATATTGGGTAGGTCCCCCTTTTGCTGCCAAAACAGTCCTGACTCATCTCGGCATGGCGCCACTAGACCTCTGAAGGTATGCAGTGGTATCTGGCACCAAGCTATCAGTAGTAGATCCTTTAAGCCCTGTGTGCTGCAAGGTGGGGCCTCCATGGATCAGACTTGATTTTTCAGCACATCCCACAGATTATTCTAATTATTATACAGGTTTTATATGGCACCAACAGTTTGTGTAGCGTTTTACAATTTAAAGGGAGACAGTACAGTACAATAAAATTCAAGAGGGCTAAGAGGGTCCTGCTCACAAGAGCTTACAATCTAATAGGAAAGTGGTACAAAAGGGTATAACTGCAAGGGATGAGCTGATGGAAGAGATACAAGTTCAGTTAGTTGGAGGAGAGATAGGCGTCCCTGAAGAGATGAGTTTTCAGGGATCTTCTAAAGGCAGCCAGAGAAGGAGCCGGAGTAAGCTGCACAAATTGAGGTAGAGGGTTCCAGAGGATGGGGTAGGCTCTGGAGAAGTCCTGGAGATAAGCGTGGGAGGAGGAGATAAGGGAGCTAGAGAGCTGGAGGTTTGAGAGGAGCGGAGAGGACGGACTGGGTGATATTTGGAGACAAGGTTGGTGATGTAGCTGGGGGCAGAGTTGTGGATTGCTGTGTATGTTGTAGTTAGTATTTTGAATTTATTATGCTGGCCAATGGGAAGCCAGTGTAGGGATTGGAGGAGAGGGTTGGCAGACACTGAGCGGTTGGTAAGGTAGATAAGTCTGGCAGCAGCATTCATGATAGACTGAAGAGGGGATAGCCTATGGAGAGGTAGACCTTTGAGAAGGGAGTTGCAATAGTCAAAGCGAGAGATAACAAGGGAGTGAATAAGGAGCTTGGTGGTTTCATTAATTAAAAAGGGGCAAATTTTAGAGATGTTACAGAGGTGAAGCCTACAAGCTTTTGACAGCACTTGGATTTGAATTGGGATCTGGAGAATTTGGAGGCCAAGTTAACACTTTAAACACATTGTTGTGTTCCTCAAACCATTTTTGCAGTGTGTCAGGGCGCATTATCCTGCTGAAAGAGGCCGCTGTCATCAGGGAACGTGAAGAGGTGTACTTAGTCAGGGATAATGTTTAGGTAAGTGGTACATGTCAAAGTAACATCCATATGAATGGCAGGACCCAAGATTTCCCAGCAGAACATTGACCTAAACATCACGCTGCCTCTGCCGGCTTGCCTTCTTCCCATATAGTGCATCCTGGTGCCATCTCGTCCCCAGGTAAGTGACGCACCCATTCATACACATAATTTAAAAGAAAACGTGATTCATCAGACCAGGCCACCTCCTTCCATTTTTCCGTGGTCCAATTCTGATGCTCACATGCCCATTGTAGGCACTTTTGGCTGTAGACAGGGTCAGCATGGGCACCCTGACCAGTCTGTGGCTTCACAGCCCCCATACACAACAAACTGCGATGTCTATTTTTTCTGCTTTCAATACATCAACTTCAGGGACAACATGTTCACTTGCTGCCTATTGCCTAATTTATTCCACCAACTTTTAGATGCCATTGTAACAACGTAATCAATGTTATTCAAATACCTGGTTAGCGGTCATAATGTTATAAATAATTGGTGTATGAGGGGTTCCCATTATCCCTGTGCTGATTTCCCGGGTCTGTACACCTACAGTGCCCATTATGAGGGGTTTCTGCCATCTCTGTGTTGAGTTCCCAAGTCTGTACATCCATTGTACAGACCCACCCACTGTGCCTATTATGAGGGGTTAACTAAAAAAAATATATGTGTGTGTGTGTGTGTGTATATATATATATATATATATATATATATATACATATATCTCACAAAAGTGAGTATATCCCTCGCATATTTGTAAATATTTTATTATATCTTTTCATGTGACAACACTGAAGAAATGACACTTTGCTACAATGTAAAGTAGTGAGTGTACAGCTTGTATAACAGTGTAAATTTGCTGTCCCCCCAAAATAACTCAACACAAAGCCATTAATGTCTAAACTGCTGGCAACAAAAGTGAGTACACCCCTAAGTGAAAATATCCAAATTGGGCCCAAAGTGTCAATATTTTGTATGACCACAATTATATTCCAGCACTGCCTTAACACTCTTGGGCATGGAGTTCACCAGAGCTTCACAGGTTGCCACTGGAGTCCTCTTCCACTCCTCCATGATGACATCACGGAGTTGGTGGATGTTAGAGACCTTGCGCTCCTCCACCTTCCATTTCAGGATGCCCCACAGATGCTCAATAGGGTTTAGGTCTGGAGACATGCTTGGCCAGTCCGTCACCTTTACCCTCAGCTTCTTTAGCAAGGCAGTGGTCGTCTTGTAGGTGTGTTTGGGGTCGTTATCATGTTGGAATACTGCCCTGATGCCCAGTCTCTGAAGGGAGGGGATCATGCTCTGCTTCAGTATGTCACAGTACATGTTGGCCTTCATGGTTGCCTCAATGAACTGTAGCTCCCCAGTGCCGGCAGCACTCATGCAGCCCCAGACCATGACACTCCCACCACCATGCTTGACTGTAGGCAAGACACACTTGTCTTTGTACTCCTCACCTGGTTGCCGCCACACACGCTTGACACCATCTGAACCCAATAAGTTTATCTTGGTCTCATCAGACCACAGGACATGGTTCCAGTAATCCATGTCCTTAGTCTGCTTGTCTTCAGCAAACTGTTTGCGGGCTTTCTTGTGCATCATCTTTAATAGAGGCTTCCTTCTGGGGCAACAACCATGCAGACCAATTTGATGCAGTGTGCGGCGTATGGTCTGAGCACTGACAGGCTGACCCGCCACCCCTTCAAGCTCTGCAGCAATGCTGGCTGCACTCATACATCTATTTCCCAAAGACAACCTCTGGATATGACGCTGAGCATGTGCACACAACTTCTTTGGTCGACCATGACAAGGTCTGTTCTGAGTGGAACCTGTCCTGTTAAACGGCTGTATGGTCTTGGCCACCATGCTGCTACTCAGTTTCTGGGTCTTGGCAATCTTCTTATAGCCTAGGCCATCTTGATGTAGAGCAACAATTCTTTTTTTCAGATCCTCAGAGAGTTCTTTGCCATGAGGTGCCATGTTCAACTTCCAGTGACCAGTATGAGAGAGTGAGAGCGATAACACCAAATTTACACACCTGCTCCCCATTCACACCTGAGACCTTGTAACAGTAACGAGTCACATGACACCGGGGAGGGAAAATGGCTAATTGGGCCTAATTTGGACATTTTCACTTAGAGGTGTACTCACTTTTGTTGCCAGTGGTTTAGACATTAATGGCTGTGTGTTGAGTTATTTTGAGGGGACAGCAAATTTACACTGTTATACAAGCTGTACACTCACTACTTTACATTGTAGCAAAGTGTCATTTCTTCAGTGTTGTCTCATGAAAAGATATAATAAAATATTTACAAAAATGTGAGGGGTGTACTCACTTTTGTGAGATACTGTGTGGTGTGTTGATATATATATATATATATATATATATATATATATACACACACACACACACATATACCCATGTGAATGGGTGTAGTACATCAATAAACTTTATAAATTAGTGACTGTGTAACAAATTGTGACAACCAAATATCTAATATATATTCATATAAACTAGGAATGCTGCTCCTTCAAAGGTGTAGTGCCTTTAAAAACGTGAATATATGTAAAAATAGGGCGCTCTCCCTGTGAATACTAATAAAGTACTAATACCAATATACATCACATTAAGCTCAAATATGTACACAATGATTCAACTGTCCAAAATCATGATTCAAAAAGATCACAACTCAGATATGACAAAAATCTGGGTCTATAAAAGAAGAAGCCTGGTTGGAGAACTTCTAATCCCAGCATTTCAGTTGTCTTTGAAAGTGCATATGACTTCTGTTATGGGAGTCCATAGCAGCTGGTGAGTGAACGGATTGCACAGCACTTGCCACAACAGCACTTTAATATTTGATTGAGGATATCACCATCACTGATGGACTTTTTTTGTCTTTTGTTTTTATTTTTATTTGTTTCTGAGTTTTGATCTTTTTGAATCATGATTTTGGACATTTGAATCATTGTGTACATATATGAGTTTAAGGTGATGTATATTGGTATTAATATTCACAGGGAGAGTGCCCTTTTTTAATATATATAGTCACCATTAAGAGGGGTTCCCACCCTCCCTGTGCTGAGTTCCTGGGTCTGTACACCTGATTTGCCCAATATGAGGGGTAATTTTGTTTATTGAAAAATCCTACAAACAACAATTATATACAATAAAACCATAATAAATAAATAAAACATATTTACAAAATAATTGAATATGACTATACAAAACAAAAAAAAAAAGAACATAATAAACGGTGCAAACCAAATTGCGCACAACATAATCCCTACGGGGGAGCCAGACTAAGGAACATCACCGTCACTATGCATGTGGCCTTTTATAAAAACGGAGTGGGAACTGCCATTAGGGTAATTGAGGCAGACGTTTCTTAGCCTGACTATTCCGTCTCCCTGGAGAACCAGCGAGCTTCGTTGCACCCTGGCACTCATCATCCACAAAGGATACCGTACCCAACGAGTCCCAATCATCGTCATCATCATCTGATAGGACTTCAAACTTATTTGCCAAAGGCAAAACCTTAGGACTTAAGGTAACTGTACCTACTGTACCTCTTTTTTTTTTCTTTCCTTTGACCCTCCTCCTTTTATCCTCCAACCACTCCATATCATCCTTGGACAAACCGGAATCAACAGCCTCCCCACACCTATCCCCCCCTTCACCAACCTCCCCCCCCACTCCCCCTTCCCTTATCTACCACCAGGCCAGCCTCTTCACCATCCTCCCCACTCCTCTGCACCCCATGATCCTTTACAAAGACCCTGCAGCGTCAGGGGAGGGGGACTGGCACTGCACATGATGCACCTGCCTCAGCACCTCTCGCTGCCTCTGCAATTTTAGAAGACACAGAAGGATTGGACACAATCTCGGTAACTGAAACCTTTCCTACAGACTGGGAAGACACTGGCACACTAGGTAAATGCACAGACTGGGAAGACGCAGACATACTGGGTATTGGCACAGACTGGGGCAACTGGGTAGACACAGACACATTAGGTATTGGCACAGACTCAGATGGACTCACAGCCACTCCAGCTGCTGAGCTCTGAGTATCCTCCATGTCCAGGCGGAAGAACTCTCTCATGAGCTCAGGCTTTTTGTGCATTGCCTCAGGACACTGACTGCAAGGATGTCCCACCACATTGCACAGATTGCACCTTATAATATTACAGTCCTTTGCCAAATGTCCTATACCCTGACACAGAGAGCACTTCATCACCGGACAGGAGGATGCAAGATGCCCTTTATCTCCACACTTGTTGCAGAGCTTTGGCTGGCCCGGGTAGAAGATGGTCAGTCTGTCCCTCCCCAGGAAAGCTGAGGATGGCAGATGCTGGACAACATTGTCAATTACTTTTCATTTTGACTGCACAGACCATCCCCCCATCCATATTCCCTGATCGTCCAAAATCTTCTTTAGGGGGCTCAGGACATCTTCATAACTCCTCAACTATACAGATAAATCCCCTTGTGGTATGGACTCATTGCGGACAAGAACTGTCACCATTTTAATGAGGGGCTGGCGTGATATAAGCTTTGGGATGAGACCTTTCCAGTCCAGCAGGGCCCTACACACGTGCTCATATTTCTCCCAAAATATGTCCAAAGACTCCGGACGGATAAAGGACAAATAGTACTCATAGGAACCTGCCGGACTGATCAGGGCGAAGATATCTGCAGGCCTGAACCCCATCTGCAAAATTTTATCCACCACTGCCCTCCTATGTGGGGGAATTCCACCGCCCTCCCATTTTAATTGAACGACATTCCTCCTTTTAAACAGGGAGGAAGATAAAACATTTTCATATTCCTTCCTTGCTGCCCCTTCCCACCCCTTCCCAGATCCTGTAGCAGCAACACCAGCATAAGTTTTTCTTACACCACCAGCATTTGCAGTCTTGTCCTTAGACACATTGAAACCTGCTGCTCTGAACACTCAGCTTCTCTCCTGGGTTCAATCACAGTCCAGACTCCTGGAGAGTTGTAGCACTACTGCACCCAGCATCTCCTCCACCATTCTCAGGAACAGCCGCTGTGTCTGGTCCAGACAAAGTCACTGTATTGTCCATGAGGCTCCTCACTGCAGTTCCCCCAGAAGCTGACAATTACTCTCACCAGTTTCATCTAAAGCATTGTTTTCAGCAGTACAACCCTCAGCAAGCTCATTCTCATTAATAAAGTCCACCTCACCATCTTGCACACACACTGTACCTGTTTGCTGTGTTGTTACCTTTGCGACGTCACAACTGACGGTGGGATCAGACTTCCCCCCAGCTGCTGTAGACTTCATGGTGGATCTTGCTCTCGTTACAGGTCTCTGTTTCACAGGGTGAGGAACAGTGTCCATCTTCTCATCATCATCTGGGGAATCCGCACCCGGAGGGGATTCCAGCATACCAGTACCTCCCTCCACCTCCTGCTCAGATGTTCCATATTGCTGCTGCAGAGGGAGGGAGACAGAGGGCTCCGCCATTGTGGGCTCAGCAGGTGTCTGAGGTGTTGAAGAGCTGGGCTTATCCTCCGGGCCCACTTTCTCACTCTCTGCTGACTCTGTCGGTACCTGCATCTCCTCACTGAGTGGGTCACTTTCCATGCAGGAAGCGGCTCCTCTTCTCATTCGGTTGAATCGTTCCTCATTTCTAAATTTTTCTTTAAATACTCCACTATTCTTCTTCAGAGAGCTCACCAATTCTTTCTGCTTCTTCACAGCTTGTTCCAAGTCCTTCAACTCAGGCCTCAGAGCCGGTCTCTTCCTGCTGTATAGTTTGGCACAAATCTGTTTTTTCTTCCTGAATTCAGCCATCAAAATCAACAATTTCTCCTCTTCTTTCTCAATCCGTTTTAGCTTACCAACAATCCTCTGTCTAAAGGCAGACAGGGACTCATTGGGCCAGGCCCAGTATCTTCCACAGGCCTATCCAGGGGGCCCCTGCCAGGGTCCTCCCCAGAATCTAGCATCCCTTCTGGGGCAGAGAAGCAACTCCATCCCCTGGTCTCTGGAAGCACAGGAGCAAAAGAACCAGCAACCTCACACCTCACTGTCAAGGAGCAGAATAGCAGTTTCCCACCATCCCTATGCTGAGTTTCTGGGTTTGTACACCTGCTGTGCCCTTTATGAGGGGCTCCCACCATCCCTACTGAGTATATATTTATTTTATATTATAGATAATTTAACAGGAGGAGCTGGGATGCATGCATAAAGGTGGACAGAACCCCTGAAATCCCCCCGGTTGACAGGAGCAGAGCCAGGAATTACATCAGGGAGTTCAAGATACATAAGAAGCCAGAAGATGACTCTGCCCACCTATAACCCAAATCTCATCTTTGGGTGGCCTGATCCTTTAAAAATGATGTACAAAAAATAAAAATAGAAACGTTTCCTTTTCTAGCAATCATTCACGCTCTATGGTGTTGGTAATACGGTATTTTTCAGAGCAGCCATTCATGTGTTTGTTTAACTCA
Source organism: Lithobates clamitans (assembly GCA_037952925.1). NCBI lineage: Eukaryota > Metazoa > Chordata > Amphibia > Anura > Ranidae > Lithobates > Lithobates clamitans. The sequence continues at coordinate 1,245,901 of JBBGZY010000902.1, read as the reverse complement.
CGCGCGTGTGAAAGTAAAGTAGAAAATCAAACGATTTTCAGTTGGAAGCCACTTATTACTGCAATCACAACACTAGAGATTAGTAAATGATTATCCTGTCAATCAATAAAAAATATATATAATTTTGCTACATTATGTATCTTTTTTCTTAGAATGCCGGCATTCAGGTCCTAAAGGGAATGGGCGTCATGCGCAAACGGCCCGCTGATCAGGTGATGGGGCGCCCCACGCTCTGCCAGTCATAGTCCAGCGGGGGTGGGCTGTGCGCACAAAGAGCAGCTGGAATTGCACACATGTGAGATGGTGATATATGAGCCTGGATAATTCCCATAGACACACTCCTAAACCTTGTGGACAGCCTTTCCAGAGGAGTTGAAGCTGTTATAGCTGCAAAGGGTGGGCCAACTTAATACTGAACCCTACGCACTAAGACTGGGATGCCATTAAAGTTCATGTGTGTGTAAAGGCAGGCATCCCAATACTTTTGGTATTATACTGTATGTGTTCCATGATGTCTTTTGTTATTAGATTTCCCAGTACTTATTTATGTGTCACAAGCTACCATGGCTGACCTCTGGTCCTTTATAATGTGATACTGTGCTACCTCGAACGGCGGCACTAGAATGCTGACATTTGTTGCCTGCCAGCTTCTCTGCCCATAAAAGACCAGACTTGCTATGGCCTCTATTTGGCCTAAGGAAGGAGCATGCATGCTCCAAACGTGCGCCTGTCACGCCCCCGGCCTGACCTTCCGGACTGGACATCCTAGCTGTCAGGGCATCTCTGCTTGCCGGGGAGTCCTAAATACCACCAGCGTGGTCACGCTCTCAGAGTGTAAAACAAAACCAAAGAAATTCCCAGCTCAACTTACCGACCAGCCTGCAACCAACCGAATTATCCTGCTTAACAGTATGCGATAAACCAGGGGTTTAGTTTGCACACATTTTCAAATACATGCGTAAGCTACAGAGCCACTTCACGGCACCCCAGTATTATCTGCAGTCCTAACTCTACATTTTGAGAGCCTCCATAGTAGAAGCACATGCATTATAATGAATAGGCAGAGGGCAGGTGAACCTGCAGAGAGCCCACCCTGCCACAAAAGGCACAGGGGCGCACTGGACACCCAGCACATAGCACTATGACAGAAAAGGTGTCCAGTGCATCCCCTTACCAGTATTTCAACAATACAAACAAATTGCCACTGCCCCCCCCCCATAACTGGCCTTTGCAGCAAGGAGCACATGGAAGGGCAAAACCAAAGAAATCTCCAGCTCAACTTACCAACCAGCCTGCAAGCAACTGAAGCAGGTGTCCAGTGTGCCCCTGTGCCTTTGAGGAAGGGGGGCTCCCTCCAGGGTCACCTGCCCTCACCCTATCTATTATAATGCATGTGCTTCCACTGTGGAGGCTCTCAAAATTTTGAGTTAGGACTGCAGAAAATATTGGGGGTGCCTTGACGGGGCTCTGCAGCTTACGCATTTATTTGCAAATGTGTGCAAACTAAACCCCTGTTTTTAATGCATACTGTTAGACAGAATGATTTGGTTGGTTGCAGGCTAGTCGGTAAGTTGAGCTGGGAATTTCTTTGGTTTTGTTTGACATGTGTTGTCTTTCCATGTGCTCCTTGCTGCAAAGACCAGTTATAGGTGGGGGTAGGGGCCATTTGTTTGTACGCTCTCAGAATGTACTACACAGCAATACGGATTGATACGAGCAAGGAGGAGCCATAACCCATACAGTATGCCATAGAAGCGTGTTTACATCTGACCTATGTGAGTTGCTTACATATCGATTTAAAGATTTTTTTTACTGCTCATACTGCACTTTGATGGCGCTGCTGTCTTATTTGTATTTTACCCATGCTTCTCACTTATCCCAGCTGGCAGCCACTATGTTGTAGACTTGGAGCATTTCAGCCAAGGACTTTCTGTCTCATTTTCCCCACTTGTTTTCATATGGACTGATGATGGACCACATGTACTTAGGAGCCATCTAATACTCATACTTAGGACCCATTACTTACGGGTTGTCTGAGCCATAATTATGTATGTCTCATTAAGCGCCACTACCTCTCCCCCCATTGTCCATGACTTGGCTGCTGTCCTTGACTCCCAGTATCTTCAGCGCCATCTTAGCACTTACAGGTTGGTCTCCATACTCTCGGCACTACATGCTTCACTCCGATTCTCATCTCTCTACCTTTGCCCCCTGTCCTAGTGGCCCTCCTCTGTTATATCACAGGTGGGGCCGCCAAAACCAAAAGCCTGGGAAAGCAGAACCAAAAATATTTTAACCACTTCCTCAGCCTGGGCCAGCAGCTTGACTAACTACACACATTTCAAGAAAGATAAGACAGAAACAATCAAAACAAACACCACTTCCCAATATACAAAAGATTAAAAAAAAGGGGGGGACAGGGAGGTCACAAACCTCTGGACTTTAAAGATGTTGGGTAAAGAGACTGAAAGGCTCACTAATACAATATATAAAATGAATTTTATTACAAAGATAAAAAACATAAGAACAGTATTTAATCCATATCAAAAGTCAATTGTTCTATACAAAGGCATAGTTAATAGACACCACCACTCAACATGTTTCGCTCAGCAGAGCTTCCTCAGGAGATTCCGGTGTGATGTTTTAAATGCTATAGACAACAAAAAGATTGGAATGAATGCTCATGTTGATAAATGCAAAAAAAGCAACAGCAAAAAACATATTGATAGAAAATATTCTTATTGGCATAAATTAAGTATGCAAAGATTTCAACATAGTGGGTTTAATATCCATTATAAAACACTAATCAATACTTTTAGATATAAGGGAGAGACATTGACCTTACCCCCTGGATTGCCCAGAGTTGAAATGTAACTTGAAAATGAAGTAATACAGATTTCATATGTATGAAGAGCGTCCCATTGGTAAAATGACCAGCCAGGGTTTGCAGAAGGAGACAGAAAAAACAATTCTGAAAAAACAGGAAAATAATATATAAAATAGGGGTGTCCCTTTTTGGAATATATAATACAGGGACCAATTCATTGTTTCTAGAGGAATAAATGAATAATTTACCTTGGCGTGTAGTGCAGGTAGAATCAATTTAATACTCCTAGCATGGGAAATAGATTCATGGGCTGTCACTTCCCAGGCAAACCTGAAAAAAATATATACTAATAAAGCACCATAGGTGAAGACACACACCTAGGATGCATTAAGGTGAAAAAACACAAGGGTTTACAACCCCTTTAAGCCCCTTTAAGCCCCAGAAGTTTTACCCCCTTAATGACCAGACCATTTTTGCAATACGGCACTGTGTTACTTTAACTGACATGGGACGTTGTACCCAAACAAAATATGCATCCTTGTTTCCCCACAAATAGAGCTTTCTTTTGGTTGTATTTGATCACCTCTGCGTTTTTTATTTTTTGCGCTATAAACAAAACAAAGCGACAATTTTGAAAAAAAAAACATATTTTACTTTTTGCTATAATAAATATCCCAATTTAAAAAAAAAAAAAAACATTCTTCCTCAGTTTAGGCCAATATATATTCTTCTACATATTTTTGGTAAAAAAAAAATTGCAAAAAGTGTATATTTATTGGTTTGCGCAAAAGTTATAGCGTCTACAAAATAGGGGATATATTTATGGCATTTTTATTATTACTTTTTTCTTTTTTACTAGTAATGGCGGTGATCTGCGATTTTTATCGGGACTGCGACATTATGGTGGACAGATCGGACACTTTTGACACTTTTTTGGGACCACTGACATTTATACAGCGATCAGAGCTAAAAAAAAACACTGATTACTGTATATATGTCACTGGCAGGGAAGGGGTTAACACTAGGGGGTGATCAAGGGGTTAAGTGTGTTCCCTAGGGAGTGTTTCTAACTGTGGTGGGATGGGACTGCCTGGGGAGGAGATGGATCATTGTTCCTAAGCATTAGGAACAACTGATCAGCCTAATTACCCCTGACATAACGGAGATCTGTCTATTTGATAGACCTTCGTTCTGTGTCTCTCTTAGGAGTGATCGCAGGTGCCCGGCGGACATTGCGACTGCCGGGCACATCGGCTCCGTCATCCCGCGTGCCCCCTAGTGCTCCTTAATCGGCCAACATAAGCGGCCTACGTAAAGCTACGACGGCTTGCCCAGGGGAGCCAGCCTGCCGCATTATATCTGCGGTGGCTGGTCGGGAACCAGTTAAAGTGATTCTAAAGGCTTTCTTTTTTTTTTAAATAACAAACATGTTCTACTTACCTGCTCTGTACAGTTGGTTTTGCACAGAGCAGCCTGTATCCTCCTTTTCTCTGGCCCCTCACCGGTGCTCCTGGCCCTTCCCTCCTCTCGAGTGCCCCCACAGCAAGTGGCCTGCAACGGGGGGGGGGGCATACAAGCAGGCTCGTTCGCGAGCCGTGGCTCTGTGTGTCCATGCACACACAGAGCTGCAGCTTGGCCTAACCCCCTCTCTTTCCTCATTGGCTCACTGGCTGTGATTGACAGCAGCGGGAGCCAATGGCTCCCACTGCTTTCCTAGCCAATGGGGAGGGAGAGTTCCCGGAGAGCCAAGGCTCTTGTGCACATCACTGGATCGAGATGCGGCTCAGGTGAGTATTCAGGGGGCTGGGATGCTGCTGCACAGAGGAAGTTTTTTACCTTTATGCATAGAATGTATGAAGCTAAAAAACCTTGACGCTTGAGAACCACTTTAAGCCATTGTGATCTATTGCAGTGCATTACCAAAAATGCATGGCAATAGACAGAAGAGTCCCTACACTAATAATGCAGCACAAAACAAGGCATGGCATGTGTGTCACGGTGTACCAAGCTGCACCCGCAGAAGCTGTGCGTTGGTGCCGTGTTCTCAGCTAATGACATCACAATGTACCCCACCCTCTTCCTTTTAAATGACTTTGTATTATAATTATTGTGGAGTAGTTAGAGCTACAATCTCATTTTTTGCATTTGCTTACCCCACAAAGTGCCGTGTGTTGGATAATGCAGAGGCCGTTATGGTTGGGAACCAAGCTGAAGATGTTTTTTTCTTCTTCTCCAGCACCTCATACTGACTGGCATCATCAAAAGAAAAAAGAAACCAGTATGCCATAAACCACTTCTTCTTTTGGATGGCACCACACCCAGTTTTGTACAATATATTTACAATAAGTTTATATCAACGTCTCCAATGGAAATCTAACCCTGGCACACATACAGGGGCGGCGACTGGCATCTGCCATGAAAGTATGCCATCTGCTATACAATGGCTGCAGCTGCCACTGACATAGGATGCCTCGTGATGTTCACGGTATAGCAGTTCAATCCAGGGCACACAAAGCTTCTAATGGTGAACACTTCCCTGACTTCGCAGTATACAGCAACCAGTGGCGGGACAAGGACAACCAGGGTGGATAAAAATCGATGATTTTTAAAAACAAATAAAAATATATATTTTTTTAAATTTAAACCTGATTTTTTTTTATATATATATATATATATATTTATCAAACTTATTTGAGTAAAATGCCTTTGGAGTAAAAATCTATCCAAAGATAGTTTTCTATTTAAGATACATTAATACTTTAGTTTATTCAGCATGAAATGCAGTTTAGTTATGTAGCATGAGGCTGTATATTGTGCAATATTTACATTTTTGGTAAACTCATTCAATGAATCTAGCTGAGATCACTGGCAATGTGACTCAAAAACGCACCAAAAAAATGTAAATCGTGGCTCGTTTTTACCACAATTTCCATTCATTTCAATAGGAAGCTGCGTTTTTTGGTGCGGTTTTCAAAACGGCAACAAAGATGCAGCATGCAGTACTTTTCAAAATGCACCACATCTGGCAAAAAATGGCCTGGCCATGAAGGGGGGGTAAATCTTCCAGAGGTTAAATAAAATAGTATGATCTGGTATCGTGCTTGTCCCATCGGATAATATCGGATGAACTGTTGTGATCGGCTCTCGAAAGCTGTGTACTAACTTCGAAAACTGTATTTTTCATCCGATTTTCTGATCATGTGTACTGGCCATAAGAGGCTGTCTGTCCCTAAGCACTTGCTACCCCATCAGCCAAATCCCTCCCCCAAATGCTGAGAATCTCAATCACTAGCAATCAGAGCAACATCTTGTTGCCTTAGCTAGTGAGCTAGTGAGGGAGCAATCCTGCCACCGACAGGTGCAACCAGTCACCAGCTGCAGGATCGCTAGCAGCCAAGTTGCCCTAGAAAGAATCCCACCAAAAATGAAACTCCTATTGCAAGGGATGGCTCAGATTTGGATTGCAGTTTAGTGCAGACTCATGGGAAATATGGTGGAACTCAGGGAGGTTGGGGGGCACTGTGGAGGCCTGAGGGTCTTTTAGGTGGTCTGGGGGCAATGAGTGCTACTATGGGAAGCTGGGGCCACTATGGGAGCTGGGGCCACTATGGGAGCTGGGAGATTAAGGAACAGAAGCCGACCGTTCGGCTGGTTTCTGTCAAAGAGGGTTGACCAAAAAAAGGTCTGCCGATTGGCTCCTGATCAGTGCTCTCAGGCAATGGCTGAGAGCGCTGACCGGAGTGTTCTGGTGGGGGGGCAGCTCCCCTTGTCAGAACACGATAGAACAGATTGGAAGTTCGCTGTACTAACATTGCATAGTTAGTACGGCGGCTCCTACCGGAGCTGTCAGGTTTTTTTTGGGGCTGAACGAAAAAAAAAACCTAGTAGTGTGTACCAAGCTACTAATAAAAATAGTTGTCTGTTCTCTGATGGAGACTTTCCCCCACTTCCCGTCTGATAAAACTGTTGTTACCAAAACAGGAAATGAGGAGAAATCTCCCTAACGGAGCCCCAGATAGCAATGTAAACCCAAATGGGGTTCCAACTTATCCCCACTCCATCCAAAATGTAAAAAAAAAGCAGTTTTGCCCGAATATACACTTTAATATTTACACTTACAGTATCTCACAAAGGTACACCCCTCACATGTTTTTAAATATTTTATTTTATCTTTTCATGTGACAACACTGAAGAAATGATACTTTGCTACAATGTAAAGTAGTGATAGTACAGCTTGTATAGCAGTGTAAATTTGCTGTCCCCTCAAAATAACTCAACACACAGCCATTAATGTCCAAACCGCTGGCAACAAAAGTGAGTACACCCATAAGTGAAAATGTCCAAATTGGGCACAATTAGGCATTTCCCCTCTCCGGTGTCATGGAGTTCAATTTGGTGTTATCGCTCTCACTCTCTCATACTGGTCACTGGAAGTTCAACATGGCACCTCATGGAAAAGAACTCTCTGAGGATCTGAAAAAAAGAATTGTTGCTCTACATAAAGATGGCCTAGGCTATAAGAAGATTGCCAAGACCCTGAAACTGAGCTGCAACACAGTGGCCAAGACCATACAGCGGTTTAACAGGACAGGTTCCACTCAGAACAGGCCTCACCATGGTCAACCAAAGAATCTGAGTGCACGTGCTCAGCATTATATCCAGAGGTTGTCTTTGGGAAATAGACGTATGAGTGCTGCCAGCATTTCTACAGAGGTTGAAGGGGTGGGGAGTCAGCCTGTCAGTGCTCAGACCATACGCCGCACACTGCATCAAATTGGTCTGCATGACTGTCGTTCCAGAAGGAAGCCTCTTCTAAAGATGATGCAGAAGAATGCCCACAAATAGTTTGCTGAAGACAAGCAGACTAAGGACATGGATTACTGGAACCACGTCCTGTGGTCTGATGAAACCAAGATAAAGTTATTTGGTTCAGATGGTGTCAAGCGTGTGTGGCGGCAACCAGATGAGGAGTACAAAGACAAGTGTACCTTGCCTACAGTCAAGCATGGTGGTGGGAGTGTGACTGTCGGGGCTACATGAGTGCTGCCGGCACTGAGAAGCTACAGTTCATTGAGGGAACCATGAATGCCAACATGTACTGTGACATACTGAAGCAGAGCATAATCCCCTCCCTTCGGAGATTGGGCCGTAGGGCAGTATTCCAACATGATCACGACCCCAAACACACCTCCAAGATGACCACTGCCTTGGTAAAGAAGCTGAGGGTAAAGGTGATGGACTGACCAAGCATGTCTCCAGACCTAAACTCTATTTAGCATCTGTGGGGCATCCTCAAATGGAAGGTGGAGGAGCACAAGGTCTCTAACATCCACCAGCTCCGTGATATCGTCATGGAGGAGTGGAAGAGGACTCCAGTGGCAACCTGTGAAGCTCTGGTGAACTCCATGCCCAAGAGGGTTAAGGCAGTGCTAGAAAATAATGGTGGCCACACAAAATATTGACACTTTGGGCCCAATTTGGACATTTTCACTTAGGGGTGTACTCACTTTTGTTGCCAGCGGTTTAGACATTAATGGCTGTGTGTTGAGTTATTTTGAGGGGACAGCAAATTTACACTGTTTTTACAAGCTGTACACTCACTACTTTACATTGTAGCAAAGTGTCATTTCTTCAGTGTTGTCACATGAATAGATATAATAAAATATTTACAAAAATGTGAGGGGTGTACTCACTTTTGTGAGATACTGTACATATTACAGCCGTGGCCAAAAGTTTTGAGAATGACACAAATATAAATTTTCACAAAGTCTGCTGCTTCAATGTTTTTAGACCTTTTTGTCAGATTTAATACCAGATTACTATGGTATACTGAAGTATAATTACAAGCATTTTATAAGTGTCAAAGGCTTTTATTGACAATTACATTAAGTTTATGAAAATAGTCAATATTTGCAGTGTTGACCTTTATTTTTCCTTTTCTTCTTTACCTTTCTTCTCTGCAGTTCTCCCTGGCATGCTGTCAATCAACTTCTGGGCCACATCCTGACTGATGGCAGCCCATTCTTGCATAATCAATGCTTGGAGTTTGGCAAAATTTGTAGTTTTTTTGTTCACTCGCCTCTTGAGGACTGACCACAAGTTCTCAATGGGATTAAGGTCTGGGGTGTTACCTGGCCATGGACCCAAAATGTCAATGTTTTGTTCCCCAAGCCACTTAGTTATCATATTTTCCTTATGGCAAGGTGCTCCATCATGCTGGAAAAGGCATTGTTCTTCACCAAACTGTTCTAGGATGGCTGGGAGAAGTTGATCTCAGAGGATGTTTTTGGACCATTCTTTATTCATGGCTGTGTTTTTAGGCAAAATTGTGAGTGAGCCCACTCCCTTGGCTGAGAAGCAACCCCACACATGAATGGTCCCAGGATGCTTTGCTGTTGGCATAACACAGGACTGATGGTAGCGCTCACCTTTTCTTCTCTGGACAAAGTTTTTCCCGGATGCCCCAAACAATCAGAAAGGGGATTCATCAGAGAAAAGGACTTTACCTCCAGTCCTCAGCAGTCCAATCCCTGTAAGTTTTGCAGAATATCAGTCTATCCCTGATGTTTTTCCTGGAGAGAAGTGGCTTCTTTGCTGCCTTTCTTGACACCAGGCCATCCTCCAAAAGTCTTCTCCTCACTGTGTGTGCCCATGTACTCACATCTGCCTGCTGCCATTCCTGAGCAAGCTCTGGTGGTGCCCTGATCCCGCACCTCAATAAACTGTAGGAGACAATCCTGGCACTTGCTGGACTTTCTTGGGTACCCCGAAGCCTTCTTCACTAATGCAGTGGGAAATGTTTTTTATGGGATTAAGTTCATTTTCATGACAAAGAGGGACTTTGCAATTAATTGTAATTCATCTGATCACTCTTCATAACATTCTGGAGTATATGAAAATTGCCATCATAAAAACTGAAGCAGCAGACTGTAAAAATTAATATTTGTGCCAGTCTTGAAACTTTTGGCCACTGTTGTATACACTTTAAGACAAATATCTGCATGCAAAATGTTCTCAGATTCATACACAGGGGACAAACACACAGAAGCACAAAAAACATCAAACATCACTTGTAGTAATAACATTGTCACCAGTAATTGTGTGCTGGATCCCATTAGATGTGAAGTATGAGTGTGGTGGATGGGTGGTGTCAGTACATGTACACTAAACCACTGGAAGGCCACAAAAAAGGAAATGTACACATCGTACACCACAGAGAACAGAGTAACAGCAGCTACTGAGATACACACAAAACAACAAAGTGCTAAGAATCCTCATCCAGAGGAACTCTTCTGTTTTCAGTTAAGTTCATAGAACTTAAATATTTAACTTAAATACAAACAATGTATAATCAGATGGAAATATGAAGCAGAAGAACTGTACAGGAACAGGAGACATACTGATATTAATGATGTGAAAAAGTATTTATTACATTTATGTATCAGGAGTAAGTTATGTACAGAGTGCAGGGCTCAGGAGTAAGTTATGTACAGAGTGCAGGGCTCAGGAGTAAGTTATGTACAGAGTGCAGGGCTCAGGAGTAAGTTATATAGAGAGTTGCACAGGTCAGGAATAAATTATGTACAGAGTGCAGGGGTCAGGAGTAAGTTTTTTTTTTTTTAATAATACAGTCAGTGTACAGTATATAATACAGTGCAATTGGTGTGCAGTATATAATACAGTGCAGTCTTTGTACAGTATATAATACAGTGCAGGTGGTGTACAGTATATAATACAGTGCATTCAGTGTACAGTATATAGTGCAATGCAGAGTATGTAGTGCAGTGCAGAGTATATACTACAGGGCAGTGCAGAGTATATAATACAGTGTAGTGTAGTGTGAAAAAAAAATCCCCATTATGCCGGAGGGCCCCTCAAGGAGAGGCAGATGCTCACAGGCCACTAAAAGAGGGCAAGCAGCCTCTGTGTCTATAGTGAAAAGTGGGGGTCGCGGACATGGTGCATCCTCTGCAGGCGGGGCACGCTTGTCCTTTTTTTTTTTTGCTGCTGACCGTGTTATTGAGCCACAACAAGCAGAAGAGTTGGTGGAGTGGATAACTAAGCCGCCCTCATCCTCCATTACCCAGGCTCCTAATGCCGCGTACACACAGTCCGACTTTTCGGCTACAAAAGTCCGACAGCCTGTCCGACAGACTTTCGACGGACTTTTGTCAGACTTTTGGCAGACTTTTGGCAGACTTTCGGCGGACTTGCGGCAGACTTTCTTACGAACGGACTTGCCTACATACGATCACACAAAAGTCCGACAGATTCGTATGTGATGACGTACACCGGACTAAAATAAGGAAGTTGATAGCCAGTAGCCAATAGCTGCCCTAGCGTGGGTTTTTGTCCGTCGGACTAGCACACAGACGAGCAGATTTCTGGGTCCGGCGTAGTTACGACGTAAAGATTTGAAGCATGTTCCAAATCTAAAGTCCGTCAGATTTGCGGCTGAAAAAGTCAGCTGAAAGTCCAGGGAAGCCCACACACGATCGGATTGTCAGCCAGCTTTAGTCCGTCGCCGTCCGTCGGACTTTTGTAGACGAAAAGTCCGACCGTGTGTACGCGGCATAATAGTTTGCCCTCCAACGCAGCTGCCAAAGCAGCCTATTCCACTGGCTCCTTGTTCACAGTTACTCCTTCCATAGCCCCACCATCATGCACTGAGGAGTCAGGAGTCAGAATTATTCGACCATAGTGTCAGTTACATGCTGCTGGAGGATGCGCAGCAATTTGAATGCTCCGATGTTGGTTACCAGGTTGAAGAAGGGATTAACATGAGCCTAGAGAGAGGGGGTGCCACAGAAGGACAAGAAACTAGCAGTCATGTTGCCTCAGCTGCAGCATACTGCCAAGTTTGCTCCAGTGATGAGGAGGGAGGTGATGATGAGGTCACTGACTGTACTTGGGTGCCTGAGAGAACAGAGGAGGAGGCCCAACTCCAACGAGGCAGGATGTGCTCCAGGGGCTGGCTTGAGGGCAGCCACCCTATTGCATCACACCGCAGAGCTTCACAGCACTTGAAAGACCCACATCATAAAAAAATGTGGACTTCTTCTTGCTCCTCATCTGGGATCTCAACCCTACTATAACTCCAGTCCTCTCAAAAACCTGAACTGAGAGGAATGAAGGTATAGCAATAGGTGCCACAAGTACTTGCACCTAATCTGCTAGCAGTACACCACCTGTTGATTTCAGCAGGCAAATTTCGCTACCCCAGTTGCCAAACCGTAAAAAAATAGTCCCCGTATTGGGGGCAAGCGCTTTCTGCTCACAGCAGAACTGATCTGCAGGTTCCGGGCACTGAATGTCCACCGGTACCCACCGATCGTCGAGCAGAAACACAGAATGTAAACTAGTCAATACTTTGTAGAACCTCCTTTCTCTGCAATTACAGCTACAAGTCTTTTTGGGGATGTCTCTACCAGCTTTGCACATCTAGAGAGTGAAATTGTTGCCCATTCTTCTTTGCAAAATAGCTCAAGCTCTGTCACATTGGATGAAGAGAGTCTGTGAACAGCAATTTTCAAGTCTTGTCAGAGATTCTCAAATGGATTTAGGCCTGGACTTTGACTGGGCCATTCTAACACATGAGTATGCTTTGATCTAAACCATTCCATTGTAGCTCTGGCTGTATGTTTAGGGTCGTTGTCCTGCTGGAAGGTGAACCTCCGCCCCAGTCTCAAGTCTTTTGCAGACTCTAATGCCGCGTACACACGGTCGGACTTTTCGACCGGACTTGTCCGACAGACGCCGACGGACCAAATCCGGCGGACAATCTGATCGTGTGTGGGCTTCACCGGACCTTCAGCGGACTTTTCCAGTCGCAAATCTGACGGACTTCAGATTTGGAACATGCTTCAAATCTTTACGTCGTAACTCCGCTGGACCCAGAAATCCGCTCTTCTGTATGCTAGTCCGACGGACAAAAACCCACACTAGGGCAGCTATTGGCTACTGGTTATCAACTTCCTTATTTTAGTCCGGTGTATGTCATCACGTATGAATCCGTCGGACTTTGGTGTGATCGTGTCCGGTCGTTAGAAAGTCCGTCGAAAGTCTGTCGAAAGTCTGTAAGACGGGCTTTCGGACTTTTGTAGCTGAAAAGTCTGACCGTGTGTACGCGGCATAACAGGTTTTCCTCTAAGATTGCCCTGTATTTGGCTCCATCCATCTTCCTATCAACTCTGACCAGCTTCCCTGTCCCTGCTGAAGAAAAGCATCTCCACAACATGATGCTGCCACCACCATGTTTCACGGTGGGGATGGTGTGTTCAGGGTGATGTGCAGTGTTAGTTTTCCACCACACATAGGGTTTTGCTTTTAGGCCATAAAGTTCAATTTTGGTCCCATTTGACCAGAGCACCTTCTTCCACGTGTTTGCTGTGTCCCCCACATGGCTTCTCACAAACTGCAAACGGGACTTCTTATGGCTTTCTTTCAACAATGGATTTCTTCTTGCCACTCTTCCATAATGGCCAGGTTTGTGGAGTGCACAACTAATAGTTGTCCTGTGGACAGATTCTCCCACCTGAGCTGTGGATCTCTGCAGCTCCTCCAGAGTTACCATGGGCCTCTTGGCCATGTCTTGGTAGGTTTGCAGTTGTCCCATACTCTTTCCATTTTCGGATGATGGATTGAACAGTGCTCCGTAAGATGTTTAAAGCTTGGGATATTTATTTAAAACCTATCCCTGCTTTAAATGTATCCACAACCTTTTCCCTTACCTGTCTGGTGTGTTCCTTGACCTTCATGATGCTGTTTGTTCACTAAGGTTCTCTAACAAACCTCTGAGGGCTTCACAGAACAGCTGTATTTATACTGAGATTAAATTACACACAGGTGGACCGCCCCTATTCATGCGACCGGCCCCTTTTGGGTAACCGGGCATATGAATTAGAGCGGTGGTTTTTTTTTTTGTTGAAGAGCCTGATTAGAGCCATAGGCTCTAATAGGCTTCAAAATAGGGTAGACTTGGGACGCAGAGCATTGTGTCTGCAGCACAACCAGGTGTGTTGCAACAGTGAATGAAAATTTGCTGTTGCAACACTGATCCTCCTCCTGGCCAATCGATTGGACAAAACGTCTGGTGATTCTATTAGTTGCCTAGCGGCGGGAGGAGGAGAGAGGAGACACAGCAGAAGCTGCTCCAGGAGAGGACACCGGTCACCAGAGCAGCTTTCCCCAAGCCCGCCACGCTCTCACCGCCCCAAGGTAAGGACAGCAGGTGGTGGTGGATGGGCTGTGTTAGTGCTGCGGGGGGGGAGTGCCACGTGGGGGGTGGGTAGTGCCGCTCCACCGGCGGCCCGAGGGGGGGGTTGTTTGCCACCCCCCCAAAACCCCCCCAAAAAACCCACCAGCCGCCACTGGTGCTGAATTCAAATGCACACCACGCTTTTCAGATATTTATTTGTAAAAAAAATTGAAAACCATTTGTAATTTTCCTTCCACCTCACAATTATGTGCCACTTTGTGTTGGTCTATCACATAAAATCCCAATAAAATACATTTATTTTTTTGGTTGTAACATGAGAAAATGTGGAAAATTTCAAGGGGTATGAAATGCGCTATTACTTTTGCGCAAACAAATAAATATCGGGATTTTCTTTACCAAAAACATGTAGTAGAATACATATTGGTCTAAATTGATAAAGAAATTAGATTTTTAAAAAATTTTATTGGATATGTTTTATAGCAGAATGTAAAAAATATAGTTTTTTTTCAAAATTGTCTGCCTTTTTTGTTTATAGAGCAAAAAATAAAAACCGCAGAGGTGATGGAATACCACCAAAAGAAAGCTCTATTTGTGGGGAAAAAAATGACATACACTATATTACCAAAAGTATTGGGACGCCTGCGTTTACACGCACATAAACATTAATGGCATCCTGACCTAAACCCCATAGAACACCTTTGGGATTAATTAGAGTGGAGACTGTGAACCAGGCCTTCTCAACCAACATCAGGGCCTGACCTACCAAATGCACTTCTGGAAGAATGGTCAAACATTCCCATAGACACACTCCTAAACCTTGTGGACAGCCTTCCCAGAAGAGTTGAAGCTGTTAGGGCCTTTTCACACTGGGGCGGTTTGCAGGCGCTATTGCGCTAATAATAGCACCTGCAAACCGTCCTGAAAGTGCCGCTGCTTTGATTCCAGTGTGAAAGCCCCGAGGGCTTTCACACTGGAGCGGTGCACTAGCTGGACGGTTAAAAAACGTCCTGCTAGCAGCATCTTCGGAGCGGTGAAGGAGCGGAGTGTATACCGCTCCTTCACCACTCCTGCCCATTGAAATCAATGGGACAGCGCGGCTATACCGCCGGCAAAGCGCCTCTGCAGAGGCGCTTTGCGGTGGTTTTTAACCCTTTCTGGGCCGCTAGCGGGGGGGTAAAACCGCACTGCTAGCGGCCGCGTACCGACGGTAAAGCGCGGCTTACAATAGAGGCGCTTGACCGCCGACGCCACCCCCGCCACAGTGTAAAAGGGCCCGTATAGCTGCAAAGGGTGGGCCAACTCAATATTGAACCCTACGGACTAAGACTGGGATGCCAATAAAGTTCATGTGTGTGTAAAGGCTGGCGGTGCTGTATTGTAAAAAAAATTTCCTGGTCATGAAGGGGGGGTAAATCTTCCGTCAAATGGTTATATAAAGCTTGGATTATTTCTATACTGGTGTACATCTATATACTTATGGTTAATGTTATATTCTGGTTGCAGTCGTTTTTCTACTCCCAAATACTTTGATTATATTAATATTTTTTATAATAATACAGCATTCATATGGCACCAACAGTTTGCTCAGCACCTTACAATATAAAGGGAGACAATACAGTTACAATACAATACAAGAGGGTTAGGAAGGCCCTGCTCCTAAGAGCTTACAATCTAATAGATTATTGATTAATATCTCAGGAAATGAATCCCCTCTGGTCACAGAGGCCCTGTTCTGGATGGGGGCACTGCCAACTTTATTATCAATCCCGCTCTTCCACTTAGCAAAGGTTCTGGTTCTCTTATTTACTTACAGGTTTAGCGCTATATCCTGTTTGAGGGCGGCTATTTCTATAAACCGTCACTCAAAAGAGGGCTACACAACAAATCAGCTGAAATTTAAAATTAGGCTTGCAGCGGCTGCTCAGTAAGGGGATAGACAAGAAATGACAAAATGTTTGTGACCTCATATAAATCCCAAACGCGCAGGTGGGGGGGCGCGACGGTGGCAACAAAGTGCGTAGCGTGACAAACTGGGCGAGATCCACAACATGTGATGTTTCAATCGTGTATCTCGCTGTACCGACTCACGTGGCCAACATTTATTTCTGACTTAACGTGCTTGCGGCCAATTTGAAGGATAAACATCTGGCAGCCACCCTCCATCACATTACACAATCGCAATTCATCAGCTGGCCTCTTACGTTCTTTCCTTTATTCGAAACAATCAACATTTTTTGGGAAAACGAGCCGTTCCATAATAAAAATAGAATCCAAATTTTGTCAGCAGAAAGTATTTTTTTTTTTTTTATGGAGGTAAAGGAGAATGTACATAGTTTACCCAAATTTGGCAGAGTTCTGGAGGGGAGTGCGATCGGCGTGCCTCTGTAATTCATAGCTATGCTTCTTGGACGCTTTTCAAGAGCCTTGCGTTATAATTCACCTTTTCAGCACGCTCCGAACGTTTTTTTAAGACCAAGAACTATTAACTGTTACTGTATCGATAGAGCACTTAAATAGTATTGTTACATGATATCTAGAGATCGCTACACTATTAAAACTGGACCTTTCAGTAACTTTACACATGGATACATTTCTGATGTTCTGCGATATACAAAGAAAATGCAATCTATTTAAGCGCTTGCGACCGCCCTACGCACATATACTGCGGCAGGGCGGCGGCTCTGTGCCAGATCATGTACCTAATACGTGATCTGACATTTCCGGGGCTGGGGTGCGTGCCACCGGCGACCTGTGTCCGCTGTGATTGGACGCAGCGGGAGTTAATCAGTAGGTCTGACTGGGTTCACTCTTATGCAAATTGGATGCGGGTTTCGCACATCTCCGGGGCGGCAGCGGAACGAATTGCACAGGAGTCCTGTGCTTCTTTGGCCCAGGTCTGAATTCAGGCAAAAATTTGGGCCTGCAAAGGAAATAACTGTGATTTCATACCGCGCTAAACATACAAATAAATAAATAAATAAATAAATGAATATATGATAAATAAATAAATTATGAAAGTCCAAAGTCTACCACCAAAAGCAAATAATTCCCACAATGGCCCAGTAGTGTCTTCAAAGTGCGTGTCCTTTCACCAGCTTCTAGCTAAGTATCCTACTCACCAGACGGAATTGACACCCATCACAGGTAGTTAAAACCAGCTCAGCAGACAAATCTGTAGACACCGCAAATCGGGTATGGTACGACCACCAAATGAATGTGTCAGGAGAATATTGCTTTCAGGCATCAAAGCTGTGTCCCTGTGCGCATGCGCGGCACAACGGCGCTGCGGCGCATGCGCATTCGCGGGTCGGCAATCCGGCGTACGCACACTGCGCACTAGCTCACGCCCTACTTGACCCTTGGGCTGGCCTATAAAAAGGACTCTGGCACATAGACCAATTGCTGGTTTGTCCTCAGCTTCCTGTGAATCTCTGCTTCCTGTTGTTTGATACCTGATTACCTGCTTTTGACCCGGATTGACCTTGACTATTCTGCTTGCCCTTGAACCTTTGCTTGTATCCTGGACTTCCCTTGTGTCTTCCTGCCACACTACCTCAGCCTGTTTTGGATATACTGATCCTGTGTGTGTTTGACCCTCAGCCTGGTTCTGGACTTTCTCTTGTACCCGCTCCGGCAAATCATCCACCTGCCAGTCGCTGCACAGCTACTCTTTTCTACTAAGGACTTCACACCAGTGGCCTCCTGCTCCCTGGGTTGCCTGTGCCTCTTTGTGCATCCACTCCCTGTGTCACCTCCAGGGGGGGCAGACTGCGCTTAGTCGCAAGGGTGAACCGCTTTCGGCATTTCGGCCTCGGTAAGTACTTTCCTGATAGAATGGTATATAAATCAGGAAAGAAGAATAAAGCTCCTCATAGTGCAGTACTATTTAAAAAGAATTTATTGCAAAACTACAGGTTACACTTACAAACAGAGGATTGATTCATGCTCATAGAAATTAGCAGTTCCAACGAATGGCGGAAGTGATGTGGCACGTATCACAGGGATCCGACGCGTTTCGTCGGCAACATCTGACGTCATCAGGGATCGCAACTTCTGATGAATTAGAAGACACTATTGGGACGTTGTGGGAATTATTTGCTTTTGGAGGTGGACATTGGACTTTCATACTTATTTATTTGTCATATATTCATTAGTTTATTTATTTATTTGTATGTTTAGCGCGGTATGAAACCACAGTTATTTCCTTTGCATATTTGAGGCCTCAAGCTTTACTACCTGCTGCCTGTTCTTTTTATTTTCATTTGTCACATTTGCACTGTTTATTTCCAGGGTGCGCAGGCTGAGGGGGTTTATAGAGCCCTTCAATTTTTGGTATACAAAAATTTGGGCCTGATTCGTCCCTGAAGCACAGATTCCTTGAGTAAAAACAGATGCATGCAGCAACGTTCTTGTGCTTGCTTTTCTGCACGATGCGCTTGGTGATCGTTCATCCTGCATTAACCAAATCTATGTAAAATTCAGAATAAACTTTATTATTTATAGGATGTGGAGCAGGTAAATGTTACTTGTAAATAACATGAGATTTGCCCTTTAGTCAAAACGAGATTGGAGACGGAGGTTCCAGTTTCTGCACAGTCATTTAATATGTTGAATTAGGAACTTTAACTGGAGCATTATGCAAATCTGCCTCTTCCGGCTCCACTATAAAAGGATTAAACGACGCCCGCAGCAAATATTATTTAAAGCGTTAGAAGTGTATTAAGAGTTCCAGTAATGGAGTATATGTTCTGCTCATCTGCAGCAAGATACAATCTGCCTGGTGCAATCGTATTAATGGCACTAGCAATTCCACTCTACCCCCTCCATAAGGCTGTTAAGAGCCTTTACACTAAACTGCACACGACCACTAGGGGTTGATTAACAGTGCTTTGAAAGTATTCATACCCCTTGAAATTTTCCACATTTTGTCATGTAACAATCAAAAACGTAAATGTATTTTAATGGGATTTTATGTGATAGACCAACACAAAGTGGCACATAATTGTGAAGTGGAAGGAAAATGATAAATGGTTTTCAATTTTTTTTTACAATTATTTGTCTGAAAAGTGTGACGTGCATTTGTATTCAGCCCCCCTTTACTCTGATACCCCTAACTAAAATCTAGTGGAACCAATTGCCTTCAGAAGTCACCTAATTAGTAAATAGAGTCCACCTGTGTGTAATTTATTCTCAGTATAAATACAACTGTTCTGTGAAGCCCTCAGAGGTTTGTTAGAGAACCTTAGTGAACAAACAGCATCATGAAGGCCAAGGAACACACCAGACAGGTCAGGGATAAAGTTGTGGAAAAGTTTAAAGCAGGGTTAGGTTATAAAAAAATATCCTAAACTTTGAACATCTCACAGAGCACTGTTCAATCCATCACCCGAAAATGGAAAGAGTATGGCACAACTGCAAACCTACCAAGACATTGCCGTCCACCTAAACTGACAGGCCGGCTAGGAGAGCATTATTCAGAGAAGCACTCAAGAGGCCCATGGTAACTCTGGAGGAGCTGTAGAGATCCACAGCTCAGGTGGGAGAATCTGTCCACAGGACAACTATTAGTCCTGCCCTGGCCTTATGGAAGAGTGACAAGAAGAAAGCCAATGTTGAAAGAAAGCCATACGAAGTCCCGTTTGCAGTCTGTGAGAAGCCATGTGGGGGACACAGCAAACATGTGGAAGAAGGTGCTCTGGTCAGATGGGACCAAAATTGAACTTTATGGCCTAAAAGCAAAACCCTATGTGTGGTGGAAAACTAACACTGCACATCACCCTGAACACACCACACTATGGGGATGATTTTCTTCAGCAGGGACAATGAAGCTGGTCAGAGTTGATGGGAAAATGGATGGAGCCAAATACAGGGCAATCTTAGAAGAAAACATGTTAGAATCTGCAGAAGACTTGAAACTGGGGTGGAGTTTCACCTTCCAGCAGCTCAAAAACCCTAAACATGATGGAGCACTATTCCTTTCATTGACACCAATGATGGGACATTGTTCACTCCCTCAGATGCTAGGATATTTGCTACTTCCCCTGGCCACATTCTGGCCCCTCTAAAGTCTGAAGGCCAGTAAACTGGCCCTTTGTTTAGAAAGTTTGGAGACCCCTGGCCTAGATGAGTGAAAGGGGTGGGCCAGAAATGCCGGCTCAGGCGGGAAGAGGTTAATCAATTATTGGCATTTATGGCAGATCAATCACAATATTTGAAGTCAGTCGCAAAGGCTTGAACAAGACTGTGAAGGACGGCAGTGAGCGCGGTTGCGCGCTATTTCCAAATGCTGCTCTGTGCAAAAGAACTGTGTGCGAATCTTAAGCCGGCCATAGATGGATCGAATCTCGGATACTTCAGCTGGGACCTTCCAAAATTTAATTCATCTATGAGCAGGCTGATTGTATGATCAACTTATCAGCTATAACCAGCATGTCGGATTTTTAGATTGCGGGAGATTTCCCCCCATTAACACTGACTGTGTTGACGGGGGAATCAAGCAATTTTCTTTCCTATGGCTTGCCTTAGAAATCAGTAATGACCATTTTCTAGGATAATAGACAAGGGATTGGCAAAAAAGACATAGGGGGCTGGGCACTGCTAGGGGGGATATAAAACACATCCTTATTCTAGATGGAGCATGCAGCCTTGCTGATCAAAAAAGGGGGAGGTATTTGCTTGTGCCACCCACCTGGGCCATACCACGCTACATGCCCTCAACATGGGAGGATACCTTGACAGGGGGTTCCCATGTCAATGAGGACAAGAGCCTCTTCCCCACAAGCCTGGCCCAGCAGTCATGGGGGTCTGAGAATGGGGGCTTATGGGAATCTGGAAGCTCTCTTGAAAACAAGGGGGGCCCTGATATCTTCATCAATCTCAATGAAATATGCACACCAACCCACCAAAAGAGAAAAAAACACACCAGGGAACATTCCTGACAACTGTTCCCTGTGAATGACAGCTCCCTAGCTGATAGCCAGATGTAAATAAAGGGGCAGGGTATACCTGGTGACGTCTTTGACCAAATTTAGACAAGATCATATTTGGTCAAAAATGTCACCTGGGATCCCCAGAATGTCACTGACCAAATCTGATCATGTCTATATTTGGTTGATGACATCCCTGGATATACCCAGCTCCTTTGAAGCTGTCATTTGTGGAGAGCAGTCATCAGGATTGGACATGTCAGTGGGTTACCATGCTTTTTCTTTCAGTGTGGTCTAGTATGTTCCAGGAGGTGATGAGATGTACACTGCCCCCCCCCCCCCCTTTTCCTTTCCTTGCCTGTCCTTCCGCATAAAGGTCTGGTATGGATTGTGGGACTCCACATTATTTTTTCTTGTTTTAGCATGGGGCTCCCCTTTGAATTTTGTTGGAAACCCATTTTTTTACATGGGGTTCTCTCTTGAATTTAGGGGGAAAACTATTTTTTTGTTTTTTGCATGGGGCTCCCCCTTGAATTTGGGGGGGACCCATTTTTTTGCATGAGGTTCCCCTTAAATTTAGGGGAAATCCAGTTTTTCAAAGCTCCCCTTTGAATTTAGGGGGAAAACAATTCTTTTTTCTTTTTTTGCAAGGGGTTCCCCCTTGAATTTAAGGGAAAACGTTTTGGTTTTTTTTGCATGGGGCTCCCCCTTGAGTTTAGGGAGTAACCATTTTTTTGCATGGGGCTCACCCTTGACTTTAGGGGGAACCTATTTTTTTCCATGGGACCCCCTTTTGTATTTAGGGGGAAACCATTTTTTTTGCATGAGGCTCCCCCTTGAATTTTGAGGGAAACCAATTTTTTTTTTTGCATGGGGCTCCCCCTTGAATTTAGGGGAAAAACATTTTTTTTTTGCATGGGGCTCCCCCCTTGAAATTCATATCAGCCCTAAAGGGTCTTGAATTTGTTTTAAATTATAACAGTGATTTTTTTTTTCCAAACCATTGCAACAAGCCAATACCTTCTATGACATGACAGTGGACTGATGACCGAAGGCTCTACAGCTACTTTACGTGTTTTATTTTTAAGCCCTTTCCATCAACACCCATCTGTCTTTGTGAGGAGTAAATTCCATTGACTTCCTAATATGCGAGGTCATGAAGTAGAAGAGAGCCTCATTAGCACAGTAAGGAAGAGGGTGATGGATTGTTTGCTGATACATTTGCACAAAAGTGTGAATGGGACCAGGAGGGGGTGGGTGCATTCGTACATGGCCAGAAAGCCATACTGTGCGCTCACAAAAACCCGAGACCCTCAGCTCATTATCACTGAAAACTCCAGCTCAGCTCCGAAAATATTTTTTTTCCATTCACATATCATCCTATTGTGATACGGATCTTAACTGACAACTTATTTTAGGTTCTTTGAAGACTCATTCATATTTAAGCATTCTGTTGTAGTGTGATAATGTACATGCCAGGGATGTTTTTAGGGTCCTAATAGACTAGGGCCACCTCTGGCCACACAAATAATTCCCTTCGCTTCCACTGATGTATGCCATACGTTGGCAGTAGCGGGGGTTTTACACACAGACTACAAGAAAATGGCAGCCGACCACATGCAGATGTAGCACATTGTAAATGCAAAATTATAGAGAAATGGCTTTAGCTCAGTCCTTCACCCACAGAAGAACTTCCTAACATGTTTCGACCTCTACGATTAAGCCCCATATGGGTGAAATGTGTTAGAGGGTGGAAAACCAAGCTTGAATCCACTTCTTACTAATTTTGCGTTCACAGTGTGAGGTCTGCTGCCATTTTCTTGAAGCCTGGATTGAGCCTGACAACCCGGTGTTCTTTCACAATGGCACCAGCACAGCCGGCTGCCATTTGGAAGAGATCACGTGGCTGTAAAGCCGCCCAATCAGTTCCACACATCTTGGGAATAGCATGCCCCCATGAAGAACCCCACCATGTTTCCCAGGCCCAGCTCTCCCATTGGCAGACCTGGACCACTATGGTGGGTGCAGCTGGGTAAAGGTGAAGGAGATCAGCAGATATCATTCACTGATCTCCCCTACCTAGTAAGAACCCAGAAGCGACACGTAACAAAGACCTCTGATGTCACATTAAAGACAACCGATCTCCGAAAAATAGACTTTTTGTTCCCCATTTAGAAGTCTGCAGCCACAAAAAATGTAGCTGTAATAATCAGACACTCACCTGTCCCACAGTCCAGCAATGCGGGCAAACAAAGCCTCGCTCCTCTCCCCCTCCCCCTTCACAGCCAGGCACGCACTGAGCATGCGCAAGCCTCGCTGTGTGCTGTGAATGGCCGGGCAATCTTCTGGGACCTGTGACGTGTCCCAGAAGATTGCAGGGAGGGGAGGGGGAGAGGTGACCTTCCTTCTGGCACTGCGGCACCAGGGGAGGAAGTGGGAGCTGGGTGCCTGTAAAAATTGGGTATCCGCTCCCCCCCAAAAAAATGACATACGCCAGATCACGTGCCTTAACCCTTTGATCGCCCCTGATGTTAACCCCTTCCCAGCCAGTGTCATTAGTACAGTGACAGTGCATATTTTTTAGCACTGATCACTATATTAGTGTCACTGGTCCCCAAAAAGTGTCAAAAGTGTCAGTTAGTGTCCGATTTCTCTGCCACAATATCGCAGTCCCGCTAAAAGTCGCTGATCACCACCATTACTAGTTTAAAAAAAAAAGTAAATAAAAATTCCATAAAAATATTTCAGAGTTTATAGACGCTATAACTTTTGCGCAAACCAATCAATAAATGCTTATTGGGGTTTTTTTCACTAAAAATATGTAGCAGAATACATATTTATTTTCAAAATGTATGTATAGCACAAAAAAGTAAAAACCGCAGAGGTGATCAGATACCATCAAAATAAAACTCTAATTGTGGGAAAAAAAGGGCATCAATTTTATTGGGGTACAGTGTAGCATGACCACGCAATTGTTAGTTAAAATAACGCAGTGCCGTATCACAAAAAATGGCCTGGTCATGAAAGGGGGTAAATCTATACAGTATATATAGATATATATACAGTGGTGTATTAAGGTTTTGTGCTGCCCTAGGCCTGACTAAACGCATGCACCCCCCTAATTTAAATACGACCAACCCCATCCTGCCGAGGCCACACCCCTTCCTGTTTAAGACCCACCCTATCATCTGTAAACCACACCCCTTCCTCTTTAGGCTTATTTGGCACCTTTCAGGGGGGAACGGGTACCTGTTTCTGACAGGTACCCTTCCCCCCTTCCGGGAGACTGCGCTGTCCCCTCTGAAGTTTGCCCCCTCCTCCTCCTTCCTCCCCTGGGCCATTCAGAAAGTGCAACGCGCTTCGCACATGTGCAGTAGGGAACCGGTCGGTTTCCCTTACCATGAATGATAGTGGCAAAACCTGAGAGCCAGTGGCAAAACCTAAGACCGATCTGAAAATCGGCTGAGGTGTCGACATCGCTGGATCCCTGGACAGGTAAGTGTCCTAATATTAAACGTAAGCAGCCACAGTATTTGTAGCTGCTGAGTTTTAATGCTATCACGGGGGGGGGGGGGTCTCACTGTGCCCATCAATTGCAGCCTCACTGTGCCCCATCAAACGCAGCCACTGTGCCATCAAATGCAGCCACTGTGCCATCAAATGCAGCCACTTTGCCCATCAAATGCAGCCACTGTGCCATCAAATGCAGCCACTGTGCCATCAAACGCACCCACTGTGCCCATCAAACTCAGCCACTGTGCCATCAAATGCAGCCACTGTGCCCATCAATTGCAGCCTCACTGTGCCCCATCAAACTCAGCCACTGTGCCATCAAACACAGCCACTGTGCCCCATCAAACACAGCCACTGTGCCCATCAATTGTCGCCACTGTGCCCATCAATTGCCGCCTTTGTGCCATCAAATGCAGCCACTGTGCCATCAAGCGCAGCCACTGTGCCCATCAATTGCAGAGTCAATGTGCCCCATCAAACTCAGCCACTGAGCCATCAAACGCAGCCACTGTGCCCCATCAAACACAGCCACTGTGCCCATCAAACGCAGTTACTGTGCCCATCAATTGCAGCCACTGTGCCTATCAAATGCTGCCACTGTGCCCATCAATTGCAGCCACTGTGCCCATCAATTGCAGCCACTGTGCCCATCAAATGCTGCCACTGTGCCCATCAAATGCTGCCACTGTGCCCATCAAAGGTAGCCACTGTGCCCATCAAATGCTGCCACTGTGCCCATCAAACGTAGCCACTGTGCCCATCAAATGCTGCCACTGTGCCCATCAAATGCTGCCACTGTGCCCATCAAACATAGCCACTGTGCCCATTAAATGCTGCCACTGTGCCTATCAAATGCTGCCACTGTGCCCATCAAATGCTGCCACTGTGCCCATCAAACGTAGCCACTGTGCCCATCAAATGCTGCCACTGTGCCCATCAAAGGTAGCCACTGTGCCCATCAAATGCTGCCACTGTGCCCATCAAACGTAGCCACTGTGCCCATCAAATGCTGCCACTGTGCCCATCAAATGCTGCCACCGTGCCCATCAAATGTAGCCACTGTGCCCATCAAATGCTGCCACTGTGCCCATCAAACGTAGCCACTGTGCCCATCAAACGTAGCCACTGTGCCCATCAAATGCTGCCACTGTGCCCATCAAACGTAGCCACTGTGCCCATCTAATGCTGCCACTGTGCCCATCAAACGTAGCCACTGTGCCCATCATATGCTAACACTGTGCCCATCAAATGCTAACACTGTGCCCATCAAATGCTGCCACTGTGCCCATCAAACGTAGCCACTGTGCCCATCAAATGCTGCCACTGTTCCCATTAAATGCTGCCACTGTGCCCATCAAACGTAGCCACTGTGCCCATCAAATGCTAACACTGTGCCCATCAAATGCTAACACTGTGCCCATCAAATGCTGCCACTGCCAGTGCCCATAACACTGATATAATTTATTCAATCATTGTACCTGCTGTCCTGGGGGTTTCCCTCGTGCTCCTCTCTCTCCTCCTCCTGACGTCACAGCCAGATCCCGCCCCAGAGACGATTCACTGCAGAAAAGCAGTGCAGGGGAGGGTAGGCAGAGCTTAAGGCTCCACCTGTCACCTGCTGCTAATGGGGGCGCGAGTGACACACGCCGCCCCCCCGCATGAGAAAAAGCCCCCCCCACCGTCTTGCCGATTCCCGGCTCCCGCTGCCGCCGCCCGCACACTTGCAGCCCACGGCGCTGCGGTGTATGGGCGTGCTTGTCAGAGAGTGGGGGGCGTGAGATACACGCCCCCACCCTCTGCCAAGCACGCCCATACACAGTGGCGCTGCTACAGAAAGCCGGTGTCTTGCCGAGGGCAGAACACCGGCTGCCGTGGGCTGCATGTGTGCGGGAGGCGGCAGCGGGAGCCGGGAATCGGCAAGGCGGGTGGGGGGGCTTTTTCTCATGCGGGGGGGCAGCCCTTTTTGCCGCCCCCCGCAAAGTGCCGCCCTAGGCCTAGGCCTTGTCGGCCTAGGCCAAAACACAGCCCTGTGTATATATATATATCTATATATATCTAGCAAACTTCTGAAATAGGGACTGCGGCAGCATAAGGCTGCACCTGGTTATTAGATAGGGAATCTACGTGTGTAGTAAGCGGTCAAGCTGACCAGGATTTCTTTTCATGTTTCTTTTTGTTTTGCTGTTATATTTTTCAATGTATATAGTCTAAATGAACCGTACTTTCGTTTTTTTTCACCTATAACGCTGTCTGGTGTGCCTGATTTTGTGTGGTGAACCCATCCAGGGGGGTCACACACACCCGCTGCAGAGCTAACCCCCTCGCAATACACTGTACATATACGTACACGTATACTTGTTCGAGCTTTGGGGTGCACAC
Source organism: Lithobates clamitans (assembly GCA_037952925.1). Lineage (NCBI taxonomy): Eukaryota > Metazoa > Chordata > Amphibia > Anura > Ranidae > Lithobates > Lithobates clamitans. The sequence goes on along the minus strand of JBBGZY010000902.1, from coordinate 1,219,038 downwards.
CCTAATGCAATAGGCTGGGCACACCTACTGTATGTATGCAGCGTACCATAATGCATTGTATATGTACTGAGGTGTGCTGCAGTGCATTGGTCTTTGCTTGTAAATGTTTTCTGAAAAATCCTGACAGGTCCATTGTAAAATATCCAGCATCTGCTCACTGAAATACACTATTATTTCCCTCCTAATGTACAATTGCAGCAGTCTATGATAACTGGATAATGGAAAAAAAAATGTGATTGTTGTTCCCGTCAAGCATCAGATGCACACGAAATAATGACAGATGGAATTTCATTTTCTTTAAGGCCAACACAGATGCTTTGAGCTTTAATGTTACATTCAATAACCAGGTGTGAAATGCTCCAAAATACAGATCGCCTTGGAGATCAGTTTACTTTGGCTAGGATGCAGGTCAAGCTAAAAAAAAAAGAAAAGAAATTAAAAATATAAATGAACAAATAAAAAAAATAAAACCATGCCAACATCCAATGCCTTTTGTCATTTCCCATGATTGTTGAGCTAAGGTCCTTTGGGTAGTAGAGCACGCTAGCTGACATCTGTTCACCAAACCCACGAGCAATGACATTCGTTCCACAGAACAAATGGAGCTTGTTAATTCTGGCGGCCCCGAATCTCTGCTTTCCCAAAATAATTTGCAACTGTCCAGCCTATAGATTGTAGAGTGGCATCCAAACTTTCCTCCAACGCACAGTTCAGAGTAGTAGACATGCACTTAAAGGGCCACGTTTGATAACATTAATAATAGGTTCCACCTTCGGGAACCTATCCTCTAATTCAGGGGTGTCAAACTCAATTTCATTGCGGGTCGCATCAGTATTATTGTTTCCCCTCCAAAGGGCAGGTTGTATAGGTAAGACTATAGAAATTTATCTACTCAACCACTTGCCCATAGTAAAAATACATCATTACTTTGACATTAAACACCAGGGTTATGGCAGCAGCTAGCTGCCATAATGCCGGTATTGTTTTTTACTATGGCCAATTCTGTAAGAAAAAAGTGGTCCTGCAGGTGGATTCGCCACGTGATCACTTTTAGAAGCGGCGGGAGGGCCCCCCTTCCTGGTCTTTTCCAGGCTTACCTGACCCATCGGTAAATCCCGAGAGCGATCTAATGTGGCCGTTAGCTGGGCAGGAAGACAAATGAGGCCAAGATGGCTGCCACTCATCTCTATGCCCTTGGAGGACTGGAGCGATGTCTGATGTCACTAACAAACATTTTTTTTTTAAGTAAAAGTTCAAAAACATTTTATTTTTACATTTCTTCTGATTTTAAAGGTAAATGAGAGATCTGAGGTCTTTTTGACCCTAGATCTCTCAGTAAAGAGGACCTGTCATTCATACTTCTATGTTTACATTCCTTGAAATGGGAATAAAAATAAAAAATAAATAAATAAATAAAGGGACAATGTAAAAATATAAAATCAAAAGTAAAATAAATAAGAAAAAAAAATGAAAGTGCCCCATCCTTCCGTGCTTGTAAATGATGTTTAAACCACACATGTGAGGTATCGCCATAATCGTTAGAATGAGAGCAAGAGTGTAAGACCTCCTCTGTAACTCTTAACTGTTAACCTGTATAAAAATTGAAAGCGTCGTCTATGGAGATTTTTAAGTACCGTAGTTTGTCACCATTCCATGAGAATGTGCAATTTTAAAGCGTGACATGTTAGGTATCTATTTACTCGACATAACATCATCTTTCACATTTTAGAAAAAAATGGGGTATATATTGTGTTTTTTTAATTTTTTTTATTCTTTAAAATGTATTTTTTTTAAATAAATTGAGTTTGAAAGAGTATGTGACATAAAATATTGCAATGATCTCCATTTTATTCTCTAGGGTCTCTGCTAAAAAAATATATAATATTTGGGGGATGCAAGTAATTTTCTAGCAAAAAATACTAATTTAAACTTTTAAACAAAAAGTTCCAGAAATGGCCTGGTTTTGCCTCTGCATATGATAAAACTTAAGCTGTGAAGGACAGGTGCAGACCGGCACAGAGCCCACTCACACTCCTGTAGCAGTCAGCTGCCAGAGTCTTTTGAATGCTGAGCCAAGGGGAGACGAAGATGACTCAGCTGCACAGAGAAGCTCAGGATCTGTAGGATGAGTTCTATCCTCCTCTCTTCTGCAGACTGCTGAGACAGGGTGGGGGGACAAAGAAGAGCCTCTTCGTGGCTGCACAGAGAAGCACAGGATCTGGCGGAGGAGTTCTGTCCTCCTCTCGGCTAAGACAAGGTGTGGCGGAGATGAGGGAGGTGCTGCAGCTGCAGGAGTAGTGCGAGGGCCACATGAAATGGCCCGGCTGGCCAGATTTGGCCTGTGGGCCTTGTGTTTGACACATGTACTTTAAATGTTAGTCCTGAAGCCCTATTCGTGATGAAAATCCAATAAATGTGAATAAATATTGATCTTCAGCTAACCAAGAGCTAGAATGCCTATCTCCTAAATACACTCATCTCAGGGAGCAATTCTTGTTTTAGGATGTAGAAAAGATGGACACCAGTCACTTTAGTTGGGTTAAACAGTTTTATTGCACTGGTGCAGTGTTTCTAAACTCCAGTCCTCAAGGCACCCCAACAGGTCATGTTTTCAGACTCTCCATTATTTTACACAGGTGATTGGATCAGTTTCACTGCCTTAGTAATTACCACAGCTGTGTCATCTGAGGGAAATCCTCAAAACATGACCTGTTGGGGCGTCTTGAGGACTGGAGTAAAGAAACACTGCACTGGTGTATGGAGGAATGGGAAAGAGGGTGGAAGGAATGCAAGGATTCTTCATGGCACACAGTCCCTTGGTCTTCTACACATCTTTCTAAACTTTATGCACCCCTCTCCTACAGGACTGTGCTGACTGGACACCTAAACTTGACAATTGAGGTTCTAGTGGTATCTCAGGCTTTATATTAAAGTGCAGGACAGCATGGAAAGGTTTTTCTGTTGACTTTCCACTCATTCAGTCACTCACTACCTCCATTGTGGGGGGCAACTGTAGTTTGGTTTCTTTAAGCCCAAAGTAGAACATCCATGGCATCTTCAAGGGTTCCTCCCAGGAAGGGGGGTCTTTGTAGCACTCCAGATCCTTAGGCCTAGATGTCTGTTTGAGTATATCAAAGCCTGGGCTCTAGGCTTGTGATAGCATTTGCTACCTGGCTTTTGTACTCTTGCCTTACCTAATTGTTCCTGTCACCCTTACCTACTCATCTCTGAATTATCCTGTTACTGACCCCTTGCCTGGATAACAGATTACTCTTTTGATTGCTGCCAGCCTGGATAACGGATATGTTGCTGATTGCAACCTGCTTTGACCCTTGCCTGGATAACAGACTCTTCTCTGCCCACTGCTAGCCAGTCCTGATCACTGCATGCTTCGTATCCTGCTGGTCTCTAGCCCTGGTCACAAATATGCTACTAGTTGCTGCCCTACCTGACCCTTGCCTCAATAAAAGATATGCTACTAATTTCCACCTGCCCTGACCCTTTCTTGGATAACAGATACACTTCTGATTGCTGCCTGCTCCAATCCATGCCTGGATAAAGGATACATTACTGATTGCTGCCTGTTTTGACCCTTGCATGGATAATGGATATGCTGTTGATTGCCTCCTGCCCTGATCCTTTGCCTGGATAACATATACATTACTGACTTCCACCTGCCCTGACTCCTTGTCTGGATAAGAGATACATGGTTGACCACCTCCTGCCCTGACCCTTTGCCGAATAATGGATTACTCTTCTCATTGCTGCCTGCCTAGACTCCTGCCTGGATAATGGATATGCTGTTGATTGCCTCTTGCCCTGATCTTTTGCCTGGATAACAGATACACTACTGTTTTCCACCTGCCCTGACCCCTTGCCTGGATAACAGATACATTGTTGACTGCCCCCTGCCCTGACCCTTTGTATGGATAGAGGATTACTCTTCTGATTGCCGCCTGCCCAGACCCCTGCCTGGATAATGGATTACTCATTTATTGCCACCTGCCCTGATCTTCGCCTGGATAATGGATGTATTACTGATGCAGCCTTCCCGGACCCTTGGTTGAAAAACTCTGCCTCTGCTAGCCAGTCCTGACCACTCTACACTTTGAGCCCTGTTGATCACCAGTCCTAGTCACTCCTGCATATGGTATCTGCCTTCTCCGCATTGTGAAGCCATCTGAGGGTCCCGATGATGTGAATATAGCACTGCATCTTAAGATCTAGGGGTATCCAAGTACCGGTAGGCATAGTCTTATGGGAATGGCAGTCATTTTAAGCAAAGCTGCACATAAGTCTCACATTTGTTGGGGAACAGGAAGTGAACTTGTAAAGTCTAAATCCAAGAGGGAAGACCATGCGCTAGGAAGTGCCTCAATCAAGTAATCCTCCCAATCATCGTACCTCCTCAAAGGCTACTTTGTGTGCACCACATGTCTTTCCAAACTCAGATATTACCTTGAAACTGACATCATTATTATGTTGAACATAGCCTGTGCGAACAGCAGAGCTGTGGGAGGGGCTGCAATGTACAACTACAAGAGGGGGCCTAGACAAGACCAGTTACCGTACACAAGGAGAGAGACCAACAGTGAGCGGTCTTTATTACGGGAAAAGTCTCACACTGGATTACTGCACAGATCTGGAAGAAATACACAAAGCACCCCAAGATTCAAGGACGAATACACAATTCGTGCTTGTCTTGGCATTAAAAGTGGCACTTTGAGTTTATTTCACTGATCACACCCAATAATAATATTTGATTTCCAGAGTTTGCTGATTAAAAGGGTGTTATGGAGCTGTGAGCAGCAGCTGTTCTCTTATCAGCAGCACTTATCCACCACACCCAGTATAAAGTGTATGTCCAGCATGCTATAGATTTTCTATGGATTAAGTGTCTCTAACTGACAAAAAACATAATACTATGAAGAGAAACCACCAAGAAGAGTCATTTACAAAGGGAACATTTGTGCCAGTCTGGTTCTCCAAAGTCTCTCATGTAGCACATTTATATAGAGACATCTCTGATTATGCTCTGATGGTACTCACTGCTCAGACCTGGAGGAATGGGCCCTCCTCATTGGCTGAATGACAATTTTTGGAAAGAGACTCTTGAGGAAACTTCAGAGGATATTAGATGGAAACTCTCACTTGTATTTCTATTAATGATTTCTGTTTCCTGTGGGACAAAATACATGTAGTACTTAGTCCCATCTTCCTATATGCTGTCTAAGGCTAGCTGTGAGGTCAGACAGAGCCCCCCTCCTCTATCCAAGGCCATCCAACAATGCTGCTAACAAAGAGAAGCAGTGGCGGCCGCTCCATTTGGGGCGCAGGGGCGCGTTGCCCCCCTAATCCATGCACCCGGCCCCTAATCTACACTATTAATATTTGCTATTGTCTTCCTGCTTCTCCTTCCGGCTTCCTGATTGGCCCGGTTCTTAAGACCCAATTGGCCGAGAGGAGAAGCGATCATATTGGCTGCTGAGGAGGAAGCTGCTGAGGAGGAGGAGATGCAGGGGGAAACCGCCATGGAGGAGACGCAGAAGGAAGCTACTCACGACCCAGATGGGGTAAGTGCGGGGCTGGTGGGTGGACAGATGGGCGAGCGACGGGGGGGTTTTGACTGACCAACCAAATGAACAGGACGGGGGGGGGGGGTTGGCGCATGGTTTGTTTGCCACCTCTCTCCAAAAAATGGAGCACTTTTCTCCATCTCCAAGCACTTGCCCACTTGCCTGGAACGTTTTAGCTCAAGCATTCCTTATGAGACGCTTGTCTGGGTCAAATGCTCAGAGATGGAGAAAACTGCCCTCTGTCATAGCAACCGTCAGGGCCAGATCTAGAGGGGTGCTGGGGTAGGCTGTGCTCCCCCACCCCCATATTGTAGTTGAACCCCCCCCCCCCCAGGTATTTGAGAGGACATCCACTCATCCATGAGCCAGCTAACCTTATAGGGACAGTTGATGTAAGGGACTTTGATTCAAACAATCCATGTAAGTGGTCACTTAGATGGGACTTACCTGATGTAAGGGGCACTCTGATTGGGACAATTCATGTAAGGGGCACTGTGATGGATCTGATGTAAGGGGGGCTCTGGGAAAATCTATGTAAGGGAGCATTGTGATTGGGGAAACCAAGTGTAAAGGGGCACTCTGATTCGGACATCTGATGTAAGGGGGCACTCTGATGGGGTAACTGATCATATGTAAGGGGGTAATCTGATGGGAACAGTTGACGTAAGTGGGGGGGGCATTGATGGGAAGACCTGATTTAAGGGGGCACTCTTATGAGGCCACTGATGCAAGGGGGCACTCTGAAGGGGACACCTGATGTAAGGGGGCACTTCCATGGGGAAAGTTGATGTAAGGGGGGACTCTGATGGGGGCACCTGATGTAAGGGGGCACATCCATGGGGAAAGTTGATGTAAGGGGGGACTCTGATGGGGACACCTGATGTAAGGGAGCACTCTGATAGGCACCCTGATGTAAAGGGGGACTCTGATGAGGACTCCTGATGTAAAGGGGAACTCTGATAGGGACAATTAATGTAAGGGGGCACAGGTTCTGTTTAATCATCCTAATCTAATGACAGCCTAATACATACTAGTGTTACCCAGGTTGGGACACTATGTGACAGACTGTCAGTGACTCACACAGACTTTTCTTTACTGCACCCCCAGATCAGATCTGGCTAGATCCAGCCCTGGCAACCATCTCCTTGCTAGCCGCATTGTCGTACAGCTGTGCAGGGAGGAGGGACGCCAGGTCCAAGCTCACAGCAGCCTTAAGCCGGCCATACATTGATCGTTGTCTGGTTCAGCAGGGATCAGGCAAATTTTGAATCATGTATGGGCACCGTGGTTGTACAGAAGTCCACCTACCAGTACACTTCTGTATAACCGCCCTTTCATATTTTCTGCGCTCAATCAGTGCTGCAGGCTATCCTGCAATGCTGATCATTGTATTCTTACAGCAGGGAAGTCTCCCCACTGTCAGAATGCAGAATCATAGCGGGGAGGACTCCCCAAACACATCAAATGTGTGGATGTGGTAATTAGGTCAGTTTTTTTTCGTTCAACCCACTGATAATGATAGGCAGGAGAGCATATGTCGGCTTGGAAGACATATTTGTAAAGTGTGTGTGTGTGTGTGTGTGTAAAAAAAAAAAAAAGTAAAAAGAGAAGTAAAAACCACATTTTTTTGTAGCATAGGGAGAGATTTATTAAAATTGGTGCATTCAGAATCTGGTGCAGCTGTGCATGAGAGCCAATCAGCTTCAGCTTGTTCAATTAAGCTTCGAGAATAAGGCTGGGTTCACACTGGTGCGACACGACCGCCGTCCTTCTTTGGATCCGACTTTGCCCTGCGACATGAAGCCGGCATGCGTCTGACTTTGAATGAACGGGGATCCGACTTGGATCCCCGCCAATGTGTTTGGTATGAATCTTGAGGGGGAACTCCGCACCAAATTTTAAATAAAAAAACGGCATGGGTTCCCCCCTCCAAGGGCATACCAGGCCCTTGGGTCTGGTATGGACCTCAAGGGGAACCCCCCTATGCCGAAAAAATGGCGTGGGGGTCCCCCCCAAATCCATACCAGACCCTTATCTGAGCACGCAACCCGGCCGGTCAGGAATGGGGGTGGGGACGAGCGAGCGCCCCCCCCCTCCTGAACCGTACCAGGCTGCATGCCGTCAACATGGGGGGTGGGTGCCTTGGGGCAGGGGGGCACCCTGCAGCCCCCCCACCCCAAAGCACCTTGTCCCCATGTTGATGTTGATGACAACCCTGGCCGCTGGTTTTCGGGGTCTGCGGGCGGGGGGCTTATCGGAATCTGGGAGCCCCCTTTAATAAGAGGGCCCCCAAATCCCGCCCCCCTCCACGCTTTGTGAATGAGTATGGGGTACATCGTACCCCTACCCATTCACCTAGGGAAAAAAGTGTCAATGAAAAAACACAGTACACAGGTTCTTAAAGTAATTTATTAGGCAGCTCCAGGGTCTTCTTCCGACTTCGGGGGTCTCTCCGGCGTCTCCTCCCGGTGTCCTGATCTTCTGCCGGCTCCTCCGCTATCTTCTGCAGCTCTTTTGCTAGCGGTGGCCCGGACTTCTGCCTTCTTGCCTTCTTCCCTCTTCTCTTCTTCCGATGTTGACACGACGCTCTCTCCAGCTGGAATGCTCTCTGAGCGCTCCGCAGTGGACTTATATAGGCGGTGACCCCGCCCCCTTATGATGTCACAGTTCCGGGGCATGCTGGGACTGTGCTGTCATAGTGGGGCGTGGTCATCGGGTAATGTTGACCACGCCCCCTTATGACGGCACAGTCCCAGCATGCCCTGAACTGTGACATCATAAGGGGGCGGGGTCACCACCTATATAAGTCCATTGCGGAGCGCTCAGAGAGCATTCCAGCTGGAGAGAGCGTTGTGTCAACATCGGAAGAAGAGAAGAGAAGAGAAGAGAAGAGAAGAGAAGAGAAGAGAAGAGAAGAGAAGAGAAGAGAAGAGAAGAGGGAAGAGGACAAAAGGCAAGAAGGCAGAAGTCCGGGCCACCACTAGCAAAAGAGCTGCAGAAGATAGCGGAGGAGCCGGCAGAAGATCAGGACACCGGGAGGAGACGCCGGAGAGACCCCTGAAGTCGGAAGAAGACCCCCGAGTTGGAAGAAGACCTCTGAAGTTGGAAGAAGACCCCGGAGCTGCCTAATAAATTACTTTAAAAACATGTGTACTGTGTTTTTTCATTGACACTTTTTTCCCTAGGTGAATGGGTAGGTGTACGATGTACCCCATACTCATTCACAAAGGGTGGGGGGCCGGGATCTGGGGGCCCCCTTATTAAAGGGGGCTCCCAGATTCCGATAAGCCCCCCGCCCGCAGACCCCGACAACCAACTGCCATGGTTGTCGGGAAGAGGCAATTGTCCTCATCAACATGGGGACAAGGTGCTTTGGGGTGGGGGGGCCACAGGTGCCCCCCTGCCCCAAAGCACCCACCCCCTATGTTGAGGGCAGGTGGCCTGGTACGGTTCAGGAGGGGGGCGCTCGCTCGTCCCCACCCCCATTCCTGACCGGCCGGGCTGCGTGCTCGGATAAGGGTCTGGTATGGATTTGGGGGGACCCCCACGCCGTTTTTTTGGCATAGGGGGTTCCCCTTAGGATCCATACCAGACCCAAGGGCCTGGTATGCTCTTGGAGGGGGAACCCATGCCGTTTTTTCATTTAAAATTTGGCGCGGAGTTCTCCCTCAAGATCATCTGAGCACAAGTCGCATGCCAAAGTCGGATCATGCGAGACGGCGATCCGACTTTGATCCAACTTCAATGATAGTCAATGGGCTGAAGTAGGATCAAAGTCGGACCAAAGTAGTACAGAGAGCATTTCTAAAGTCGGAACGACTTGTGTCGGACCAGTTAGGACGGCTCCCATAGGGAAACATTGAATTTCACACGTCATGCGACATGAGCTCCCAATGTCGGAGCGTTTGTCGGACAAGTGTGAACCCAGCCTAAAACCTGGAAGCTGATTGGTTTCTATGTAGAGTTGCGCCAGATTTTGTACCATGTGGTTTTAGCAACTAATCCCATATGTGATCTGTTCACAAGGGAGCCATACCATAGGCTTTTATAAGACTATAGAACAGGTGTATTTTGCATGTGTTTGCTCATTATAATTTAATAAATGTAAAATCACGCAGCTATGCAAGGCAAATGGGCGCAGCCAGCTTTAACAGCAGCAGTTGTAGGTTTTTATAAAATCATTGTATGGTCTTGTAATGTGGGGATTTAACATATTAGATGTGCAAAGCATGAATGGCTCTTAAAATATTAATCTACAGAGAAAAAATAGCCACTAACTTTGCCACACTCCAAGCTCCTAACCGGCAGAACCGCACTAGGTGCAAAAGTCCGCCACCTTGTGGCTATTTTCAATAATGTAAATCAGTCAGTGTTCGGCTTTTAAAATGACACTAAATGATATCCTTATTCTCCAAAAAAAGTATCTATACACATGCACTACCTATGGAACCTGTATTATATTTGTAATGAAATCATTTTTTACTGTGTTTTCTGCCTCCTTGTTATGTCCTTTGAAAGCTCTTCTTTTCCCCCTCATTTACAATTGTTTAGAATGAGAAGTACACGTTCGTTATGGTCATGTACACTGCTCTATGCACACTACACATCCTATAATCCATAGTCCATCTTGGCAGTGAGCAAGGGAGGGTGGCTATGTTCCTACATGCAGTGGGACCATGGAAAACGAGCATAGCCACCCACTAACAGAAGTCAGATCACAGCAGGACAAAAAGTAACTTGGAGATTTGTAGCGGCTGAGAGCAATAGAAGGGGCTTTTTAAAGCGGAGTTCCAGCCACTTTTAAGAGATGGTCTTAAACGAAAGACCACCTCTCCACCCCTCATTTTTGGATATTAAAACATTTTTCTTTCCTTTAGTACCTTTTTTGGAAGTACTAAGTGTACTTTTGATTCAGCCAGGCCACGGACCAGGACGTCACGTCCTCTTCTTCGGTGAGTACCCCTGTTGTCTTCTGGGACCTGCGTGTGTCCCAGAAGACAAGCTGGCCATTCACAAAGTGCCGCAGGACTCGCACGTGCGGGGTCGGAAACCAGCAGTGAAGACGCAAGGCTCCACTGCCAGCTTCCCTTAGTTGGAATTGTGGCGCCTTCACCCGATCCGATGGATGGATCGGCCTCGGAGGGCCAACATCGTGGGCTCCCTGGACAGGTAAGTGTCCTTATTAAAAGTCAGTAGCTACAGTGTTTGTAGCTGCTGACTTAAAAAAAAAAAAATTGCGGCTGGAACACTGCTTTAAGTTAGGGATACTGACTTGAATATTTATTTTTTAAACCATAGTTTAGTGTCACTTTATTGTTGGGGTGATACTCAGTTTTGTTTGGAATATGGCTCCACTTATAATGCATAGAAGTTACATGATTATATGGCTGGAGTTTTGTGTACACCTGATTGTCACACCTACTATCAGTTTGGTGAAGGCCCCTTTCCGTTTCACCATGACTGCATTCCTGTGTACAAAGTCACTTCCATAAAGACATTCTTTGACAAGTCTGGTTTGGACAACTGTGGGCGTACAACCTTGTGGTAACGGTTTAGGGAAGGCACTTTTCTGTTTCTTCATAACTGTACTCCTGTGTACAAAGCCACTTCCATAAAGATATGGCTTGACCAAACTGGTTTGGACAACTGTAGGCTTTTAACCTTGTGAGAACAGTTAGGTGAAGGCCCTTTTCTGTTCCACGATTGTACTGTTGTGTACAAAGCCAGCTCCATAAAGACATGGCTGGTTTGGACAACTGTGGGCTTTCAACCTTGTGAGAACAGTTTGGTGAAGGCCCTTTTCTGTTACACCATGACTGCATTCCTGTATACAAAGCCAGCTCCAAAAAGACATGGCTAGGCCAGTCTGGGGTGGACAACTGTTTGCTTCCAACATTGTGGCATCTGGTGTTGAAAGGCCATTTTCTATTCCCTCATGACTGTGCCCACGCATACAAAGCCAGGTCCATAAAAACATGGTTTGATGAGTTTGGTGTGGAGGTTCTTGGGTGTCCTTCAAAGAGATCTGACTTCAAAACTACTGAACACCTTTGGGATGAATTATAAGGCTGATTGTGACACAGGTCAACACCAATACCCGATCTCATAAATGCTTTTTTTGGCTGACTGGACACAAATTCCTGCAGACACACTCCAAAATCTTTTGTATCTTCCCAGAACAGTGGAGGTTGTTAAAAGGCATCAATTCAATATTAATTCCTATTTTTTTAAGATAGGATGTCTAACACGCCCATATAGGTGTGGTGGTCAGGTGTCAGAGACAGAGCAGCCCTGGCTCCATTTCAAAACTTCATACTCAGGGCCCAGCCAAAAATAAGGGCGTTGAATTCTACAAAGATTGAGCCGACCTGACAGCCAAAAGCAGAAGATAAAAAAAATGGAATGGGCAATTAAAGCCACTCAGTCCATGTCCCCTAGTAAGATACATTTACATGTAAAGTACATAACCTTTTTGAATGTATCTGAGAGCAACGGGTAAGTCTGCAAATTTAACCACCAACTTACAAATTATCTTTTCATGATCACTTGAGATCACAAAATAGAAGCAGGAATCCCCTTCCTAAGTCTATATAAGCCTTATATACCAATAAAACACCTATTATAATATAATGTACAATATTATATTATAATACAATATATTGTAATTATAATAAGACCTATTATGAACATACATGCTAAGATGTGAAAAGCACAATACAATGTAAGTCAAAACAAAATTCCACTGTGCAATAAAGTTCCTATGTGATGCAATGTAAATGCCATAAAGTTCTCAAAAAGTCCCAACAACTCAGTGTAAAGTCATTGTGTGATATCAGTATCAATAGTACATACAATACTTCTGCAGCATGCATGACAAGGAAATTTCTTATATGTGATATAAATGCATCTTCTCTGGTGCTGCACCCAGTTTATCGCAATTCACCACCTTCTGCTGGAGAATGCTGGACCTCTTATCACAAAGGTCCAATGCACATGATAATTTTCCACTATTTGGTGACCGCAGGACAGCAATAAAAAAACTCCAATTGTCAATGTCTCGGCTCATAGGTACACTCCCAGACATCCCATTCACAGAAAAGTATGTCCCTAGCAATATTCAATTTTATTGAAAATATCAATTAAGAATTAAAGTACACACTCTCTTCAACCATGTACACCAGTGTATGCAACTCTCAAGGTCCTGTTCAGACTGGCACTACTAACTGCAGACCATCTCTTGGTATGCAGGGTTGGCATGATGACGTGTTCCTATCAACGTGTTTTATTACACAGACTTAATACCTGACGAAGTGTTATATTGATATCACGTTATGAGTTGAGAGTTTATGTGATCATTTATTGCTTTCACGTTGCATCGCAGGTGTTAATTGCATGATAGAATTTTGTGCTGACCAATGTCACTTGCTGCAGACCTACTGTCCTGACTGGCTTTTGTCTTGACGCTTGAGGTCAGGACATGTTCCTGCTTAGGCTTCTCCAAAGCATTTTGTTACACAGAGTTTTCCCTGACGAAGTGCTATATTAATACTGATATCACACAAGGACCTTACACTTGAATTGTTGGGACTTTCTGTGATCTTTATTGCATTCATACTGCATCACATAAGGATATATGCCCCGTACACACGGTCGGACTTTGTTCGGACATTCCGACAACAAAATCCTAGGATTTTTTCAGACGGATGTTGGCTCAAACTTGTCCTGCATACACAAGGTCACACAAAAGTTGTCAGAAAATCTGATCGTTCTAAACGCGGTGACGTAAAACACGTATATCGGGACTATAAACGGGGCAGTAGCCAATAGCTTTCATCTCTTTATTTATTCTGAGCAAGCGTGGCACTTTGTCCGTCGGATTTGTGTACACACGATCGGAATTCTCGACAACGGATTTTGTTGTCGGAAAATTTTATATCCTGCTCTCAAACTTTGTGTGTCAGAAAATCCGATGGAAAATGTGTGATGGAGCCCACACACGGTCGGAATTTCCGACAACAAGGTCCTATCACACATTTTCCGTCGGAAAATCCGACCGTGTGTACGGGGCATAAGACTCCAAAGACATGCTGGTGGGTTAATTGGCTTCTGTCTAAATTGACCCTAGTATATGAATGTGAGTTAGGGACCATAGATTGTAAGCTCTTTGAGGGTAGGGACTGATGTGAATGTACAATGTATATGTAAAGCGCTGCATAATTTGACAGCGCTATATAAGTACCTTAAATAATAATAATAACAGGAAGGGGTCATCCCCAAACTGTTCCCACAAAGTTGGAAGCATGAAATTGTCCAAAATGTCTTGGTATGTTGACACCTTAAGAATTCCCTTCACTGGAACTAAGGGGCCAACCCAACCCCTGAAAAACAAGTCCACATCATAATCCCCCTCCACCAAATGATTTGGACCAGTGCAAAGCAAGGTCCATAAAGACATGGATGAGCGAGCTTTGGGTGGAGGAACTTGACTGGCCTGCACAAAGTCTTGACCTCAACCCGATAAAACACCATTGGGACGAATTAGAGCGGAGACTGCGAGCCAGGCCTTCTCGTCCAGCATCAGTGCCTGAACTCACAAATGTGCTTCTGGAAAAATGGTCAAACATTCCCATAGACAGACTCCTAAACCTTGTGGACAGCCTTCCCAGAAGAATTTAAGCTGTTAAAGCTGCAAAGGGTGGGCCAACTCAACATTGAAACCTACGTACTAAGACTGGGATCCCCTTAAAGTTCATGGCAGGCATCTCAATACTTTTGACAATATAGTGTATATGCACCCTAAAGAGGAATTGCATATTATATAGTGCAGTGTTTTTCAGCATTTTTATCTAAGCCCTTCCCATCATCCTATTTCATGTGATTGAAACCATGCAATTGTTGAAAGCAATAGGAATAGGAATCTTCCTTGTTCTCAGTCCTGGTCAGACATGCCTTGTATATGCTGTAGCTACTGCCTTCTTCTAGCAGTTTGTGAACTCCAGTGATTACATGAGTGCAGTGCACAAAAATGCCACTTATGAGACCTGACTGTTCTCTGTCATTGTCTACAGCTATGCTGTTAGGGGATGATATAGTGAGGTGTTGGAGTAAAAAGATTTTTAGAGTCAAAATGTCCAAAATAAACCCTTTTATTGATGAAGCCGTACCACCTAAAAAGTTGTTTTCAGGCACAAAAGTAGCTGGAATGCCACTTTGAATATCCTCACAACATCTCTGCAGTTTTTTTACCTGAAAAATCCTGGCGGTAGCATCGCTGTCTGCAACCATCTTGTCCATAAGCCCTGAAGAAGGGGGTGCTTCTGACACCCTGAAATGTGTTGGTTGTTTCATGATGTACCATCAATAATATGATTTGTTTTGGACATTTTGATTCTCGAGAGCTCCTACACCTCACTTTACCAAACTAATTTTCAGAGGTCCTCTACTTTTGGGTTTTTTCCTATCTTGAGCAGACATTATTGATATAGATATGACCACTAAACATATAAAAACCAAAAACTCAGCCAGACATCAATAAAATAAAATTGTCTCCAATCTAGCGTCACCAAAAATACCCAACGACCTCTTCAGAGACCTGTGGTGGCGGCTCACAAGGGAAGAGACGGCAGAGCTAAGAGATTACATTTCCAAAATCCCTGGATATATAGTATTAAAAGTGTTCACTTATCCTTCAGATGTAACATTTTTGATTGCATGTTCCTTTAAAAAGAGACCTCGGCATACTCCGCGGGAGAGCGGTGATTTGTTTTTTCTTTGCAGCATTGGCAGTTTGTGTGTTTTCTTTTTGCTCTATTATCTCTGCTCCTTGGAATGTTGTTTGTGGAGTCTCACAATGTCAATAAACCTACAAGCCTAAAACTATTTATAAATGAGAACATTGTATGTCTGAACACTCAGAAGGTGTCCAAGGTCTTCTGGTTTCTGTCCAGTGACTGGAAACTACAAATGCCAGCAAGATTTGATTATCAAATTCTAAATTAGAATTGTCACTCTCTTAACCACTTGACCTCTGGAAGGTTTTATCCCTTTCAAGACCAGAGTATTTTTTGCTGTTCAACACTGCACTACTAACTGGCAGTTGTGCGGTCATTTTATTAATATTATTATTATTATACAGGATTTATAAAGCGCCAACAGTTTGCGCAGCGCTTTACAACATGGGGCAGACAGTACACTTACAATACAAATCAATACAGGAGGGATCAGAGGGCCCTGCTCGTTAGAGCTTACAATCTAGAAGGGGTCAAGTGAAACAAAAGGTAATAACTGGGGGGATGAGCTGATGGGAAAAAATGAAAATACAGTTGTTAGGTGTGGGTAGGATAGGCTTCTCTGAAGAGAAGGGTTTTCAGGGATCTTCTGAAAGCTAATAAAGTAAGAGAGATAAGCGGAGATAAGCGGACAGATTGGGGTAAAGAGTTCCATAGGATTGGAGAGGCTTTGGAAAAGGCCTGGAGGCGAGCATGGGAGGAGGTGACAAGGGAGCTAGAGAGCAGGAGGTCTTGAGAGGAACATAGAGAGCGAGTCATGCAACACCGTACGCAAATGGTTTTATATATCATTTTTTCCCCACAAAAATAGAGCTTTTTTGGTGGTATTTAAACACTAGGTTCTTTATATATATATATATATATATATATATATATATATATCAGGGGCGGACTGACCATTGAGCGATTAGGGCACTGCCCGAGGGCCCTGGGCCACTAGGGGGCCCCATCAGGGTTGCCAGCCTTAGTAAAACCAGGGACAGTATGTATAAATCTGTGTTTTTTTTACATCTGTCTGTGTATACTGTGTGTACATGTATGTGTATATTGTGTGATTGTATACTGTGTGTGTGTATACTGTGTGGCCCCATACTCTCTGATTGCCTGGGGGCCCCATAATCTCCTATTGCCCGGGGGCCCCATAATCTCCTATTGCCCGGGGGCCCCATGAGTT